>CM053584.1:378478485-378533157 GCA_028627135.1 Pseudochirops cupreus
TGAGTGCACAGTAGGTGCCCCAAAAAGACTTACTCACAGAATCTCAGAACTTGGAAGGGGATTCAAAGGCCATGGAATTCAATCCATGTCCACAGAAGTACCCCGTCTACATCCCACCCAGTAAGTGTCACCCATCCTTTCTTGGACACCTCTAGTGAGGGAGAAACCAGACCAGCTCATTCCACTTTTAGGAGAGCTCCAATTATGAAGAAGCATTTCCTTCCTTCAAACCTAAATGTTCCCCTTTTCAATTGTTACCCACTGTTCCTAGTTCGGTCTGCCAAGGCCAAACAGCATATGCAATCCCTTTCTCACGTGCCAGTCTTTCACATACTTGAAGACAGCTCTTGTGCCCAACCTGCGTCTTCACTTCCAAAGAGCCTGAGCTCCTTCAGCCAATTTTTATGGCCTGAACTTGAATTTTACCACTCTGGTTACACGTCGGTTGTTTGCCAGTTTATCAATGTCCTTCCTAAAATGTGATGCCATGATCTGAACACAAGATCTACAGATGTGACCTGACCAGGGTAGGATCCTCCAATGTATTTATGATCTCCTAGATTTGAGGTTCCTTCAGTGGTGCAGATCTCAACCCACTCATGCCTTCCCATTGTCCATGTGATGATATTATTTTATTATATTATTATGTGTAATTATTTTTATTTTATATTATAATATATGCATACTATATACGTGTATGCGTATATATTATACTAGTAGAGCAGCCTGACTAGAGAGAGAGAGACAGAGAGACAGAGGCAGAGAGATAGAAGAGAGAGGCCGTGGGGGAGAGAGGGAGGGTTGGAGAGTCTTCTTTTAGTGTTAAAAAAATCAGCTTTACAAGTACAAGATTAAGAGGTGGCTTGACTAGATGACGGTTTACCCCAAAATGCATCTGGAAAATTTTAGTGGTCTATGAGGACAATAGGAGACGACAATGTTTTCTGGCAGCCAAGAATGTGAGTATTGCCTTAAGAAGCATAGTATCTAGGATTAGGGAAGGGATGATCTTGCTCTGCCAGGAGACCACGGAGAGGTCCATGGCTGAGTGTGTATGAGTTCCACCATATACCTAAGAAGAAGAGCAGTAAGAGGTCACCAAAGAAATGTACACTAGAAAGAGAAGATGGAGGGGTCACTTGGTGAGATGAGAGATAGACAGGTAAGCAGAGTGATGTCCGGAGAAGTCAGAAGAACATGAGGATGGCCTCCAGCCATTGGGTGGACTCCTGATGGCTGTTATACATTAATCCTGAGGACCTCCTTCCTTCTGTGGTGAGTTCAGTACCTGGCTCACAGTCTTTCTCTCCTACCCATCTCCTATTCCTGTCCTTGGGAACTTCAGCATACATTTTAATACTGCTTAATTTCTACCCTCACACACTTTTCTCGATTCACATAGATGCCACCCTAGTTCAGATATCATCACCCATCACTTAGACTACTGCAATTGCCTTCTAACTGGTCTCTCTTCCTTAATTCCGTCTGCAGTCCTATTTACCCTCCATTCAGTGAGGATTTCTTAAAGCATAAATCTGACCATATCCTCACCTCCAATCATTATCATCAATGAGCTCCAGAGACATCCTATTACCTCCAGGATCAACTGTAAATAGCACTGATAGCTCTTCCTAACTTGTCCCCTTCCTGCTTTTTTACACTGTATTCCCCTTCACATACACCAGCTTCCTTACTGTTCCTCACACACGACACTCTGTCTTCCATCTCTTTGTTCTCAATGCCTGGAAAACTGTGTCCCCTCTTCCTCTTAGCTTCCTTGGCTTCCTTCAAGACCCAACTCACATCCCACATTCTATGAGAGGTCTTTCCCAGTTCTACCCAGCCCACCCCAGCTGCTAGTACCTTATTCTCTGAGATGACCTCGTATCTGTAATCTAGTGATTTATCTGTGGTGTCCTCCATCAGAACAGATGGTCCTTGAGGCTGGGGATTACATGTGCCTTTCTTTGGAGTGCCTTCTTCTTGTTGTGGTCACTAAAAGTCTGCTTTGGTCAAAAAGAGTGCTAGCAGATGTCAAGATAACTGAAGTCTTCTCACCTTTGCTACATTGAGCCTTTGTGCCAGATTGGTGATCTGTTTCCTGAATTCCTCATCCATTTCCTCTTTCTGCCCAGGTGGTCAGATGTTGATCAACAAAATGGAATGGGTTTTCTGTGCATGTTGTTTCCTAATGTCTTTCCTTCCTGATCACAGGATCAGATGAGGCAATGTTAGAATAATTATGATGTTTCTTTCTGTCCTTTTATCCTTTTTCAGGGGCTACTCAACTCTCTCAGGCACCCAGGGCCTCAGACCCCAGTGTTAACACAAGAAGGATCGACTGGCAGGTCCCAGCAGCTATACCTTTATTTCCAGCTCTACCCCTTGTATCTGCCTGCAGTTAACCAATGTTTTAAAGTCATGGACTTGCTAGGTTTTGTCTTCAAAACAGCCCCATTATCCCTTTATCAAAAATAAAAGGAGAGAGAGAAGGAGGAAGACTGAAAAAAAGAGTCAGCACAAAAAAAGACTATAGGGTGGTCGAATCACAGACTTTAAGGCTGGAAAGAATCTTCATAGTCATATAGACCAGGAATTTTTAACCTCTTTTTGTGTATTGGACCTCTTCGGTAGTCTGCTGAAACCTATGGACTCCTTCTCAGAATAACACATAAAATAAAATACATACAATTACAAATGAGACCAATTATGTGGAAAGGCAGGTATCTTTTCCTTTTAAGTTCAAGAATCCCTGGTCTAGATGTTCATTTTGCAGCTGAGGAAGATGAGGCCCAAATGTGTAAAGCAACTTGCTGAATATCCAGGAATAAGCAGGAGAATAAAGATTTAAATCCAGATCCCCTGATTCCAAAGCCAGGGTTCTTCCCCCAGCACCATATTGTCATCTTCCCACATAGACTTTGATGTATAGAGGCCTTCTTCCATCGATGTGTCTTCATGGTCTGCCAAGATGACCCTCACTTGGGAAGGTTCCTTAGCAAGGTGTATGCTGTTTGCTGTATGTTGTGCTCAAAGGGGACCAAAATGGCATCACTATGTTGGAGTCAAGGTACAGCGTGTCAAATTGTGGCTGATCGGACCAATACAAGCTTGGAATGCTCTACCACAGGTCAGGCACTATATGTGTGAACATTTGGAGTGGAAATGGCTCTAAATATGAACATCTCATGTTTCTTTTGAAGCTACGTCAGTTATTTGCTCACAGAGCACAGTGCCTTCTGTGATTCAGGCATGCCCTGCTGGATGGTCCTATGCCAGTGTCTCCCATGTCTCATAATTGATTCCAGAGCACTTCAGAGAAACCTTGGGCATGTTCTTGTATTGCTTCTTCTGACCTCTCTGTGAGGGTTTGCCTTGTGTGAGTTCTCCATAAAATAATGCCTTATCCTGCCAGGTGATCTTCAGAATCTTCCCAAGACAATTCAAATGGTAGTGATTCAGTTTCCTGGCATGGTTCTGGTAGACTGTTCAGGTTTCAGAGGCATACAACAATGAGGTCAGCACAGTGGCTCTGTAGACCTTCAGTTTGCTAGGCAGCCTAATACTTTTTTCTCACACTTTCCTTTGGAGTTTCCCAAACACTGAACTAGCTCTGGCAATGTGTGCATCAACCTTATTATCTATGTGTACATCCCTGGAAAGTATATTGCCAAGGTAAGTAAATTTATGCACAGCATTCAAAATTTCTCCATTTTCTATAATTATTGGATCTGTTTATAGATAACGCAGTACTGGCTGGTGAAGAACTTCTGTTTTCTTGATGTTAATTTTTCAGCTAAAATTAGCACAAATGGTAGAGAATCCATATTTTGTTGCATCTTAGCCGTGGAGGCTGTATTGAGTGCACAATCATCTGTGAACAAAAAGTCATGCACCATCTCTCCCTCCACTTTAGTCTTGGCTCATAGCCTTTTCAAGTTAAACAATTTACCATTAGTGTGGCAGTTGACCATGATGCCATTCTCATCCTTGTTGAGGGCATCTGACAACATGACTGAAAGCATGCTGAGAAGCATGGGAGCAAGCACATAGCCTTGCTTCACTTCATTAGTGATTGGGAAAGTGTGACAGTATTGTCCATTATCTAGAACCCATACAAGCATGCCGTTGTGGACCTGGTGTACAATACTAATGAACTCCAGGCAACCAAATCTTGCAGGGTCTTCCATCAGCTCTTATAATCAGCAGAATCAAAGGCGTTGGTCAGATCAATGAACATTGTATATAAACCTATCATGTGCTCCTGGAATTTCTCCTGAAGTTGTCAGGCAGCAGATACAATGTCAACCATTCCTCAGCCCTTTCTGAAGCCACACTGACTGACAGGTAGACAACCATCTTCCAGGTGAAGGATCAGCCTATTAAAGACGACTCTAGCAAGAATCTTGCCAGCAATGACTAAGAGAGAAACCCTCCTGTGATTGTCACAGGATAATCTATTTCCTTTTCCTTTATAGAGATGGACAATGAAGGCATCCCTGAACTACTGGGGGATAACCTCCTCTTGCCATATAACCTGGAAGATATCAGTCTTTGAATGTGCAGTAGACGCCCTGCCTTGTAAATCTCAGATGTAATAGAATCAGCATCAGGCACTTTGCCACATGAGAAGAGCCTAATAACATTCAAAATATCTTCTTCAACTGGAAATTTGGCTAGAGAGAGATTGACTTCAACTTGAGGTATACAGTCAATGGCTTCAGCATTGGCTGTCTGTTAAGAACACTTTGGAAGTGTTCAGCATGTCTTTCCAGGATAACATCCTTATCAGTGTGGCTCCATCAGCGCTGAGCAGTTAAGATGCACTTTTGGCCCACAAATAGCCTTCAGGGCATCATAAAAATACTTTAGATTGTTATTATCAGCATAAAACTGAGTTTCATCTGCCTTCTTACTTAGCCAAGAATCCTGAATTTCTCTAAGTCTCATTTGCACTTTGCTTCTGATGAATTAAACACTGCCTTTTAGAGACAAATGAACTATCCTGCTGGTAGACCCTGTAGTGTTCTCATTTTTCATTTAGTACCTTCTAATTTCCCCATCATCTTCATCAGACCAATCCTCATGTTTGTGAGTGTTATGGCTCAGATTAGAAAATGTGATGCTTTACACCAAATCTCTGAAAGCTCCCTATTCCTTTTCTGCTCCACTGTTACCAATAGTGTATTTCCCTCCAAGTCAGTAACAGTTGTTCACACAAAGAGAAGCACTCTAATGTGTTGATGTTGAGTCTTCTGATAGTCATCTACTTCTAAAAATGATGCCTTGGAACTCCTGCTTTCGTTTAGCTTAGAAAGGATAAGTCTATGATCAGTCCAGCACTCTGTGCTACACATCACCTTTGTCACTCTCATATCCTGTCTCTCTTCTCCTGAGATGACATAGTCTATTAAATGTCAATGTTTGCTATGAGGGTGCACCCATGAAGTTTTTTGCATTTAGGTAAACAGAAAACAGAGAGGTTGAAGGGGTCCCAGAGCAACTAAAGAATCCAGAAGAGAGCAATAGGTCATTCACTACTGACGGAATTTCAGTAATTGTGACAGGCATTGCAGGAGATTTTGTGTGGACAAGGAACTTTCTTGAGGTTCTTTCCATAACATCACACAGAAAGCTGCCTTCTCCACCTTACAGTTAGGCCAGCCCCAGTTGGGATTGTTTCATGTTTGGTCCTTAACATCCTCCCTTTGTTAGGAGTTCAGCCCTCAGTCTTATCTTAACTCATAGCTTCTGTTGTCAGCTGGTGCTGCCCTTCTCTTGGGGGAAACCTGGTGACATTTTCTAGACCTAAGTGACATCCTTAGGAATGGAAATTGTGTGCAGTAGATATAGCACGGGCCAAGTAGATGGCTACAAGGTTAGAGTGTCAAGGTCATAGATTTCATCTCAGTTAGACTCAGTTGGCTTCCAAAAAAGAAAAAGCTTTCTTTGGGTTTCATTCCTTAACTCTGAACATACCCTTAGCCCCAGACCTGGACACAAACCGACCTTGTTCACACACACACACACACACACACATACACACAATCGCAGACTGACTAATGCACAGATGAAGCCTATTTCCTAAACCCAGACAGGCTTGAACTTGGTCAACTGACACCCTGACCCAGCCACAAACTGACCCCTAACCATAGTCTGATCCCGTAATTCTGGCTACAGACTGATCCCTAAGCAAACTAAACTCTGCTTTCCAGTCTCAACCACAGGCTGACCCCTAACCCTGGTCAGACTAATATCCTGATGCTGAACCCTACCCCCAATGACAGGCTCGTGCATCATCCAATTGCAAGCTGAGCCTTAACCTTGACCACAAACTGACTTGTAATCCAGAGCACATATTGAACCCTAACCCCAGTCAGAGACTGATCGCTAACCCCCACCACAGATTGATAGTCAACAAGTACATATCGGGCACTGTGCTAAATGCTGAGGATACAAAGAAAGGTAAAAGAGAGCCCCTGCCCTCAAGGAGGTTACAGTCCATAGGGAAGACAATGAGCCAGCAACTACGCACAAGCAAGATGATGACACGCTAAATTAGAGATTATCAAGAGAGGCGAGGCGCCAGGAGCACTGAGGAGAATCAGGAGAGACTTCTTGTACCAGCGGGACCTTAGCTGGGACCTGGAAGTGGACATGAGGAGGGAGAATTTCAGGAATGGGTGCAAATACCTGATGTGGGAGATGCAGTGACTTGTGGGAGGAACAGCCAGCTGCTGGACCATAGAGGGCATAGGAAAGAGAAGACTGGGAAGGAAGGAAGGGGCCAGGTTTTGAAGGGCTTTGAACACCAAAGAGAATTTTGTATTGGATGCTGGAAGTCATAGGGAGCCACGGGAATTTATGGAATAGAGGCGGCATGGTCATGCCTATACTTTAGGAAGATTAATTTGACAGCTGGATGGAGGAGGAATTGGAATGGGGAGAACCTTGAGGCAGGTCACCCAAGTAGGCAGTCTAGGAGTGAGGCTGAGTGGTGAACAGTGTCAGAGCAGAGAACGGGATGTGTTTGAGAGATGTTGTGAAGGTAACTTTGATACCTGATGCAGGGAACAGGCTGACACGTCACTGTAACCATCGCCTAGGCTCTAAGACTGGTTGGTCATAAGCATCCTGAATCCTGGTCACAGGCTGACCCCTATCCATAAACATGCTGTCGAGGTCTAGAGGAGGGAATGTGGCTGAGGCTGTAGCCCGTTGCTAGGGCTATGACCTTAGCTGAGAGATCTCATGTTATTAAGTGTGTCTGGGGAGGAGGGCAATCATGGGAGAGCAGGGTCTCATTCCCCTCGCTAAAAGATATAATTGCTTACAGCCCAAAGGACTGTCTTGCTGGAGAAATGCCTCAAGTGTGCCTTGGGCCTCTCAAGAGGGATACATCACTAGCCAGGACTGTTGTTCAGTCTGAAGACCCAACCCATGCTGGGAACAGCTCCCAGGTCAGGAAGCATTTCTGACCCACATAGAGGAATGTATCCTAGTCCTTGTTGCCTCAGGACAGAGCTGGGGACCAGAGCTCTCAGCAGCTGAGACGGCTCTTCCAGAATGGAGGGCCTGACAGGTCAAGGGCCTAGGGCTACAGCTATGGGGGGACAGCTCTGGGCTAAATCCTTAAAAGTCCACCCGAGGCCAGGCTGCAGCACTGGGGGCCAAAGGCCTGCTGGGCCAGCATTCCTGGCTTTCAGCCTGGGTCTGCTGGGACAGATGGGGTAAGAAGATGTCTTCAAAGATGGGGATGGGAATGGGGCCCTGGAGAGATCAGTCCAAATCTCTGAGGTCGGAAGAATTTAAAGAGGCTTTGCTTCAGAGGAATAATCCTGTCCCCAGGGATCTAACCTGATCTGGGGCTATGGCGGGGGCAGACCTAGGATTAGTCCTGTGGTTGGGGGACTCTGCAAGTGAGAGCCAGCTGAGGCAGCCTGAAACATTCCTAGCCCTAGGGGGATTAGGGGATTGATTGGCAAGAATGGAGATTCAGCTTCAGGGATGATGGCTCAGGGTTAAGGCCTGGGCTTATTGTGGAGAATAATGGCCCAGAAAACAGAGCAGTTCTATGCGGACCTGGGCTCAGCACTGGAGACTGGGTTCAGTGACTGACAAAGGGGCTTCATACTAAGGACCGGAGCCCAGTGATGAGGATTAAGGCTCAGTGAGACATGGGGCAACTGAGTTAAGGATAAAGCATCAGCACTACAGCTTGGGATCCAACGATGGAGAGGAGGGTTTAATTGGGACAGGAGCTCAGTGCTAGAGATGGGGGTTACAGTTAGGCACGAGGGGCTCAGAATCAGCTTAAAGATGAATGCTAGGTACTGGGGACGAAGGCTCAGGGCTAACGATGTAGGGCCAATGTCAGGCGTTGAGATCTCTGTCAAGGATGGTGGCTCCTGCTGAGGCTGAGGGCTCTGTGCTAGGAAGAGAGACAGCATAAGATCTGAGGGTTCAGAAGCAGGTCTTAGCGCTGAGGACGAGGGTGCAGTAAGGACCAAGGCAGGGGGTTTAGTGTGTTAACTCCATTCGAGGGGCCAAGACTTGGTAGGGAGCTCAGTGCTGGAGGAAGAGGTCAGTGTTAGGAATCAGAGGCCAGAGTGAAGAATGAAAGAGACAAGGATGAAGGGGCGTCAGTACTGGAACTGAGAGCTTAGTGTCAGGGATGGGGATATCAAGGATGAGGCTCAGTGCTGGGGATATCCTTCTACTGGGAACCTGATTGCTTAAGCCAAAGTGACAGGGAACCATTTGGAACTTCCACATAGATGCATCAGTGGGAGACATCTCAGGACACCCGTAGATCATGTTAACCTTCAAACAGAAAGAATCAGATTATCTTAGAATTCTGAAGCTGAAAGGTACCTGAGAGTTCACTGGGGAGTGACACAGGAAGAGGGACTGGGGCGGGGGGGAGCGGTGTGAGGCTGGATGTCTCAGACATAATTTTGATGGGATAAATTCCTCATTCCCACTCCCAGTACTGAACTAGAGAGGATTAGAGACTTCTCTTACCCTATGGACCTCGAGAGACTTAGGAGGGAGGAGGAGAAGTCTTTGATTCTGCCTGTAGTCAAACAAAAGCAGGACTCCCTACTGCTTTAGCTGGCCTGAGGTTTATCCTGAAGTTGAGCTTTGGGAAACTACTCCTAGAGTTGGCAGAGAGCCCCTGGGACCTGCGGGGGGGGGGGGGGTGTCCTAAAAACCCAGTCTGTCCATTTGACCCTCTGGCCCCTGCCCCTGGCAGCTCTGGAAATGCAGTGTTTCAGGACAAACATTCCTTGTGGTATTCTAATACTTGAGCATAGAAAGAGCGCTGGGGATTTCAAAGTGAGAGAGCCCGAATCAGGGTTACAAGAAATCATGTCACTTGGGGATCCTTTCCCATGGTATTGGAGATGGGTTTCAGTGAACAGCACATGTTGGGGTCCACATTTCTTAGAGAGCTGGAGGTAGGAAAGGGTCATCTGGCCCCCTTCCTGCCCACAGCAAGAGGCACCCAGGTCTCTGTGGAGAAATATATGGCTGTTGACAGGTGATCCGTTGATGATTGATGGTGGGGTGAGGGAAATACCACGCCCAAGGGCTTTCAAAGACCCTTTCTCAGACTAAGAGAAAGGTCCTCCTTCTCCTAATTTAGTGGGGAAGGTTGAAGCATGGGGATGGGATGGGGCAGGGGGATGGAATGGATCAGGGGATAAGATGGGGGTGGGATGGGATAGGGCAGAAGGATGACGTCCTCAGGCAGGAGTATCACAGAGAAGGAAATAAGGGAACCATGACACTGGGAGAGGACACCATTCACTTGGTGACAGCATGGAGCAGTGGACATAGTCCCAGGACCACAGAGGTAAAGTTGGAGCAACCTTGGAACCAACAAACCCTGGTTGGCAGACAAGAGCCTTGGGTCTTCACTCTGCCTAATATGGTGGAAAGATCACTGGCTCTAGAGCTAGAGGGACTGGGTTTATCTCAGTTCTGCTGCTTACTGTCCAACGTACCTCTGAGTCAACCCCTTTTGTCTCTTTGGGCTTTGTTTTCTTCCTCTGTAAAATGAAGGGGTTAAGCTGGATGACCCCTAGGGTCTCTTCCAGTCCTGAGAGCCCATCCCGCCCCCCCACAATCTCTCTTCTCTTCTAAGCCCCAAACCTAGGACTAGATGATTCTTCTACACACAAATTGTATTGAAGTTGGGAGGGGCAGAGGGGGGCAGGACAGACCAAGGGGAGGGAAACAGCTTGGAAGGTTGGGGTGGGGAGGAATTTGGAAATTTTTAGAAACTTGACAGCGGAGGGCCATGAGTCAGCCAGGCAGATGGAAGCGATTATGTGCTTGGAGGGCCTCGCCCCTCAGAGGAGATGAAAATCCAGCATGGGAAGCTTGGGTTTCAGACACCCCAGACTGCTCCAGCCTCTGGACTGCAAGGGCTGAGAACGTGTGCATGTGTATGTGATTCTGTAGTGGGATCAGTATCCTTCTTCACCCAACAAGTGTGTGCAAACAAAAGCTCACGATGGGGACTGATCCCAGATAATCCAGCAATGAGGGCAGGAGGATGGGGAGGTTTTGAGGGGCTTTGGGGTGGGGGGGGAACTAGGGGATGCTCAAAGATGAAGCCCTAGTGAGGATGAGAGGGAATAGCAGCAGGGATTCCACGGCTGAGTGATTCCACAGGCTTTGGCCAGTGTTGGGGCAGTTCATGGAAGGGGGATGGTGGGCTCCCCCAGGGAAGAGGCTCCAAAGGCCACTGGATTGGGCAGGGGATGTGGAAAGACAAGAGGACAGATTCTTCAACTGAGTTTTTTTGCAAACACTGGCGAGGATCCCTCTGGAACTAGGCACATCTTTGGTTGGCCCATACAATGAAGCGAGTCAATGGTGGGTGAGTAGGGAGTTGTTACTTGTGGGGGTCCAAAGTTAGGGAAGATGAGCAGAGTTTCAAGGATGGGGAAAAATATTTTCCTCCAACCACATGCCTGTCTGCTCCCCAGGCCATGAATACAAAGACCCCTCTCAGGCACCTCCTCTGCCCCCAAACCAGGCGATGGAGATTCCAGGTTCTAGAAACCAGCCCCCCAAAGCCAAGAGAGCCAGGAGGGGGTTTATGATCTATATCATGGACCACTGGCCCGAGTGGGAGGAAGGAACAGAAAGGGCACTTCCCAGTGGTCTACAAGGCTGGAAGACAGCTCAGCTAACTCTTCGAGGTCTACTGCATGTAGCATGGAGTGAGACCGCAAGAAAGAAATCCAATGTCATGTCTGTGGCTTGATGTGGTCTAAAGAATAGTGGACTCAGAGCCGGGTTCAGATCCTACCTCAAAGCCTATGCATGAGTCAACACGGTCCAATGGATGGGAAGGTCTGAACTTAGAAAACCCGGGACTGACACTCTGTGTGACTTGTGACTGAGTCACTCCATCCCTCTCAGCCTCAGTCTCCAGATCTGTGACACAGCAGTAATAACAGCAACCCTGAGGATCACGTGAGGCAATGTTCAGAAAGCTTTCTGCAAGACTGAAAATGTCCTATGAAACATGTGCTATTATTATTAGTGATAACAACAACAACAAAGACAATTTTACCTTTCTGGATCAAGATTATCTCATCCCCAGGCCTGGAACATTCTTCCTTCTCACCTTTGCCTCTTAGATGCCTTCAAGATTCACCTCAAGGGCCTTCACCATACCTCCTAGTTTCTAGTACCTTCCCCTTAAGGTTGCTGTTGTTCAGTTGTTTCAGTCGGGTCTGACTCTCTGTGACCCCATTTGGGGTTTTCTTGGCAAAGATACCATGTCCTTCTCCAGCTCATCTTACAGATGAGGAAACTGAGGCAAACAGAGTTAAGTGACTTACCCAGGGTCACACAGCTAGGACGTGTCTGAGGCTGGATTTGAACTCTGGTCTTCCTGACTCCAGTGCTCTATGCACTATGAAGTCATCTAGCCGCCTCAAATCTTCCCCGACGTCTAGGTGCCTCGCTGATTCTCCCCCACTATTAGATTTTCATCATCTTGATCCCTCCTCGAGGGCAGGAATGGTTTCGTTCTTTGATCTCATCCTAGTGTCCGGGCACATAATAAGGGATTCATAAATGCTTGTTGGTTCAATCGTAAAATAGAAGCAATTACTCAATCAATGGGAATTAATTAAGCACCTTAGTGCCAGGTACTTCGCTAAAACAAAAGTGAACTTAACTTTCTACCGGGATGGCGTGTATTCTACCCTCCCTCCCTTCATCGCCCGAGGACCAAGTGACTGAATAGGTAAGAAATCCAAATGTGTTTCTTTTCAGAAATTTCTCCTTCCCTGATTGATCCTGACATAGAGCCCCTCCCCCTCACCACTCCAAGGGAAAGGGATTTGGTGTACTGGGAGAATAATTACAACCTACAACGCCAGAGTTGGAAGAGACCCCCGGGAACATCTCCTCCACCTCCCGCCCAAGCAGGAAAAGCTCTTTTCGAACACCCCCAGGTCTCCTAGTCTCCAGTTGAACTCTTCCAGTGTCCAGATTTTGTTGGATTTGGAGCAAGAAAGGGAGATTCTCTAACCCAATCGCAGCATGAATTTGGGGGCGGGGGCAGGATAGACCTGTGAAGTCAATCAGGCTTTGGTTAAGCACCTAATACGCACCAGGTGCTGGGAATACTGACAAGAACAGGAAACAGACTCCTCCCTCAAGGAGCATGCATTCTACATGCGTGTAAGCTTACCATCCGGATCCCCGTCTATGAGATGTCAGAAGCCAAAGTCCGAGCGCGCTCCCAGATTTCATTCACAGCAAACAGAAAGGTAACAAGATTAGTTTAGCTGTACCATAGAGGAGAATAAAGTGTAACCAAGCTGGAAAAATGGGTTAGGGCCAGGCTGTAAATGAACGATATTTTGTTCCTTGAACAAGACGGAATCCGAATCTTCTTGAATTCAAGGCCGGTCATCTATCCATTACTCCATGTTGCTTGTCTTTTACAGAAAGGAAATGGAGACCCAACAAGAGGACGTTATTAATGGAATCACAGGCTTAGAAATGGAAGGAACCTTCAAATTCGCCTAGTTCTACTCCACCCATTTTATATTTAAGAATCAGGGGCGCAGAAGTGATTTACGTAAGGTTATAAGTAGTAAAATCAGGATTTGAACTCATCATGTCCTCTGAGTCCGAGTCCACCAGTTTTTCCATTGTTCCCTGTTACCTCAGGGGTGGCATAGCTGGTAAGTTTCCCCCTGTAGCCTAGAAGGTTCTTCACTTCCCAGCATCTTGCCCAGTATCTACCACTTGCCTGACCTGTGGTAAATGCTTTGTTGGTTGATTGAGGACCCAAATTTCTTTATTACTTCATCCCTCCTGGTCTGTCAGTCCTAGACTCTTGGATGACAGTGCGCTGTGGGCACATGCATTCATATTTTGGCTTTGTTCTGGGCCCCATTCTGCAGGGCCCCGTCTCTTTATTACCTCTCTGCCTGTCTAAGCTCTCAAGGTCCAGCCTAGGTCCCCCTCCTCCATGAAGCCTTCCCTTATCGTCTCAGCCCAGTCTGCTGTCTCTCTCCTAATAACATGCACCGCCACAGCCTTGTTTCCTGAATCTCAAACCAGGACACAAGGTGACCCTTTTGCAAAGCCTTATTCAAATGACACTTTCCCTTCCCCAAATTGAGACTGTTCTGGTTGTTGCCGCACCTCTCAAATACACAGCCTGTGGTTTCCTTTTGTGAGTCATGTCTCCCCAAGCAGCCTGGGAACACTCTGACAGCTGGGACGGTGCCCTCCCTTTCTCTTGGATCCTGGAGCTCCTTGGGGCATACCCGTGCCAAGCATGCCCTGGGCACCCTGGAGGCTCTCAGGAAAATCATGTTGATTGATGAAAACAGGCTTGCTGGTTTCACAGCAGGTGCATGCCTGAAGAGCTGTGGGTGGTTCGAAGTTGTAGAAATCAAAGCTGGCATTTCTGTGGGTTGCTCCAATCTCCTCTGAGCCAGCAAGTATTTGTCAAGGGCCTATTATGTGCCTGACACAATGCTAGGGATACAAAAACAGAATAAGAAATAGTCTCTACCTTTAACGAGTCTCCAGCTGACTGGTGGCTATGATACACACATACATACATGTGAGTATATATGCACATGTCTTCACACAGAACAGGTAAGTAGATGGTACAGGGCATAGAGTGCTTGGTCTGGAGTCGGGAAGACCTCAGTTCAAATCTGGCTTGCTGAGTGACCCTGGGCAAGTCACTCAATCCTACTTGCCTCAGTTTCTTCATCTGTCAAACAAACCAGAGAAGGAAATGGAAAATCACTCCAGTCTCTTTACTGAGAAAACCCCAAATGGGATAACAAAGAGTCAGACATGACTGAAAAAACTGAACAACAAAGAGAATCATAGATGTAAAACTAGAAGGACCAGAGACCTTGGGGTCCAAGCCTCTCATCGAGGCCCAGTGAGGTGAGTGACTTGCCCAGGGCCTCACAACTATAGATATAGAGCTTGGAGGGTCCTTAGTCCCATCTAGTCCTCCCTCATTCGGGGTCCAGAGAAGAGCTCCCACAGCCAGGATTCATAAACTAGCAGCTAGAGTTAGAAGGACCCTTGGAGGTCATCTAGCCCAACAGCCTTTTTCACAGGTGAAGACACTGAAGCTTAGAGAGTTAAATGACTTAACCAAGGTCGCACAGTTCGTATCATAGGCTGGATTGAACCACCATCTTCATGACTCCAAGTTAGGGCAGTGTTTGCTACTCGAGGCTGCTGGGTCTGGAAGGAATCCTTAAATTGTCACCATCCATCCATTTATGTGTAAGAGGCATCCTCGAAGCAATTCTTTTATGAAGTGGAGAAATCTCCAATTTGTCTTTTCTATAGAAACCAATTCTCACATACCAAGTTCGTGCATAGTGGGGTATGCCTGTGGTTGAAGGTTGCTGAGCAGGGGGGCATGGAGGCTGGAGCCCACACCAGGGGGTGTCTGTGATTTGCTGGGGACTGGTTCCCAAATTCCACAAATTCCCCCAAATCAGTTTGATGGCCTTGAAACCCAAGTAGGCCGATGGGAAGAGATGGGTGCCAAGGAGGGCAGCTTTCAGGGAAGGGGCTGGTGAGGACGGATGGCTGCCAACTGCTCTCTGATCTAGTGGCATCTCATCCCTGGGAAGATCATGGGAGACCGGGGGCCTGGGCCAAACTTTTACACTGTCCTGTGGCCCATGTCCCCAGATCCCACGGACATCAGTGGGAGCCAAGATCCTGAATCATCAGGGGCTGAGTCCCCTCCACTCCCCCTCCCCCCCACGGCCCATGGGAGAAGGGAGGGTGGCAAAGGAATGGAAAATTCAACGGCCCAGAATTTGCGAAAGACCAGAACACATCAGGCCAAGCTGAGGTTTGTGTTTTCTTTGGGTTTTTCAAAATAGAATTAGCTGATTAGAAGCTGGGGAGCGGGGGGAGCAGAAGATGTCATTGCCCTGGATTCCAGGCGAGAACAAGGGGTGAGAGGGGGCTGACCCTCCCTTCCATTCTGATTCACAAAATTAATTCCGATGGCTTGGGAGACAGGCTGTCAGCCTGGCCAGAGCGCTGGCCAGAGGGTCATAAACACAGGGTAATATTAATAGACCCACCCGAGCTGGGGGGAGAGTGCTCTATGAGAGTCCCAGGGGCCGGGTTATTTATGATCTGGAAGGAATCAGAGGGAGGGAGGAGGAGGAGGACTCTGAGGATAGGGATTATCCTAAAGCTGAGGACAGGCCTGAGAGATCTCCTTGTAGTTCCTTCCATTTTCACGGGGTTCCTCTGACATAGCTCGGGCACTGTCACCCCAGCTGAATAGGGGAGGATGGGGCAGAGGCTCACAACACAAGGACCAGCCCAACCCAGTCTGATGGATGCTGCTCATCCCAGGCTCTGGGGGGACTGGACCCCAGCTGTGGCCCCTCCTGGAGGGGCTCCCACCATCTTTCTGAGGCTGTGCCCTTTCCTCCTGAGCTCCGGAGCCATCCAGCCTGGCTCATTTTTCCCTCCTCTTCTCTTTTCTTCTTTCCTTTGCTTTTTTTTTTTTTTTTTAGTGTTTTTTAGGTTGGAGGAAGCAGTTTCTAGTGTGATTTCTACTCCCAGTGAGGAAACTCCCTCCACCAGTGAAGACCGGCACCTGCTCTGCAGCTTGGGGTGTTGGAGAGTTTTCCAAACTGTACTTGAAAGGCAACATTTCCTCTACAATATCCCTGACTAGTGGTCACTCTGCTTACTCCACCCTCACCCTCTGGCACTTAGCACCTAGAACACTTTCCATGGAGTGATCGTGGGATCGTGGGATGGCTCCTGGACCTAGAGCTGGAAGGGTTCTCAGAGGTCATCTCGTCCAACCCACCCATTCTACAGATGCGGAAACTGAGGCTGAGGAGAAAGGAATTGCCCCAGGTCACCGACTGATCCAGGCAGAGTCTGGATTTGAACTCCATTTAAAGGGCCAGAGCTCTTTCCTCTATATCTACCGCAGTGAGGAAATCCGTGGACCATTTCAGTGTGGAAAGGCCACATAGGATTTGGAATCGGGGAAATGGGTTCAAATCCTGCTTCTGTTCTTTATTGCTATGTGATCTTTCGCCAGCTGTCTCATTTGGCTGGGCCTTGGCTCTCACAGCTGTGAGATGAAGCCCTTGGGCCTCTTATAGCTCTAAGACCTGAGAGTGCTCACCCCCAGGGTCCCAGGAGCAGAGAAAGCAGGGTCAGAGGGCCTTGGTGCAAATTCCACTTGGGCAAGGCATGAAACATTTCTAGGCCTCAGTTTCCTCATCTATCCAATGGGTGGCCTTTTTCAGCCCTAAGTCTCTAGGCTGGTGATTCTGTCAGCTCATCTGTCTTGGACTCATCTGTAAAATGACAAGATTAAACTAGATGCTCTCTAAGAGACCCCTCAGCTCTCATTCAGTGACCCTTGATCCCCCCTGCTCATCTTGGGCTCCCTGACTGACTACCCCTCCCTCCTTTAGGTCACAAGCAAGGGTCACATGAGGTGCACTTGCAGGGTCATTCTGCTCCACCAGTATATGTAAAGTTGGCAGAATATAAGCGTCCCACCATTACACACAAACACAGACACACAGACATACAGACACACACACACACACACACACACACACACACACACACACACACACACACACACCACACACGCTGCTGCCAAGACTCCCTTTCCAGGGCTGTGGCAAAAGCATTTCATCCAGGTGCTTTGGGCAGCTGAGCTCCCTACCCCCTCCTCACCCCTATTCTCATCTTCGTGTATGTCACAGGGAGAAGGGGCTCAGGAATTTGCAAAGTAGAGCATCTGGGGACAGGGGGAGGCAGGAAGGACAGGATTCAGAGAAAAGTAGAGAGGGAATATGAAGAAGGGAGAGACAGCTCCCCCCTGGAGCCCTCCGGAGCTCAATTTCAGCACTTTCCCAGCCTCAGAGCAAATGGAGACAGTGTTAGGAGCTCAGAATCGAAATCAGCTCAAGTCATGGGACAGAGAGAAGGGGAAAGTGCCGGGCAATGAGATCAAGGCGATGGCACCACTGATTCCCCGGGGGTTCGGGGGAGGGGAGGGGGGAACCACAGATCTGTGTCCCAGGACATTCCAAACTCCGAATGCACAGAGCACGAACTCAGGAACCGAGCCAGTGCTAGGGGGGCCCAGGCCCTCTGCCAATGCTGAGGATGTCCGGGGGCAGGAGGCAGGATTGAGGTACCCACTTCTTATCTAGGGAGCTAAGGACCTCCTGGTCCTGGACCCCTTTGCCCGGAGGAAGATGCAGGCTCTTACTGAAGAGGTGAGATATGCCCAAAGGCTGGGGTGGGGGGTGGGGAGGGGCAGTTGGGACACCAACAGGACCCAGAGCCTCTGTGGTCTCTGAAGCCCCTTTCAGTTCCAGAGCTATGCATGATTCTATGACCAGGCAGGCTGCTAAAAAAAAAAAAAAAAGGCAGGACCCCTGCCCACCCCCCCCCACCCCCACCCCCGGAGCCAACCACCTATGTCTTGGTATCAAGCCATACCCAGGTAGTCTGATTACTCAGCTGCCTGTCCTGGGTCCTGAAAAGCTGCTCCCTGTCTCCCAGAAATGATTCTCTTCTGTCTGGTGTTCAACTTAAAAGCCCAGCCCTAATCCACCAACCAGAATGACCCTTCTGTCTGTGCCCCACTCCCCAGGTTGGGCCCCTGGGCAATGACCTGATCCCTGGCCCAGATATCCAAGTCACACCAACTCCTTTGCCCCCTCGCTAGTTCAGACCTCTGAATGCCACCCCAGGCTGCTTACCCAGACTCCAAACCTTGTTCCCATCCTCTAGGTTGGCTGACTGTTCCGGACTCTAACCTTGGATTTGCCCTCCAAGAAATCGCACATTCTTCTCCCTTGACCATGACCTCCATCCTGAAGAAGGTTTCCAGCAGTTCTGGTCCTTGGTTCTTCCAGGCCTGGTCTGGCCTGACTCATTACTACCAGCAGGGGCTGACAGATAGAAGACACAGTCTGCCCTAAGGGAGTTTATTGTCTAGTTAAAGAGAGCTCTAAATACACGAGAAGAAGACACCTAACAACAAGCCAGGGTGTTGTATGGAGTGGAAGGAGAACAGGATTTGGGGTCAGAAAAATTGAGTTTGAATCCCAACTCTGTTTTTTAAAATTCTGTTTCTTTCAGTGCTGTCCAACTCTCTACGACCACATTCAGGGTTTTCTGGGCAGAGATCCTGGAGTGCTTTGCCATTTCCTTCAGCTCATTTGACAGATGAGGAAACTGAGGCAAACAGGGTGAAGTGACTTGCCCAGGGTCATACAGTCAGTGTCTGAGGCCAGATTTGAACTCATGAAAATGAGTCTTTCTGATTCCAAGCCTAGGGCTCTATCCACCGCACCACCTAGCTGCTCCCCTCTCCCCTGCTCTACTACTTATTACCTACATGACTTAGGTAAGTCACATCCCCTTTCTGGGACTCAGTTTCCTTCTCTGCAAAATCAAAATGTTGGACTAGAGGACCTGCAGATGTCTTCCAACTCTAAACTTACGAACCTCTAACAGGTATCTGGAATTGATGTTTGTATGACTAGAATTCCTGATTTTTCAGCTCTGAACCCACTGATCTTACAAGGTCAAGGTGGCAAATTAAAAGTGGTAAATAGACGTTACAGACAGTAAAGGTTGCTGGAGCTCAGGGGAGGTGGAGGTGGCTGGGGGAGGGGGCAGCTAGGCAAAGAAGGAAGGAAGTCTGCTCAGAGGAGATGGATGGGACTTCAGGAAGAACTGGAATTGAAATAGGCAGAGAAGGTGGAGAGGGGGCCCCCTAGGAAGCAGGAACAGATCGACCAAAGTCATGCAAGCGTAAATGAATGAAGCACATGCAGTGAACTGTGGGGAAGTGATAGGAGACGACCCAAGACCATTGTTTGTACAACATGACATGCTGTCTGGAATGGTCTCCCTCCTCCTTAGATTCCTTCAAGGCTTAGTTCAAGTGATGCCTCCTACAGGAAGCCCTCCTGGATTCCCCCAGTCCTTAACGTTTTTTCCTTCCTCAAATTCCTTCACATTTACTTTGACTTCACTTATCTAGGTCAACGTTCTATCTCCTCTTCCACCCTCCTCCCCCATGTCGATACTTGAGGGCAAAACAAGGGTGTTGTTTCTGGTCGTTGTCTCCCTGGCGTTTTACATGGCGCCTTAAACTAGTGGAGACGTGACAAATGTCGAATTGAATTGAGTAAAATCAAATTGAATTGAATTGGATTTTACAGATGAGTAATGGAATGTTGCTGTGCCATAAGAAATGATGGAATGGCCGGTTTCTGAGGAAAGTGGGAAGGCTATGCTATGATCTGATGCAGAGGGAAGGGAGCAGAACCAGGAGGACAATTTATACGATGACCACAACATTCTCGAGAAAAACAACTTTGAGAGAATTTAGAACTCTGAGGAATTCGAGGGTAAAGAGCTATTCTGAGGACTCAAGATGAATTATCCTGCCAGAGAGGTGATGGGCTTAAAAATCCAGAATGAAGCATGTCTATTTGGACCAGTGAGGGACCTCGCTTATTTCTTGTGAGGAATTTTATTTGTTTTATTTTATTTTATTTTAATTTAATGTTTTTAAATTTTTAATTGATTTGATTATTTACTTTCAGTTTACAAGATTCAGTTCCACAATCTCTTGAGTTTCAAGTTTTCTTCCCTCCCTCTGCCCCCCCCCCCCGCCATGGCGGCTTGCAATCAAGTATAGGATCTGCAAATACGTTCACACCGGACATTGGTCTGGTTGTATAGAAGGGTTGTAACCAATGGAGTGAACAATGGGAAAAAGGAAAGAAAACCAGACATGAAAAAGAACAATAGCATGTAGTTTGCTTCAGTCTCCATTTAAACTCTGTTCTTTCTAGATCTTTCTCTGAATGTAGACATCTCCTTCCCTCCTGAGACTTGTAGAGTTGTCTTATAGCTGTGCGTTGCTGAGTTTGTCAAAGCTGGTCGTCACACATACAATGTGTCTGTGATTGTGCACAAATTTTTCCTGGTTCTGTTGTGAGGAATTTTAAATAACTGTTCTATCAGGGGAGGGATGGTGAGAAGGAGAAATAATAAATGCTTGTAGAAATCAATGAGAGACAGAGAGAGAGAGAGAGAGACAGAGAGAGAAACAGAGAGAGACAGAGACAGAGAGACAGAGAGAGACAGAGACAGAGAGACAGAGAGACAGAGACAGAGAGAGACACACAGAGAGAGAGACAGAGAGAGAGAGAGATTTTATAAAAGGAGAAATTCAGATTCAGAGAATTTAAGAGATTTGTCCGTTATCGCAATGGAAGTAAGTGGCAAACCTTGATTTGAACTCAGTCCTCTGAGTTAGGACCCAGTATGGACCTCTCCTCTCTTTCCTCTCCTCTCTTTCCTTTCCCATTTACTTGACTGAGAACTTATGGACTCTTTCCACTGAACAATACTGCTTCCCAGACAGGGATAAAGGTGATTTAAAAAGACAAAATAGATGGCTTCGATTACATTAAATTAGTATGATTTTTTAAAGTAAAAGGTATCCTACTCCTGATCTTATCCTGCTAAACCTCAGTTCCAGATGACCCCGACCATCCATTGCCTTTGCTCTTTCTTACATGCTGCCAAACCAAGTTAGAGAAAATCATAAAACCATGTTGACTGGAACCACTACAGGTTTATGTTAAATAATCTCAACTGGGCCCTCATCACAGGAAGGCAATCCTCTTCTACTCCCTGACTCTCACCATGGCAGCCCCTCCAAACCTTTTCATTCCTCTTCAAGCCTCTCCTACACAGTTTTTCCTCCTCCCACCCTCTCAGCTGAGAACAGCCTCATATTTCCCTGGAAAAAAGTATGCCATTTACCAAGAGTTCCCTCTTCTCTCCTCTTCACCCTTTCTCACATAATGAGGTAGCCCTTTTCCTATTCTTCTCCAGGCATGAGTGATCCCATTCCACCCCTCCTTCTCCAGCAGATTGCCCTTTCTATCACCACCATTCTCTAACTTATCTTTAATCTCTCCCTAGCTATTAGCTCTTTCCTTACCAACCTGCCCACTTTTCTGCCATCTTCAAAAACCCATCATCCTTGATTCATCCATCCTTACTAGCTCTCATCTCATATCTCTCATGTCTTGTGGGTCTATGTTTTTTGAGAAGGTTCTCTCCGGTAGGTGCATCCACTTCCTTTCCTCCATTTTCTTCTCCAACCGAAGTTGCCCATTCCAAAATTACCAGTGATCTCTTAATGTCCAAATCCAAAGGCTTTTTCCCACCCCTCATCCTCCTTGAACTCTCTGCAGCCTTTGATACTGTCAATCACCTTCTCCTTGATACTCTATATTTCTCTCTGGTTGTTCCTTGAATGAGACACTCCATCTGCTAACTCCAGGCATTTCCACTGGCTGTGCCTCATACCTAGAATGCCCTCCCCCTTCCTCTCCACCTCCTGGATTTCTCTGACTTCCTGAAGTCCCTGATAAAATCCCACCTTCCATGAGAAACCTTTCCTGATGCCTCAATGCTACTGCCTTCCCTATGTTGATTATCTCTCATATCCCTATGTTGATTTATCTTGCCTATAGCTTGTTGGTACATAGGTGTTTTCATGGGGTCTCCCCCATGATTATTAGATTATGAGCTCCTGGAGAGGAAGGACTGTGTTTTGCTTTTCTTTGTACATCCAGAGTTTAGCACAGTTCCTGGGCACATAATAGGTGCCTAATAAATGCTTGTTGACTGAATAAAAAAATCAGTACAAATAGGTAAAGAAAAAAGTGTAGAGTGAGAAAATATTTACATCAAATATTACTGATGAAAGTATGATATCCAGCATAAAGAAAGGATCCATGCAAATATCCAGAACCAAGAACCTTCCCCAATAGATCAGTGATCAAAGAACATGAACAGCTTTCAAAAGAAGCCTTATAAGTCTTTATAAAGTCTCAATGACCACATGAAAACATGTTCTAAATCATTAATAACAATATAAATTTAAAATCAAAAACATTCCCAAGTTTTCACCCCATATTAAATTAATACAGATTAAAAAATGAGCCAGTGTTGTAAGAGCTATGCTGGCAAAGTTGTAAATTGGTCCAACCATTCCGGAAAACAGTTTCCAATTACGCAAGAAAAGCATGTCAACTCTCCCCACTGATGGTGCGTGTACTTGTGTGCCATACAAGGAGTGTATTCTATTGCAACTTTTAAACTTTGCTGTTTCATTAAATGCTTTTGTTTTGAAGTGATTATGTCTTCCGGCTGACTGGAGAAAAAAAAAACAACACGTCACTGGGGGCTCATAAACATTAATTTTGAATAGATACATACCCAAAGAGTACCTTGAATCTGGAGTAGCTATTCTGGGGGCCTCATGTGTAAGGGTGGGATGTTTCATGTGTTTTGTTCCTAGGATGGACTCCGTTCTGGATGGTCAGATGGGGCAGGAGAAAATATATTCAAAAATGGCTTGTTGGGTTTTTAAATGTATCAATAAAACTTACTTTCAAAACAAAAAAAATTCCTAACTTGGATGCCATAAGAGAAAGCAGATGTGGGTAGAATTTAGTCTGGTAGCAATAGTAGAAAGAGGTGATAGAAGGGGCAGTATCTCTGATGCTTTGGAGTAATGGCAAGACAAGGCATAGTTTAGAGAAATAAAAGTATTGGGAATCTGCCTTAGGCCTTCCAACTTCCCCCTTCAGAGGGACAGGAACTAAATCAGAGGTTGGATTCAAGCCTGGCTGTTCTTGTGTTCCACCAAGGATATCCCCCTCCTCACGATCTATAAATCAGTCCTCTGTAAAGTGGACCCTATTTTCTCATTTAATTTTGGCCTAAGTGGGGAGGTACATCCCTGTGGAGTAAATTTTTTTAAAATCGACACTTGACTGAGTCAAAGACTTCTTGCATAGAAGAGTCATGCTTCTGCTGTAGTACGTGGTCACTAGACTCCCTTGGCAGCAGCATTTGCCAAATCCCCCCCTCAAGCTCCTGCCATCCCTTGTCCTCCAAAACCACAGGGGGCCCCATGACTCAACATTTTCAGCTCCAGGAATTTTGCCTCCTCCTTTTTTTTTCTGGGCATTTGCAATGTCATGAGAACATCCAAACAACAGAAAAGTGGTCTTGGGCCAGGCAGGTCATCCATCCAGCTGAAGATTCCCTGTAACAGTGGCCTGAAGAATTTTGTTTTGTGAGAAAGCAAGATGTCACCTTCAAGACATTACAAGCATTCCCCTTGATAATTCATGGAAAGGACCTTGAATGTACACATATCAACCACATTGGCCAAGGGCAAGTCTTGCCTTTTGCTGAGTCTTAGTGGTTTCACCTGATCCACTTTAATAATTACACTATCTACATCACAGGCCTATTTGTAAAAATCACTGTGCAAGCTTTAAAGAGCCATGTAAATGAGAATTGCTGCTTACCTTTCGTAATATGTGTCTAATAGAGGTAGGATGACATACCACATTTCACCACTAGGTGTAAGTATTTAACCCATTATATAGAACAGAAACTTGGTTCCCAAATTTCCCCAGACCTGGGATTACAAATGTAGAGATGAAAAGTACCTTAAAGGTTACCTAGTGCAAAACCCTCATTTTAAAGATGAAAAAAACTGACTTTCAGAAGGTCACACGGAGCTAGGATTTGACCCCGGATCATCTGTCTCCAAGTCCAATATTCTTCTCCACTATGTTCCCCTGGACCCTCAAAGCCCATCTAGACTAAGCCCTAATGTTTACAGATAAGAAAAGTGAGACCCAGTCAAGTCAAGTGACCTGCCCAATGTATCACACAGGTAGCAAGCGGCAGAGGAAGGATTTGAACCTGGTCCTTTGACTCAAAATCACAAAGCAAAAAGAAGATAGGCTCTGGCTAAACATGTGACTGTGGGCAAGTCTCTTCACTTTTCAGTATCTCAGATACTGAATAAATCTGTATAAAACGGGGATAATACCTTCACTACCTGCTTCACAGGGTTATGATGTGAAACACACTTGGTGCGCTGGAAAGTGCTCTATGACTCTATCGAGTCAGCGGACTCGATATTTTCGTCAGTTTGTTCTCAAAGAATTGTACATTGTTAACAATCATATAAAAGAAAGCTCTAAATTACTAATAATAAAATAAATGCAAAAGAAACAACTCTGAGGTCTTATCCTGCATGCCAAAAGTTGGCCAAGATGTCGAAAGATAAAAATAGTTGATGTTGGAGGGGCTGCAGAGAGACAGGCACACTAATACATAGTTAGTGATTCTGTGAATTGGTTTACCATTCTGGAAAGCAATGTGGAATTATGCAAATAAAGTGACTGACCCTGAGATTCTTTCCCCCTGCCCATCTTGGCATATTACCCCAATGACATCGAAGACAGAAACAAGCTGTGGTTCAAAAAAGTGATAGAAGATTACTGTGCTGTGAGAAATAATGAACACTAAGAATTAAAAGAAACTCAGGAAGACAACGCAAATGGAAAGGACGGCTCCAGAGAAAACGCGGTGTGACTGTAGTAACCAAGTCTGGACCAGAAGAATAAATAAGAAAGTGCACCTCCGCTTGCCCCAACCTTCTTTGAAGAAGCGGGGGGCTACGAGTGCAGAACACTGCATACATTGCCAGATTTGAGCAATGTGATGGGTGGTTGTGCTGAAAACTTTTTTCTCTCCATTCTTCTTTTATTCTTTGTTATATAAGATAAATCACTGGGTAAGGAATGAGGGAAGGATATTTTTAAAAATCAGGGTGATGTGAAATCAAAAGAGACCAACAGAGTCAGAACTAAGTCTCTTGGTTGTAAATTCTACACATCATTTGCCTGCTGGTGCCTGATCAGCCCACTGATACCCTGCACTCAGTCGGAGCTGTCCCAGAGAGTAGAACCTTATAGGAATATTAATGTAAGACCCTGGAAGAGGAAAGGGATGTCACAGTGCGGGAGTCTGGAAGGGGAAAATGAGGAAACCAAGGCACATCTGAGCTCAACCACCTAGAGAGGTTACAAGTGCCCTCCCTGGACAAAGAAACGTTCGGGGTTTGCCACAGGAAATCCTCACCTTGGGAGACTTAGAGGGAGTACATTCACGGGTGCATGGCCAATAGGACCTAGGATGGGGACTTGTGAAGGTACGAGAGAAAGGACCCTAGGGTACTGTGTCCATCCCGGCTGGTATGATTTCATTCGAAAAGCGCTGAATTGGTATTTTTTATATATGGAATTTTTTCGTTCTGTCGTTTTTCAGTCGTGTCTGACTGTGATTCCATTTGGGGTTTTCTTGGCAGAGATACTGGAGTAGTTTGCCATTTCCTTTTCCAGCTCATGAGGAAACTGAGGCAAACAGGGTTAAGTGACTTGCCCAGGGTCACACAGCTAGTGTGTCACCATGCCACCTAGGTGCCCTATTACTGAATCAGTAATTCAAAAAGTACTGAAAAGATCATTTTCCATCAGCAGTTCTGCTTAGTTTCAACTCCAAGAACATGTGTCCTTGCCCAGGTGCCTCCCCCTTTTCAGTTTCCTTTTGTGTATCATCTTTTTCCATTAGATTATAAGCTCTTCCAGGGCAGGAATTGTCTCTTCTCATTTGTACCCCTAGCACTTAGCACAGTGGTTGGCACATAGAAAATATTCAGTACATGTCTATTAAGTTGAACGGTCCTTTGCTATGTGCACTCAGGCCATGGTAGAAAGCCCTCCGGGATGATAGAATCTGCTGCCTCCTTGACATGGCAAAGAGCACCCTGGAGCTCATTGCTGATTTCCCTCCATACAGCAGGAATAGGGGAGGTGGTGCTGCTCTCTCTCATCATTGCAGTCTGGGGTGCACTGACCTTTTTCTAGTCATCCCAGCTCTGGCAGAGCCCACACATGGCTTCCATTCTTAATAATCTCTCTCAAATCCCCTATATTTTGTAAGATTCCCTGGGCTTTGTAAGCACTGAGCACTGGAGATGCACCTGCCTTATCAGAGTGTGTTCTGGAGCAGACACCACTGCCCCCCAGAGCCCACACACAGGTTTCTTGGATGTGTAGTCTGAAGAAAATATCCTTCCACGACTAAGGATTCGCAAACTTTGTGGTTCAAATACACCCTTCCACCACCGCCGAAATAACCTTTCTATACTGGGTTCTGCTAATCTGATTCGATTTCCCATTGTCTATTGAATAAATGATAATTATGCTCCTAATCCTGGCATTTCAAGCCCTCCGCAGTCTGGTTCTAATCTAACTTTCCCTCCTTACCCTACTCATGCTTTATACACAAACTCACCATTCCATTTACCTGCCCCTTAGCACATCTTTGCTTATGCCGTTGCTTACAGCTGGAATGGATGTCCCCTTCTCAGCCTGCTGAAATCCTTCATTCGAGCCAATTTCCTGCTGGCACCTTCTCCATGAAATTCCCTGACTTTCCCACCACGAAGTCCGAACCTCTCCTTCCCTCTTCTCATTCTTAGTACTGGAATGATTTTTGTCTATGTCTTGTCTCCTCCTGTTAGATTGTAAGGACTTTGAGGGCAGGGGGTTTGTTTTATTTCACCTTTGAATCCTCAATGTGGTATCCTTCACAAGATGGGTGCTTAATAAATGTTTGGGTTGATTTGGATTGAGCTGGATGAAATGCTTGAAATTCCACAATTACAGACCCCTGGGGGGGAGGATGGGGCTTAAAGGTTTCACAATCTATGGGGGCCCCCTTAATAAGCCAATAATCCCTAAGAGAAGGGACACCTTATTAATCAGTTAACACTAGGGGAACATTTTGACTTCTCCCTCTCCCCGGCCCCTCACATCTAATAAATTCTGTCATCCGTCTTTCACAAGGTCTTTCTCACGTGCCCCGTTCCTCCCCTCCCCGTCCCAGCCCTCGACCATTCACCAAATATTTATTAAGAGTCCCCTGCATGCAAAATCTCCTCTGAGGCACTGGGAAGGGACAAAGAAATAATCCTTGATCTCAAAGGGCTGAAGGGTGATCTGGCATCTCCAACAGCTTTCCTGAGGTCAGGCACACTTTCCGGTGATGCAGGAGGGCACTCATTTATGCATCCATTTGTGAAGGTGACCTGGGCATAGCCAGAATGCCCATAAAAGCTGCTATCTTTTGTTCCCTCCCCTCCAGGATTTCTGTTGCCTTCTGGAGGCTGGCATGAACCTACTGGGAATTGAAAAAGCAAAAAGAGAAAAAAAGAGACTTGTATTTACCTCCGGCCTCAGAAAGATCAGAGGACTGTCTACACCTAAGGCAGTAAAAATTTGAATTCACTCATCCTAACTTAACTAGGACTTTTTGAGAGGTGGAGGGAAGGGGTGAGGGGAGTTTCTAGAGTCCCAGCTGCATAAACAGCCTTGGTGGGCACAGATAGGTGGGACTGCGGAGAGGTTTGAAGACAAAGTTGAAAATATGCCGACCAGCCCTAATGCCTGAGGCTGAGAATCTTGGGGAGTGGGATGTGGAGGGTGGAGGGTGAATGGAAGAGGGTGGAAGAGGACCAGTAAGGAAGAGAAACATTGATGATGTGGGTGAGGAGGAGAAGACTCAGTCAGTCAATCAATATACATTTTACTCTGTTAATATTGCATTATTAAACGTCTGCTATAAGGCAGACACTGTGCCAGATTCGGGGGATAAGACTGACAAAAAAGAAACAGTCCTCGCTCCTGAGGAGATTCCATTTTATTGGGGGAACTAGTAATGCAACAAGAATCGCTTGCTAGGCATCTACTCAATGCCCAGCACAGGAGGAGCTGGTAGAGATTTGAGGATCACAGTGCTTGTTCTCCACGACCTTACCCTCAGAGAAGGGAGACAACTGGATGTGAACACATAAATCTCTACAAGCTGTAAACCACGTGTACGACAGATGCTAAGCGGCTCCCTCTTCTTCTTCCTGTTGCTGGTCCTCCCTCCATAAGAGGACACTGTGATTGTGGGGTCGGGTCCCACAGAGTGGATGAAAGACAAGCATCAGTGGTGGAGGACACAACACTCAGGCGGGCCTCTCACGCTTCTCCTGCACACCGGGCTGCTAAGGTCAGGTGGGGTTCCTGTGGAGGTGGAGGCAGGTTCCAATATAACACTGTCCTTGGATTAGTTACCATGGCCATCATAAAAAGCTGTGGGTGCTGCCGTGGGGTGAGGTGTCTTCTCCAACGCTCACCTCTAAATATGTCCATTCCAGACCCATTCTGATCCCTCCAAGAAACTAAACAGTACACAACAGACAGACACAAGCAGCTAGCAAGCATTTATCCAAGTAAACAGTGAAACAGATGGGGCAGTTGTGCAGGTCAGTGGAGACAACAGAACCCATATGAGTAAATGAGCCTTGTGGATCAGCTGGACCAAGGAGACAACAGTCTCCCCTGGCTCAAGTCTCCCCGCCAGCACTGTATGCACCAGCACACAGCACCATAGGAATGTCTTCCAGGGGATTTCTCCAGTCTGCCTAAGGTGAAAGCATTAGAGGTCTTCCCTGGACTAAAACTTTTTATAGTCTTTGCAAAGATCAACCAGGGTAAGCTTGAGATCTGTGATCAGAGAGCCTAAATACAAGCGTCAGTGCTTTGACCTACAGTAAGGGTCACTCTCCTGGTGTTTCAAGTGACCAACCCGAGGTACCACTGAGAAGAAAATCCTGTGGCATAGATGTGCTCTGGCCCACTCTCCCAGAGCCAAGCAGGCTATGAAGATCCTCATTCTGTGGGGTTGAGCTGTCCCTTAGCACCGTTGCCATCTGTCTGAGCTCTTACTGGCTCTGTTTCCCTCCCCCTCCCCCCATTATTAGAGGTCAGTGAAGAGGGCCCCAGCTCCACTGAACCATTTGACATAAAAAAAGTTTTTGCAGAGAGACAGTTACTTCAAAAGTACAGCAAGAATAAATGTAGAAACATTTCTCCCAAACCTCTACACAAAGGCAGGGAGCTGCACATTCTTGTTTCTTCCCCTGGGACAAACTTGGTGGCATTAATTGCACAGGTCAATCATAGTGGACATTCTCTTCCTCTATTTCACCTGAAGAAGAAGGCTCAAAACTTAACTCAGTTCCTGCGTAGCATTTGTTCCACCAAGTTCATATTTGGATGCCACATGATAACCAGATGAGTCTTTTTTGCTGGACTGGGGTTTTGAAGATACCGCTTCAAGATGGCTCCTTGCTCCTTGGGGGAATCGATGAGGTCCCTGAAGTAAAACCTGGCCTGAATTCTGACCCCCATTCCTGGGTCCCACTCTGCCAAACTTTGAAACTCACGAGGCCTGAGACTCCACTCCCTTCATCTAGAAAGGAAAAAAGAAGACAAAAAGACTGAGAACCAGAACCTATTTCTCAGGGGACCACATGACCTCAGAGGGGAACTCCCTTGGGAACCCAATTTTTAATTGGATGCTGTGAGAAAAGGAGGCGCTACAGGAAACAAAAAGATGGCCAAAGGGAACTTTGGTCTTTCTGAAGACATCAGTACTTCTGGCTACTCAGTCAATTGAAAAAGGCTTCTCCCAACCACCTAGCTTGCCCAGTTATAGAACGTCTAACATGCTCCAGTCTCTCTACAGAACATCTATTATATGTCATCAGGATTGTCCTGGAAGCAAGCTTATTAGCTTCTCCTCTTGGAGGCTGATGTGGGTCTAGGCATGCACCTGTCCCCCATTCCAAAAGCAAAGGAACATGAATGGTGCATGGGATAGATGTGACATTATATAGAGCATGGTACTTCAGGGACAACATACCCTCATCACTACTCCCATAGGTCTCTCTTTCCTGAGTCTCCCCCCACACCAATCTACCCAACACACAGAAGCTGAAATGATTTTCCTATAGTTCAAGTCTGACTGTATCACACCCCTACCTGGCTCCATATCCTTCCCAACCACTCCCTGTTGCCTCTCAGATCAACTCTAACCTCACACCCTGTTCCCAACCTACCTTTCCAACCACATTATACATGATTCCCAAACTCCACAGTTCGACCAAACTTGCTGTTTCTCATACGATACACTCTTATTTTCTGTCTTTATATTTTGGCACTTGTGATCCACAAGACTTGAGATACACTCCCCTTTGCTTCTTAGAATCCCATTTGCCTAAAAAATGCTGCTTAAGTGACACCTGTATGAACCCTTCCCTCATGTCTTCAGTTGTTAGTATTAAACCTTCCCTGTATTAAACCCTCTCAATGAGGGACTGATTAACTGAGAATTCAGGGGAATTGACACGGCCTGGATGAGTAATGAGATTGTGTAGCCATGGTGTGAGGAACTCTATAAAAGTCTTTAGCCCCCTTCCAACTGCCCAGTCTGGACTCAGGTATCCTCTACCACCATTCACCTGCAGTCTAAACTGTGATGCGGGTGGTAGAAGGAGGTTCATCAAGAGGTTGGTCCAGCCCCACCTGGACCCTGGGGCTCTCCTCAGACACCCCTTTCATCTACATTGTGTGAGCAGGAAGAATGTGCCTATCCTGGTGGGGAGGAGATCAGAGTGATGGAATGTACTGTCTTCTGGCCAGCAAGATGGGGGTGGAGAGAGAGAGAGACAGGATGAACATGTGCCCAGGAGGGGAGGAACAAAGCAGTCCTCAGAAAGGAAAATAAACCAGTTCAAGGTTTGTGGTAAGCGAAGAGCCAGAGACTAGACATTATTACCATCTGGGAGGAAGGCAGGTGCACTTGGCTACTTATTCACACCAGTGGGCTCACTCTCTCCAGTTCATTTTATTACTGATTCTGGAATGAAAAGCTGATCTCCTGTTAGATCAAGCGTTCTTAAGTCTGGGGGCCATGAACTTGTCTCTTTTTAAAAAATATCACTATAACTATATTTCAATACAACTGGTTTCCTCTGTAAGTCTAAGAAGTTTAGGTTATGCATCTAAAATCACTGTTCTAAAAAAAAATTGATGGGATTCCCTGGGGGCAAAGGGCTCTCAATCCCTGCATTAAAAAGACGGCGGTCGTTAGGGGAGGTGATTCTGGAGTAGGAGATCTGAATTCGATGCAATTTATTCTCCTTGCCCGTGAAATGGTCCCATCCCCAGGGCTGGGCCTGAAGGTGAATCTGCCTTTTTCCCCCTGTGCCTGGGGTGTTGCTTGGTCTTGAGAAAAAAAAAAGACATAGGAGGGAACTGTAGCTGTCTTCAAATATGAGGAAAGCTGTCAGGGAAAAGGGGGGTAGACCTTCTCTGCTTGGTCCCAAAGGGCAGAAATGGGAGCATTGGATAGAAGTTGCAAAGAGAAGAATTTAAATTTGAAGTATAATCACTAGTAGTATTTTTTACTGTGTGTGTGTGTGTGTGCGTGTGTGTGAGAAATTTTATATATATAATAACAGATATACATATACTCTTGAAATATGCATATGCATATATGTGTGTGATTATATATAATGTGTGTGATTATATATATATAAAATATATATACTCTTGAAGTATATATTTATGCATATATGTGTGTGTCTATATGTATATATGTGTCTCTCTCTCTATATATATATGTTTATATATACTTGCAGTAGTTTGGCTATAATATCACAGCCAATCACTTCATACCCTCTAAATAACAGTAAATAACTCCTCTTTACTTGTCTGGAAACTCACCATTCAGTTCATTCCAGACATTGATTAAAGATCCTTCAGAATATTTTTCATAGTTCTCTTCAAGATAAGAGTTATATTCAGTCTCTTAGAGGGAAAAAGGCTAAATTAGTCTTTTCCCTTTGTCCTCTCAAGTAAGTACAGGAAAAATTATTTTCCAAATGTGCCCCTTTGCCAGCTCCTCACAAACTCTTCATGGAATACTTTGTATGAGGTGTCTTTATAACATAATTACTTACCACAGTTCTGATGAGGAAGAAGTTTCATGGCACTTTCTCCTTCTCCACATTTTCCCCAAATTGCTCATAGAGCCTTGGAGATCATCGAAGAAGTAGACCCTTCTCCTTGACTCTGTAGGGAGAAGAATTTCATAGAGAGAATCTCTCAACAGACGCTGAACTGCCAGCCCAGCCCAACGGCTCTCGTCAACATTCTAGGCAGCTCTTAAAGTTACAACAACTCTAGTTTCCATAAGAGAGGCATTTGTGCGTGTATTATATTATATAACATATTATAATTATATATTTTATGTTGTAATATTATATAATTCTTATATAAATAAATATGCTGTATGTATTATGATATAATATTAAATAGAATATATTTAGTAACATAACATTAAATATATTTAATAACATAATATTATAACGTATTTATATACTTATATAATATATATTATATACACATGCATGTATGTGTTATGCATTTATGTATGTAGTCAGTAACAAGCCACCCTGAGTAAGGAAAAGCTTCCTAAGAATTATAGCCATCCCAAAGAGAAATGGGGTTACTACCTGAGGCAGCCCCATTCCACTCTGGGAGTAGGGAGTTCCCCATCAATGGAGGTCCTTAAGAGAATGACCTGACCACTTGTAAGGAATATTGTCAAGGGTATTCTTCCTCAAGTAAGGGTTGGGTTAGATGGCCTCTGAAGCTCTTTCTCTCTGGCTTTCAGTGAGTTCTATGAGTTTGATAGCACGGTGCACTAGACAGAACACTGACTCTAGGGTCTGTGTTAAAATCTCACCTCCATCACGTCACCCAGGGCTTAGATGAATTCAATTCATTCCTTAATTTCCTTGTGCTTCTGTTTCCTTATTGGGAAATGAGATAGTTGAATAAAGAGGACTTTGAATGTCCCTTCCAGTCCTCGAGCCATTATTCCACGGTCTTAAGGGATGGCATTGAGATGTCCACCTGTCCTTGATCTCCTGGCCACAGATGGGGAAATCGACAGTGTGTGTCATTCTAACAAGAAGGTGCTATAGGACTCTCTGTCTCTCTGTCTCTCTCTGTCTCTGTCTCTCTCTGTCTCTCCTCTCTCTTCTCTGTCTCTGTCTCTGTCTCTCCTCTCTCTCCTGTCTCTCTGTCTCTCTCTGTCTCTCTCTCTCTGTGTCTCTCACTCTCATTCTGTCTCCTTCTGTCTTCTCTCTATCTCTTTCACTCTCTCACTGTCTCTCTTCTTTTTCTCCCTCTTTCTCTCTCACTACCCCTTCCCCCCTAACTGTTTGTCTCCTCTCTCCTGTCTCTTCCCCCACCCTCCTCAATGCTAGAGACCTAGGGCCCATTCTCGCTGTGCTTTCTCCCCAACCAGTGTCTTTCTCCCACTCCCAACACCATTACAGAGCATGGGCAGCACATCTAAGGGCCTGGAGTTTCTCTGACGTTCCAGGGCTCTGGATACTAAGGCCCTGTGAGCAGGGAGCAGGAAACAATTGGATGCACACCTAGACGGGCAATGCAGTTGAGATGGAAAAGGACAGATAGCAACCAATAAAAAATCATTTATTAAGTATCCATTGTGTGCCTGGTACTTTGCTGAATTCTGAAGATACAAAAATGAAACAGCCCCTGCCTTGAAGGAGTTTCTATTCTGCTGAAGAATCCTAAAATCATCAGTCTTGAGACAGAAAGGACCTCAGGGGCCATCTAATGTAACTTCCTCATTTTATTAAGTGTGGGAGGTAGGGATTCGAACTCGGATCCTCCTGACTCCAGGGCTGGTGCTCTATCCTAGCTGCCCCAGTGCTGATTATTTTCAAAGACCCTGCCAAGAAGGGATGGAAATATGTCAGCCAGGCCAGCCAGCCACCTACCTAGAGGCCATTCCAGAGGTCAGCTCAAACATCCCAGGGTTTGCGGAATTATAGAACATCAGAGCTGAAAAGGGCCCATGGAGACCATTCAGTCATTTTGCAGGTGATGGAACCAGACTCACAGATGTTCATCCTGTCTTCAGGATGGGTGTAAACAGACGGCTCACCATGATGATGATTGCAGCTCCCGTGTCAACATCTGCTTCAGAAAACATAGAAGGAATGAAATTCTGTGAAGGACTAGACAGAGTCCTCCAAACGGAGCCAGCCTCACACCTTGTTCTTTACCAGCTCTGTGATCTGTGGGAAGAAGAGAGCCGCTGAACCTCATTTTCCCCATCTATTAAATAGGAAGCAGAATGCTGATTTAACATGTACCCCAATGTCCCTCACCCCAATCTCTGAGTTAAATCTTGAGAGCAGTTTACATAAATTACATATCATTTTGTCTCCATCCAGAATTTCCTTTTTTGGAACTCAGCATATAGATCAAAGCTAAGTTGCCACTAATGTAAGTATAGAAGCTCGGTGGTACAGTGGAGAGAGTGACAGGCCTGGAGTCAGGAAGACGTGAGTTCAAATCCAGTCTCAGACACTTACTAGCTGGGTGACCCTGGGCAAGTCACTTAACCCTGCTTGCCTCAGTTTCCTCATCTGTAAAATGAGCTAGAGAAGGGAACGGGCAGACCATTCCAATATCTCTACCAAGAAAACCCTAGATGGAGTCATGAAGAATAGGACTGACTAACAGCAGTAACACCAGTGTAGACACAAGGACCCGGGCCCTTCAGGAAGTACTCACAGAGACGAGGACTAAGAGATTGAGGGCAGCCTTCAATCCACGCACAGAAAATGCAGAACAATGAAAGAACTCACAGCATCCAATACACAGGAACGCCCCTTCCTTCCACTGGTTGGAGTCCCACCTTCCATCCCAGGTATCTAAGGGGGCCTCTGGCCTTGGGGTACCACCTGCTTGAAGGATTTGGGCTTTTACCAGGAGAAAAATAAGCCCGAGGTGAGAGGAAGCCAACGCCCTTTCTCCTGAGACTCTAACCACCCAAACAGCTTCTGGGAGGAGCAGAAAGCACAAGCCACGTTTTGGGTCTTCTATGTCCTGCTCTGGATCAGTCCTTTTACTGCTCCTTCCGTTGTGTCTGGAGTCAAACGGTCAGTGCTCTTCTCTCTGAGAGCTTGGTCTCTAGCCACACATTCCTCCTTCCCTCTTTCTAGCAAACTCTTCTCTCCAAAATCACAGAATTGTAGATTTATAACTGGAAGGGACCTTAGAGGTTGTCAGATCCAATCCCCAATTCTCAGACAAGGAAACTAAAGCACAGAAAGCCAGACCTGGGGTCAGGAAGACCTGAGTTCAAATCTGACCTCAGATACTTACTAGCTATGTGACCCTAGCCAAGGCACTTAACCTCCGACTGCTTCAGTTTCCTCATCTGTAAAATGGGTAGAATATTAGCACCTACCTCCCAGGGTTGTTGTGAGGACCAAAGGAGGTAAATAGTCTGCATCCAGAGAAAGAACTGATAAATTGGTAAATAGAAGTATGTATTGAATGGTTTTACATGCACGTGTGTGTGTGTGTGTGTGTGTGTGTGTGTGTGTGTGTGTGTCTAATGGTAGCCCATTTCTATGGGAGAGTAAGGAGGGAAGAAAAAAGAAAAAAAGAGTTACACGATAACTTTATTATATATTTAAAGGAAGAGCAAGTTGTACATAATAGATTTGCAGTCTCACATATGATCAACTTTTTTCCATTTTCGGAAATGCTTGTTTTATTTCTTAAGTTCAGAATAAAATGAATAAATATTTTAAAATGAGATCATAATTATAAAGTGCTTATCACAGCCCCTGGCACACAGTAGGCTCTCTATGAACGTTAGCTATTAGTAAGCAACTTGCCCAATGTCAAACAGCTAGGAAGTGAAGCAGGATTTGAACCCAGGCCTTCCTGAGCCCCAAACCAGTGCCCTATAGGCTCTATAACATTGCCTCTCTAGATGCCAGTGTCATTCAGAGACTCCCTCCTGTTCTATCAAGGAGGCTGTTACGTGGATCCTACTTCTCCTGTTGCTGTGTGGCGGGAGAATTACGTGCTATACTCTCGTTGGCCCTCTCCAGTTTGTTCTGAAGGAGGATGGAGTCAGACCAAGCGTCACCTGTTAGCCAAGGAGTCTGTCTGTCTAAAACAGCTGAGGAAAGGAATTCAAGTTCAAAAGGAACTTGGGGTGTTGGCTAAGTCCTTGCCATGGGGTTTCACCATGAATAAATCTAGGGAAATAGCCCTCTTGGACCATCTGACTCAGACATGACCTAGGGAGCAGCAAACCTGGATCGTGCCTTCTGCTCCTTCCAGGAGTTATTTGAGTGGTTCAAGGTTCCTACAGGACTTGGAGGTGGGAGAGAGAAAGGGGAGGACAGAGGCGCAAAGTTCTGAGAAAGGGTCAAACCAAAAGATCCGAAAGCATCCTATAAGGAGCCAAGCAGGGTTGGAGGAGACACCAGAAATTCAGCTGGGCCAGGGTAGGTTCTGTGGAGCCCGTGAACAGCAGAGTGACCTTTGTTCACTTGAGAACTCCCGGGGCTGTTTTTCAAGCCTGACTCACTCCGACAGAGCTGAAGAGCATCAGCTGGTGCTGACGTTGAGGCAGTCAGTCTAGGAAAAATTTGGAGTGAAGTAGAGGATTTATGATGAAGAAGCTTCAAGAAATGTTACTAGGAAGCTGGAGCCCAAAGTAGCTGTATGTGGGAACCAGGTGCCTGACTGATGGCTCTCCCCTTCTTAGTCTGGGCCTGGGCCAACAACACCTCTGCTGATGATGGAACCAGACACCATCCCCTTCCTTGCAGGCCTCCCCCAGCCCACAGGGTGAGAGCTTACGTGGATACCAGAAGTTGGAAATCGTCTGGGAGCAGGCAGAAGTTTAGTTGGCTTCCCCATACACTTGTCTACCTCATTGCCTTCTCAATCCATTGAAGACTTGGGGTGCCTCTATTATAATTGGGTCAGCACTCTTTAGGTCATCAATGACCACCAAAGAAGGTCGCAAGGTCAGAGGAGGATAAAAGGCTGGGTCATCAAGGGGATTCCAGAGCAATGACAGGTGAAAGACAGAGTGGTCCTGCCTAGTGTCAGGGAACCTCAATGAATCAGTCAGTCAAACTTTCATTAAGTACCTACGCACCGGGCACTGAGCTAAGCACTGGGGGTACAAATATGAAAAGAAAGCTCAAAGACAAAGAAAAACCAAAAACAATCTCTGATCCGGTAAAGGAATTCATATTCCGATGGAAGAGACAACAGGTGTATAAATAGGGGTATGAAAGACATATAGAGAGTAGATAGAAGGTAAGTAACCTTAGAGGGGGGAAGGGACCAGGAAAGACCTTCTGGGGCTCATGTTGAAGCTGAGTCTTGAAGAAACCAGGGATTTAAGAGGTGGAAATAAGGATGGATGGTACTCTAGGTATGGGATACAGCCAAGACAAAGGCTTCGGGACTGGAATGGGAATGTGGTGTGTGAGAAACATGGAGACAATCTGGATGGACTATAGAGGGTATGAAGGGAAATAATGTATGAGAAGACTGGACTGGTAGGAAAGGGGTGAAGTGTTTTAAATGCCAAACTAAAGAATTTATCTTTCATCCTAGAAGTGATAGGAAGCCAATATAATTTGTTGAGTGAGGAATGAAAGGGCGAGCTGGGTCAATGAACACTTCAGAAAAATTCCTTTGGCAGCCATGTGTGGAATGGATTGGAGTGGGCAGAGTCTTGAGGTGGGGAAGAAATTGGGAATAATTAATAAAGAAATTGAGATAATCAGAGCTTCAACCCAGACTCACCAGATTTCACCATCTTCCTACTGGGAAGGACTCAGTAGCCCGGTCAGCCACTTCTAGGAGCATTGACTATTATGGAAGCTTTTGGTCAATAACCATTCTTGATGACCGATCTGCACTGAGTGCAGAAAGCACTCCGGATTGGGGAGTAATGCACATCTGCGTGAAATCAAGACTATCTTTATATTGACCAGAGACCTATTATCTATTTTTTCTTCACTCACCTTATTCTGCTCTGCCTAAGTTCACACAAACCTTCCAAGTTTTTCACAATTCTTCATTTCTTAAAGAATAATGTTTGTTTACAATTATAGTCTATGATTTGTTCAGCCATTCCCCAAACAACAGGCTCATTGTGCTTAAAGCTCTTTGCCAACACTTGAAATGCTGCTATAAATATTTCTGTCTCTTGACGTTTTACCTTCCTTGGAATAGATTCTCACTAGTAGCAAAATGAGGTCAACGTACAGTTCTGTGACTTTCCTAAGACGGTTCCAAATCATTTTAGATAATGGCTAGACCAATCCACAACTCTCCCATCACTGTTATTTGTGTGTCTGTCTTTACATAGTCCCTTGCACCATTTTTGTCTTTGCCAATCTGGTGGGTCTGAAGCAAAATCTCGGTCATTTTCATTTGATTTCTATTATTAAGATTACTTGGAAAAATCTTTCATAGGGTAGTTGATTGCATTACTTACTTTGAAAACTGCCTGTTCATATCCTTTGATCACTTATCTTTTGAGAAATGGCTTATAGCCTTTATATTTGTAGGAATTCACTATACATCTTGGACACCAGACCTTTACTTGAGACATTTGATAAGAACATTTTTCCCCTTCCAGTTTGTGACTTCTCTTAATTCTCATTTTTCTTTTTTTTGGACTTAAGTAGTGCTCATGGAGTCCGGTCTAGACAGCTGGGATCATCTGGACATCTTAGGCTTGGTCCATAGTGTAAATTAGAATGTCATTAAAATGTCTCTTCAATCCACCCCTTTTTTTGCACTGAATCCATCTTCCTCACAGCTACCAAATTAATATTCTTAAGTAAGACACAGGTTTGGCGGTCAACAACTGGTTCCCTGGTGCCTCTAGGACAAAATGCAAAGCCCTGAGCATGCCATTTAAAGCCTTCCATAATCTGGTTCCCATCCACCATTCCAGATGTTTACTAGAAACCCCCACCCCCACCCCTCTCATGCTGTCTGCACACCAGACAATCTGAGCAACCTGCTTTTCCTTGAACTCAGAATTCGATCTCCCATCTCTATGCTTTCCCAAAAGCTCTGTGCCATGCCTAGAATGCAGAAACCCTCACAGCCACCTCTTAGGACCTTGAGCTGCTTTAAAATGTCACGCCAGATACCACTTGTTACCGGACACCTACCTGCTAATCTGCCACCCACACCAAAATTATATATTGCAGAGAGTCAAGAGTGAAGTAAGACATGGGCTAGGTGGGGCAGTGGAAAAATCACTGGACCTGGTGCCAGAAAGACCCGAGTTTAAAGCCTGCTTCCGACACTTATTAGCTTGTGACCCCTTGAGCAAGTCACTCAACCCCTGTCTACATTTGTAAAATGAGTATCATAATTACATCTCCCTCTCAGAATTGTTGTGAGGATCAAAAGACAAAAAATTTGAAAGACGCTGAACACACTATGACTTGTACATAGTAGGTGCTGGATCAAAGCTTGCATCCTTCTTTCCTTCCATCCCAAAGTAGAACCAGCTGCTTTGGGAGTTGGTGGCTTCCCACTGGAAGGTCTTCAGGCAGAATCCATTTTTTTTTTGTCAGATATGTGGTAGGGAAGAGTCTTTTTCAGGTAGGGGCTGGATTGGATGTACTCTGAGGTCCCTTCCACCTCTGAAAGTCTAGAATCCTGTGACTTCACCAGAGTGGGCAGAGATGAAGTTCATTCCACCCTCATGAGCTCACCCTTAATCAAATCCATAAGTCCTTTGAAAACCTGGTCCATAAGACCAGCCTCATTCCAAGCTAATCCCTTACTCGAGGGCCAGAAAGCCTTAGAGCAGTCCATGTGGGAGCCCTGCCCTTGTCTGCGGGCCTGAGATCTGTCTGTTGGCAGCTTCTGCCGAGACTGAGACTCCAAAGAGTGGTTTGATTTCAGGCACAAAATCCTCAAAATCCTCCTGCATCTTTCGAGGACTTTCTGTCATCAATGGTGGTGCCCACTGTATGCCAGGCAACTTGGGTTTGGTCATTCACAAAGTGTCAGATGTAAAGTTTAAGATACAATATGACCCAAGTCAGGAAACTAAATAGCATCTCTGATGGGCTTTGTAAATCATTCTGCTGGTTGGAGCCAAGGGGCCAGAGACCGAGGAATGTGTTTTAACTGCAGACAGAGCCAATTTCTTCTCTTCTTGAGGTCAGTGGAGTCCACAGGGATAGGGCACTGGTCCTCTGATTGCATAGGTGTGGGGAGTTTCCTGTTGGGATGCTTCTGAGGCATCTAGTCTTTAATGCATAATCTTAGAGAATGGCCTAGGACATCAAGTGACTTGCCCAAGGTTACCTAGTCAATATGTATCAAAGGGAGGATTTGAACTCAGTTCTTCCTGGTTCTAGGAGCTTTTATTAGGTGCCTCAAACCTAACAGGTCTGAAGTCTAGTTTATGATCATTTCCCCTAAACCTGTGCTCTCTTTTGACTTCACTATATGTCAATGGAACCAACGTCCATTAAATCTCCCATATTCACCTTATGATTTGCTATTCCCTCTGAATCAAGTATGACTTCCTCTGGTGTTTAAAAACCTCACAAGCTGAATCTGACTACTTCTATTCCTGACAGGCACTCAAAGATTCAGTCAACCTGACCACCATATGCCCTAGCATAGATTTAGGAGTGAAAGGAGATCTTAGAGGTTATGCAGTTAAAATTCCTCATTTTACAGCAGAGAGAAACTGAGGCCCTGGGAGAGGGTCTAGCCCAAGGTTATACTGGTAGTAAGCAGCAGAGCTCAGATTAGAACCCAGAGCCTTTGGCTCCAAAGCCAGAACTCTATTGATTCTTTCTCCCTTCATGCTGTTCCTCATATACAATGTTCCATCTCCTGCCTCCATGCTTTTGTATAGTCTGTCCCCAATGCCAGGAATGCCCTCCTTCCTCATCTCCAACTCGTAGAATCCCTAGTTTCTTTCTAAGCTTAGCTCAAACGTCACCTGCTGTATGTGGCTTTTCCTAACATACCCCCCACTTCCAGTTACTAATGTTTCCTCCTCAGAAACTAATTTTCATTTATTTTGCATATATGTATAGTATTTCCCTCTTTGAGGGAAGAGACTGTTTTCATTTTTGCTTTTGTATACCCAGTGCACACGATAGGTGCTTAATAATAATTAATAATATTGATTGTAGAGAGATAGATAGATCAGTGTTATCCTAGACTCTTCCCTTCCCTCTCCTCTCACATTCAATGAGTCACTGAGCCCTCTTGGTTTCACCTCTATAGCACCGCTCCCCCCCCCCCCCATTCCCACCACTACCATCCTAGGACAGGCCTCTCATTACCAACTCTCTCCTCCCCTGAATCCATCTTTCAGACTGTTGGCTGACTGATCTCACTTACTCAGAGACACAGCCACATCATTCCTTGGCTCAGGGATTTTCCTTGACTCCCTTCTGCCCCCAGAGATCTCCAGACTCTTTTAACTGGTTTTCAAAGCCCACTATGAGACAAAAAGATATTGACATTTTTTGGCCAGCCCCCAAGATGGGGCCCAGTCTGTGTAAGCCCAGAGCACAGGGCCTCGAACAATGTGATACATATCTATCTCCTCCAGCACCTCAAAAGAATGGTCTTTGGGCAATAGGCAGTTAATAAATGATTGTTGGATAAACAAATGAGTGAATGAATTAGTGAATGAATGTTAACTTGGCAGCTCCACTCTGCTGCAATGCCTTCCTGAGGGTGGTCTCAGGCTCCTCATTATGGGCTGCCCTGGGAAAGGGACTCAGCTTCAACACCCTGGAGCATACTTGAGGCCCTTCCTGAAGTATTCCCCCCTCCCCAAAGTCCTACATGTGCAACCAGCTGTTGGCCTTACTGATAGCAAATTACTATTGTCTTTCCACTGTCTCTTTGCAAAAAAGCTTCATTCCTTTCTAAGCATGTACCAGCTCCCCCATCAGACCAGAGGCTCCTGGAGGGCAAGGGCTGTCTCCCCAGTCTGATGGAAATTTCTCTCAAATAGGAAATCTTCACCTTTTTGGTGTCCCACCTCCTTTGGCTGTCTAGTAAAGCCTCTGGACCCATTCTCAAAATAATGCTTTGTTGCCTACGTTCATAATGGAAGAAAATGCTAGGTTTTGGCTAGAGGATAGTGAAAGTGAAGATGTCATTTTTCTCCAGCAAAGTCCACAGTCCCCCCGAAATCTGTCCACAGACATGGACCCAAGAACATCCCCTCCTCTAAAAGCAAAAGTTTTCTCCTCCTTCCTCTACCTAAACAACCCTAACCCCATCCCCAGATCCCTAGCCAAATTCTCTCTCTCTTTCTCTCTCTCTCTTTCTCCTTGCTCCCCTCTCCCTCTCCCTCCCACTCCCCAATAGTGATCAAGATGGAGCTCTACACACAGTGGGCAAGAGTGAAGGGTACTCACCAGTACACTAAGGTGTCAAGCTGCATCCTCCCAAACTATATGGTCTGCACTAGACAATGAAGGGAAGGGAAAATCAATTAACAAACATTTATTAAGCATCTAGTATGTGTCAGACAGAGGCATCTAGAAGGCCCAGCAGATAGAGGGCTGGGCTTGGAGTCAGGAAGACCCAAGTTCAAATCCAACCTCAGACATTCACTGGCTCTGTGATCTTGGGCAAGTCACTTAAACTCTGCCTTCATCCACTGGGAAATGACAAGCCACTCCAGTATCTTTACCAAGAAAATCCTACAGCCGGTATTGGCTAGTGATGGTCCAGAGAGTCACAAAGAATGACTATACAACAACAATAAACACCAGACACTCCGTTAAGTGCTGGGGATCAAAGAGGCCAAAGATAGTCCCTGACCTCAAGGATCATGCGATCTAGTAGAGGAGACAACCTGCAAACAAATACAGAGCAAGCTGTGTACAGGATACACAGGAGAAAACGACCAGAGCCAAGAGACGGAGGGTCTTGTTTGTGGAACAGCCAGGAGTCCAGAGTCACTGGATCAAAGAGAACATTTTGGGGAGTTAGGTATAAGAAGCCTGGAAAGGTAGGAAGGGGCCAGGTTAAGAAAGCCTTTGAATGCTGAACAGAGCATTTTGTATTTGATCCTGGAGGCAATAGGGGTTCTCAGGCATTTGGTGAATAGACAAGTGACATGGTCAGATTCAAGCTTTAGGAAAATCACTTTAGTGGATGAATGGGGGATGTTTTGGAGTTTGGAGAGACTTGAGGCAGGTAGGTCCTTCAGCAGCTAATGCACTAGTCCACAGGCGAAGTAATGAGGGCCTAGATCAGAGTTGGGGCAGTGTCAGAGGAGAGAAGGGGGCATATTGGAGAGATGCTATATAGGAGAAATCTACAAGAGGTGCTGCAGCAGTAAAATCCAAAAGAGATGCTGCAAAATTGAAATTCTAAGAAATGCTGCAGCAGTGAAATCCACAAGAGATGCTGCAGCAGTGAAAGTACAAGAGATGCTGCAAAATTGAAATCTACAAGAGATACTGGAGAATTGAAATTTTAAAAAGATGCTGCAGAAGTGAAATCAACAGGCTTAGGCACCATATTGGATATGGGGGGTAAGAGGTAGTAAGGAATCCAGAATGACTCTTAGGTCAAGAGCCTGAGAGACTGGAAGTATGATGTTGCCCTCTATGTGATAGGAGGGGTTGCAAGGGGGAAGGGTTTAGAGGAAAACTGTTTCAGATGTGTTAAATTTAAAATGTCTAATGGACATACAGTTCAAGATGCCTTTATCATTCTCCTCACTCTCCATTTTCTCTCCTTTTGTGTGCTAATATGTACTTCAAAGAAAATCAGTGGAAAGAGCTCTACATTTGGAATCAGAAACTTTTGGTTCAATTCCAGATTCTACTGCTAATTACCATATAACCCTGGGTAAGTCCTCTCATTTCCTTGGGCCTCAGTTTCCTTATTTGTAAAATAACAGGGTTAGACTAGATGGCTTTTTGCTTGGCTCTATATCTATGATCCTGAAAACCCCTTTCCAACCCACTCACTCCCACTCATATCCCAACACCCATTAGAAATGATGTTAAGATTATTCAAGGGATGAGATGATCAAGGACCTCAAAAAAATTTGACCTTCCCAGGGTCTTTGAAGGCTGTGATTAGGGGTGATCATGAAGACAGATTCAGGGTCCCTGACAGCTGGTGTTGGTGAGGCTAGAGGGCAGGGCCCAGCCAGACAGTAGGCTGCAGTTTGTGGCAAGGGGTGGGTGGAGGAAGCTTAACACAAGAATACCTTCCCTTTAGGTGAGTGAGACAGGGAAATTGAAATCATTCTCTTGTCTGCCCCAAACTCCTATTGCTTGCCTAGCGCTATACTTTTGCAGCCCAAAGATCCACATTATCACCTCAGATCTGGATGCAATTTTTAGAAATTCACTTATAGGGGTAAGGAAGGAAAACTTCAAACCCTGAATGGAGAGGTGTGGATCCTGTCACCTGCTCCCAAGAGTTTTTGGGTCCCCACTCTGCATAGCACCACCATCTCTCCAGGTAGCCCCACCTTCCATTTCTGCCTTTGTCCACTGCTACTCTGGTCAGGGACTCCAGGGGGCATCGGGGTGGAGATGCCCAAAGCTACTTTGCTAGGGCTGGGCAACTGCCAGAGCAACCCCATTGTTTGGGTACAAACATTTCCCTGAATTGTCTGCACTTCCAATGTGGCTACACTTGAGCCAGGAACACTAGTGGAGGGGGAATGAAGGTCTCCACTGCCACCCAGAGGGGGTGAGGAAAGACAGTACTGAAGCACATTCCAGCCCTTGCAGGTAGTTACACCAAAGTTGGGAGGTGGACAGGGAGGCAGGAGGTGGGAGAGGAAAGTGATCTGTGCTGAAATGAGAGATCTGAACCAAGGAGGAAGGAGAAATATCAGCGGAAAAGTCCCAGGGCAGAGAACTAAGCTTACAAATGAAGAAGAACCATGACAAAGATGATCTATGAGTAAATGATCTAAAAAAAGCTTTAGGACTATAAAATGTGTTTGGATTCTCAGATTTCAGTTTGGTGTGTATTCAATGGCTCACAAATTCTCTCCAAGCCAAAAGGTAATGCATCGATTCAAAACTTCTCTGCCCAGAGCCTTCCACATACCTAATGGATGGTAAGAACAGACTGATCGTCTCAGATGGATACAAAATGCAAATCTCAGCACAGCCATCCCTTCTGTCTAAGCTTGTTGTCTAGCTCAACCCTTTCCTGGGGAAAGGTTTGCCATTGACCTAGTAGGGTGATGGGGTTACTGGGAACTGGGGAGGTGAAGAGACTTTCCTGAAATGAATGGCAATCAATAAGCATGTATTAAAGGGCCTACTATGAACTAGAAACTATGCTAGGCTCTGAAGATATAAAGCCAAAAATGTTGGAAAGTGAATGAGTGTGTGCTAGAGGTTGGAGAGGATGGGTCAAGAGTGTCCAATGGGGAATGACCAAGATCTAGGGACACAATGACCTTTTATAGGGCTCTCTGCCCTGGAGGGTAGGTCTGTTGCTGGGGATAGGGATGGGGGCTCAGTTTAAAGTCCCTGTCTGGCCCAGATTTTTCAAAACAAGTTTCAGTGATATCTTTTTGTTTTTATGTCCCAGTTATTTCTGGAAACATCTCCTTCTTGTTATCATCAGATCAAACTATCTCTTCTAACAAAAACCAAAAAACAAAATTAAAAACCCAGCAAAACACCTGTTGCAGTGGCCTCTACAGAAAATCCGCACTGCCTTTCACTCTAGAAATCCTCCACCTTTCTGCCATGAGGAGAGAGCTATGTTTCCTTATTCTCTGGGACCATTGTTGGGTTTTCAATTATTCTGAATTCAACTTTCTTTCTTTCTCTCTTTCTCTTTCTTCCTTCTTTTCTTTCTTTCTTTCTTTCTTTCTTTCTTTCTTTCTTTCTTTCTTTCTTTCTTTCTTCCTTCCTTCCTTCCTTCCTCTCTTTCTTTCTTTCTTTCTTTCTTTCTTTCTTTCTTTCTTTCTTTCTTTCTCCCCAGACTTTGAGCTATAAGTCTCATGACTGGTGGTTAACTCCAAAATGTCCAGCTTGTGCAGATAGCAGTTTTTCCCCTGAAAGAAGCTCATGCTGCCATCTTCTGGAAGCTGTTGAAAATTGCAGGTACAGTGAACTGAAGAGTCAGGAGAATAATAAATAATAGTAATAAGCATTTATACAGTGCTTTAAGATGTACAAAGTGTTTTACAAATATCCCCTCATGTGATCCTCACAACCCTGGGAAGTAGGACCTATTATTACCCCCATTTTACAAGGGCTTTCAGAGATTGCATGACCTGCCAAGGGTCACACACGGAGGCAAGATTTGAACTCAGGACTTCCAGTCTCCAGGTCCAGTGCTCTGGTTACCTAGGGAATGTCCACTGCAACCCAACTATGCTATCAGCCATGAGGAGCTGACCATGCAAATGTGGTTGCAGGCGGTACCATGCCCATGAGCAGCAGTGACTTCTGAGAGCTCTGCCTGGTGCATGGCTGTAAGTGACTGAGGTCACTCTATGGGTCTCTTGGGAATGCTTGCTTATGGATGGGTGTTGCTATTTCCTATCCGCTCTGGTAAGTGTTCCATTTGTAGTCTTTTCCCTATATAGAAACTGTTTCTTCCTTGAGCTTTGTGACCTGTGTGCTTGCAAGAAGAGGTGGGGTCCTACAGTGAGGTTCCCAGATGCTGGGTGGGGGCCATGAGCCAGAGATGTGAAAAATCCCCAAAATGTATCTGAGATCCTTGTAACACCAGAAAGTATACTACAAAAGATTTACAACAACAAAGGCCAACTTTATACCCCAATAGCCTTTCCACTCCTCCAGTCCCAAAAGAGAAAACCCTAGGTGAAAAGGAATGTACTTTGTCATATCAGAGTTAAAAGAAGTGACTGGAGGGTCCTTGTAGGAGAGCCTGGATCTGAAGGGAGGAGTCTGGGACCCACAGGAAAATGTCTGCTCATCCCTGGAGCCAAGCAACAAGGTGATTCTGTGGATAGAGAGGAAATACAACCAATGGCCATGTGTTATGATCCATGGAGTGTTATGACCCTCCCTGGAGAGGATGATCCATTTAGAGATGAACCAAGACCACACAGGACTCCTAATGTTACTTTTTCATTTTAGAGTTGAGGAAACTGAGGCCCAGCAAAGTTAAGCCATTGTTCCAGGGTGCACAGGTAGGATTCAGGACAGCCAGGATCCAAACTCAGATCCTACGTTGATCATCCTTTCTAAGATATCCCCCGCCCCTCCCCCCTCAGAGTAGCTTCCCGAAGAGCCTACCAGATAGCTCCAACCTAACTTAGCTCAGGCCCTGGACATACTGGCCTATCAATCAATCAATCATCATTTATTAAGTGCCTACTATATGCCAGGCACTGGGCTAAGTGCTAGGTCACGTTCTAACCCCAGACAAGGCTGGGGGTGAGAAAACAGACGACCCAGAGCTGGGGCTCCCCTGGGCTGCATCAGCCAAACCAGTTGGGATTAGACTGGAGTTATATTCATATGCAAAATCTGGACTCGAGATGCTTTCCCAGTCACAGATTCTGTATTTGTTTTCTCTCCCGCAAGTTTCCTAGCAAAAGTTCCTTTTGAAAACGTCCAACATTGTCTGGGCTGAATGAAGGGGAAAAGCACTTTGAGCCACCCCTGGACCCAGAGAATGTTAGAGGTGGAAGGGCCCTAAGTCAAATCGACCATTTTCCAGAAGAGAAAACTGAGATCCAGAGAGACGATAGGACCCTAAATCTGGAGCTGGGAGGGACCTCAGAGGCCACCCAGTTCAACACCATCATTTTACAGAGGAAGAAACTGAGGCCCAGAGAGGGTACATGAATGGTCCAAAGTAACAGAGCAAGTTAGCAGGGGCTGAGATGGGGAGCAGGACACCCAGAGGGTGGAGCAGGGCAGTCTGCGACAATCACCAAATTTGGGGCATTCGAGTCTGGGATGGGAAAAACTCAAGGGGAGGGCGGGTTGGATAGCTGGGATGATGCTCAGTCTCATCTTCTCCATCCAGATTGGGGCGGAAGGGGGGAGGATGAAGCCAGTGTGATGAGTTAAGTGTAAATGAATGAGAGGCACATGGAAGCTTTAGAGTTAAGGGGAAAGTGTTTTGGTGAAGCACAGCTGGGATTTCATCAACAGTCCTCCCCCCCCTCCCCCTTCCATCCCAAGACATTATTACAAAAATAGTCCAGGCCAGAGTTGGTCTGACCTCCCCAGCCCCCACCTCCCTCCTCCTGGCTGGCCCCGGCTCTGGATGCCCCCACCGCTTGGCTCAGCAGCCAGGACCAGAGGGTTCCCAATAGCAGATGGATACCGTCCGTCGGCCTCCTTCCCTTCATCTCTGGCTTTTGTAATTGGTTCTCTATTGTTCTGATTATTTGTTTGTAAAGTCTGTCTGGGACAGTTTGCTCTTTAATAACCTCCTAAGGCTGACGGGAAGGGGAGAGGGGCGTGGTGGAGAGGAGATGGAGAGAGCTAGGAAGAGCCATGTGATCCCATCCCAACCCATCCATGTACTTCTCCATTCTGTGCTAGCTTTCCCTGGTGCCGCCCGCCACTGCCACCCTCCCCAGGTGAAATCGGGAGAGAAAGCTTTCTAGCAAAGTCAGATGGGTCACGGCAGGCCCAAGGTCAAACCAATATGGAGAGACCCAGGAAGAGTCTTGGAGCAGGGAGTAAAGAGAACTATGGGAAGAATAGGATTCTAGCATGTCACAGTTGAAAGGGGCCTCAAGATCTCTTGAGTCACAGAATCATAGTTTTGACCTTCAAGGTCTTCTAGTAAAACCCCTTCTTCTTACCGAGGAGGAAACTGAGGCACAGTTGAGTGATGATGTTTCAGTCATATCCAACTCTTCATGACCCCATTCAGGGTTTTCTTGGCAAAGATGCTGGAGTGGTTGGCCATTTCCTTGTCCAGCTCACTTGACAGATGAGGAAACTGAGGCACACAGGGTTAAGTGACTTGCCCAGGGTCACACAGCTTAATAAGTGTCTGAGACCAGATTTGAATTGAGGAAGATGAGTCTTCCGGACTCCAGGCCCTGCGCTCTATGCACTATGGCGCCACCTAGCTGCCCTAAAATGATATACTCAAGAGCACACAGGTAGTAAGTGGCTGTAAGGGCTGGGATTTGAACCCAGGTCTTGTGGCTCCACATCCAACACTCTCTCCACTGTTCCATGCTGCTTCTCCAATGGAACCCCAAGGTGGGGGGGCTTCTCCCCATATGATGAAATGCAATTCAGTACTTACTACCTACCGTATGTAAGGCACTGTGCTGGGCAGAAGCAAAACAAACAGCAGTCCCTGCCCTTCCAAGAGACCATCGGAAGTCATGCTGACAAGAACACAGAGAAATGAGAGTCCATAATGAAGCCATGGAGAAATTCAGGCAGTGTTCCAGGAAAATGTGAGCAGGAAAGAACATTGTCAGCTGGGAAGAATTTGGGAAGTCTTCATGGAGGAGGGAGCCCTTGAGCCGGGTCTGGGAAGAAGAGGCTGCTGAAGCACAGAGGAGAAGAGGAACTGCCTTCCAGGCACCCAGGGGGGATGGTCCTTCTAGGGGGATGGAGCCTGGAGATGGCGTGGCCAAAGTAGCAGCTGGCTAGTCCTTCAGTCCAACAAGGATGGAGAGAATAGGAAAGGGAATTGTTGCTTGTCCTTCATTCTCTCACTCTTGAAGAAGAGCAATGACATTACAGGGTGATGGTGTGGCTTGCACGTGTCTTGACTAGCATTTAGGTGAAACAGAGTTCCACAAAGTCATCAGCCACATTCTCTCCTCTAGAGTCCTTGAAGTCCAGTGATAGGACAAAAGTCAGAATGACAGGTGATAGCCCAGGATGCAATGAATGACCTCGGCATCTTCAATGTCTGAGCAAGCTCTAAGTTCTCCATAGTGCCTGCTTCAGCCACCTTCATGGCCGTTGGAACAAACTGTTCTCATCCATCTAGACCAGTGGTTCTCGACCTTCCTAATGCCATGACCCTTTAATACAGTTCCTCATGTTGTGGTGACCCCCAACCATAAAATTATTTTTGTTGCTACTTCATAACTGTAATTTTGCTACTGTTATGAATCTATCTGATATGCAGGATGTATTTTCATTGTTATAGATTGAACATAACCCACAGGTTGAGAGCCACTGATCTAGATTGTCTTCACAGGTTTGGGATAGACACCCTCCCCAACTCAACAAGTACACATGCTACAGCTTCTTGGAGCCACAGGTGAGCACCAGATAGACTGGAAATGTGGATGAGCAGCCCTGAAAAGGGCTTGGCAGCACTCACACCAAAGGTGTCACTCCTTCCTGAACACCCCATACACCCTGCAAGAAAAAGCTACAGAGTAGTCAAGAGCCAGATTGAGAAGGGCCTTGAATGCTAGGTTTAGGAGTTTGTCCTGTGGAGGGAATAGGAAGTTAGCGAAGGTGTTTGATTCAGGAAGTAACATGGTCAGGCCTGTGCCTGTGTGGAGGAAAGAACAGAGGAGAGATACTGGAGGAAGAGCAGTGAGATTGTCGGCTCTTGCCATGGTCTTGGTAAGTGGTGATGGAGGAGAGGGCCTGGATGTGGATGGCAACCACAGGAGTAGAGGGAAAAGGAGGGAAATGCATGATACACTGTGGATGCAGAGCATCTAAGATGTGATAACTGATTTACTATGGAAGATGGGAAAGGAAGAGTCAGGGACAGCTCCGAGGTTGCAAAGCTGAACGACTGAAAGGCACAGAAATGGGGAGTTTTGGAAGAGGGTCAGAGTATGGGGGGGAGCTAGTGAGTTCCTTGTTGAATTGCAATGGAAGGGCCAGTCCTGGCAGCAGACAGACACCCCATTCCCCCATTCCCCCATGCTATCCGAAATGCTGATTGGGTCGTCCAACAAGCAGCAGCAGATGAACTGAAAGGAAAGGGAGAGATTAAGGATGGATAGATATTAACATGATGTAGAGGGATACAATGTTGCCTGCAATGCCCACAAGACTTGGGCTGGGGGTTTTGCTCGTTGGGGAAAATTTCCTTTTACAAAATTTCCCAGACATGGGCTAGACAGCATGATGAAGTTATCCATCATTGACAGTGGGAGTGGGAGTGGCAGGTACAAAATAGAATCATGGGGAAGACCTCCACCTAGCAGAAAGGAGACGGAGGATGAACTAGCAAGGTGGTCTGAGAAAGGGCAGAAGGAAAGGCTGGAGAAAAACCAATCACAGAAACCAAGAGAGGAACGGTTGAGATGAGTAACAGTGTCCAAGGCTGCACAATCATCAAAGAGGGTGAGGACTAAAAATAGTCACTGGATTTAGCAAGGAAGAGGTCATAGTTGACCTTTGAAAGAAAAATGTTTGTTGAGTGGGAAGATTCACAACCCGTACTGCTAGATGAAGAACCAGTGCTAACCCTACCTCTACAACCTGTCTTACATCCAACGCCTTCTCTCTGCTCACAGCTGCTGCCTTAGCTCAGAGCCTCATTGCCCCTTGTCTAGACTATTTTGGCAGCTTCCTGATTGGTCTCCCACCTCAAGCCTCTCCCCTCTCCAACTTGTCCTCTGTACAGCTGCCCAAGCGATTCTCCTGAAGTGCAAACCTGACCAAGTCAGTTTGCTCAATAAACACCACTGACTCCCCATTGCTTATGTAAGTGTAAATTCAGTTGTGCAGCTTTTAAAGCACCTACACAACCTGGCCCCAACCTCTCTTTCTAGTCTTGTTGTACATTATCCCACCCCTGCACCCTGAAATCCTACCAACCTTTTCTTTGTTCTTTCTCCTCTCTCTCTCTGTCTCTCTCTCTCTTTCTCCTCTCTCTGTCTCTCTCTGTCTCTATGTGTCTCTCTCTTACACACACACACACACACACACACACACACACACACACACACACACACACACACACACGCACACACACCCTCTCAATCTCCTATATCCTTACCTTTACATTAGCTATGCTGCATGCCTGGATTGCACTCCCTCCTCACCTCTTTCTTGTAGAATCCTTCTCTTCCTTCAAGATGGCTCTCAAACACCATCTTCTAACGTGAGGTTTTTCCTGATCCCACCCTACCAGCCCTTGCCACCCTTCCTCTCAAACCACCTTGTATTTAACTACTCCATATCGTATTTACTTCTCTTTAGGTTTGTTTTGCCCTTGCTCACATGTATACTCATTGTCTTCCTCCACTGGAATGTTAGTTCCTTGCAAGTAGGGATTCTTTCATTCTATGTATTTGTGTGCCCACCACTTAGCCCAATGCTTGGCGTATCAGAGGTTCTTAGCAAATCCTTATGTATTGATTGATCAATTGGTGATGAGGGAATAGAGGCAACAAGAATGGGCAGCTCACAGGAGTTCAGTTGTGAAACTCGTTTTCTTCATCATTCTTCCCCAACAAATTAGGTTCAGTTAGGTGGTCCAGTGAATAGAGTGCTGGACCTGAAGTCAAAAAGACCTGAGTTCAAATCCAGCCTCAGACACTTACTAGCTATGTGATCCTGGGCAGGTCACTTAACCTCTGGTTGCTTCAGTTTCCTCATGTATAAACACCTCCCTAGGCTGTTATGAGGGGAAAAAATGAAACAATATTTGTAAAGGGCTTTGCAAACCTTTAAGTTCTACATAAAAACTTATTACAATGTATTGTTGTTGTTGTTACAGTTCCCCTTCTTCCAAACTTTCCTGTTTCTGTTGAGGGTGACACCATCCTTCCAGTCACCCTAGAGCAATTTCCCAGCGAGGATTGGCTTCTCCCTTTCCTTCATGCCTCAAACCCAACTAGTTGCCCAAGTATAGTCTATTCTGCCTCATCAATTACTCTCACCTCCATCCACGTCTCCACTTGCATGGCCACATCACCCCTTGCTAGGACTATAGTGAGAACCTCCTAATTGGTCTCCCTAGCTTGATCTTCTTCCTCCTCTAATTCATCCTCCACACAGCCAATAAAAGAAAACACAGCTCTGACCACGTCACTCACTTCTTTGAAAATGTTCCTTTGAAAATGCCTCCTTCCTTATTGCTTCTAGGCTAGACCATAAACTCCTAAGCCTAGCATTTAAAGTCGGCTACAATCTGGCTCCCGCTGACCATTCCAGACATTCATAATACTCACATTCACACCCTCTATGTTCTAGCCAAACTGACCTACTTCTTAGCTGCTCCCCACCTCAGAGATGCTTAGTACACATTCCATACTCCTCCTCTGTGCCTTTACACAAGCTGGCTCCTGCCTGGAATGCACTCCCTCCTCACTCACACCTCTCAGAATCCTTAGCTTCTTCCAAGACTCAGCCTCAGGTACCACCTGCTCCAAGAAGCCTTAACTGATCTACCTAGAGGTCAGAGAACTCTCCCAACTTGAATGATGGTGGATTTGGGGTCACTATCTCCCACTGAGAGGCTCCAGTTCTAGGCTCAAGTAGACTGGACTCAGTCCTGGGAGATCCTAAGAGAAGGCAGGCTTAGACTTTCTTTTCTGGACTCTGCTCATTACACCCCCATCCCAAGTAGAACCTGGAGGAAAATCTGCTTGACAAAGTTTAGGTTTGATTCACACCTCAACTTAAGGGATTAATTTCTGAAAGTTAGTTGGCCAGAGTACAAAACCATTTATGTCAGGTATAGGTAGGGCTGTTTACTTCCTCTACCACAAAGAAATGCTCAAACCGCAGAACACTCCTAAATGTACACTGTCAGATACTTAAAAACTTGTATCAGTAGCTTTCTATCAGGCTCTTCCAGGAAGGAAGACAGCCCAGTGTAGACGATAGCATGCTACACTTGGGAGAGCTGGGTTCAAACTCCACCTGAGACACTTACTATGTAACCCTAGACAAGTCTTTTAACCTCTATGGACTGAATTGCTTTATCTGTAAAATGGGAGGAAAGATTAGACTTGTCCTCTAAAGTCTCCTCTAGTTCTAAATGGGACCCAAGGGAAACTCCTACAAGGTTCCAAACCATAGATATGGTTCATTTTCCAATCACTAGCACTTTTTCCTCCAAGAAGGAGGGCAGTGCTGCCAGCACCTGGACCTTCCAATAACTTCCAACCTCTTGAGGTCTTGAATGTGCCCAAGGCAAGATAGGTCCATCTCAGGATCACTGTTCAGTCACCTGTGCTCAAGGAAGAAACACAAAGCAAATTAGGTACCTAGTGGAGATACAGTCTCAGGCAACAGAGAAAGAGGGAGGAAGGGAAAGAGGAAAGGAAGAAGAAAGGAAGGAAGAGAGGGATGGATGGAGGGGGAGGAGGGGAGGGAGGAAGGAAAGGGAGGGAGAGAGAAGAGAAAGAAGAAAGGAAGGGAGGGAGACAAAGAAAGAGAGATGAAGGAAGGAAGGAAAGAGGGAAGGAAGGGAGGGAGGGAGGGAGAAA
>CM053584.1:378533657-378592272 GCA_028627135.1 Pseudochirops cupreus
CACACACACACACACACACACACACACACACACACACACACACACACACACGCATCATCTCCTTCTGCTTTGGGCCAGCTCTCATTGTTAGAAAGTTCTCCTTACATCAAAGCTTAGTGTGTCTCTCTGGTGTTCACCCATTGCTCTTGATTCTGTCTCCTTGGCCCCAACAGAACAAGTCTAAGGGGTCCAAGTCCAAGCCCTTCAAATACCTGAAAATGGTCACCTATAAACTAGGATTCAGATGAAGTGGTTCCATAGCCCTGGGAATTTGGAAAGTCAGACACTTGTTCCTGCTGCGCTAATAGCCTAGAATATCACACACCATGGACTGAGGGCTCAGAGCAATGGTTGAAGCCAGGCAGTCAATCAATCAACAGGAGTGTATTAGCCATCTACCATATTCCAGGCACTGTGCTAACCTAAGTATAACTAAGCATCAGCATCAGCAGTAAAATCCAGAAATCTGCCAATGGACCTACCGGGGATAAGTGATGGGCCACTAGCTCAGTTTTTCTACCCACAAGCGCCCACCCAAGTCCCTGATCCATTCTACACCCCCAACCTAACACAACTGAGCTGGTGCTTGTGGAGAAAGAAATGGTTGATTCCCACACCAGCTCTCAATCTGAGCTGGTTGGAATAATGAGAGAAAGAAAATATTGTGGAATTTAGCAAAGAGAAATGGGCAAACTTACAGTTGGGTCCAAAAAACAAACCAGCTTCTCAAGCAAAAGGTGAAGGAAACATGACTCAATTGGAATCCACCAGCAAAAATTCAGGGGCCACAGTGAGCCATAGTCTCAGTTTGTATTGATGGTGAAATATGACAATCAAAAATGCTAGTGTAATCACAGCATCATAGATCCGGAGCTGGAAGGGACATTAAAGGACCTTTAGGTCATGGAGCCCAACTCCCTCTTTTTACAAATGAGGAAACTGAGGCTGGGAGAGGTTATGTGATAGATTTGGGTCACTCAATGTGTCAGAGGCAGGTGCTGACTCCAGTCCTGGCCCACTATTTATCTAGGATGCCATGCTCAAGGCTGCATTTAGACACGTGGTCAAGTCCAGGACTACAGAGAAGACAACTCTATTGTACCCAGCCCTGGTTATCTTAATGTTGTTTGTCCTTCATATTTGAAGAAGACCAAGTGTTGATTTGCATGTGAATTGGATTTAAGTGAGGCAGAGTTGCACAAAGCTGTCAGCTTCACTTTCTCATCCAGCATCATCTAAGTCCAGTGGCAAGAAAAAAAGTCATGAGTGGTGATGGCCCAGAGTGCAGTGGATGACCTTGGCGTCTTTGATGTCTGACCAAGCTCTAAGCCCTCCACAGAGCCTGCTTCAGCCACCTTCATGGCCATTGGAATAAATTGTTCTCATCAGCCCATTCTACCAGGGGACATCTTCACACACTTGGGGTAGACATCCCCCTAACTCATGAATCATTGGTTTCTTCAAATGAATCTCATTAAAAACCTACCCTTCAAATCAGAAATGAAACAGTTCCTTCTCTCAAGAGTTTGTGTTCTGTTGGGGTGAGCTATTTAGATCAGACCTCAGTTTTCCTGAGTTCTCAGTTCCCTGAGACACAGACAAGAAATGAAAGTTTGTTTGAGGAGAGAACAGTAACAACTGAGTAGGAGATTGGAACAGGGTTCCTGTAGGAAGTGGCACATGATCTGAATCCCAAAGGGAGCTGAGGATTCTAAGAGGCAGAGGTGAGGAGGAAGAACACTCCAGGGATGTGACAGTCTGTGCATATTACGTGGAGCTTGCAGCCAGCTTTAGTAAGCTAGTTTGGGAGCATATGAGTGTGTAAAGGGGAGTACTATCCCTTACAGAAGTAAAGGGAGTACAGAAATCCACTGGAGGAGGCAGGTCAGAACCAGTTTGTGAGGGGTTTTTGGAGCCCAATGGAGGAGTTTCTATAGAAGCAACAAGAAACCACCTGGGAAAGATTTGTAAGTGGCACCGTCAGAACTGTGTCATAGAAAGATTATTTGGGGCTATTGTGTGAAGGCTAGATGGAAGAGGGGAGAGACTGAAAACAGGAAACAGGCAGATCATTCATTGAGTCCATCAGACAGGCAATGAGGGCCTGAACTGAGATGGTGATATCTGTCCTTTGCCCTCTGCCATGGTTAGATACATATGGAATATTTGTGATCAGATCAATGACACACTTGGGCAAGGACAATGATCAAATGGAGAGGATCGAGAGGAAGGAACTAGAGAATCCATGAGGATTGGCTGGAGAAGGAGGTGTAGCCTGAAGAGGAGACTCAGTGAGGGACACAAGGGCTTCATGGACTGTCTTGTGGAAGAAGGATCCCATTTCTTCTGCTTGGCCCTGGAGGCAGAACTAGGACCATGGGGAGGGAGTGAATTCAGAGAGGCAGCTCTAGGTGGGATGTAAGGAAAAGTTTCTGAATATTAGGAGCCATGATGAAGTGGAATGAACTAACTTAGGGGACAGTGGGTTCCCGTCAATGGAGGTCTCCAAGTAGAGACTACATGACCCTTTGTAGGAGAGGCTGGAAGAGGAATTCAAGCCCAGGTAGAGCTTGGGTTAAATTACCTTTAAGGTTCTTTCCACATGAGATTCTGTACATTTTGCCAGGGTTCAAAGTCAAGCTTTACCGTGTGAAGTTTCCTAAAGTCACCTTAGCCCCTCTGATTTTGAAAATCATGTCAATCTTTTTCCCAACTGGCTTGGTTATATCGATTCTGAGCACCTTGAGGTGCTGTTCCTTTTCTTTGTGTAACCACAAGGGCATCACTAGTGAGATATCACATGCATTTACCCACCCACCCACCATACCAGCCGGGTACCAGCCATGCCCTCCTTTGGCACCACATCTATGACCATGGCTTTCTGCTGCGACATCACCTGCTCTTCCAGGTGACACTTCCCTACTGGTGTATTGCTTACTTAATCTTCAATCATTCTTCTTACTAGAAAGCTCTCAAAACTTCTCAATAATAGTTTCTGGTCCTCATCATCACCATAAGGCTTTGCTAGGTATTTCTATTTAAACAGTCCCATTAACAATTGTCTTCTTGGAATGCAAAAATTACTCATAACTTTGGGCAGTGTATGTATGTAGCCCTGCTACTGTTTCCCTGCCTGAAGTCTGTGATCGTACTTTATCAGCCTCCCACCATGGTGTGTTTATTCAATATTACTGTCAGCACAGGCAAGAGGCACTATGAGTACAGCCAATAGTTGGTAGGGTGGTCCAATTCCCACGAAGGAATCCTCATCTTCCAATACACAGATACAGCCACAATCACCACTAAACCCAATCCTTGATCACAATGGGTTAAAATTGGGATCCTAGTTCTAGAGCTGGAAGGGACCCAGAAGCCATGTGATCCAACCTCCTTGTTTTACAGATGAGGAAACTGAGGCCCAAGGGGTTGAGTGATTTGACCAAGGTCACATAGATAGTAAGCATCAGAGGCAAGATTTAAATTCAGGTCTTCTAATTCCAGAGTCATTGCTCTTTTCCCTCTACTACACTGATTTTTGTTCAATATGATTAATAAACAGTAACATACTTCGTGACCACCTATATACAAGAGTATAACAATCATCTTAAATCAAGGGTTGTCTACAAAGGCTGCATTGGGAAAAACTGTCTAATCCAATCATAAATTAGCCATTAGCCAAGAAGCACTTTTTGAGCACTTGCTAATTGTCAGGCACTTGGCTAAATATTCAGGATACAAAGGTGAAAGCATGGTCCCTGCCCTCGGAAGAGCACACATTCCAATGTGTGTGTGTATGTGAGTATGTACACACACACATATCTATGTTCAAACTTACACTTGTGTATGTAGATATACGAATTTGCATGTATATGTACAAGCTCACGTATATCATTGATATATGTAATATAATCATTAAATATCTAAATTAAATAGTTAAATAATATGAAGGTACAAAAAAAGAGGAAATCTTCAAAGGACCCCTGCAATGTTAGTTATACTAAATGAACCCTCCAAACGTAACCTGGTGATCCCCTTAGCCATGAACCCCTGAAACCTACCCCAAGTTTACGGCACATTTGGGGTCCACTCCAAATAGCTCCTGTGTCAGCCTCCCACAGACGATCCTTTTGGCTGCTCAGAGGATGCCTTATTTCAAAGCAAAAGACATTTAATTAAACAGCTTGGCAAAACAAATGGCAAGAAAATCCGGGGCCCCCATGGGAAGACACCGTCCCACAGATCCCCACGTCATGTGGGAGAGGGAGAAGACACTGGCAGAAACACTCCAGGAGAGCACCTTCACTGGGTTCGAGCCCTCAAGGAGAGAGGGTCCCTCCAGGGGGAGCAGGTGGAGACCAAGACATTGGAGGTCCTTGGGCAGGTAGCGACGTCACTGGGAACATCTCCTCTGCAGGAACTGCAGCCGGCTCCTGCAAGGTCACTGCACTCTGGGCTGCTGCCCTGCCCTGCCGGGCTATTTATTTCCTCCTTTGCTTAGCCATCAGCTGGTCCTCTGTGGCAAGGCTACTCACTGCAGTGTCCTTGCTATCTGGCTTTTTCAATTGTCTGGGATTTTTGTTTGAATTTTCCATTCTTATTGATAGCTATTGTTTTTCCAAATGTAGCCTTCCCTATCCCTTGTGCTTTCAAACTGAGAGCCATAGGCCGGCCAGAAGAACCCTCTGGTTTGGGCTGAATCTACCTTTTTAAGTCCTTTGATTATCTGAGTGGATGCACTGAGGTCATTCCCTTGAGATCACATTCGAATAGGAGAATTTAAGTGGTCAGTAGGAGTCCAGTGGACACTTTGATGATGCAGTGGATGGAGCACTGGGCTTGGAATCGAAGATCATCTTTGTGAGGTGAGATTTGGCCTTGGACACTTCCTAGCTGTGTGACCCTGGGCAAATCACTTCGCCCTTTTTGCCTCCATTTCCTCATCTGTAAAATGAGCTAGAGAAGGAAACGGCAAACTACTCCAATATCTTCACCAAGAAAACCCCAAATGGGGTCACAAAGAGTTGGACATTACTGAAAAATGACCAAACATACAGGAATCCATGAATAGATTTCTGGAGGATGAGCCATTTAGATGAAGTGGGGGAGGGGGGAGAAATAACATCTTTATTTCAACGTTATTGGTTTTCTTTGTAATCCTAAGTATTTGCATTTCGTACATTTAAAACCATTATTCTGAGAAGGGATCTGCAGTATGCCAAAGAGGCCCATGATCCAAAAAAAGATTAACAGCCCTGACTTAGATGGAAGAAACTTCTCTTGACTCCTTTTCATTCCCATGATGCCAACTGCCATCCATGAAACTCACCACCCAAATGATCGCCTTCAATTCTATCAGGAACAAAATCACTGCTCTCTCTACTAACTAGAGTTATTTGTGTGTATCACTAATATCCACACTCAATTGTAAACTCATTAATAGAAAGTAAACTCCTTGAGGGCAGGAATTGTTTTCTTCTTGGTCTTTCCTCTGGCGTCCATCCTCAGTGTTTTGCATAATCTGGTCACTCAGTATTTATTGAGCTAACACCTCTCTGTTTGCTTGTTTTGGTATTCCCAGGCCTGTGCTTGCCACACAGTTAGAGTTTAATAAATGTTTGTCAACTGTTGACTGAATGGTTGAGTGAATATCAGCTGAATTAAATTGGTATGAACTGAATTGAATTATATCTGCTCTATTCATTCCAGTTGTAGCATGATTCTCCTTGATTGAGAAGATGTGTTGCTTTTTTGTCTTTTAAAATATGAATGTCCTTGGGGGAAGTAGAGGGAGTGGAATACACTAAAACTGTGGGCTCTCTGAGTTTAAGGGACCTCAGAAATATAGCCAAGTGGGAATCCCTCCTACAACATTCCCAACAAATAGTATCCTCAACTCTGTGTGAAGAGTACTGCAGAGATGGGGAACTGAGTCAGTCCATCCCACTTCTGGCCAGGTCTCAATGTTAGGAAGCTTTTGCTGACGTCCAGCCTGAATCAGCTTCCCAGAAACTTTCTTCATTGCTCCAGGTTCTGCCCTGTGGGGCCAAGCAAAACAAGGTTAAACCCTGACCCACTTAAGTACCAACACTTCAGTGAGATTGAGGTTATCAAGGTAACAGTCAGACCAGGAAGCCAGAGGGTGGCTATCTTGGGTGGGGACAGTTGTCGGGGGAAGGGAAGGTCAAGGGTTTGCCTGAAGATAGAATGGGAGGCTGAGTGCTCGGCATAGGGACCAGGACCGGGAGGAGGCAAAGGGAGACGGGGAGACAAGAAGGGAGGGGTGTCCAAACTCCAAAGCAGAAAGCAGCACTTCCTGCCAAGAGTGAAAAGAGCAACCAAGGCTGACCCTGGAGCTGAGGGGAAGGATCTCAGTAGACACCCAAACCCAAATTATCCTGGGAAATCCAGGAAAAGAGGAGACCCTCCTGGTCCTTGATGAGTTAGAACCTTTGCCTGCCTGACTTTGGGATCTAGAGCAAATTGTTTCCCTCCTTGGGGGCTCAGCTTCATCTTTTTAAAGAGCAAGTTGGAAGAAATGAGCCCATTAGATTATAAACTCCTTGAAGGCAGGGACTGGCTTCAGTTTGACTTGGGTTTTTGTCTTTCTTTATATCCCTAGTGTTTATATCCCCTGTCTCACAGTAGTTAGTGATAGACACTTGATTTGCCTGAACCCAACATGGTATCCAACCCTAATATCCCTCTATTTCTAACAGTAGATTAGAATCCTTGGAAGAGTCAGTGCCCAAGTTCTTTTAGCTGACGGAGAATTGGGAATCCAACATTAAAGCAAGAAGAGGACTGAGACCAGGTGGGTCCTGAAAGTGGCAGGTTTAGGAATTCTAAAAACAAAACTCCCTGCTAACACAGAATCAAGGAAGTATCTCTCCTACAGGGGACCACTGGGGAGGACAGTAAGGAAGTAGAAGGTGAATGGAGAGATGCCAGAAAAACAATCTGGAATTATCTAACTATTATGGAGGTTGGAGTATGTTTGGGGATGGACCAGAAGGGACCATCCCATAGTGGGCGCTCAGGAATTCCCCAGGCAACCTAGTGCTTTCCTATGATGCAGGGTGGGGGCTTTCCTTGGTCCTTCTCTGGTCCTGTGACATTGTGGGGGGACAGAGGCAGGTACATCAGTTACCAAGGAGAAATGACTTCTGGCTAGTTCTCTTCCTTCAACTCTGGAACTTCCTCTGAGGGCTGAGGAAGGGGCCATCTTCTCCACTCCAACAGTAGGTCAACTCTTCCCCCAAGGCAGCTAGAACAGGCAGGTGCTTGCATAGACCAGCTGAGCCTGAGCCTCGGGGCCCCAAGCTACCTCTCCCTCTCTTTTTGAGTTCAAGGTTGGGAAATTCTGGTTCTTCAGTCTATGCCTGCCATCCTGTAGGAAGAGCCCTTTCTATACACGCTATAGCCTTTCTTGGAGGAAAAGACAACTATGGACAGGAGGATAACCCCAAGCCCAGGCTTGCCCGGAGATATGACCACAGAGAGAATTGTTTGTCAAGTACAAAGCCGTGATGAAATGTAAAATTTAAGGAGATGATAAATAAGAAACAGAGACAGAGACACACACACAGACAGAGACAGAGAGACAGAAACAGAGAAACAATAAATTAAAGGAAAAAACCTACTTAAGTGCTGGGGTCCTAGGACAGACCCTAGAAGGGGATGTTTAACACTACACCACTCCTAATCTCACATCCAGGGCCCTTGTGACCAAAGATACTAGACAAAGCTTCTGGCTCCAATCCCTTTGACCCCTGTGCAGACCAGTGAATTTCACAAGGAGAAAAAAAGAGAAAATATTCTCAACATAGCTGCCTCAAAAGAACACTGCTCAGTAGCCAAAGGATTTGGGTTCACATTCTAGCACATGACCTTGGGTGAGTCACCGGATCTCTCTGAACCTCAGTATCCTTCTCTTTAAAATGAGTAGGACTGGACTCGGTGGTCTCCAAGGTCTGCTCCAGATCTATGGTCCTTTATCCTGCTCTTGGACAGTTTCCTAACCCTGGTCCCAGACTGAGCCCTAACCCTGGTGCCAGATTCAACCCTCTTGAGTTTCTGGATGGGAGTTCTGTGAACAGAGAATTGAGAATCAATACTCTCCCCAAAGGAGTATTAGACTTAGAGATGAAGGTTTCCAAAGCCTCTTTCCTCACTGCAGCCCAATGAGGGAGATAATACAATCACTACTCCCTCCTCTCAGATGATCCAAATCAGTCCCAGAGTCATTAGCAGCAGCTGATAAAACTCCTATAAATTCCCCTCCCCCCCCCCATTCCATTCTCCTACACCTGAGAGGGCCTGCTATCCAAGAGCCCTGGGGCCAGCATGGCTCTATTTCCCTAGCACACTCAAGACCTCAGAGCTGTTGTTGGGTCTTGGACTTTGGGTCTGAGGTTTGCCCAATATCTCAGCCATTGGTTGACTCTGGGACAATGGGAGGAAGCAACAGCATGGGAAACCAGCCAGCGTTGGGTTTGGCAGGAGTCTCTGCCCCTGAGGGTGGGGCAGTAGGACGGGCAGTGAGGGAAGGTGTATCAAGTTCAAGCAGAAACCCTTTCACCCCAATCTTCAGTCACGAGCACAGGGAGGGAACGAGCATATCCTGAACTCCGAATTGGAGAGAGGGCCATAGAGGCCTTGAGTCGAGATCCCTCAGGACGAGGGTTCTTAACCATTTTGGTCATTGGCCATCGGGTGAAATCTCTTGACTCTGCCTCAGAATTTTAAATGCATAAATTAAGATGTAAAAGATTGCAAATGAATTATATTGAAATACAGCTATAGATAAATTTTTAAGTTTACTGGCCCCTTAACGGGCTAACAACCCCTGTTTTAGACAGTCATAGCTAGGAATTCTTGAATCTCGGGCAAATTGATTTTGGGGGAGGGAGAACAAAAAGGTGGGATTCTGATGCGTGACCCCTCCCAAGAGCATTTATATTTTTAAGGGGAACTAAGACAGTTTAACCAAAGGACTGACTAAGTCTACCAACTTATTGGAGGAGACATAGGGGAGATCACAAATGGCACATCAGCAGGAGTCCAAGGTGGGTGGCCCAGGGACAGCTGAAAAGGGAAGAGAAGCATGCCCTTTTCCCCAAGATTCAGTTCCCTGAGGCAAAGTCCTCGTCATCCCATGCTGGTTCCTGCTCCTTTAGGTTTCTCTGGGAATTGTTCACTCTTGTCTTCGTGTAACCAGTGTCCAGGACACATAGTAGGCTCTTAATGAATGCTTGTTGATTAATTGCTTGACTTCCCTGCAGGCAGGAAATCTTACCCCCACCAAAAAAAAAAAGCGCCTCCAATCCAAAAGATCTCCCTCAATGGGTCCCATGTGCTGTCTGAAATTCCACATTGCTCTTCTGCTCACACTAGACTTCCCAGTTAGATTCATATACAAATTCTTCCCTTTTTGTCCCCTACAGACATTCCCACAAGTGACCTCTGATGCCTGGAGTATATGCCCTCTTCTTTTCTTCCTGCTGAAATTCTTTTCTTCCTTCAAGGTCTGACTCAGGTGTTGTCTCCCCGAGGAAGCCTTCTCTGATCTCTTCCCAAATCTCCCTGTCCGAAACTTCTCCTATGGCATTTTGCTTGAATATCTTCATTGCCCAACCCCCCACCCCACCTTATCTGGGAATGTATTATTCCCCAGTGGTATGAAGGAAAGATGTCACCAGTCAATTGCCCCCAGGTAATTAGTGTAATTTTTTTTATTTTACACGCAGGGAAAAATGGGACAGTAAGTCTCATCTCTGTCACTAGTTAGCTATGTGACTTTGGTAAGGTCACTTCTCCTCTCTGGGTCTCAGTTTCCCCATCTGTCGAATGAAGCAGTTGGAAAAAAAATACGATTTCTGTTTAGAAGACTCAGATTTAATTCAGGCGGTTCCATTTGCTTCCACCACTCTGTCTCTTTGGGCAAGTCACCTGGCAGGGACATGACTGTGGTACTGTAGGAAAAGTCCTGTTTTGGGAGTCAGAGGAAGATTCTGAAGCCGGTGCTCATTAACTGTGACTTTGGGCAAGGTTCTTGCTCGCCCTTGGCTCGCTCGCCTTTGAGGGGCCTCCCTTCCAGTTCCAAATCTACGAACCTCACTTGATTGAAGCACCTCGAGAGCTACGTGTGCCTTATACTTGGAAGCTGATTACTGAATTGGTGAATTGAATCCATTCCTTTGCCTTAAGGCACAATTCCCTGGTAAAACGTGCCCTAAATTGTTGTCTGCTGCTCGTGCCTCCTACCCTCAAAAGCGTTTATCAGGCTTTCCTCCTGGCCGGCTCCCTGCGAACACACCCTTCAGAAAATGAGCCACTTAGGGAGGCTATGGCATAGCAGACAGACCCAGGCTCGCCATCATAAAGACACTCAGGGACTCACGAGCTGTGGCTCCCCAGACAGAAGGTATCCCTCCTCCAAGCCTCCAGGGGACACCCGGATTAGCTAGCCCAGAGGTGAGCGTTCTATGACCTGTGTGTGAAGCTGAAGATCCCAACTCCAGGCATACACCCCGAGGAAGGCAATGATAAAAAGGAGGGTGCCAGAGACACCGCATACTGATAGCAGCTCCTTTGGGGGGAGAAGGGGACTAACAAAGAACTGGGAACAAAGTCGATGCCCATCCTTCAGGGAATGGGACAGGAATGTAACGGAATCTCACCGCGCTGTGAGCAAGAGCAAAGGGATGAGCGTAACAACGAGAGGAAAGGCCCGTAGCAAAGTAAAGAGAGCCGAGAAAGCCATGCCCGTAACCCTGGACTGTAAAACCCAACCACCGCAAAGCAATTGGAAATGAATGTTGCCTCGTAATAATAGCTAATAATCATAACTGAGGTTTATAAGGTGCCTACCATGTGCCGGGCGCCGAGCTAAGCATTTATGGTTACCGTCTCATTGGACCCTCACGACAATCCTGGGAGGAAGGTGTTATTATTAGCCTCATTTCATAGATTCGGAGACTGAGGCAAACAGGTGAAGTGTCTTACCCAGGGTCTCAAAGCTAGTAAGTGAAGCTAAATTTGAACTCAGGTCTTCTTGACTCTAGGCTCAGCATTTTATCGGCTGCAACAGGTCCCAAAGATGAGGCATGAGAAGACCCAGCCCCCAACTCCTTTGAAAAAGCAGATGATACTGATTGTGATCCCAGGGCTTGTCATATTGATCGATTTGCTCAATATTTTGCCTCTTCCTCTTTTTCTTTTCATAAGAAATTCTTTTTCATGCGAGCTGACTCTCTGGGAGAGGGTAGGAGGAGAGGGCACAGGGAGAAATCCAAGATCCCTGATGGATCTAAACAGAAGACATAAGAACAATGAATTTGCAAAAGCCACAATGTGCTATCTAAATGTCAGCCATAGTTTTTGCTTCTTCCCTCTGGGCCAGTCTCCTCCATAACATAAGGCCTGGAGCCCATGCCAGGGAGGAGAGTGACGGGAACAAGACAAATCTCATCTCATCTCGGGCCAGTCCGCCTTGCAGCCCAGACTTGGGACCGAAGCCTCCTCATCTACCCTAGTCCGGGCCTGGGGAGAAGCAGCCCCTTGGTGAGGTACTTGCAAATGCCCCCTGTGCCACCCCAGCTCCCATCCAGGCCCCTGTGGAGGTGTTGACAGGAACCGCTGGGGAGCTTGGCAAACACAGCTGGTCAGGGGCCCCATGGCCACATCTGGAACCATTCGGAACATGTACAGCTGTCCTGAGGCTGGGAGGAGGGATTGTGGATGCCACAGGCCTGAGGGGCTGCAATTAGAGGGTTAAACCTCCTCAACAGGGTGCAGGAGGCTAGGAAGAGACCTTGAAGACCATTGTCATCACCATCACTATCCCTGGCATTTAGAGAGTGCCGGGAGATCCCTGAGCCTCGGGATCTGGCATTGTCATGTCCAAGAAGGATTAGACACAACAGCTTGCCTTTTGCCTCAATGAACAGAACTAGAAGCAATCAGCAGAAAACTGGGGGGAAGCTGATCTAGGTTGTCTGAAGGGGATAGTTCCTAAAAACCAGCCGTCCAAAAGTGCAGTGGCACCCCTAGGTTCCCACTTCACCAGAGGACTTCAAACAGAAGCTGGTTGGGGAAGGAAATAAACATTTGTAGAGAGCCTACTATGTGCCAGGTGATTATTTTTTTACAAGTATCTCATTGGTCATCACAACAATTCTTTGAGGACAGTGTGATTATACCCATTTGACAGGTGAGGAAACCAAGGGAGACAGAAGTAAAATGATTTGCCCTGGATCACATGGCTAGGACGTGTCTGAAGCTGCATTTGAACTCAGGTCTTCCTGACTCCTGGCACAGTGGGTAGAGTACCCAGCCTGGAGTCAGAAGGATCTGAGTTCAAATCTAGCCTCAGACACTTCCTAGTTGTGTGACCCTGGGCAAGTCACTTAACCCTGTTTGCCTTAGCTTTCTTCCTCTGTAAAATGACCTGGAGAAGGAAATAGCAAACCACTCAACTAAATTTGCTGAGAAAACCCCAAATGGGGTCACAAAGAATCAGACCTGAATGAAACAACTGAAGAGCAACAACCTCCTGACTCCAGGCCTGGTGCTCTATCCACTGTACCACCCAGCTGCCAGCTAAATCATAGATGGAGAGCAGAGAGAGACTTCAGACGCCATCTTACAGGTAAGGAAACTGAGGCCCAAGCGGGTTGTTACTTGCCCAAGATCCAACAAGCGTCAGAGGTAAGATGGGAACCCGGGCCCTCCCAACATTAAGTCAATACTCTTTGTTCTTTTCTATGAACCACACTGCACACACACACACGCACACACACACACACACACACACACACACACACTCACATATGCACACTCACATACACACTCACACACACACTCACATATGCACACACACTCACATATGCACACTCACACATGCACACACACACTCACACATACACTCTCACACACACATGCACACACACACATACACACATGCTCCCCCCGAACTTTTTGGGAATGATATTGAGGGGACTCTTTTCTCAGTTATAAGCAGGACTCCCTTAGCTACTTGGCTCTGAGATTCTGTGATTCCTCAGGCTTTCACAGCCTCTGGGGGAGGCAGGCAGGACAGAGATGGCATTCCTTGTTGAGTCTTTAATCAGAAGGTATGCCATCCAAGCTGTATGGTTGGCTTGTGGTGGGGCCTTTAAGTGTTTCAACTTTTCTGGAATGTTTGGGAGCTGGGAAAAGCCCCCTCAGATCCACGTACATCCTCCCTTCAGTCCGAGCTAAGGCCCTGGTACAGCACACACAGTCACTGGATTTATGTTAAAAACCCTATTCTCCATCCCAAGTCCCACCCCCACTTTCCATCATCACCAGACAGATACTCCAGGACCTACTCCCAAGACAAGCCCCCTCCCTGGAGGTGAGAGGGCAGAGAAGGAGGAGGGAGGGATCCCTAATTACTGGAAAGGTAGCCAGGCCTGGAATGTTTGTCTATGATAGAGGCTGGGCAGTTGGGCAGTTTTGTCCAGCCTGCCTTACAGACTGCCAAAGGTAGGGGGACCTTAGAGATGATAGGCTTATTGATTTAAGGCTGAAAGGACCCTTAGGGACCACCTAGCCCCAAAGCTCCTCATTTCACAGATAAGGAAACTGAGGCCCACAGAGGTCATGTGACTTACCCAACGCCATGCAAGCAAACAGCAGAACCAATCCCAGTGTGTAAATGGTGGGGGGTTGGACTTACTTGCTTCTGAGGGTCCTTCCAGCTCCAAGTCTATGTGACTATGGTCCCGTGTTTCACCCTTGCCTCACAGAGGGCTTGCCGTCCACTACAACTCCTGGGCTTTTTGCATAGACATCAGAAGAAACCCACTGGCTTCATCGTCTGATGAACCAAAGGCCTTGTCCAAGGGGGTGGCAGTAAATCTGCATTTGCTTTAGCATTTCTGCTGCCTTTGGTTCTTTTCTGCAGGTCCCCAGGGGACCTGCTCTGTCCTGGAGAGTCTCAACTCCTTGACCTTTCCAGGGCCCAAGTTATAGACAAATGGTTGTGTTGAAGTCTGGACTCACTTTCAGTTACTTGCCCAGTGGGGGAGAGCAAAGACTAGAGAACTGGGGCCATTCTATACAAATTCTGGTTCTAGCTATCTGACATTTTTTTCTTCCTTCTCCAGAAAGGCAGAAGAAAGGAAGGGAGGTAGGGAAGAAGGGAGCAAGGGGAGAAGGGGAAAAGGGAGGAGGAAGAAGGAAGGAAGAAGGAAAGGAAGAAAGGGAGGGAGGGAAGAAGGGAGAGATGGAAAAGAGAAGCAGAGAGGGAGGAAGGGAGGAAGGAAGAAAGGGAAGGAAGAAGTGAGGAAGGGAGAGATGGAGGAAGAAAAGCAGGGAGGGAGGGAGGGAGGAGAAGGGAGGAACAAGGAAGGAAGGAAGGAGGGAGGGAGAGAGAAAGGATGTATTAAGCATGGTATGTGCCAGCCATGCATTAAGTGCTGTACAAATATTATCTCATTATGCTCACAACAGCTCTGGGAGAGGTGCTGTTATTATCCCCATCTTACAGATGAGGAGCCTGAGTCTGGGAGAAGGGAAGTGTTTGCCGGGAAACACACAGCTACTAGGTGGAAGACTTGGGATTCCTTCAGGGCAGAGAGTTGTGAGATGATGGGTCTAGAACCAGGCTGGGGTAGGGTCAGGGTCATTTGTGACTAGGATCAGGGGCCCACCTGTGCACAGGGCTGGGGAGTCCATCTGTCACGGTAGTTAAGGCATTCTTCGGTGGACAGGTTTGGGACTCAGCCTGCAATGAGTGTGAGAAGGACTTGGGCTCGTGTTGGCCTGGAGGTCAGAGCTGGGCATGAGTTAGAAGGTAAGGTTTCCCTTTGTGCATAAGTGCCTGTCCACATAGCGGGAAAGTTCATGAATTTGGTCTTGATTTCTAATCTTGAGCACAATTCAGTCCTACACCAACCTAAGTTCCCCATATAAGATCCTGCATGCGTGGCCTCTACCCAGGACTGGGTTGGGGTCTTCTTTTCTCTGTCTCCTCAGCCCTAGCCCCGGCTCCAACCCCAGGAAGAGCAGACTGGTCAGGACATCTCCCCTCATGCTCCCTACCCCCTCCCCGCCTCTGCTCTCTCAGCCCCAGCCCCAGGAATGTGCTCAGGGCACAGATTGTCTGAGAAGCCTAGTCCTGCTTCCTCCCATAGGATTTCCTTTTGCTTTTCACTCCCATTGTTCTCAGAGGGACAAAAACCCCAAAGCTTTCCTGCTCTCTTTGCCTTTGCTGTGCTCTGCCCCCTCACAAGAGTCCAGGTCCCTGTGTTCTGGTTCAGCAGAGGCCACAGCCCCCACTACCTCCCTGGGCCAGCCTGTTCATATCCACGCTCACACCCTTTGGATTCTGGGGTGCTAAAGCCCAGAGGTCAGGCCAGGCCAGGCTAACACTATGGCATGAGGCCAGAGAGTTTCACTGGGAATCTGGGACCTTTATCAATAAGTGAGAATTCATCTTGAAGTTCAAAAGTTTCCAACTCAGGGTGCCAGGAGTTTAGTGACAAGAATAGTCATTTAGTGTAGAAGTTGGGAGCTCAGCACCAGAAGTGTTGGTTCCATGATAAGGCGGGGAACTTGGTGTCAGAGATGGGAGCTCATTTTCAGAACTGGGTCCTCAGTGATTGGGATGGTGCTCAGTGAAAGGGAGGACCAATTCCACAAGACAGATGAAAGATCAGCACAGAGAATGGGGATTCAGTGTCAGAAATGGGCACTAAATGTTGGGGATCAGAGCTCCAAAGGAGGGCTGGGAATTTAGTGTAGCACATGGGTCTCAGACCAAGATTAAGGCTCAATTAAGGCGTGAGTCTAGAGATGGGAATTCAATGATGAGTATCAAAAGCTCAGTGCATGGGATGGAAGGGAGGGAGGGAGGAAGGAAGGAAGCAAGGAAGGAAGGAAGGAAGGAAGGAAGGAAGAAAGAAAGAAAGGAAAAGATCTTTCCTTGGGGCTGGAAGAGTTGAGAATCTGTACTTTACATTAAGAATTTCAAGAACTTCCTATCTAGTTCCTACAGAGTTCCACTGATCCATATGGAGAAATGAACCATAGGTTCCCAGCTGGAGAGTAGGAGGGACCTCAGAGGACATCTACTTTAATCCAAGGTCCCACACAGTAACTGTCATAGGAAAAAGCTGAACCCAGGTCATCTGACTCTTGGTTCTGTGCTCTTTCTACTGTACCAAGATGGCTCCCTGAAGACACAAAGGGTTTAAAAATGGAGAACCCTGAAGCCCAGATGAGTTTGGCAATTATCAGGTAGAGACCTATGGCCTGATGTAATAATCTAGCTTTCAGAGATTGGAAATGGGAAGTATATAGAATGATCAGCATAAACGAGGTTGATGTTTCTATTCTTGGGAACCAAACCCTGATTTAGCAAGAGAAATCCAAAAACTAAGCCTTTTTGTTCTGAAGACCTTGGCACTTCGTGGTGAGAATCCCCTGTAAGCATCAGTGACCAAGCTGGAGGGAACAAAACGTGTGTGTGTGTGTGTGTGTGTGTGTGTGTGTGTGTGTTTCTTAGAACAAAGGTTTTTCTGCTTTTTCTAAAAGAGTTAGGGAAAAATCTCTATAGAGACTAGGCTAAAAGATGATGGTAGTACCAGCTCTTCCCTGAGAAAGGGATGGCTGAGGATTTCAGCTGAGGTACAAATCTAGAGACAGCAGAGAACCCAACTGAAGAGTGTCAGGTGAGTGGTCAGACAGAACAATGCCCAGCAGAGAGAGCTGGGGGCAGGGGAGACTGTGTCCCGCAGAGCAGCACCTGGAGAGACTCCGAGATGAGAGAGGACACCAGATAGCTCGATGGACATCCCTAGACATCAGTAGCCTCCCAGTGTCAACTCCATGCATGTGCCTTGGGAACTTGTGTTACCCTATGTGGGTGCCTTTCCACACTTTCCTGTGCATGTCCGCTCTTTGAAATGATGCTGTTGCATTGGTGGGAGAGTGTACCCCAGGGTGATGGGGGGACTGTTTACTGCTACTTGTTTTTACTGTGCTGTTTTATTAGGTGTCTTTTCTTTGACCCATCTGGGTCCTCTGGATGAGTGATGTCGCACATGTAGCCCCCTTGGGTCCACAGAACCCATAGCACTCCTGAGTACTGCCCAAATGAGTTTAAAATGTAATTCCTGGCTGATTTTAATGTGCTGACTTTTTTTTAAAGAAATATATAAACACATGCTTTTCAAAGTCAATATGCAACCTGCCTGGGTCTTTATGATCCTCAGGGACCTCGTGGTCCTTATTTTCTATTTGAGACATCATTGCTCTGGCTGGTTCTTAAAGGTAAACTCTTTGGTGGAAACTTGTAAGCTAGCTATGGCTTTGGGAGTATGGAGTCACAGAGTACTTTGAACCTAAGGTAGCCATCCCCTGGGTGCACACTCTCTACAAATTCATGGATGCTTCCAGGGCTTACATAAGCACCATCCAGACATCATTCAACCAGACACTCACCAACCCCTATTCATTCATTCCACAAGCATATATTAATACCTACTATATTCTATGCACTATATTTTTAGATATAAAAAGACTCATTAAATCTTAGAACTCTAGAACCTTAGAAGCAACCTCAGAAGTCATTTAATACAATTTCCCTTCCAGAGCTAGTCCCCAAAGGGAGTCTACTGCCGCTTGAATACATCTAGGGACAGGAAACTCACTACTTCAGTTGTGACTGTGTCAAAGCTGGATGGTGCTGATTGTTAGAATGCTCCTCTGACAGCTGAAATCTGCCTTCCTGTAACTTCCACCCACTGGCCCTCGTTCTGCCCTCTGGAGTTACACAGAAAAGTCTACTCCCTCTTCCACATGTCAACCTTTCAGATCCTAAAACCAAGTAATCGTCTTTTCCCTCTCAGGATAAATATTCCCATATCCCTCATATAACCACGTTCTTGGATCCCTAGGTTGGTTCCCCCAGCTTCCCCAGCTCAGGGAAGAAGTCAGTTTGTCCCAAGGAGAAGATTATCCCTAGGCTTACATTTGGAGGAGTTGGCAGGGAGGAGGGAGATAGGGGTGGGACTGAACCCAGCAAGTATGATGAGAGAAATCAGCAACGCCCCTACACACACCTCCCATGTGTGGTAGGAGAGGGGCAGATGAAGATTCCCATGGCTGGGTGGGAAACCCACTGCAGTGGGCCAAGGGACCCCAAGGGAGGAAAGGCACTCAGCAAGAAGAAGTCAGGACAGGCTTTAAAGATGAGCCAACAGGCTGCTGGGTGAGTTGGTGCAGAGTGAAGGCTGTCACCATCCCCACTGGGGGACATCTGTCCAGATTATGTCAAAACAAAGCTATTCTGAGATCAGTCCCAGAGAGAAAATGTTATTGTGGCTGATAGTGGGGGGTAGGGGGGAAGACAAAGAGAGACATTGGCATGCAGTCCCCACCCCAAGCTTAGACACATGCAGAAGAGGAAGGAGAGAAATGTTGTGGGGAAGGGGGAGCATTGCTTTCAAAGCCCCAGGCCTTATGCCAAGGCCCTAGGGCAAGGAGTTTGGGGAAAAGAAGTCTGGGGGGGTGAGGGGGGCAGCACTGGCTGGAACAACAACTTCGGGGATAAGAGCTGATGGCCAGACTAGGAATAAAACTGAAAAGAGAGCTCTCGGCCATGTGCCAGACATCCAGATGTGCTCCGTTAAGTGAAAGAGTCAGGGTGGGGACTGGAACGCAAGACCCAGATGTACTGTGTTAACCTGGGAACTGGGTCCCTTCAAGATTCCAGATGCTCCATGTTTAATTGGCTGTACAAGCTTGGGCTCCAGATGGGCTCAGTGAGGTGGGGGCTAACGGAGAAGCGGGGTCCAGATGGATGGGACAGGAACCTGGGATGGGACTCTTAAGCCAGATGTTATGCATGATTTGGAGCATGTGGGGGTCGTCAGGGGACAAGGCCTTGGACGGAGGTCTCGCAGCTCACCCATGATTGGCCAAGCACAAAGGAATGAAATGTTACCTATATACCAGAGCTCTTGGTGATCCCTGCACCCACTATAGTCCCTTTCTTCTTGGTGCTCCTTGGTCAACAGATCAAGACCAGCCCTTGTTTGTGCCCTGAAGCAGAGCTGGACTGCAGACAATGAGGGATAAGACCTCTCAGTGTCCTTTATTCACTGCTCCCTCTTCCCCAACAGGGACTTCCTGAATTTCCCAGCATTCATCCCTCTGCAGTTTAGTCCTAGGCATCAAGATATAGAAGGAAGAGAATTAGGTCTACAGTCATGAGCCCCTACTTCATATCCCAGGTCTGAACCAGAGGCAGCTAACATCCTCCCTGGGCCTCCATCTTCTCCTCTATATGGTGGCCTCACCTACATGCACATTAACAGGTCAAGTTACCTGAGCAAGGTTAGCTGTATCCACTCCTCAGGGCTCTTGTGGTACTCCTGTGGGATAGGGTATCTTTCTTCAATGCTATCAGCTTGAGCCCCCATTCCAGTGTGTTCACCACAGTGTAGACCATCCATGATTAAGGACCCAGTTTCATTTAACCAGATAAGAATAGAAATTTTAACAGTTGGAGGCACACTCTCACCTCTACCATTTTGGTCCATAAGGAGGAGAGTGAGCTCAAACTCAAACCAGTTTCTACATAATATTTGCCTCACCAAGTTCACTTCCAAGTGAGTTATGGCTGCCAGATCAGTCTTTGTCTCAGATATCACTTAAAGCTTTGATGCTAGTAGAGCAGGCATGGCTGGCCACAAGCTTCAGCCTGAATTCTGGGGCCTGGACCTCGAGGGTCACTCACCATTATGACCTTTTGAAGCTCACAAAGTCATGGTCATCTTCAATACTCTTTGACTTCGTCAATAATAAACATTTATTAAGAACTTACTCTGTAGCACGAACTATCCTAAACACTGGGGATACAAGTGGAGGTTTGGGCTTCATTCTCACAACCCTCCAATCCAAGAGGGAGATGAGGTCTTCCAAGATAATGAGGTTATCTCAATAATGAGTGTCTGGGGGCACAGGGGAGATGTCCATCCAAGAAGTCCCAAAGTGTTACAGCCAGATGAGAACTAAGATGTCTAGGCTGGGGGAACAGGAAAGAATGCAAACAGCAGAGACAGAAACAATGGGGTCATGTGCTCATGGGCCTCATAATGGTGGTTCCAACAGGGAGATAAAAGCCCAAGGACTCTCTTCCATTACAAGGGATCATGGCTTCCTGGAAGTAGGCTCCCCAGGCTCTTCCTTGTGAGCTGGCACGTGAATCATGCTCTGAGGAGGGGGTGCAATCAACCAGGTCTCCACCGTATCTGTAAAAGTGAAGAGTGTTATGTTTGGAGGGCAGAAGAACATTGTAAACCAACCTCTTCATTTTACACACAAAGAAACCAAGTTCCCAGAAGGGAAATGACTTGCCTGAGGTTACAAAGGCAGTTGAGTTGAACAATTGAGATTTGAAGTTGGTCTCTTCCAGGTGTAGATCCTACAAACCTTCTCCACTTCAGTCCTCCTCCCTTTGGGCTCCTTCCCCAATCTAGACCCTTTCAGGTTCTATAGTCTCTTCCTTGATTAGGAAATGATCTAACCTACAATGTTAGAGGTGGAAGGGACCCTCAAGACCATAAAGGTCAATGCCATTTTATAGATGGGGAAACTGAGGCTTAAAGAAAGGAAAGGGCTTGTCCAAAGTCATGCAACGGCAGAACCAAGGTCTCATGGTTGTATGATCAGAGACCCTTCCACAGTACTGCCTCTAAAGTTGGGGAGCCTGGGCTTGAATCCCACCTCTCACACTTAATGCTTGTATGACTTTGGGCAAGTCACTGAACCTCCCTGGGCCTCCATTTCCTCATCTGTGAGATTGGCCTCATTCTAGGTCAGTTATGGTCTCCTGGGTCACTTCATACCAGATCCTTCTTTCTCTCCATCCCTTCCAAAAAAAATCCTTCTCCCAAATCCCTCCACCACTATCTAGTTCCCAGCCTTTGAAACATGATGGACAAGAGCAACCCATTGATGGATGGTGGAATGCTCTCTTCTCCTTTCCCAGCCTGATCTACATGGCCAGGGCTGGGGTATGAGTGCTTTTTTTCTCTACACTCACCCCCCTGAGGCATCCTAGAGATATATCCCTGAAGGCACCAGAGGAACTGCTCCAACAACATAGGACACTTGGCCATAGCAACGGCCCTGTCTCCATTCCAACCTTTACCCAGCCCCCTCTGCCTCTCCCCACCCAGCCCCTGTCGTCAGCCATCAATCCCTAGCCCCTCAGCTGGGATGGAAGTTGTTTGCACTGTATCAATCCACACTTGTGGATTATGTTGCTTTGTAACTATTCCTGAATTGATTTCAAGGGAACCTGGCCTACAACTGCCCCAGGGTGTGTCTACATCTCCCTGGAGACCAAAGACTCTTCAAAATTGGGGGCTGTATCACACTCTCCCCGTGAGACCATGGGTCCTTCAGAATGGGGACTGTGCCTTTGTAAGATAAAATGTCCCTAAAGTCGATTGTCATACCTCCTTAATCAGACTGGGAGTTCTGGGGGGTTGGGGTGGAGGGAGCTTCTTGCCACTGCCGATGCCCAGGGAACTCTCAAGCTTGTCAGACCACAAGATCTGAGGAGCTCGCTCCCAGCAGGTATAGTGGGCAGGGCAGAGTTTCTCAATGAGCCACTATATTTGTACATCTGACATAATGGAATGACTGCCATCCATGGGCAATTTCAGGCTAATCTCCTTCCTGGGAAAAAAGATAGTGGGGTTTGATGAATGAATCTCCAGGTTATCAGAGAGAATGAAATGTTCCTTTTAAAACGGAAGAAAGGCTTCAATGGGAAAACAAAAAAAGATCTGGAGCCAGATGGGAATTCGAACCTATGTTATGTTAGGAGGTTGGCAGGTGAGAAAACGTTATACAGAGGAGAACAGGAAAAGAGATTGTTAAATACTTGCAGCTAAAATAAGTATGAGGCTTTTCTCATAGATGAAGGAGCTGCGTGTTCTGAGGAGAAAGAAAGAGTTCCTCCTCCAAGAAATGATGGTGTAGTGGATAGGGAACCCATGGCTAGCCTTGAGGCCACATGGGGTCCTCTAGGTCCTCGGATGTGACCCTTTGACTTCACCCTTCAATAAAAGGATTTGTTCTGGGAAGTTCGGATTCAGTCAAAGAGCCACACTTGAGGACGTAGAGGACCCCATGTGGCCTTAAGACTGTGGGTTCCCCACCCCTGGTGTAGACCTATAAGTTCTGTCAGGTAAGAGATCATGACATTAGAGTCAGAGGAGGCAGTACTGATCACTTCCTGCCGAGGGATGCAGAGACAGTGATTTGCAGACCTGTTAACAATGTGAGAGATCTTCTGTCTCTCCAGCGCATGTATCCAAGATGATTCAGAAAACTTCCCAATACTTGTCAAACTAGAAGTCTACTACCCACTTCTGGTGAATCATATGGTCATAAATGATATTGCTAGAAAGCATTAACAGAGAGTATGGAATCTAAGGCAATAAAGTAAAGAATTTAGAGGCCTACAGAGTGTTTTCATATTTTTAGCACTGCTCTTTAAAGGCAAGGGATTGCGAAAGGCAGATTTGAGAAGTGAACAGTTGGTTAAGAAAATGGTGTTTGAAAATAGGATTTAAATTTCTGGATCATGGTTTAAAAATATAAAGTGACAGGCACATGGTCAGGGACAGAGTATACCTAACAAGGGATGGTCAGAATGTTTTTTGCTGTGTCTTGCAAATTTAATCAAAAGAGCTTTACCCAAGCTAGATACCATAAAGAGTAGCTAAAATGTAAGATCCTAGAAAAACAAGTGACCCTATAAAGAAGTTCACAAAAGAAAAAATTCAAGCAAGAAGTAAATACACACACTCATGACCTCAGACATCTGCACACAGGTGCAACATGATTTAGGAGGTCTAATATAGGCAAGCATTGAGATTTGATGGGATAAGACCTACAACTAGAATAGGGCTCTGGAAATGTGAATATACCTTAATCATAAGAAACAAGGGAGGTCAAAAATGTGTGAAAAGGTAACGTTGTATACTGAGAAAGATATACTCTTACCAGGAAATCCAGGACTCTGATTTGGGGAGCATGAGGAAGAACATTTGAGTAAAGAAGGACAGAGGCAGAACAAAAGAGATATTATCATCAAAATATACTACAGAACCACCTGGACAAAAAGAGAGGACAGATAAGTTCAGATTATAGATCACACGCCCGGTACAGAAAACTGATGTAGTCGTGATGGAGAGCTTCAGTTACCTGAAATCTGCCGGAGTTCTCAGCTAACTTGGTTTGACTTAATGACAATTTTATCCTTCAAAGAGTTGAGAAACAAGGGCAAACCTTGGAATTTGTCCAGTGTACATAGAAGATTTTAGGAGAGCAGGTTTCTTTTTTTTTTCTTTTTTTGGAGGGCAGTCGGGGCTAAGTGACTTGCCCAAAGTCACACGGCTCGTAAGGGTGTCAAGGGTCTAAGGCTGGATTTGAACTCAGGCCCTCCTGACTCCAGGGTCGGTGCTCTATTCACTGCGCCACTTAGCTGCCCCAGGAGAGCAGATTTCAAAGGCTTCTGAGAAAGAATTGACAGAATCCCACAAATTAAAATTCTATACAAGTTAGCCCAGGAAAAGTAGGGAGGGAAAAACATGCAGAGAAACAATTCGGATGGGGAAGAAAAGGGGGAGCCGTGCAAAGAAATTAATATAAATGTATGGGAATTCACCAACTGATTTGCTGCTGCTGTTTTAAAAATACAGACAAAAGACAGAAACAAAGGCAGGTAGCAAAGGACAAATACCAAAGCATGACATAATTTTCTAATAAGAGTGTCAGAAGTATTAAATCTCAGAATTAGTTACAGCTGGCAAAGAAAGTCAAGGTTAGCAAAAGGAGGGTTTTTTAAAGCTACTCAGTGGTTCTCAACGTCCCTAATGTCGTGACCCATTAAATATAGTTCCTCATGTCCCCCAACCATAAAATTATTTTCGTTGCTACTTCGCAACTGTAATTTTGCTACTGTTATGAATCGTAATGTAAATATCTGATATGCAGGATGTACTTAAATTGAACATAACTCACAAGTTGAGAACCGCTGAGCTACATTGAAGAAAAGAGGAGAATCCTAGAATGCAGTTTGCCACTCAGAATGGAGATAATTCATGACAGAAAGAAGGTAGAAATACTCAGTTCATATTTTCTTCCTGTTTAACCCACCAAGGAGAATAATCTTTGAACTGAGAGGGGCCAAATAAAAATTGTGATAAGGAAGTTGAAACCCAAGCAAAACAAGGTGAAGGTAAGAGAGCACCTCACTCCCCGTGATGAATTCAGAGGAACTTTGTTCTTAGATGTCAACTGGACAGCCACATGCGATTGCTGAACCAGTTACTGATTTTTGAATGAATGATCAGAGAAATGGACAGGATCTGCAGGATGAGAGGAAGGCAAATGTCCCAATGCTCAAAAAAGGGGGGAGAATAAAATATGAAAACTACGGGTGAGTAATGTGACTTGGACCAGATGAGATCGTTGTGAAGTGCTTAGTGGCACACAGTACGTGCTTTATAGATGCTGATTCTCTTCCTCCCTCTTCCCTTCTCTTGATTCCTGATAAAATCCAACTATTAAAATGAGTGTTTGGGACCATCTAGAGTCAGCATTGCTTCATCAAGACCTGCTTAGGTCTTTCATTTTTGGCATTGTTACTAGTTTCACATCAGTTTGCCCAGATTTGTTTGCTAAAATCTCTCTCTCTCTCTCTCTCTCTCTCTCTCTCTCTCTCTCTCTCTCTCTGTCTCTCTCTCTGTCTCTCTCTCTCCTTCTCTCTGTCTCTCTCTGTCTCTCTGTCTCTGTCTCTGTCTCTGTCTCTGTCTCTCTCTCTCTCTCTCTCTCTCTGTCTCTCTCTCCTGTGCCAATCATCTCTGTCTCTGTCTCTCTCTCCTGTGCCAATCATCTCTGTCTCTGTCTCTCCTCTCTCTGTCTCTCCTCTCTCTGTCTCTGTCTCTCTCTGTCTCTTTCTCTCTGTCTCTCTGTCTCCTGTGCCAATCATCTCTGTCTCTGTCTCTCTTTCTCTGTCTCTGTCTCTCTCTGTCTCTGTCTCTGTCTCTCTGTCTCTGTCTCTCTCTGTCTCTTTCTCTCTGTCTCTCTCTCTCCTGTGCCAATCATCTCTGTCTCTGTCTCTCTTTCTCTGTCTCTGTCTCTCTTTCTCTCTCTCTCTCTGTCTCTCTCTGTCTCTCTGTCTCTCTCTCCTGTGCCAGTCATCTCTGTCTTTGTCTCTGTCTCTGTCTCTCTCTCCTGTGCCGATCCTAGATCTATATATCTAACCTCAGTACATCGCCTGAACGTCAATCCCCCATTCCACCATTGGCCATTTCAGATTGGATATCTCAGGGATATCTCAAACTCGACTGGTTTCTATTTTCAGGATCCACCAGTTCTCCCTAAAAGCACCAATCTCCCAACCTGTCCTGGTTTCTATTTTACCTACACCCTTTCCCATCGTGCCCCAGGTTACAGCCTTCCTGCTGTCCTCAGCTTCTCACACATCCCTTCCTGCACACATCTGATCAGTCGCCAAATCTGGCTGTTTCTGCCTTCCCACTATTCCTTACCTCCAGCCCCTCTCTCTTAACTCACAGCCACCTCAGTTTATCACATTATCTAAATTACTGCACCAGCCTCTTTTTGGTCTCCCCCCTCCTTCCTCCTCTGCTCCACTTCCCTCCATCCTCCCCACAACTACCAAAGTGATTTTCCTTCATCACAGATAGGACCGTGTGACCTCCCTCCTCGGTAAACTCCCGTGGGTTGCATCTACAAAGTTCCCTACCCTGTGCTCTACGATCCGGGCAAACTTAGGCTCTCTCTGTTTTGCCCGTACCCTCTCCACCTCTGCCTCCATGACTTTACAGTGACTGTTCCTCCATGCCTGGAATGCACCCCCTCATGACCTCCACCTTGCAGAATTCCTCCCTTCAAGGTGCAGCTCAAACGTCGCCTTCCAAAGATGTGAAGCCTTCCCTCACTTCCCCCGCTGCTGGTCCCCTGCCCCTCCCAAGCTATCTGATACATTCAGTACATCCTTATACATGTGCTTGTGCCCTAAAAGCAAGTTCCTCGAGTGCAGGATTTGCTTCCTTATCTTTGTATCTCTAGAACTTGGCGTTTAGTAGGCGGTTCATAAATGCTATTGATTGATCCATTGGATGACTTCTAGGGCTTACAAAATCTGATGTTCTAAGGCAGGGGTGGGGAAGCTGTGGTCTCGAGGCTTAAAAAGCCACACTTGAGAACCTAGAGGGCCACAGGTTCCCCACCCCTGTCCTAAGGCTTTGAGGCATTACTGAGGCTGAGGATTGATTCTCCCCCTGAGAAGACTGGGATTCCCTGAGGTTGTGGGAGGACAATGTCTCTCCCAGGAGACCAACATGGAAATAAGTACATGGGACTTCAGTGAGTGTATTTTGGCCCACTGATGCTGGACAGAACCCTGCCTGTGGGAGGCTGTCCCATTTCTCTTCCCAATATTCTGCTGAGCCAACCCATTCCAATAAGTAAGATGCTTGGGCACTTCTGTGGGACACTTCAAGTCTTTTCATGATAAAATATTAATATGTAATTATATCAATTTAGTTATGTGTTTACATATTTAGTACCTAATGTAATCATATATTGATGTGATTACAAGTGAGTATAATTTATGATGATAGTTATAGATATAGATACTGCATAGCCCCAGAATCTTTGAGCATTAGAAGGGAGGGTCTCCTAGTCCAACCCATATGTGAAAGACGTCCAGACTCTGCTTAAAGACCGCCAAGGAAGCAATCTCCTCCCGTGACCCAGCAAGGTAGTGACCAAACTGCTCTCAGTCTATGTATTTTGTTCAGTTCTGCATTCTGTCTCCCCACCCCGTCCCAACCTTGGACCAAGACCCCCTTTTTCTCTGTCTCCAGTGCTTAGCATCGTGTGGATGGGCACACAATAGACACTTAATAAATGCTTGTTGATTGATCAGTTGATCGGTTGCTTAGGGAACCTGACTGATCCCTGACCCAGAGATTTGTCAGTCCTTGGACAGACATGCTTGGGGATGAGGGGAGGAGGAGGTGCCAATAGAGAGAAGAGGAAGGGGGTCATAGGAGGAAATCTGGGCTAGACTGTCCAGAAGAGGGCCAGGATTCCGACTCAGGCAGGGTGAGTAGCCATGGAGCTTGGAAAGACACCAGTTGTTCTCAAACAGAGGGGATGGATAAACAATCTTCTGATGGGGAGAGGAGGGCAGACCATAGAGGGAAGCCCTGGGGCTCCCTAGCTAGAAGGCAGAGAGATGAAGCCTGACCTCGGCTGACTGGCTCTGTTTGAAGGGGCTTAGGGAGTGGGCTGGACACGTGAGCCCAGAGTGACCAGAGATCTGGGTGAGACAACCAGGAAAGCTACAAACAGAACTCATTCCTACCACACAAATACCCAGGGCCCACATAGATTTTGGAGAAAGTAGGAGGGGAGGTTGAGTGATCCAGGGAAGGCAGAGACCCCCTTTAGGAGGGGAGTTTGATGACCTAGGAGCTGCCCATGGACTATGTCATAGGAAGATGATAAGAATGCTTGCTTTGGAGTCAGAAGACCTAAGATCCAAGTTGGCTTTGAATCCCTTGAACCACTGACCAAGTCACTCTCTTCTGCAGTCATGGTCTGTTCTCTCCTCTGTTAAAAGATAGGGCTGGACTAGCACCTGCCATTTAGAGCTGGAAGGGACCAGCCAGCCCAAATACCTCATTTTACAGAGAAGGCCTGGAAGGCTGAAATGACTTGTCCAAGGCAACCCAGGCAGCAAGCAAGAGAGATGTCATTGGAACCCTCCAATTTCCAGTGAGGACTCTGCCTCCAGGGGCTCGACGGGCTCTCTTGTCCTCAGATCCCAGAAGCTTTGATGGGCTGCTCATCTCCATCTAGATGCTGCTGCCCAGAGTCTCACCAAGAAGCCCCTAGACCCCCAAATGACCGAGATGTGCTGGAAAGTCAGGGGACAGAAGGAGAAAGAAGAGCCTGCCTACTGGGAATGCAGAGCAAAGCATCCTTGAGGCTAAAATCTGTCCAGCTAGGCCAGACATGATAAGGGTGGAGAGGATTAGAGAAAGCAAGAGTGCTCTAGGGAAAGAAAAGGGCCAGGGTACATTTTTTAGAGTATTAAATGTTGTTGGGGTGGGAGCATGTTAGCTGGAAGGAGAACCATATTCCTGGGAGCCAGAGGCAGTGGGGCTCAGGGCCCTCAGAGCTTAGAAACTTACTTGGTTTGTCTGGCCCCAGCTGAGGGAGCAGCCAAGAAGGAGGCACCAGACTGAGTGCAAGGGGAAGACCTTGGGTCATAGGACCATCGAGAACCTGGGACCCTTAGAGTCCACTCCCCTCATTTGACAAAAGATGGGCCTGAGATACTAAGAGGGGAAGCAGCTAATTCAGGGTCACAAGGCAGACCACAGCAGAGCTGAAAGTCAGGTCCAGGCTTTCTAACTCTGAATTCAAAGATCTTTCAAATAAAATGAGAGAATCACAGCTCAGGTCCTGAAATAACCCAAGTCTCAATACCACCCTCCCCCCAACAGACACACACACACACACACACACACACACACACACACACACACACTCACAGACCAGCTCCACCCACTGAAAGCTAGGAAGCTAGAGAGATTTCTGGCCTTCTCAAGGACCTAGGGGGATTAAACAATATTCTTCTTCTTCTTCTTCTTCTTCTTCTTCTTCTTCTTCTTCTTCTTCTTCTTCTTCTTCTTCTTCTTCTTCTTCTTCTTCTTCTTCTTCCTTTTCTTATTCCTCTTCTTCTTCCTCTTCTTCCTCTTCTTCTTCCTCTTCTTCTTCTTCTTCTTCTTCTTCTTCTTCTTCTTCTTCTTCTTCTTCTTCGTCTCCTCTCCCTCCTCCACCTCAAAGAACCAATGATTTCCTGACTCCCAAACAAAATACCATTCATCCTTGGCCTCTTTCCCCCCAATATGCCCAACCCAGACTCCTTTGTTTTTTTCCCCTCATTCCATCTTTTCTTTGATTCTCCTGTCTACAAGTCCCCATTCTCTTCTATCCTACCCCCACCTCATATACCCCTTAACTTTTGCCTGGGATCATGAGGAGGATATGGCTAGTATGACCTTGATTCACAGGCTAAGCATGAAACAATCTTAGTCTGACAATAGAACCAGGGACTTTGAAAATGTGAGCTTTTGAAGCAGTTAGGTGCCTCAGTGAATAGAGCACTGGCCCCAGCCAGAGTCAGGAGGACCTGAGTTCAAATCCAGTCTCAGACACTTGATACTAACTAGCTGTGTGACCTTGGGCAAGTCACTTAACCCCACTTGCCTTGCCTTCCCCCCTAAAAAAAGAAAGAAAGGAAACATGAGTTCTTGATAGACCAAAACAAAAGTAATTTTTTTAAAAAATAGCTAGCTGGTGGATTTTAAGGTTATTGGAGAATAAGTGCCAAGGATAGGCATTTATTCTGGAGGTCTGGGGACTCTGTTGTCAGGAATTGTTACTCTGTACTGAGGTTGTGAACTCTGGGTTGGAAATAGGGACTCTTTACCAGGGATGGATGCAAAGTGTTGGGAATAAGGAAACAGTGTTGGGCATGAGGGATCATTGTTGGGTATGGAGTCTCAGTATCAAGAATAGCAGCTCATAGTTTAGAATGGGGTCTTAGTTTTGGAGTTGGGAGATCAGTAACAGGGATAGGAACTCTGTGCCTAGAATGGGGCATCAGTGTTGGGAAGGCAGACTCAGTGTTTGTGGTAGCTCTCATTGTCAGAGATGGGGCCTTGTTGCTGGGGATGGCCATTCAGTGTTTGGGATTGGGGCTCAGGGTCAGGGAACAGGGCTCAAAGTTGGGGTCTGGGACTCAGGGTCAAGGCTAAGAGATCACTGTCAAGGGTGGGAGACGAATATTAGGGAGGAGAAGGGAAGGGAAGGGAGCAGGCATTTATTAAGTACCTACTGTGTACCAGTAAGTACTGAGTTGCTTCTATTCAAATTGACTCGGGAAGATTCTGAAGATCACTCGGCAGGATAAGGCACCAGACACTGAGATCCTCACTCGAACTAAGCTGCCCAGCATTCAGACTCTGTTTCAGAGAGTGCAGCTCTGACGAGCTGACCACCTTGTCTGAATGCAAAATGTACACTTTCCAGAAAGACTATTTTATGGAGAACTCGCACAGGACAAGCATTCACATGGTGGTCAGAAGGAGCAATACAAGGACGCTCTCAGGGTCTCTCTCAAGAACTTTGGAATTGATTGTGTCACACGGGAGACACTGGCACAGAACCACTCATCATAGCGTGCCCACATCAGAGAAGGTGCCATGCTCTATGAGCAAAGCTGAATTGAAACAGCTCAAAGGAAATGCAGGATGCACAAATTTAGAGCATCCACCCCAAATGTTCACATGGACTATTTGTGCCCGATCTGTGGTAGAACATTCGGAGCTCATGTGATCTGATCAGCAGCAGTTGGACGCACTGAAACTTGACTCTAGCTTGGTGATGTCATTTTGGTCATCTTCAAGAACGAAGGAGACCAACTAACCAAACAGCCAACTATGTTCCACACACTGTGCTAAGTGCTTTATAAATATTATTTCTCTTGATCCTCAACAGCAACCTTGTGAGGTAGGTGATATCCCCATTTCACAGTTGAGAAAACTGAGGTGGAGAGAGGTGATGTGACTTGCTTAGGGTCACACTAAATGTCTGACACTAGATCTAAATTCAGGTCTTCTTGACTCCAGGCCCACCATGCCACCTATCTGCTTTATGATGGGCACTTAATGTCAATGAAGAAAGCACAGTATCAAAAACAGAGACTACATTTGGGGGATGGCAGCTGTCTTGGAGATGACGACTTCCTGCGTCGAGTGTGGGGTCTCCATGTTGGGAATGGGGTCTAAGCACATGGGATGAAAACTCAGTATTAGAGATGAAGACAGCATCAGGAATGAAAGCTCAGTACTAAGGGTTCAATGTCAGGGATGAAGACTGAGTCAATGATGGAAGATTAATGTTGGGAATGGGGCCCTCAGTAGCGGGAATGGGAATAGGCCAGGTCACAGGAGAACAAGCATGGGAAATAGATGTAGTTGAGACAGAACACTACACGTCACATGCCTGTGACATCGTATACCTTGCAAACCTTGTTTCTGGTAGGCTTAGAGTCTGTGATGGAGCCAAGCACTGGTACAATCAATCCCAGTGATGATGGGGACAAGGATGGAGGTTCAGTGTCAGGGATGACAGTCAGTGTTGGTGATGGGATGGGCCCTCACTGGCAGGGAAAGGGTTTAAGGTTGAGTAGGAGGACTTGTTAAGGATGGGCCTTCAGTGACAGAAATGCCACATCAGTGTCAGGGATGGGAGCTCAAGAATAACTAGGTTCTTGCTAGAAAGGCCTAAGGAGCATCTCCTCCTTTTCAGAGAAACCCCATCTTCCCCTTTGGCCTTGTCAGCTGCAGTCACACTTCCCTACTGTCCTCCGTCTTCCAACACACAGCTCTTGGTGAAATCCTGGCCCTGGGTTGTAGGTCTCTGGTTACATACCCTCTCAGGGCCTCCATTTATCTCTGGGATGACAGAGGCCTGGGAAACAAGGACTATGAGGACGTGGGCCATCCCTGACAGCTCCGGGTCCCAGAACAGTCCCGTCTGAGGGGGTGAATTCCATATGCATGGAAGCATGATGTGGGACAGATCTGGCGGGAAGCCCAGGCATCTCTGGACAGCTCTGCACCCCAGATGAAATGAGTGCTTTTCATATTTCTCAACTCCAGAATTAAGGAAGAAAGAAAATATGTATTTAATCGTGACTGGGGTGGGGTGGCATGGGGAAGGGCTTGGGGAGAGAACTTGAAAAGAATGGCTATGAGGAAAGAAAAATGAAGGCGCTGTTGTCCTGGTGACAGTACTGGTCCTGCTACCAGGGCACAGCCCAGGCCTCTTTCTCCCCACCCTGTGCTCTCAAGAATGGGTTCTTAACCTGGAGACTGTGAACTTTTAAAAAAATGTCTATTGATAACTATTTCCAGCAGTTCCATTCGTAATTATATGGATTTTTACTTTGTACATTTAAAAATAGGATTCAGGACCCCTAAAAGAAGTCCATAGGCTTCACCAGACTGATACCAAAGGGGTCCATAACAGGAAATAGTGAAGGGCTCCTGCTTTAGAGCAACGTCCTTCCCAAAGGCTTTGCAACTTGAATTGAGAATTTAGGGTACCAGTTTCATACTCCCACCAATAAGAGAGATTAGGAGGGGAATCCCTGACCTCAGAAAATAACTCCCACCAACCGGACCCACTCATCCCCTTCCCATTACTCAGGAACTGTCCCTTTGAAAGGATGGTCTGAAGTTCTGATAGTACTCTGAAATCCCACCTCCTACATGAAGCCATCTTCGACAGACAGAACTCTTGGGTTCTGTCCCTGACTCCCAACACAAAGATGTTTGGCCCCTTTGACCGACATAATATTGTAGAGTGGAAGGAGTGTGGGATTAAGACATGGGTTAACTACCAACCATGCAACAACCAGTTGGATGGCCTTGCACCTGTCTTTCAGTTTCCTTCTGTGTAAAATAGAAGAAAGGACTGGGTTGGACTAGACAATCTCTTGGGTCAATATTATCTTTGTCGTATTTGGTTTAACATGTTGGTTCTAGTTATTTGAGGGCCATCTTACTTCTATCTACATTACTGGATATTTCTTAGAGTATAACTTCTTAAAAGTAGGGACCCGATCAGTTCAGTTCTTAAATTTCACCATCGTTGACATGAATAAGTTTTGAAGAGATGACAGTAGTGATGGTGACAGTATCAATGGAGAGGTTGGTGTTGATAGTGATGGGTTTGTTGGTGATGCCAATGGTGATCGGGAGATTGATGGTAACAGTGATGGGGAGGCTGGTGATGATAGTGATGGGAAGTGTCAGTGGTAACATTGATGAGGAGGTGGGTGATGTGGAAAGTGTCAGTAATTATAGCAATGGGGAATATGGTGATGACAGTGGTGGAGTGTCAATGACAACTGTGTTGGGGAGGTTGATAATGTCTATGATGGGAAGACTGTCAATGACAATGGTAATGAGGGGGTTGGTGATGCTAACTATGGTGATACTGATGAAAGTGATCAGAAAGCTGGAGGTGGTGACAGGTGATAATTACATAGAATCGAAAATTTCTGAGATAGATGGAACCTTTAGAGATCATTGGGTTCAATCTCCTCAATTTTTAAATCAGAAAATTGAGGTCCAGATAGTCATTTGTCCAAGGTCAATCAATCAATTGATCAACATACATTTATTAGGTACCTGTTGTTCAGCCATTTCAATCGTGTCCAGCTCCCCATGACCCCATTTTGGGGTTTTCTTGGCAAAGTTACTGGATTAATTTGCCATTTTCTTCTCTGGCTCATTTTACAGATGAGGAAACTGAGGCATACAGGAGGAAGTGACTTGCCCAGGGTCCCATAGCTAGGAAGTGTCTGAGGCTGGATTTGAACTTGTGAAGATGAGTCTTCCTGACTACAAGCCCAGTGCTCAATCTACTGCACCACCTTGATACCCTATTAAGTTCCTACTTTGTACTAAGCACATGTGAGCTAGGTGCTGGGATATAAAGACAAAAATATAACACACCTGGCCCTCAAAGAGCTTATATTCTACAAGGGAAGATAACATGCACCTAAATAAGTGTGTGCAGAAATGTAGAAAATAAATACATGATGACTGGAGGAGAAGGACACTAGAAATCACCTCCCAAAGGTGATACTTGAACTAAGTCTTGGGATTCTAATGGATGGAGGTGAGGAGGGAGTGCATTCCAGGCAGAGAACACTGCCAGTGCAAAGTCACAGAGAAGGGGGATGTAGGAACACAGGAGGGGAACAGCAATGGCCTTTTGGCTGTGCTCTAAAGTCTGGAAGGGTGAGTGATGTACAATATGGCAGAAAAGGGAGCTTGAGGTCAGGTTATGAAGGGCTTTATGTGTCAAACAGAGGAATCTGTGTCTTTCTCTAAAGTCAACAGGGAGCCTCTGACGTTTAATTTAGGAGTGAGGTGACATGCTCAGCCCTGGGCTGAGGTGGGCTAGAACCAAGGTCCTCCAACTGCAAGTCTATTCTGCTTTCTACTGTATCACACTGCCTCTCTAATGGATAATCTGGCCATTAGTACATGAGCCTCAGGGCTTTATAACACCAGTTGTTCAAAGCTAACTCAAATATAATTGGTATTTAACAAATATAACTCAAATATAACCAGTCACCCGAAGCTAACTCAAAATCATAAAGTGTCAGGGTTGGAAGAACCACCTAGCACTGTGACTTACACACAGCAGTGGCTTAATAAATGCTTGTTGAGTGATAGATAGCCTGACCTGTACCTGAACAAGAACCCTCTCTCTGACAAACTCACCAATCTTTGCTTGAAGGCTTCTAGGGAGGAGTAACCCACAACCACTTTAAGTAACCCTTTTCTTTGGGACAGATGTAATGATTAGGAAGCGTTTCCATATATATCGGACCTCAATTTGTTGGTTACAACTTCCTTTTCCCGGTTCTTTCCTCTAGGGCAAACTGAACAAGTGGCCAGTCCAATCTGTCTTTTGTGACATAGCCTGAAATCGACTGTCTTGTCTCCTCCCCCTGTCCCCAACTGAGTTCTTTCTTCTTCAGGGTAAATGCTACCAGATTTTTCAGTTAATTGTCATAGAGGGTGGTCGCCAGTCCCATCTCCATCCTGCTTTGCTTCCAGCCCCCCCCCCAAAGCCTCCTCCTTCTATTCCTACTCCTGAGGCACCCCATCCACTTGGTCCCTAAAGCAGTGTAAAGAAACCCCTCAAATGAGAGGTCCTGGAAGGTCACCCCCAGGCTGCTCTGCCTCAAGGATGTCTCCACACCTACCGCCTTGCAGCTCGCTTTGTGTGTTTAAACTTTGTACCTTTGTACGTCATTCACCCTTCTTAGATTTCAAGCACTTTGAGGGCAGGGACAAGGCTGAGTTACAGCTCCAGCAATCATAGTTCTGGGCTCACAGAAGGCATCCAGAGAGGACAGTTGGATTGATGAGTATCTTAGATGGGCCAACTCATCACTGGACACTATCTGAGAGTGATTCTTAGAGAACAACTTCTGAAGAAATAGGAGACATGGGGCAGCTAGGTGGCGCAGTGGATAGAACACCAGCCTTGGAGTCAGCAGGACTTGAGTTCAAATCCAGTCTCAGATACTTGATACTAGCTTTGTGACCCTGGGCAAGTCACTTAACCCAAATTGCCTTGCTAAAAAAAAGGGGGGGAAAGAAATGAGAGACATCATACTAAAACAGGCTGGCAGTAAAGGTGATGGGGGTGGGGGTGGGTTGTGATGATGGTGGTGATGAGAAGAGTTTGGAGAAGTAGGCAGGAACCACCAGGGGAATGTGGGCCCTAGGAGAACACCAGTCAATAAGGCTTTGGCAGAGGAGGGAGTAGTGAACCCCCTAAGAGGACTTAGCCATGGTTCAGTGACTTGGGTCAGTGACTTGGGACAGGCCTGGGGCCAAGGAAAGGCAAGTGACTAAGATCACCCAACAAGTTAGCATCAGGGGAAGGCCTGGAAAAGAGGTCCTCCATCATTCCATAACACCCCTACTTGGGGGATTCATCACTGTGTTCACCCGCTCAGGTCCAGTCTTCTCCCTCAGTTTGTTTGGCCCAGAACTTGCTCCCTGGGCCTCTTGTTTTGAGGCTAGGGAGGATAGGAGGGAGGCAGGCAGTCCATAAATCATAAGCAAGGCCCCAGGGCAGGCCAGGCCGTGTGATACAACCATGGCGATGCTGGGGCTTTTGCCTGCCAGAGGGGAAACAAGTGGGGAGCGGGGGCTGGCAGCCCAGGCCCCAGCGACGCAATCTGTCTGCTATGCACCCAGAGGCCTGGCTTGTATTTGTTTATGCTGAGCGTGTATTTATATCAGCCCCTTTCTTATTAATACAGCAGGAAATTGCTGGAATAGTTGCATACCTGGCTGGCTGGCTGGCCAGGACCTGGCTTCAGCCAAGAAACATAGGGGTTCTGGCCGGCTCCTCAGCGTCTGGGGCTCTGCTTCCTCCAAACAAGCATACAGGGTCTAGAGCCCCCACAAGCCTTCACTGGGCTGAGCCCTTAATAGGAGAACATTCCCTGGCCCCCATTCCCAGCACTGAGCCCTAAATCCCTGACTCTGAGCCCCCATCCTTAGCCCTGAATACTCAAGCCTGCCACTGAGCCCCCATCCCCAGCACTAAGCCCCAATCTTGAGTCCCAGCAACCTTGTCCTTGACAACAAGCCTCCATCCTTCACAGGAAGTCTCTATCCTTATCACTGGACTCCCATCCCTTTATCTTTCTCCCATCTTCTCACTCCTAGCTCCCACACTTTGTGTCTCTAGCCACACTAAACTAGGTCTTTGGTGCTTGTCTCAGTTGCAACCAATGAAAGAAGGATCAGGGCAGAGAAGTCACTTGTGTATGTCCTGGCCTCCACCAATCCAATGCACACACAGAAGGGTGGAGGCTGCATCTCCTCCATGTGACTGTGTGTTCTCTCAAAGCAGAGATTCTATCTCTTTGACCAGACCAAAATGTCTTGCTAGGATCAGCCAAGCCATTGGGAATATCTAAAGGCCATCCAGCATACTGCCTTGGGCCATCCAGCACAGCCCCTTGCCACTGGCCAATGCACTTCCCAGTCCATGGCTGTCTGTTTTCTATTTTCCTGTTCAGAGATAAAGGCTCTACCACCTCTCTTAGTCACCCATTTGGCATCAAGTCAAAGCTTTACTTTAATGCATAACAGAGCAACCACATGGTGGATGTAGGCGTAGGGGAAAGAAGACCAAAGTCTGAATCTTGGCTCTTCCATTTCCTACCTCTGTGATTCTGAATGAGTCCCTTTCCTTCCCTCCCCCTATGAAATGAGGGATCTTTATGGTCCTTCCCAGTTCTAGATGTATGAGAAAGACAACTGGTCTGGCAACGGTGTAAAGGAAAGCCTAGAGGAGGGAAAGAGAAAAATGTCCAGGGCAGTACCTTTGACATATTCCAGTTCTCCACTGGGGCAGCTAAGTGGCACCATAGTGCATAGAGCGCTGGGCCTGAAATCAGGAAGACTCATCTTCATGAGTTCAAATCCCACCTCAGACACTTACTAATTGGGTGACCCCGGACAAGTCACTTAACCCTGTTTCCTCGGTTTCCTCATCTGTCAAATGAGCTGGAGAAGGAAATGGCAAACCTCTCTGGTATCTTTGCCAAGAAAACTCCAAATGGGGTCATGGAGAGTTGAATGTGACAGAAAATGACTGAACAAGAACAAAAAAATTCCCTGTTGGTTCTGTGATGTAGGGAGTCGGAGTGATAAAGGAGAAAGAGAGCTAGATTTTGGGTCCAAGAATCCAGACTCTTCTAATTCTGCCTCTGACACATTATTCATGTGACATGGAGGAAGTCATTTAACCTTTCTCATCTGTAAAGTGAAATCACCTCAAGGTCCATTCCAGCTCTAAATCTATAATCGTATGAGCTGATCTATTCAGGCATTTGGTCCACTGATGCTGTCCATTCATGTCTACCATCTTGGCAGCCTCTTGTCCATATCTTCCCTTCTGGGGGTGGAGGGAGGGGGCTGTGTCTACCCAGTATGTTTTCATTGCTTTCTCTTGACATCCAGAGAATAGCTTAATGAACTGTGCACCTTGAAAGTCATGAAGCCAAGCTTTGCACATAGTAAAATCTTAATCAACATTTGTTCAGTTTAAGTAAAAACAGAAATGTGTAAACATTAAGTGTTTACCTAATAAATATAGGAGTAAAGCAAGGACACTCCATTTCCCCAGTGTCAATTAACACAGTTCTCGAAAAGCCAAAGGCAACAATAAGACAAGAGAAATAAATTAAATTCATAAACATGGAGGCAGAAGAGATGAAAATTATCTCTATTTGCTGAGGACATGGTGACTTCCTTAGAAAACCCCAGAGAGTCAGCAAAGACATTGAAGTGAGAGCAAGAAGACTGGTTAAGTTATCTATTGCCATAATCCGAATGGAAAGCAATGAAGTCCTTTGTAAATAGTATAAATGTGAATCACTTTAGTTTGTAAGATGGTACCAGGAAGAATAGAGAAGAAAGATGTAGGAGATTTCTGAAGTAGAAATGATAGAACTTGTTGATTCGATGGACATGGAGGGAGGTAAAGGAAGGGTGAAAAAATCCAAAATAATTCCAAGGTTTGGATCATAGTAGATCCAGCAAATGAATTTCATTTTAGTGCCTGGTCCTACCTCTGTCCTGAGAAAGACTGAGGGTCCATAGATCACAGACTTTAGAAATGGGAGGGACCTTAGAGACTATCAGCACTGACTCCCTCATGGAACAGGGGAGGAAAATGAGGCCTGGGTAGGGGAAGACACTTGTCCAAAGCCATATAAATGATAGTCAGTCTGGGATATAAACCCAGATTATCTGACTCCTAGTCCAGTGTTCTCCCCGCCCATTAGGTGCATTATAGACTATACAAACACCTTTGCCAGGCTGTCCAAAGGCTATGTAGTTGGGAGCCCTGTTTCTTCATCCTCCTTGCTATCTTCCTGTCCACACATGCCCATGTCAGCAGTTGGTCCTGTGCCAAAGAGGAGACAAGAAGAGTTCACTAAATTTTCAAGGTTTCAGTAGAATTCAAGATTTTTGCCTCAGCTCCCCAACTATCTAAACTTCATAAACCTTAGTGCAAGCACATTTCAAAAGACATGTGGACTGACTGTTCCATCCAGGTCAGTCTACTACTTAGTTCCTGCCCCCACCCAGTACCTATGTTTGAACTGTTCCTTCCATCTGGAATGGCATCATCCTCCTTCTGCCTAGCTAAATCTCACTCAAGTGAGGTGTACGTATTTATTCCTTGCATATGATTCCTTGAAAATGGAAACAAGGACATACTCTCAGATAGATACTCACTGGCCTAGTCTTTGCCTACAACTCCTCAGCTTCCTCCTTTAATAATCTGACCAACTTTAGCCAACTCTCTCTGTCCTTCCAGCCTAAAGGAAGATCCCACCTAGGGTTTTCCATTCTCTGAAGAACACACCAAGACACCTTTTCCTGGGACCAAACCTGAGACCAAGGAAGGCACACAGATTCATACAGAGGGAAATAAGGACTGAATGTTCCCAAACTACTATGGTCAGAGCCTCCCAGGCATCATCAGCCTTGCTTAAGCTTCATCAAACCCCATTTCTTAACAATAAGACTCAGAAAAGGGGCCAGAGGAAGATCAGATCACCAGCATCAGGAGATTTCTGTCACTGGCTTTTATAGCCAAGGTACTTCCTGCTGCCTGAGTGCACATATGTGTTCCCAACATCCTTGGCCGCAGCCTGTAGACTTCCAGCCCAGTTGATCTCCATGGTTAGATAACTTACTTTTATCAGTCTCCATGCTCTTTGTGAGTCACTTTTGCCAATCTCATTTACAGGGTAAATGTGGCTTTTGTTGGATGCCTTCCAACAGGCAGGGAGTAAAGAGCTGTATTTCTTCATCAGTGCTAATATCCTCTCAGTCCCACTTCCTCCAAGGTCGCTTCCACTGACCACCTCAGCTCACACCCATCTCTCCCTCCTTTGCATCCCTCTGGCTCTTAGAATCAGCTCCACCCAATCTCAGACCCAAGTGTCCACCCTATGTCTTCTATGTGTCCATTTGTGACTACTAGGCCCTGCTCTCAGTCCATGCCTAGGACCCTACTGGCTCCATCCTTATCACACTCCTCAAGGGAAGGTTTGGGAAACTGACCACAGAAATAATCAGCTTCCCCAGGAATGCCTGAGCTGAGAGACTTACTCCCAGAAAAGAAGACTCAAAAAATAGTTTGGGAGCTTGCAGGTAGAAGCTCAGGCCTGAGGTGGGAGAGAGAAGCAAATGACCCATGACCAGATTGACTTACCTAGGATGGGATGCCTGGCCTGTGGGTCCTTTCCCAAGTAGGGTGGGCCTCCTAAAGGCCAGTAGACCAGTTAAGGGGATAGGGAAGGCAAAGAATAGAGGAGTCAGCCACTCCTAATGTGCTCGGGGGTCACAAATCACCTCCCTCCCCATTATACTATAAAGTGCTTCCCAGCAACTTACAGGGGAATGATAAAGAATTCTCTTTGGGGCAAGAATGTTGCTTTCTCATATACTGTTGAAGCTACCCCCTTTCTCCACTTCCCAGCCTGTAGAGTCACACACACACACACACACACACACACACACACACACACATACTCACACACCTCCTCCTCCCTAGCCCCCAAAAGGCTCCAGTGTTCACTCTAACCAAACCGCTGAAACCAGAGAAACCGTGGCTGACGCCATTTCCTGAGGGGAGAGGAGGCTGGTCACTGAGGTTCTGTGGGCTGGGGAGGAAAGGGGCCTAGAGGGATAGCAGAGGTAGGGAGGCAGGGGGAATGGGAAGGACATAAGGAAATGAGATCCAGGGTATGGGGGATTAGGAGAACTTGGGGGAAAGAATGGGGGAAGCCAAGGAAGAAGGGATGGGGGGATCAGAGAGAATGGGAGGAGTGGGGAACAGCCAGGGTGGGGAGAGAAAAGGGATGGAAAAATGGAAGAGAAGGAAACAAAGAAACTGGGCAACAAGAAGGGGACAGAAGTAGATAAAGAGGGAGAGAAGAGCTAATGGGACTGGGTAGCTTTTACTGTCTTGTATGTTCAGTATATAGACCAAAGACTTACATCTACTAAAAGGAGATGCCATCTTGTTAAGTATCCTTAAGAGTGAGGAGAGAAGGTGAACAATTGGCTAATGGAGATGAGATGAGTGAGAGAATTCCAAGAAAGAAAATTCTCGGAGGGTTTGAGTCTTCCCTCCTGATACAGCCACTTGCAGTCCGGGGGCTCCCTGTGGACACAGTTCTCTCTCATCCCTCTAGGGCTCCCTGAGGGCAGGGCCTGGGTCTCTTCCATCAGTCTGGAGTCTCCCCAAGGCAAGGACTAGCTACTCCCACCGGCTGAGGGCTGACAAGGGCTGACAAGTTTCTCTCTCTCTGTCTCCAGCTCTGGGGAGGTGGTTGAGGGCCCAAAAGATATCCATGAAGGCAGAATTGCAAAGGCATTTGGATGGGAGAAAAGGGAAGCCAAGACTGAGCTTGGGAAATGACATCGTCAGGGCTGACTCTCTGGCCTGAGGACATCCCCAGCAGGGGCCCTGGGGGCAGCTGACAGGTGACCTCTCCCCCAGGCCTGTTTGCACAGCTGTAACCCCAGAGAGACCAAAGAACCCAGTGCTTCCCTGGGAATCAGAGTTGGGGGAGGTGGTGGTGGTAGAAAGGAATGTGAGGGGCATTGGGCCAGGACCCTAGGCAGAAGCTGGCCCCAGTTCCTTGCTCTGTTGATCTTGTAAGAGGACCAGGAGTTCCATTTGTCAGTGGGAAAAGTCCAAGAAGTGTGAACAAGTTGTTTAAGGAGGGTGGAGTGTGGGGAGGTCTGGGTGGACCCTCCAATGGGGTTGGAAGGCATGGTCAGAGGGAAATGGGGCAAAAGGAAAGATGAGAATGAGCAAAACGGGGCAGGAGAAGTCCCTGAGGGTCTCTGAAGGGGAGGAAGTGACAGGTGGAGCCCTGCTTCCAGCCTCAGAACCATCCAGAGGAGAATGAGGGGGAGTCAGAGGGATGCTCTCTGGAGGAGACAGGATACAGGTATTTCCTTACTGCTGAGTCCAGTGAAGATAGCCTAGGAACCTGTAGAATGTCAAACTTGGATTTTAATCCTCTCAGACACTGTTGGGTGACTCTAAGCAGGCCCCTTCACCCCAGTCTGCCTGTCTCCTCATCTGCAAATGGGCAGGACACTGAGAGCACTTACTCCCCAGGGTTGTTGGAAGGCTCAGACACGACTTTACACATAAAGTGCTCTGCTAAAGGGACGAGCAAATAAATGTTGGTGATTAACATCATTGATCTGTTCTCCTTCCACAAATCCTCTGCCCACTCCCACCCCCTAAACGTGGGCATCCTTTGGTCTCTAGCAGTGTCCTTTTACTGTGAAGGGAGGGAGAGACTTGGGAAGAAGTGATGAGCTTGGTTTTGGAGGGGTAGAGAGCTACACCCCACCCTCCCCTCTTTGATGATTTCATTCATTCCAATGTAATTAATTATCATAGACCTAGAACAGAGAGGAACTTCAGAGAGTCTCGCTCAACCTTCTCATTTTACAGATGAGGAAACTGAGGCCTAGAGAGGTCGAGTGACTTGTCTAGGCCTGGGAGGGACCTCAGAGACCATGTGATCCACACCCTTCATTTACAGAGAAGTGAGGTGCTCAGATCACACCAGGCAGTAAGAAGCAGAATGGAGGTGGGAGCCCAGGTATTCTGGCCCGAAGTCCAGTGCAGTCTTGGTGTTCAATGTTCAATGCCACCTTCCTCTGCCTTCCCTGACCTCCAGTCTGTCACTGGGCTGCTCCCTCTCCCCCATCTCCACCTCCAAACCTGGTTGACTGGACACAGCGTGGTGCAAGTGGGCTCTGCAGTCAGCAGACCTGGGTTCAAACCCCACTTCTAATGGTCTCTCCCTTTATGACCCAGTGTTCTCATCTGTATGCCGGGGGGGGGGGGGGGGGTTTGACTTGATGGTTCCTAGAGTCTCTTCTACCTTAGAGAGCTACTATCCTGTGAGGGCTAAAGGTCACTGAACTGGTCAGCTGGGGTGGATATGTGATCAGCGGGTCCTGGGGTGGTCAGTCAGGGCACGGTCAATGGGAGTGGTCAGTTGGGGTGAATGTTGGGACTGTTTCCCTGATTTCCTCCTCCTCACTGTGCATGGATCTCCCTTGTACACATCTTTGCCCAATGCTCAGTTTAATCATTCAGGTCCCCATGCCTTCCCCTCCCCATTGGGCTCTAAATTTGAAGGCAGATACCTCCATTATCCATTGGGAACATTGGTGGTACCTGGCCGGAGCTCAGAGCCCCGCTGAGGCTGACAAAGTTTGTGTCATTGAATCAGAGGGAGCTGGGAGACCAGGGCGAAGGGACCAGATGCTGCCATCCTCTCAAGGGCTTCATGCCTCCAACCTGCTTTGATCAGACTCACCCAGAGAGCTGGAGAGCGACCATCACCCTTTCTCATACCTCACCTTTCCAGCCCTGGACTCAGTTCAAATTTAAATTCTATAAATGCCCAATCTCAACCTCACCCCATTTCTTGGAGTTTTGATTTTTTCCCCTCTGTTAAATGAGGGAAGGAGAGGGAAAGGGGAATGGAAAGCAGGAGTCACTGGTGCCAGACACTGTTTGAGGTATATTGACTTGTCCAAGGTCATACAGGTAGGTAGCAACAGAGGCAGCAGTTGAACCCAGGTCCTCTGACACCAAAACCAGTGTTCTTTCCACTGTGCCTCCTTAGGAGAGATCTTCAAGGCTGTGTCTTCATTGCCACACCCGTTGCCTGTGGCTACGGCTATACCAGATCTGCTTTCCAAAGAACTCTGTCCTGGCACCCGAAGAATGGCCCCAGCCAGGCCTCTGCCTTCCCCAACACTCTGGCCTAGTCCAGTTCCCAGCCCACCCTGTTTCCTGGAGCTCAGGTTTCCTCTGAAAAAAAGGAGGGGGGGGAGGAGGTGAGAGACCAGAGGCACAGGTGGAAAATGAAGTTCCACACTTACTGTCTGAGTGATCCTGGGCAAGTCACCTCCTCTCTGGTCCTCAGTTTCCTCCTCTGAAATACAATGGCGTTGGGCTAGAACAGACGAACTCCTGTGAATGACTTGCCCAGAAGAAAACCATCTCTCCAGTTACCTGAGGGATACCCTGAAGTATGGTGATGTGGCTCCCCCCAGAGCCCAAAGCCTGTAACTACAGGGTAGAGAACTGCCAGGAGGGACCCTCCCTCCACCCTCCTTAAACTCCACCAGTGTCTACTTATTATTTCGCGACTACCTCTCTTTGCCAGAGAAATGGGACCTGGGCTTGGTGGGGGAGATGCCCTGGAGCAGATCCTGTCCCATGGATGATGACCAAAGGGGCCTGGGGGGACACTATCCCCATATGTCCCAGGGATAGAGAAACCTGGTCAGGCAGGAGGGGAACATTAATAGCCTAGAGCCGGGGCAAGGGCTTTCTCTGCCACCCAGTATCTGTCTATGCCAATTTACCAGGGTGCACTGACCTTGGGAATGGGCATGATGGAGGGAACTGGGGGGTTTCGAGAATGCAAGTGACACTGGCTCAGAGACCCCCAACGCATCCCTGCTCTACCCTCTGAGGAGCTCAAGCAGGTTGTAGTAAGCCTGCTGAGGCTTAGACCACCCATGGGGACCCTCCTTCCCACAGACCCCGACAGTCCAGATCTACCTTCTCTGGCCCTCACGAGTCTCACCTGGCTCTCTGGGAGACACAGCTCACTAACATGAGGGTCCATTTAGAAACACCAGCCTAACTTGGCCTCTGTAGTCAGGCTAAAGGCGTCCATATTACAGGCATCAGGAAGAGAGGGGGGCCACCCCATCCCATCAGGGTTAGCTTGCAATAGATGCTGCTTTCAGGGGATTGTGGGATCCTACACCACAGATCAAATGTGGGCTCCCAGCTGTGGGAATATCACCTCATTGGTTCCCAGCCTATGCTCCCCAGAAGGGGGGCCCCAAACAAGCAGCTTCTTAGGGACAGGTCCAAATGCAGTTTATTCATCCAAAACTTTGAGTTCCTCAGGATGCAATGGCTCTGTGGTACTGTCCTCCCACACCATGTCCATCTCTCCTTCTTGGGCCTGGGCCACTTGGGCTGTGTGCTCAAAGGCAGCCTGGAGCATGTGGGAGACCAGGCAGGTGACCCAGGTGACTATGTAGGCCAGGTGCCAAGAGGTAAGGGCTGCTGTGTTTTCCACCTGCCAGTACAGCTGCCTCAACAGGCCCAGGAACTCCAGGGAAAACCAGTTATCCAGAAGTGCCTAAAACAGGTGATAAGTAACCACAAGGCATCCAACCCCACTGACCACTCCAATAGTCCCCCAATACCTGCTGATCACCACCTGACCTCTCCTATGGTCAATAGGACCATATTTTCCACTGACCACTCCAGCATTCATCCCTACTGACCAGCCCCTGATGACGCCACCCTCTACTCCTACTTATCTCCTCTGTTGGCCATGCCCACTGACCATGACAGGCCTGACTAAGCACTCCTACTGACCACCCTCTGACCTCTCCTTTTTACTGTACCTCCAAAATTCACCGCAGCCCACCATTATTATCAACAACGCCCTTACCTTGCTACTGATTGTGTTCCGTATTGACTGCCCTAATATCTAGACTGACTCAGTACTCCCCATCAACTAAGCCTCCACGAACCATTCCAACATTCACCCTACTGACCTACTCTATCAATCACCCATCAGTGCCCACTGCCTGCAAACCGTTCCTAGCAACCACCTCTGACCATTTCTATTTACTGTGTCTCCCCCTGATCACTCCCAACACTCCCCAGCTGACCACTCCTATTAACATTCCCGGATCTCCCTGATTGGCCGCACCTTCTGCTGATGACAATGTCCCTGTGGATTCAACCTTCCTATTGACCATACTTCCACACACCATTCTGATATTTGACCCTGCTGACCTACTCCATCGATCACCCCAATATCTGCCCCAATTAGTCATTCTTATTGACCGCCCTCTCATTTCTCCTATTTACTGTGTTCCCAACATCTGCTTCAGCTAGCCACCCACTGCTATCACTCATGCCCCTTACCTCTCTTGCTAGTCATGTCCCAGGCTGATCACTCCAGTACCTAACTCCAACAATTCCAAATAAACCATTCCCACATTCAGCCCTCCTGACCTCCTGTTACCCATCAAGACCCACCCCATGCACACCCACCCTGACTGACCATGCTCCCCACTGACCACCGCAGTTTCCACCCTCATCAACCACCCCTACTGATCATTGATATGTCCATCCCCTATGTCTAGGCCTGGTCCAGTCCTCTGCCTACTCACCAGTCGCTCCAGCTGCTTGATGCTGAAGTGGTGGGCTATCTGGCAGAGCCTCCAAGTGATCAGGAGGACCAGCAGGACCCCAAGTAGCAAGCTTTGAAGCCAGTAATGGAGCAAATTCTTCCAGGGGCCCCAGAAGAAGCCCAGATGGCCATAGGCGGCTTGGCAGAGATGGAAAAAGGTGAGGGGAGAGTTCAACATTCGAGTGAGGACCAGGCCGGGCAGACGGAGAGCCAGGAACAGCAGAGCATTCCACAGAGTCACCAGACCCCTCACTACAGAGCTCAGGGGGCAGAAGAGACAGGAGTGGGATGGGGCAGGGGCCAGGCACACAGAGCTCTCCGCTTCCTGGGCCAACCCTGACACCCAGTGGTTGAAGAGGAAGATCTTCAGAAGCAGGAAATTGTAGAGATGAATCCGATTCTGGAAAAGCTAAAGGGGATGAGGGAGGCAAAAGAAGCCAGCCTTAGTGAGTCAGGGACACAGCGGGGTGGGGCTGTGGCAAGGGGACTATGGGACCTCGTTCCAAAAGACACTGCCCAGTATGGCCGGGGAGGCCCTGATCAGTGCCTGAGGTCTTCCCCTAGAGCCCTCTGTGACCTTCACCAGAATCTCTGGGCCTCTTCTATCCAACAAAAGGACTGGACTAGAAAACAATGTCTCAATCCGGGGTCCACAGGGGTCAGTGGATAGATTTAAGGAGGTCTATAAACTTGGATGGGAAAAAATTCCCTCTTTGCTTTCACTGACCTCCAACTGAAATTTAGCATTTCTTTTGATTATTCCTGAGAAGGGGGTCCTCCACAGGCTTCACCAGACTGCCAAGGAGGTAAGGGTCACAGAAAAAGTTGACTGGAAGGCCTTTAAGGGTCCGCCCAGCTCTGACCTTCCACGGGGCTAAATGTTCTCAAATGTCCACAGGGACAAAAAGGAACAAAGGCATATATAATCCAACAAGTACTTCCATTTCACATTGAATGCATTTTTAAAACTTACTTTTGCATTAGAACATATCTGACGTGAGCATGAAAAAAATGACAGCATGGAATAGTAGATAGAAGGCTGGATTCAGAGATAAGAAGACCTGAGTTCAAGATCTGCCTTTTGACTTATACTGACTGTGTGACCCTCAGCAAGTCACCTAATCTCTCTGCCCTTGGACTGGACCCGTAGGACTGTAAATCACAAAGCAGATGAAGATTGACATTGATAAAGGGAGGTTTTCCTCACTGAGAGCTCTTTATACCAATTACATCACAGGTCCAGTCTCAAATAATCATGATGCCTTGAAGAAGTGGATGTGGATGTGGGTGAGTCACAGCATAACCAGGGAGGGCTGCTGGAGACCAGGAATCAAGGATGGTGATGGAAGACCAGGTGGCGCCATAGTGATCGAGCACCTGGCTTGGAGTCAGGAAGACTCAAATCCAGCCTTGGACACTTACTAGCTGAGTGACCCTGGGCAAGTCACTTCACTCTGTCTGCCTCAGTTTCCTCATCTGTCAAATGAGCTGGAGAAGGAGATGGCAAACTACTCCAGCATCTTTGCCAAGAAAACCCCAAACAGGGCCATGGAGATTGAGAGAAGGCAATAGAAATACCAGTTATTACTCTGCTTCTGGACTTGGCTAGTTACAACAATGTGGGGGCAAGCTCACCCTAAGGAATTGTTGCAAGAAAGTGGGTCACGGGAGCACAGATGTAGACCCTCTGCAGCCCAGAGAGGTTAAGGAAGACCCAAGATCACACAGCTAGGAAGCCACAGCAGGATCTGAACCCAAGACTTATCCTTTCAAATCCAGAGCCGTTTCCACGGCGGCCTGCTGCTGCTCCGCCTCCTCATCATGGAGAAGAAGTCCTAATAATCTCAGTCCTACAGAGGTCTTTCGGTTCTAGGATTTAGAGGTGGAAGGAACTTGGTCAGATTCTCCAATCCAGCCTTGACATATTGCTGGTGAAGACACTGAGGCCAAGAAAGGTTAGCTATATCACACAGATTCATGATTCAAACTTGGACCTTCTGACTATGAGAACAGGGCTCTTTCCACTCTGTGGAGGTATCAGGGACTGGATTCGGATCCTTCCCAAGGTTTACAGCAGCTCAGAGCTTGAGGGACCCAGGCATCATCTAGGCCAGAGGATCCTCAACCCCGGGGGCCAGGAGCCTTTAAGCCATATATTTTGACAACTATATTTCAACACAATGTTTCCTGTGAATTTTATTTTGTTACATTTTGAAGCATTAGTCTTAGAACAGGTTCATGGGCTTCACCAGATACAGACCAAAGGGGTGCAGGACCCAGACAAGGCTGAGAACCCCTGGTCTAAGCAGACTTCCTGCCCAATGTTGTATCTATAGAATCTCTGACAGGGGAGTACCCAGCTTTTGCTGTAATATCTCCTACGACAGACAGCTCACTACCTCATGAATTCTGTTCTATTTTGGTTGGTCCCAACTATTAGAAAATTCTTGATATTGTCAGCATCTGCCTTGCTACATCTTCCCTTCTCACATTGTTGACCTTTTCCTCTTTCAGATTTTGAATACAATCATCCAACCTCACCCCAAGCTTTCTTTTCTCTAGACTAATCGTCTCTCATCCCTCCTGTGATGCTTTGGGGTCCTCTCTCTCTGTCCTTCACTTCCTCCCTTTCCACCCTGCGATTCAGATTCATGGCATCATGGAAGGGGAGATTGGAGCAGGTTAAGCCTTAACCCCAGAGGGGCAAATCTCTGTAATGGTGCACTCAAAGAAGTTGGTAGGGGAGAGGTGAAAGCAAGCAATGTGGTCCAGTGGGCTCTGGAATCAGAAACTGCATTCCAACCTCATCTCTGATGCTTAAAAGCTGCCTATGTGATCATCCACCTCCCTGGGCCTCAGTTTCCTCATCTGCAAAATAATGGGGTTGCCCTAGATGACCTCTGTGGTCCCTTCAAGATACAGAGCTCAAATCCTGTTGTCCTATGTTTGGAGGTGGAGGACTTTTCCTGGTGAAAACATTTGGAAGGGAAACTCGGAGGCCATGTATTCCAACTCCCTCTTACTTTACAGATGAAGAAACAGGCCCAGGGATCTAACAGGGTAAGACCAGCCCTGGTAACAAAGCACGTCATAGAAGATCCATTGTAGAGAAGGCAGAAGGAGGGACGGGAGGAGGACATGAGGAGGGAGACCCTCCCTAGCCCTGAGCTGGCCTCACCAACACAGAGATCTTTACTGTTTGAAGCATGATGCCTGGAATGCTAGAGCGGACTTGGAGAACATCTGCCATCCTGGCTCCCTTCTGGCCACCTGAACAGTGAATGACGTCATAGATAGCCTCGTGTGAGAAGGCACCGTTTCCATGGACGGTTGCTATGAGACATGAGGCACCCACCTCCACCTGTCCTCCTCTCACTCTGTCTCAGTCCTAGGGTTTCCAAGATACCAGAGGCAGGAAAGGATGCTTCAGAGCGGCAGAGAGCTCGTGTAAGGAGGGGATCTCAGAGGCCAGCCAGCCCGAGTATCCCTTCATTTTACAGATGAGGAACCTGATGCCCAAGGAGATGAAGGGATTCATCCAAAGTCACGCAGGCAGTGAGTGTCTGAGGCGAGATCCTAACCTTGCTTCTCTGGGCCTGTGGCTATGTACTGTGATCTTTTCACAACAGATAAGAGCTGGGAGAACAGAAGAGGGGTGCACGCAGCCTGCCCAGGACTGGTCGAGCCTGACTGGACCCAGGACCTCCAGCTCCTCTTGCTTTTCCCACTGACTCACAGAAGGCAGCTGCATGACAGTCTCTTCAGGCAGGGCACAAACTCCAGTCAGCTGGGAGAGTTCTTTCCACCAGACAAAAGCTGCAGGGAAGGAGAAGAAGGGCATGGACCTGGGAGATTTGGGAGAGAGAAGCAGGGGACACAGGAGAGATTCTCAACGCACGCTGTGCTTCTGCTGCTGTGCCCATTTACTGTGTAGATACCACCACCTTCCTTCTGGGGTGGCAGGGCAGGGGGAGGGCCAGGGGAAAGGAGGCCCCAAGATGACTTGGGGGTAGGGGAGTCCTGGCAACATGTCTCTGCCAGGTGTTTCTTCTCCAAAGCTTAAGTGACCAGAGTATCCTAGAGCCAGAAGGAGCCTCAGAAGAACCCTGCATTGCCCATAGCCCCATTGGGTCGCCCTTGCCTCCTTTTTCCAACCTCCAATAGATCTTAGAACTGCCCAAAGAGACTGGTCAGCAGGGTCACAAAAGACATTAGCATCCAGCTAGCCCAACCGCTGGCAGAAAAAAGCCCTTGACATCCCTGACAAAGCATTCTGTCAGGCTTGGCTTGAAGACCTCAAGACCTGGCTCAGGACCTGGATTCAAATTCTGCCTCTGTCACTTTCTACCTGTGTGACCTTGGGCAAGTCACTTCCTCGGCCTCAGTTTTCCCATCTGTAAGATGGAAGTAGAAGTACCTCAATGGCCTGTGAGGTTCCTTCTAGTCCTGGGATCTTCTGACTGCTTAAGGCAAAGCATTCTGATTTAGGATGGGGAGAACTGATGGTAGCTTTTCTTTAGAACAAGTTTAAATCTGCCTCTCTAGATTTCTAGCCTCCATTGTTCCTCTAGGGACCTGGCTCCTCTTCCATACGACAGCTCTTCAATATGTGAAACCAGCTCTCAGACCCTCCCATCCACCCCCGAGTCTTCTCTTCTCCAAACTACACATCCCCCATTCCTTCATCCTGAGGTAGGAGGCTGGCCCCTTGTTTCCTTCAAATACTTTCAAGGGTTCTGAGAGTGACGAAGTTAATCATTATCAGCAGTTGGAGGTGGGGATTCAAGTAGGAGTCATTTGGGTCAGGAATCACCCAGCACAGAGTTATGAGGTGCTTACCAAGTGCCAGGAATTGTGCTAAGCATTGAGGGCACGAAGAAAAAGCAAAGTCCCTGCTTTCAAAAGAACTCAAATTCCAATGGACTATAAGAATTGCCCTACCATCTCCCCCACCCCCTTTGCAGGCATGAGGGAACAGATTCAATGGGTGCATGGGATAGTTTTGCTGAACGGATGGTTTTCTTTTCTTTCCATTTGTCTTTTTTGTTGCTAAGGGTGGCTCTCTGGGTTGATGAGGCCAAGGGATGCATTCAGAAATAGAGATTATGTCATAATAAATACTTTATAAATTCTCATTGACTGGGGAATGGTGAAACAATCCATAACACATGAATGGGATGGAATGTGAAAATTTAGAGAAGCATCAGAAGACTTCTGAACTGATGACGCAGGGTGTGAAGTGAACAAAACCAAAAAAGACAAGATACATAATGCTGTGTAAATGGAACAAACAACACCAGGAATGGGAATTGATGTCAGGGTAATTATAATGAATAAGCTTAACCTCAACAGAGGCATGTGAAAAGGCACGCACCTCCCTCCCTTCTTTATAGAGGTGTGGAAGGCAGCATGTGCTTTCAGATTAGACTGATATATTAATGAGTATGGCTGAACTGATTTTTTAAATCTTCCTTTTTTATTCAATGTCTGGAGGATGTTTCTCTGGGTGGGGAGGATGATGTCAAAAATTTTCAGGAATTTTTAAAAGATACCAATTTTTAAAAACATTCCTTGACCATTAAAGGGCTCAGACCCCAGACCAGGTGACCAAGGTGAAGTGAGAAGTCTTCATCCTGGGTGGTTGAGTGGAAAGGAATCTGGCTTTAAGTTCTAGTCCTGTCTGCTTCCCATGGCACCAGATCCCCCATCCCAATGTGGAGACAGCATGACTGTTTCTTTGGGAAGTGTTATGATTTCCCTGCTCACTTCATCTCTAAAAAAGGGGAAGCTCGTGTCCCACTCCCAGAGAGTCTTATTCATAGCCCTGAAAATCAAAGAACATCTTTCTACTGCTTACCATCCTCAGACAAACATCCAGATCAGGGATCCAACTGCACATTGGGATAAAGCTCTACTATCAAATGTCCTACCATTGAGATAATTTACAACCACCAAATAGGAGCACCAGAAATTACATCAGACACAAACTAGTGCTTAGTAAATGTTTGAGGATTGATCTCATCTTTGGAAAGCTGACTTTTTGAACCCAGCTGTAAAATCTTACATTTATCTCTAGTTAATTTCATCTTATTTGATTTGAACCAATGCTCTAGCCCATCATAATCTTACTGGACCTTGACCCTTTCAGTCAATCTGTTAGATACACCTTCTATACTTACATAATATAAAAATTGCTAGCCTGTCCCAAAAATCTTAGTGCAGTCTTAAGTTATTGTCACTTTTGTTACTTAAGTTTAGGTAACTTATGTTTTAAGCAATTTTAAGTTATTGTAACTTAAGTTGCTTAAGCATAAATAGCTTTAAATGGCACTAAGATTTTTAGGATACCCTATATCATACTTGAAGTTTTGAAAAATACTTTACATATGTTATCTCATTTGGCCCTCATAATTACCCTGTGAGAAAAGTGCAGATAATAGGCAGATATGATAAGCAAGCCATATATGCCTTTTTCCAAGTCATTGCCAAAAAATGTTAAAAAGAGTAGGGCAAAGCACAGATCCCTGGGGCACTCTACTGGAGACCTCCTTCCAAGCTGAAATTGAATTCCTTAAGACACTCTTTGAGACTAGGTCATATTCTCTTAACTGTGCAGTTGTCTAGTTGACATTTCTCTCTTTGCCATAAGAATTGCATGAGTCTTGTCAAATGTTTTGCTAAAATCTAGGTAAACAACCTCTGTGGGATGCCCTTGCTCTGCCAGTCATGTAACCTTGTCACCAAAGGAAACGAGGCTGGGCTGGTAGGACCTGTTTTTGCTGGAGTCACGTTAGCTCTTTGGGATCATCTCCTTCTCCAAATATTTATTGCCTATGCCTCTAATATGCTTCTAATAGCTCATCCTAGATTTTTTGCCAGGAATCAAAATAAAGCTCATCATTCTATAGTTTGGGGGTTCTATTTCTTCCCTTTTGGGGGTCAGTATTTGCTTTTCTCCAGTCCTGTAACACCTCTAAGATTTCCCACAGTCTTTCAAAAATCACTAATATTGGCTGTCATAATATCAATAAACCAGCCAACAAGCATTTATTAGACACTGTGTGGCAGGAAGTGAGCTAGACACTGGAGCTACAAAGAAAAAACAAAAATAGTCACTGCCTTCAGGGAGCTTACGTTCTAATAGGGGAGAAAACATGAGAGGCAACTTGGTGTAGTGGATAGAGGGCTGGATTGAGAACCAGGAAGACTTGGGTTTGAATCCTAACTCAGACACTTACTAGCTATGAGACCCTGGATAAGTCATTTGACCTCTGGTCTTAAGTTCCACATCTGTAAAAGGAGGACTTCATATCATCCAAGGACCTTTCCAGCTCTAAATCTTATAGACATATAGACAAGGTAGTTTAAGGAGGGAGGGAGTTAGCGGCTCAGCTCAGGGCCAGGGGGCACAAAGAAGGCTTCAGTAGAATCTGCCAGTCCTTTCAGAGACTGCTCAAATGCAGTTTATCTGGGCCTGGTGACTTGGACTCATCAAGGACAGCTTCCTGTTCTCTTACTATCTCTCTACTTCTCTTAGCGTTCAATTCCACATTGACCACATAGAGACAGAGATAGAGATGGAGACAGCTGGGCGGATGGATGGACGGATAGACAGATAGATGATAGATAGATAGATACATAGATAGATGGATGGATAGATAGAGAAAAATAGGGAGATAGAAAAAGACAGACATATGAATGGGTGAAAGGAGAGAGAGAGAGAGAGAGAGAGAGAGAGAGAGAGAGAGAAAGAGAGAGAGAGAGATGGGTGGATAGAGTATTTATTAAATACCATATGGCAGGTGCTGTATTAAGCACCAGAGACACAAACCAAGTAAGCAAATAGTTCCTGCCATCAAGGAGCTTACATTCTCAAGGACAGACAATACCTAAAGGGGAGATAGAAGGGGGTGGGACATATAACATTCACTGTTTCTGGGTTTTGAGATAGTAGCCTGATCATGAGGTGGAGGCCCGGTTCTGGGCAAGGTAATGAAAAGCTTGCCTGTCAAGCCCAGGGTGTCTCCAGGGCCAGAAGCCAGGGTTTGAATGAGGAGAAGGGGAGGAGGATAAAAGTTTCCTCAGAAGTATCCATTTCTCTCTTTGTCTTTAGAACTTCATTCTTGGTGATTCCCTACCACTTCTGTGCTGACTTCCCTATAGAATTTTAATGCATGGGACCATGTTCATTTGCTCTAAGTACTTTGAAATCTGCACTCACAAAATTGAGGGTACAAGCCAGACCTTCCAGCTTTCTTCTCTGGTATCATAAAGTTGAGAAAGCGTGATCACTTCCCCAGGGTCTTCACATTTCCCCTTAAGAAGTCAGCTCCTTCTTGCTAGTAAGACTGTTTCCTCCTTGTGGCTTCCTTTACCTTTTGAAAAATGAATTTATCAGTAAGGCAAGACCAAAAAAAGGTTCATCTTCTCTGTTTGGGGCAGATGAATTCCAGCAGATGTCTCAGTACTTGAATCCCCTTTTACAATGATGTTACATCTCTGATTCAACTTGAAATCTGTTTCCTGAACTCTTCATCCATTTTTTCTTCCTGTACAGATGATCTGTAGAATCCTTCCAATGATAAAATAGCTTCCATTCCTGCCTCTTTTGATCTTTATCCAAACATTCTTCCCTCACATACTTCCCTGGATTTCCTTACATGAAGAATATGCAATGTCCCCATGGAAGTACATTTTATATGTACTCTGTTGCTCTTAAGAAATGTATTTGTGACATGCAAACACAAGATTCAAGGGAAGCATAAAAAGGTAAACATGAAAGAGTAATCATAAGGGATTCAATAAAGTTAAACTGTTCGCATTCCTATATGAGAAGATGGTACATGTAACTTTTAAGAACTTTATCATTATTAGGGTAGTTAGAAGGCTCCACATAGAGTCCATGGGTGGGAGTCAATAATATTGAGATGATATCTAAAAAAAAATGAAGGGGTGAGAAAGAAGGATACACTGGGAGAATGGGGAAGGGAGAGGTAGAAGGGGAAATTTTTCTCACAAGAGATGTGCAAAAAAGAGTTTTTACAGTTAAGATGAAAACAGGGTGGGAGTGGTGGGCAATGTTTGAACCTCACTCTCATTGGAATTGATTCAAAGAGGGAAGAATCTATGCACACACTCAGTTGGGTATAGACATTTATCTTACCTAACGAAAAAATAGGAGGGGAAGGGAATAAGAGATATGGGGGGAGGGATGATAAAGTGGAGGGTGGATTAAGGGAAGCAGTTGGTCAGAAGCAAAACCCTTTAAGAAGAGACAGTATAAAAAGAGAGAAGAAGAAACAGAAGGAAATGGGATGGAGAGAAATACAGTTAGTAACCATAACTGTGAATGTGAATGGGCTGAATTAGCCAATAAAACAGAAGCAGATAGCAGAATGGATTAGAAGCCAGAATCCAACAATATGTTGTACAAGAGACACACATGGATACACAGAAAGTTAAACTAAAGAGCTGGAGCAGAGTCTATTATGCTTCAGCTGAAGTAAATAATAAAGGTGGGAGTAGCAATCATGATCTCAAAGCTAAAACAAAGAATAGAGCTAATTAAAAGATGATCAGGGAAACTACATTTTGCTAGAAATTAACATAGACAATGGGTAACTAGGTAGCCCAGATACAGTGCTGGGCCTGGAGTCACGAAGACCTGAGTTCAAATCCAACCTCAGACATTAGAAGTGTGCCCCTGGACAAGTCATTTAATACTTTGCCTCTGTTTTCTCATCTGTAAAATGAGCTGGAGAAGGAAATAGGAAACCGCTCTGTTATCTTTGCCAAGAAAATTAATTCACCTCCCTGTGTTAACATCTTAAGTTAACTTATCCTCTTACACCGCTAACTTACTCTCAATCTCTAATTGCTTCCTATTGAAACTCTGCATTTGTGTACAGACATCTATGGCCGTGGATTTTGTTTGGTTCCTTTCTTAGATTTCCCACACACCTACACATCCCACTCCCCTGTGGATTCTTTTATTTTTAAATTCTATTTTCTATCCTTATTTTATCTTTACATTTTTATCTTTATGAACTTGACAAACACCAACAACATGAATATTTCCTTATACAAAGAATGGAAAAAGAGAATTATACAGAGCATTTCAAATTTCCCTTGTGTACAGCTTGCTTCTTTCTTTTTAACATTAGAAGAACAAGGCTAGGAGAGGCTAGGTGGCACAGTGAATAGACCACTGGCCCTGGAGTCAGGAGGACCTGAATTCAAATCTGGCCTCAGACATGTAATGATTACTAGCCATGTGACCTTAGGCAAGTCACTTAACCCCAATTGCCCTGCATTACCCCCTCCAAAAAGCAAAAAATAATAATAATAATAAGGAAGAATAAGGCTATCGATCTACACAAAGAAGGGCTTAGCCCAGCCAGGTATTCCTGAATTTTAGCCCTTCTACTATACTTTCTAAATTCTATGCTGCTCTGTACTAAATAGTATTTACTAACTTCAGTTCTGTGTTTCCAACATCATCCTGCTGGTCTGCATGCCTTTCCAAACGTCCATCCCTTCTTCTATTGTTGTTGAGTCTTTTTTCAGTTGGGTCTGACTCTCCTTGACCCTACTTGGGGTTTTCTTGGCAGAGACACTGGAGTAGTTCTCCATTTCCTTCTCCAGCTCATTTGACAGATGAGGAAACTGAGACAAACAGGGTGAAGTGACTTGCCCAAGGTCACACAGCTAGTAAGCATCTGAGGCTGGATTTTAACTCAGGGAGATGAGTCTTTCTAATTCCAGGTCCAGCACTCTATCACCTGTGCCATCCAGCTGCCTCTCTCCTTTTCTATACATACTTTTAAAACATGAAAATTGAAAAGAAATTTCACTGATGTTTCCTTCTTTCTCTTCTTCCCTTTTTGGCACCACCATTACCACTAACACCCTGATTTTGCCTCCCCCAGCAACTAGTGAAGAAGCAACCACACTGCATGTTCATTGTAAATGTTGAGAAGAAAGCCGGTCATAGTCTATCTCCCCTCCTAAAAGAGAGCAGAATTCAAAGAGATCAGAGGAAAAATAGACAGGACCTTGAACCTCATTTGAGATTCCAAACCCACTCACTCAGTCTTCCTCTCTGTTCCTCACACACCACCCCATCTCCCATCTCCATCTCTTGCCTTGGCACTGGCTGACAATGGTCTCCCTCACTTCCTGGGCCTCCTAGAATCTCTCTCCTCAGCACACAGATCAAACACTCCATGCTACACGGCTGATACCTTTCCTGCTTCCCATTACTGCTAAGGCTCTCCTTCCCAAACACCTTTGCATTTCATTCCTTCATCTTTGTTCCCTTTAGGTTAGACTGGGGTAGACGAGGAGGCTCCTTCTGGGGGAGCTGCGATGGTGTGTAAGGAAAGTGTCCTAGAGAGACTATAGAGCGTGCACACATAGACAAGCCTGTCATTCTGTTCAGTCAGCTAGTCATATGGTAAATGGGAGACATTCCAAAGAGCAAAACAGTCTTCTGCCATGTCTCAGTCTTTTCAGGTGCTCTGTACCGTGCCTTGAATGACTCAAAAAAATGCATGCTGTAAGCAAAAAGCCTAGAGCCGGGACATTCTCCCTCTTGCGTTCCTCATCCCTGTTTCCTCTACTTTCTTCTTCCCTTCCCTTCCAGACAGACCAGAAAAGGAAAAGGTCAGATGACAGGTCAGAGGTACAAGGGACCTCAAAGGTCATCCAGCCCAGCCCTCATTTTATAGATGAAGGAGCTAAGGCTCAGAGACTTAGTGATCTGTCCAGGGGTCACCCAGCAATTAAGCATCAGAGACAGGATTTTAATCCAAACCTCGCTGATTCCAGATATGACACAGTATTCACTGCAGTACACCACTCCTGCTGCTTAGTGGAAAGACAAATGGAGAGGCAATCGCTTCTGTGTCTTTTTTAACAAACGATAACTCAGGAAGGACCACAGGAATGGGGAAAGCCCAGCTTGCCCAGGAGAGTGTAAAGAGGCTCTTTGGCCCCCAGGGGGCAGCAGCGATCAAGGAAAGGTAGACACTTGCGTGTATGGGCAAGACTGGGCTCCAGGGGGTTCCCTTCCTTTTCCCTTCATTTAGGAGGGAAAGAAACATTTATTAAGCACCTGCTATGTGCACGGCACCGTGCCAAGCCTTTTACAAAGATCATCTCCTTTGATCCCTCATAACCAACCCTTTGGGAAATAGAGGCTCTTATTGTACCCATTTTACATTCAAGTAAACTAAGGCAGGCAGCAGTTAAGTGACTTGCCCAGGGTCACGCAGTGAGTGTCTCAGGCTGGATTTGAATTCATGTTTTCCTGACCCCAGGCCCAGTGTTGTGTACACTGCCCTTTCCCCAACTGTTCCCAGCTTGCTTAGAAACTAAGTTCTCACATCCAGCACTGAGCCTTTGACAACCCCGGATTCCAGAGTTAGAAGGGGGTTCAGAGGTCATCTGGTCCAACTCCCACCTCGGCAGAAATCTCCTCTGCCACTGTTCCTGAGAACTGGCAACCCCAAAGGATATATA
>CM053584.1:378592772-378608967 GCA_028627135.1 Pseudochirops cupreus
CCTAAATAATTTTCTATTTTATTTTGTATATTTGTACATAAAATACATTTTTTATTTTTCTGACTTTTTATATTTGCTAGAACTTTATGTATGTCCAAGCATCAGGGAGAGTGATCAGTGTTGTTTTGTTATTACAATGTTGATTAAACACCAAACAAGGTTTTGTAACAAGTTAATTCAATTTAGATTTGGTGATGTTCATTTTGGAAAGATATAATATGACTGGGGATAAATGTACTGAGAAGGGAACTGGGTAGGGGGAGAGTCTCTGTAGAAAAGCTGAGGAAAGATGATGAAAAGCCCAGGGATGGGGTATTGATGATGAGAAGGGAAATTCCAGCTGCCTGGGAGAAACTATGAGCCAGAAAGCATGGGAGGCTTTAGAAGAGGAAGAGGGGAGGGCTTCAACACAAACACCAAAGCCCAAGAACAGAAAGTATTCAAGTAGCAGCTAGGGGAGCTCGAGGGGAATGGGGCTACGCCAGGAGAGCAAGCTGGGAATGGCTCTTCAAAGCCTGGTTCTCGTTTCTATCAAGAGCTGAGGAACAGGAGAGCTGGTCTGTGTGAGGTCCACACCTGCCTCTGAACCTGCCTCAGTGCTCCATGGGTGGTGGTACAGGGTGTGACTGGTCCTTCCTCCGTTGTTCATACAGACTGAAACCCCTCTGTGCCTCAGTGGGTGCCTGCAACGATGTTGTGGAAAAGAAAAAGCTCCTCATCTCCTGGTCACTGCTAGTCCCTACTCAGCATCACCGGGTCTTGGAAGTTAAGTGTGCCATGGGGAAAAGCATGGGGTTTAGAGTAAGAGGACCTGGGTTCAAGTGCTGACTCTGCTACTTATTAAATAAGCCTGGGCAAGTAGATTAACATTTCTGGGCCTCAGTTTCCTCATCCATAAAAGGAGGGAGTCAGATTAGCTGGCCCCTGAGGGCCTTTTCAGTTAGAAAGCCTGTAACCCTTTAAACCAGCCTGGTCTAGAAAGTCTTTCCAGCACTTTCCAAGATGTGGCAGAGTTTGTGCTTGGTCTTGGAGAACTAAGGGTCTCCTGCACGCCTCCATACCAGCTAAGAGGAGGCTTGAGTGGAGGACAATAGAACATGGTCAGTGAAGTGGCTGGTATGGTTTCAAAGGCTTAGCAAACTAGGGGACCTGTAGAGGATGCCACGAAGGGATCACTGATTAGAGCCAGAAAAGTTCTTCATGTCATCAATTCAACCAGTGGATTTTACAGAGGAAGAAAGTGAAACACAGAGAAATAAGAAGTCCTTAGGAGAGTCAGCCATGGAGACTGGAAGACCTAGGTTCAAGTCTAGCCTCTGACACAGGCAGGCTATGTGGCCTGTCAATGCCCTAGGCATCTCTCAGAGATTATTCATTGCATAATAATTACTGATTTGCATTAGGAAGGGGATTTTCCTCACTGGAAGCAATGTACACCAATGAGATCACAGATCCAGACCAAAAATACATTTATGTTTTTACATCACTCTTATTTTCAAATCTATCTCTCCTCCCTCCCTTATCCAGTGAGCAAGCCCTAGTAAAGGAAGGAAGGAAGGAAAGAAAGAAAGAAAGAAAAGAAGGAAGAGGGAAAGAGGGAGGAAAGAAAGAAAGAGAGGAAGGAAGGAAGGAAGAATGGAAGAAAAAGAAAGAAAAAAAGAAAGAGACAGAGCATATAACATTCCACCCCATTTCTGCAAAGCAGGGAGCAAGGGGTATTTTTCTTGAGTGTTCTGGGGCCAATTTAATCATTCTTATTTTGAAGGTTCTGTGAGTAAAGACTAGAGGAGCCAGGGAAGGGAGACTCCATCAAGGTTGGAGATGAAATGTTGCTGGATAAGAGTCAGACTTAGAAAGGGCAAATAGGGCACAGGTCTTCAGAGTACAGGAAGGAGGGAAGAAGAAAGTCTAAGTGCCTGCACCTCACACAAGTTGATTTCAGATTCAGGAAAGGACTCCTTCAAAAAGCAGCCTCCAAGACTTATAATATCAGGCCTCTAGAGCTGGAAAGGGTCTCAGAGCCCATCTAGTTCAACCTCTTTTACAGATGAGCAAACTGAGACCAAGAGCGGTTTAGTGGTTTGCCCGAAGTCCCAGAGTGGCCCAGATGTCAAGGACAGGATTTGAACCCAGGACATTTAACTGCAAATCCAGCACCCTTTTCAGTGTACCATTCTGTCACTTTCTCTGGGCCTCAGTTTCCTCATCTGTAAAATGGAAAGATGTTGTAACGATCAAATGAGAGGTCTGTAAAGCCATGGCTCATTTAAGTCTCAGTTATTATTATTGCTGCCTTCACCGGATTTTCTCCCCAGCCGCTCCCAGATAATGCTCTGGGGGTACTTTCACAAAGAAAAAGGGAGGTCTATGTACTTGAAGAATGGGGGAGACAAGAATCAGGCACCCTGATTCCACAGTGCAAGAAGGAAATGCACCCCATCTGGGAGAATCAGAAGACAACCTTGCCAACCTCTTCCCTGTGCTGTCCTATGAAATACTAATGAAAAGACACCCAGAGGGCAATAGATCAACGCTAACCTAATCTGAGCCTGGCTGGGCTGGGCAGCCTCTGAGATCTCCCCACTGTCCAGCAGTGCCCCCTGCTGTCCATCTGTGCCACCCTGAATGCCCAACGTCATCCCAAATTCCAGTTGTGATGTGGAGGGGAGAGGCCTCCTTCAACCACCTAACAACCCCCTCCCCCAGGAATTTGCCCAAGTGACCTCCCTGGGCTTGTCCCCATGGCAACCAGGGCCCCAGAGCCCGGGGGGCCAGGCTGTCTGCCGCAGAACAAGCAGCCCGATTGTCCCAGCTCAGCCGGGCAGGTGAAACCCAGACCCACGTGACCGATACTGGGACAGGTGCGAGATACTTGACACCTGTCTCCTCCTAGCTCCCTCCCCACACCGCTTCAGCCTCCTTCCCTGATCCCTGGCCAGCCAGTCACAAGCACAGAGCCTGGTCCCAGGGCAACTGAGCCCGCTCGCCAAGCCACTTGTAGGGATGACAGCAAAAGCAGATCCCCATCCATGTGTGTGTGAGACTGTATGTGTGTATGTGTGAGTGTGTGTGTGTATGTGTAAGTGCATGTGAGTGTGAGTGGGTGTGAGTGTGTATTGGGAGTGTTTGTGTGTGTGAGTGTGTGTGTGTGTGAGTGTGTGTGACTGTGAGTGTGTGTGTGTGTGTGTGTATGTGTGTGTACTGTAGCACTTCCCCCTGGAAACCCTCTAAAAGAAGCCCCCATTCCCAAATCTTTGCAATGCTGCCTTCCACTGATACTGAATAGCTAAAAGCTGGAGGAAATGGGGGCATTTCCAGATCCCTTTTAACACAACTGAAGAGTGGCTCTGTGCCACCCTGGGCCAGTCACTTCCTCAGACATGTAAAATGGGGCTAATAATCCTTAGAGTCACGCCCTGCCTCTCAGGGTTATTGTGAGGATCAGAAGAGATCTGCCCTTCAGATATGCAGCTACAGAAATGGGGAGGGGGTCTCGTTGATCTTCACAACAACCTTGTGAGGCGGCTATTATTAATTTGCTTTTTACAGATGAGGAAACTGAGGCTGAGACTCCTCACAACCTGGCCCCTTCTTATCTTTCTCATCTTCTTCACATACTCTAGGATCCAGATGCTCCAAGCGACTCACTGGTCCTCTCAGATGATGCTCCTTTGTATTCCCTGAGACCTGCGAGGCCTTTTAGACTTCCTTCCCTCTAGTTTTCTTTGGAAGACTCAGCTCACGTCTTGCTCCTGGTGCAGTGGATAGGACCCAGAGTCACAAAGACCTGAGCTCAAATTTGATCTCAGGCAAGTCCTAGCTGTGTGACCCTGGGCAAGTCACTTGACCCTGTTTGCCTCAGTTATCTCATCTGTAAAATGGATTAGAGAAGACTCCAGTATCTCTGCCAAGAAAACCCCAAATGGGGTCACAGACAGTCAGATACGACTGAACCCTTCTAACTTTCTGCCAAAGCCCCTTCCTAATCCCCAGAGCTTAGTTCCGTCCCTTCTGAAATTACCTTGCATTTATTCCGCTTTAACTTTGTATGTATATAGTTGTTCACATGTTGTCTCCATCATTGAAATGGGAGCTTCTTGAGGGCAGGGGCCGTGTTCTTGCCTTTGTATCTAAAGCCTTAGTGCAAGGTAAATAATGCTTATCGACTGACTGACCAACCTTGTAGAGTCACACAGTTAGGGAGAAGTTGAGGTGAGATTCAAACCCAGGTCTTCCAGACTCCTATCCACTCTACTACACTGCCTCTCCTCTTAATGTAAAGGAAGTGTTTTACAAGGCTCCTTTGATACTTGGAGGATTTGTTGAATCTGGGTACTCCCCTCTGCCTACACAGATCACGGACCGGAGAGTGGGGCCAGGGAGTGACTCTGGAGGGAGAAGTCATAGCTTCAAATCCCATGGGTAGGGGGGAGTTGGAGAGATAATCAGCAGAGAAGGCATTAGCCCATCCTCGGTACTGTTCCTGGAAAACAGTAAGCACTTAATAAATGCCTGTTCACTGACTGTTCAGGTGTGGACCATTGAGATGACTTCCAACTCAGATTCTGTCATCATGCATTGAGGTGAGCCCGGGCACCAGAAGAGCTCGCCAGAGGAGCACCCATGGAAATGGTGGTTAGCTGGAAATACTTGGAATAGGTCTATAGATCAGTGTTCTCTGCTAGGTGGGGCTGCCCTCTAGTGGTAAAGATTGTCACTCCTCCCCTTCTCATCCAGGACCATTCCTGTACCATTCTTTGACAGGTCCTTTAGCTTGAGGGATCGCCGCTGCCAGCCAAACTGGCCGGTGGAATATCCTATCTCCATCTCTGCCCCTTTGTCCTGGCTGTCCACCACACCTGGAACACATTCCATACTCATGTCCTCCTCTTAGGATCCCTAAGACCCTTCAAAGCTCAGGGGCAAAGCTCCTGCATGAAGCCTTCCCTGATGCCCAATCTCAGCCCAAGGCCTACAAATCACCTTGTATCTACTTTGCAGATAGCTAATGTGTGCAGTGGTACCCTCCCCCACTGGAATGAAGCTCCTTGAAGGGAGGAATTGTGATACTCTTGTCTTTCCATCCCCAACTTAGCAGAAGGTCTGGTACTTAATTCTCATCAATGATGAAGTGATTGACTGTGATCTTCATTTTCACATTTACATAGGGATAGGGACTAAACCTTCGATTTCTCTTACATAAATTCCCTCTTCCAATGCCAATCAACATTCCTCTGTGATTTCTAGTCTTAAAGAGTTTCCTAAAACACTAGTAGGTTATCAGATTTGTTCACAACCAGTATATGTCAGAAGTGGGACTAGAACACAGGCCTACTATATCACTCACAACAAAGAAAGACACCATATTCTGTGTTTTAGCCAGTTTGTCAGAGACAATTTATTAATCAACAAGCACTCCTGCTAGGAGATGGGGAGGGAGGGAGGAAGAGAGAGCAGGAGATAGACAGATAGACAGACAAGAGAAGGAAGGAGGGAAGGAGGGAGAGAGAGAAGAGGAGAGAGACAGAGAGATGGGGAAGGGGAGAGAGAAATAGGAGAGGGGAAAGGGAGAGAGAGGAGAAGAGAAAAAAGTGGGGAGAGAAGGGAGAAAGTAGGGAGACAGAAACAGGCAAAATGGAGAGGAAGAGAGACAGAGATGGGGAGGAGGGAGAGAGAGAAGAAAGAGAAAAAGGGAGGAAAGAGAGGGAGAGAGAAAGAAACAGAGAGAAGGAGGTGGAGAGGGACAAAGGAGAAGACGAGGAGAAGAAGGAAAGGGAGGAGGGAGAGGGGGAAGGGGGGGTGGAGAGAGAGAGAGATCAGGAGACAAAGAATTACACAAGCAAAATTTCCCCTGACAACTACAATTCTCTCAGACCCAAGCAGATGTCATACATTTTTCCTCAGCAACATAAAACAGGTATACTTCTTTTTTGTTTACCAAACAGAGCAACAGTAATAGCATTAATATTGGTGGCACACGCTTGGGGGTGATCTGTCTTCCGGGAAACCCAAAGGCCTATCAGACTCCAGAGTGAACAAAAGCTTCCCCTCTCTTGATTGGGTCACACAGTAAACTTCAATTGACTAAGGGATGTTCCCTGTGTCTGATCACCTCTCTCTGGTCTCTTTGGTGAACTGGGCCCTTAAGACCTTTCTTACTATGAAGCATATGGCCTGTCTTGATGTGGGTCCTGATTCTAGGGAATCAGGAGAGCTCCGGAGGCCAAGCCCAGTGGCACTGTCTATGGAGGCCTTGGGTGCTATGATGCTTCCCCTCCTCTTTACAGATACCAGGCTGGCTGGACAGAGGGTGGATTGTTCCGATTCATCCCATTTCCCTTAAAAACTTCAAGGGTTTGTTTTTGAACTCCCTATGTTTACTTCATAAATGCCTTCGAAATTCTTCCAGGGCCAAGGACCTCTTTTTTAAAAGTCAGTGACATAACCCGAGGCCCCCCAAGACAACACAAGGTCAAGGCGAACCGCTGGCAGTTCTTGGCCAGCTCGTTTGCTGTGTGTGAGGAAGGAGGTGCCCTCCAGCTCAGACTGCCCTGGCATCTGGGCGATGTCATCACCAGAATCTGGGTATTAACTTTTGTTATAAGAACAAGTTATGAACACTTCAGTTTCTTTGTGTTTTCCTATGTCTTGATTTGGCTCAATTACATACAGTGGGTATAATTCCCACACCCATCCCCCCCCCCCCCAACCCACCTTTATCTGTCTGCAAAAAAAGAAAAAGAAAAACCTGAACATAGAGGTCTGGACCCAGTTGTTTTATAGAGACTTTGCTAAGACAGCCCAACAATGACCTGGCTGTTGGTGCATCAGACTTCTTGGAGTATGTTCAATAATTGATTTTAAACCAACTACAAGAGGCAGCCTTGGACTGGGCCCTTGAATCCCAGCTCACGAAGACATGGGGGGCTGGAAGGGACCTCGGAGGCCATCTAGAGTGCAACCTCTTCATCTTACAGATGGGGAAACTGAGGCATAGAGGGGTTAAAATAGAGGGGATAGAATCCTAATCCTGGAGCTGGAAGGGTCATCTCATCCATCTTCTTCAAGAGAGACAGAGAATTAAACAGGCAATTAAACAAAGTAAACAAAGATCAGTGGCCAGATCTTGCTGTCCCTTTCTCTGCTAGGTGAACAGAGCACTGAACTTGGACTTGGGAACTCCTGAGTTCAAATCTCACCTCAGACACTTACTAGTTGTGGGACCCTGGACAAGTCACTTAACCTCTGCCTTAGTTTCCTCATCTGTAAACACCTTCCAGGGATGTTATGAGGATAAAATGAGATGACACTTGTGAAGTGTTTTGACTGAACTCCCAGGGTCACAAAGGTATAAGTGCCAGAGGTATTACTTAGCAGCAGGGGTCTCTGATCGCAGAGCTGCCTCTTTCCATTCCCCCCACTTGGAACCCACCAGGGCTCTCCAAGGTCAGAGAATCACCTTCTCACCACAGATTCCATTCACCTGGGGGAGGGGTGGAATTGGAAGGTGGGGAGGGGTTTCCAAAAGACTGAGGGTGAGGAAGGAGAGGGTCCCCAGCCTACAGGGCACCTCATTTTCCTTCCTCTCCCAATCTCCTAATAAGACCTTTTCACCCCAGTACCACCCTTGCCCCCAGGGCCCTCAGGCCCTCATCATGTCTGGGCTCAGATGTGCAGGTCTGCTCCCCTAATGAGGACAGAAAGAATTCATTAAAACACCACCTGGTGTGTTTAAAGAGAGTCCTTCTCCAGGGGCCTCAAAGCTCTCCCAAGATTAAAAACAAAATTCCCAATGGCTCCTCCACACAAGACAAGCCAGAGGTGGGTTTTACAGGTGTGGAGACTGAGTCAGGAAGCATCCTGCCTGAGATCAAAGGTGCTGCTTCCTCAGAGTTCTGAGGCCTGGTGCTGAGGATCGGCCAGGGTTTGATCTCTAAGGTTAACCACTGGACTTCAGAGAGAGAATTACATTCCCTTCAGAGCCGATGGCTACACCCCCGCCCCAGAACGCAGACTACATCCTCAGCACCAGAGTTCGGACTCTACCCCTAACCTCAGGCTAGGACCCTGATGTATCTGTAATCCCACAGAATACATCCTGGGTCAACAAGAAACTAACTGAGGGTCAAAAACTTAAAAATTATGCTAATAGAAAGGCCGTGTAGAAAGAACACCAGGTTGTAAGTCACAGCCTGGCTCTCCTGACTTCCAGTGTGACCTGGGGCCAGTCCCTGAATCTCCCTGAGGAGATCTGAAAACGAAGGGATGGACCCAGCTGGCTTCTAAGGTCTGGTCTGTCTCCTGATCCAGGGTCCTAATCTTATGTATGGTTCTGGCTTCAGTAAATAAGGCTAATGGGGTGAACAGGGCCAGAGATTTGTTCTAAAGGAAGCCCTGATCCATTCTTGAGCTCAAGAATCTTTCCCTCCAGCAAAGTTCTTCCAAACTAAAACTTCTCTCCTCTATACTTTAGGAAGGATTTAATTAACCCTGAGCCCTCCGGACTTTCCCAGAGTAGGAGGAAGGCCAAAACGCTTCTAGTCTCAGCTAAAATCCTACCTCCGGCATTAAAAGCCTTTCTTGTATCCATAGTGGACAGAGCACCAAGCCTGGAGTCCAGAAGATCCGAGTTCAAATTTAGTCTTAGATACCTACTAACAGTGTGACTCTGGGTGAGTGCACTTGACCTCTGACTCAGAGATAAGGGAGATAACAAAAGCACCAAGGTTCCAGAGTGGTGAAATGACACAACATTTGTAAAGAGCTCATTGCAGAGCCTAGCACACAGCAGGTGCCGTATAGATGTGCATCCTCTCCTCTTCCTGATCCCACTGCTAGTGCCTCCCTCCTCTGGCTTTGTTGTTCAGATCCCATTTGCAGTTTTCTAGGCAGAGATACCCCAGTAACTTGCCTCATTCTTTTCCAGCTCATTTGGCAGCTCATTTGGAAACCGAGGCAAACAGGATGAAGTGACTTGTCCTGGGTCACCCAGCTGGGACCCATCTGAATCTGAATTTGAACTCAGGTCTTCCTGACTCCAGGCCTGGCTCTCTATCTCCTCCACCACCCAGCTGGCCCATACGAAAGCTAGATGCTGTTAAAATAAGCCTGTTTAGGGGGCGGCTAGGTGGCGCAGTGAATGAGCACTGGCCCTAGAGTCAGGAGGACCTGAGTCCAAATCCGACCTCAGACACTAAAAACACATAAAACTAGCAGTGTGACCTTGGGCAAGTCACTTAACCCCAACTGCCCTCCCAAAAAAAAAAAGGTAAAATGAGTTGTTTATTATCGATAAATTAGCTACTGTGATGATTAGAAGCGGACCACCCAGTCAGAGGTCTAGCCGCTGCACTGCCTGTCCCAGAAGATCTCGGAGGTCGCGAGGCCCGGAAGGCAGCAGGGCGGGCTCTGAGCGCAGAGGCCCCGCCCCTCCCGGAAGTTCAGGGAGGCCGCGTGGAAGGAGGAGGGAAGGAGCCGCGAGAAGCCCTCAGGACTGTAGCCCATAGAAGGAGGAGGAGGGGGCCGAGGACGAAGGAGGGGGCCTAGGGCGCTGGGAGCCGCGGGGGTGGGGTGGGGTGGGGTGGGTTGGAAGGGAGGGACCCCGAGGGCGGGGACGGGGGCGGAGCTCCCGCCGAAGTAGGTAGGAGGGAGGAGCAGGAAAGAAACGAGGGCCGCCCGGGCGGCATCGGCGGGGGAGAAGTGGGAGGATCAGGGGAGGAGGCGGGGTCACGGGCCCGGGAGCGCATGCGTGGTTTCACGTAAGCGGCATGCCGAGCGGGTTGGGGGCGGGGCTTGCCTCTGCCGGGGTCAGCTCCGGCATTCGCGGTTACCCGGCCTGGGTGGGGGCCAGCACTTAGCATGTGGCGCTGCAGCCGAGCCTGGAGGAGCTTCTGGGGGGTGGCCCTGAAGCCCCCACTGCCTTCCCGGGGACCTGGCCTCCCTGGAAGCCCGTCCGCTCACCGGAGCAGCGGCCCCAGGTCAGGGGGGGCCACGGGGAGGGGGGAGGGGGGAGGTAGGAGGGGGGAAGGGGCGCCCTCCCTTGGTGACGCTCCCCCCCACCCTGGTGATGTTTCCCCCCCTTCCCCCATGGCCTGCCCCCCTCCCTGGATCTCGCCCCTCGCTGCGCTCTCCCTCCATCTCCGCCTCTCACCCCCCCCTTCCTCCCCCCCCCCAGGCCGGTGCCGCTTTCCTACCAGCTCCTGGACTCCTTGGACCCGCGGCCGCCGCTCGTCTTCTTGCATGGACTGTTCGGCAGCAAAACCAACTTCCAGACCATCAGCAAGAGCTTGCAGCAGCAGACAGGCCGAAAGGTTCGGCCGGAGGGGGGAGGCAGCCTGGGAGGGCGGGGGAATGCCCGGGGAACCCGCGAGGGGGGACAGGAAACAGCCAGGGTCAGACACACCACCACCCCCCGCTTGGGGGGTCCGCGGGCAGCCACTGTCCAACTGCAGGCCAAGAGCTGCATCTGTACCAGGGATGCTCCATGACCCTTGGGGTCTGCTCTTAGCTCCGTGTCCGGGGTGGCGGGGTCCCTCCCTTCTCTGCCCCCCCCCAGCCCAGCACCCCCAGGCGGAGGGGAGCCTGGCAGCCCCTGGTCTCTGTCCCCAGGTGCTGACCGTGGATGCTCGGAACCATGGAGAGAGCCCCCACAACCCCGACTCCAGCTACGAGGCCATGAGTGCCGACGTGGAGGCCCTGCTACCCCAGCTGGGTCTGGCCCCCTGCGTCCTTATCGGACACAGCATGGGGGGCAAGACGGCCATGATCCTGGCGCTGCAGAGGGTAGGGGTGTGGGAGAGCCAGGAATGTGGGGAGGGGGAGGGACCGAACTATTGACTGCTTATCTTGGGCCGGCACTGCCCGGCCCCCAAATTTTAAGGGTGATGGAATGACCTAACACATGTAGGGTGCGGTGTCCAGGGAGGGACGTTTGGTGCAGAAAGTTAAGAGGGATGATGATGGTGAGTTGGGACCAAGGTGGGATGTGGGTAGTAGCTTTTAGGGCACACCCCCCCCCAAAAAAAAAACCAGTCCTTCATCATGACTCCAGGCTCAGAGGGCTGAGGAAGAAGGGGCAGGGTACATCCAAGGCATCCAGGGAATCGGGAATGAGACATAGTGCCGGATATACAGTAGGCACTTAATCAGTGCTTATTGCCTAATTGACAGGCATGGCTAAAGCTGCAGGGTCTGTTCCTGTCCCTAAGCTGAGGAGGCTTTTGGGAAGGGGATGAAGATGAAAGCAGCAGGGCATAGGGGGGTTTCTTGGTGTGCCTCTTGCTGAATACTGGAGGACTGGATGCTTCCAGTGCCCACCACCTGGGGGGGGTTTCCCGAATTCAGGTCCAGATTCTAAGAGTTGCCCTCAAGGACTCCTAAGAAGCCTGGAGATGGTTCCAGAGTGCCCCACTTTGGGCCTGCAGTGCCCCCTTCCTTCTCCTTTCAGAGCCCTGCTCCCACCTGCCCTGCCTCAGGGACACCCTTGAGAGCACCGCAGGTCATCCTGGGACTGGCTTTTCCCTGTAGCCAGAGCTGGTGGAACGCCTGATCTCCGTGGACATCAGCCCGTTGCCGACAACAACCGTCTCAAACTTCCCTTCCTACTTGGTAGCCATGAAGTCTGTGCAGATCCCCAAGGAGGTGTCCCTCTCTCAGGCACGCAAAGTAGCAGACCAGCAGCTCACTCCTGTCATTGAGGTAATCCTGCCTCCCCTGTTGGGGAGGCAGCTGCTGAAGCAATCTTAGAACAAAATACTCTGGGCATACAGGAGGGAAGTTCATAGGATCTCCGTGAGAGGACCTGGCTTCCAGTCCTGCCCCTGCTGTTTCCTCCTGTGGACAAGTCATCTCCCTTGGCTGCTTCTGCACCGTGAGGGGGCTGGACCAGATTACCTCTGAGGGCCCTACTGCCTCTAGAGCAGTGACCCTTTTCATGAGAGGAGGAGAGCAGGTGGCTGCTGAGCCAGGATGGAGGTTAGGGCCTGAGCTGGAGGTAGAGAGGGGCCTGGGGATCCACTGAGCCCATTTGCCCCCCAGGACTCCATGGTACGGCAGTTCCTCCTCACCAATCTGGTGAAAGCCAGCAGCGGGCAGTTTGAGTGGAGGGTCAACATTGAAGCCCTGATCCAAGAGATGGACAAGATCATGGACTTCCCCCACCTCCAGAAATCCTACCCCGGTCCCACACTCTTCCTCAGTGGTGCTAAGTCCACATTCATACAGTAAGGCTGGGCCAGGGGGTGGATGGACACTTGTCTGCCTTTGTGCCTCTCCTTCGGTCTCTCCTCCTCTGTCTCTCCTCTCTCTCCACAGGCCAAGTCACTTCTCTGAAATCAAGCGTCTGTTCCCTCAAGCTCAGATTCTGTCCGTCCCTGGGGCTGGTCACTGGGTCCATGCTGACCAGCCCCGAGACTTCATGGCCAGTATTAAAAGTTTCCTGGCTTAGCAGTTGGTTGTCCCCTCTGTCTACCAACTCTCAAGCAGTCAGAGGACCCTGGGGACCAGAGAGCACCTCCCAGTGGTGAAGAAGGAAGCGCAGCACTTTAACTCCCATACCCTTCAGAGTGGACACCACAACCAGTGTTTCAGACTTTAACCAATAAAGCTGTTCCCAGCCTTCTCTTGTGTGTGTCTGTGTGTGAGAAAGAGACAAAACCCTTCCAGGACAGAAGCTGGCCTTGCCAGAGGGGATGGCTGAAAATCCAGGCCTTTGTTTAACTTCATACGACTCTGAGATCCACAACAGTAATTGGGGAAATTATTGAGGTTTGGGGCGGGTTGTAGGTGGGAGGGGGGAAAATAATTATTTGGCCATGTTGAGTTTGAAATGTTTGCAGGCTGTCTGGTTTGAGATGTCCAAAAAGAGTTGGTGATGAGAAGTGTTGGAGGTCAGCAGAGTGGTTAGGACCGGATTGTGGATTTGGGAAATCTGTATGGAGATGGCAGCTGATGAGATTGCAGCACAAAAGAGGCTCAAAAGGAAGAACCAGTTATTGAAAGATTTCTATAGGAATGCTGCATTTGTGTGATATCATGTGAAATCAAAACAACTTGAATATTTTCATTTTTTATTTTAGACAAATACTAAAACTTCAATACATAAGAAAAAGAAACCATATAAACTTAAATATTAAGCTTAAATATAAAATAAGAAAAAAAGCGTCATGCACAGCAGAACATAGACAAGTATTCAGAATATGTAGCAATAACATCATTTCAGGAAAGCCTATAAAATACCGTACATTATTTTGGAAGCTGTCCATCTTTCTTGTAGGTTTTCTTTTGTTCTCTATTAGACACTTTTTACTTTGTTCTTCCCACCCCCCCCCCCCAACCCCAAGGCTACAATTGAGCATGGATATATTTATATATAGGTATTGACAAATACATACATAGCTTGTCACACCTGCCCTGCCTCCATCGCTCACTGACTCATCCAGAGCACAGTGAGAACCTATCCCTCCTGGGTTTCATTTGCAGTGGGAGAGTGGTTCTTGGAACTGAAATTCACATGCTTGGCTAGCTACATTGGACAGCTCATTACTGAATGAATTACCGGTGATTATCATTTAAAAGCCCTCCTTATCTCCCAGGAAATGCACCAAGATTTTTTTTTAAGTTAACACACTCTAGTTCATAGGCACCATTGCAATCAGTCATTTGGCAACCTGCTAAACATAGTTTTTAAACTTTTTAAAAATTTAATTTACTACTTTAGGGGGGAAATTAAGCTTTGCTAATATTTCAAGTATGTATTGACACTGGCTCCTTCACTCTGCCCATGTGTCAAACACCCATACATTATGTATTAATTAAGCAAAACCATTCAAGAACAGCTGAAAGACTAATGATCTTCACAAAAGAGGCTCAAAAGGAACTAGATGACAGAGGGGGGCTGTTAGTTCAGGGAACCTGCTTTCATCAGGAATAGGTTTAAGAGGGGAAATAGATACATATACCTCTAGAAGAGTTTAAAAGTCTCCTAAATTTAAAAAGAAATAAAACTCTTAAGGGGATAGTGAGGGAGGAGAGGATGAAGGAGGGATCTTTAGGGGAAGGAGGAGGGAATAGGTTAAAAGGGGGGTATAGAAGGGTGTTTAGATTTAGGGAAATGGGAGGATAATGGAGGGATTGCTGGAATGGGAGTAAGTTAAGCAATTGGAGGGCAAGGTGGCAGGAAGAAGTAAAATAGAGGAGTTAGGAGAGGTAGGAAAAAAAGATATGCACAAACAAAAAGAAGATTAGGAGCAGAAACTCTTAGGGAAAATATATGTTTATGCCTGTATGTATGTATACATGTATGTACATATCAATACCTATATATTAATATATCCATGCTCAGTTGTAGCCTTAGGATTGTGGGGGGGGGGGGGGAAACAAAGTAAAAAGTGTCCAACCGAGAACAAAAGAAAACCTACAAGGAAAGAAAGATGGACAGCTTGCAAAATAATGTACGGTATTTAATATATAGGCTTTCCTGAAATGATGTTATTGCTACATATTCTGAATACTTGCCTATGTTCTGCTGCACACATGATATGTTTTTTCTTATTTTCTATTTAAGCTTAATGTTTAAGTTTATAGTGTTTCTTTTTCTTATGTATTGAAGTTTTAGTATTTGTCTAAAATAAAAAAATGAAAATATTCAAGTTGTTTTGATTTCACATGATATCACACAAATGCAGCATTCCTATAGAAATCTTCTTTCAATAACTCACATTGTTGATTCTGTTCTTTATACAATTTAACTATCTGTTTTTACAGAGATAAAATTATGGCTAACATTAGTCCCTGCTATTGCCAACACACTTCAGAATGAAAAGGCAAATCCATACCGAATACCTCAACTTTCAACTTTAGCATGTTACAAAACTGATGATGACATGTTGCATTTGCACAAATATAGTTAACAATACTTACAACTTGTTGCAAACTGTAACTTGAAATAGTAGCACACAGAGATTTTGCTGATGAAAGATACAATGAAGAGAAATGACAGCATCTGCATCTGTTAATGCAGATAATCTGCAATAAACTCTTCATGTTTTCCTGTCGTGGAAGGTGCACCATCTGTACCTACACTCACTAAATTTGCCAATTCAGTCCACCTTCATAACATTTATCTTGAAAACTGTTGAAGATATCATGCCCTGTATTATGTTCACAAGAGTGACCAAAGACTTCCTAGCGAAGAAAATCGTCTTGAGTCAAATGAAATATGAAACCTGCACCAACTCAGTAGTATCAGCTGATTCATCAAAAGCAGTTAAATAATGTATATATTCCTTTTGAAGTATTGCATAAAAATGTTCTGTTAAGATGAAGGCTAATTCAAGCTGCAGATCAGTTATGGTTCTCCTTGAAGAAGGCAGTTTATGCTTTTAAATATTATAGGGATCTAAGCATCCTGCAACTTCAGCAATTCGTCACTGAATGGATTCCCTTTTCCCCAAGCACATAAGCTACTTCTTGAGTTGCTCCAGTGGAATTATTTCCAGGTCTTATTGCTGCTTGAAAGAATTGTTTTTGCTTTTGCTCTTCATCTTTTAATTTCTGCAGTACAGCCTTTCAAGCATCTCCCTCTGATGTCAAATATTTGTGATCCTTATGAGTATTATAATGCTGATGAGCACTGAATTTCTTTAATGTTGATATTGCAGTATCACAAAGCAAGCAAATCATCTCAACTTAAGCAGAAACAAAACTATATTGCAATTCCCAATCCTCATTAAAAAAAAAACGATGATGTGTTTTCTTCCTTCACCTGTCTTCTTTGACATGATGGGCTATTAAGCAGATAGAATTAAAAAATACTGTTGAGCTGTGCAGCTAATCACAGATTCTATTTCAAAAAGAAACATAGTGCACCATTGTCAAAAGCTGGTAACAGACTGGCATACTTGACTCCCATAAATTCTCTCTAACCAGCCTCATGTTCTTAGTGCTGCCAGTCAGGCAGGGGAAGTTAGAAAAAACAATGAGTATAGCAGCTGTCGATTTAGCCTTTATGGCTTACTGATGTTCTAATTCTGCCAGTCAATCTGGGAGGATTATTTCACTGAAACTTATTTTATTCTTTGGTATTTCAAATGTGTTAACTTTAAAAATAAAATAAAGATATAAAAGACAGGCAAAGTATATTAATAAAAATAAAGGGATTTGTTCTATAAAATTTGGATTCAGTCAAAAGACCACA
>CM053584.1:378609467-378661011 GCA_028627135.1 Pseudochirops cupreus
CACATATACATCTATATCTTACATTATATTATTTCATCAGTATCTAATAGTGCAGCATGGGAGTCAAGAAAAGCAGCACCTAGGACTAGAAAGTTCTATTATTAACTACTAGGGCTAGTCCAGGGCTGGGGAACCTGCAGCCTGGAGGCCACATGTTGCACTCTAGGTCCTCAAGTACAGCCCTTTGACCCAGTCCAAGTTTTACAAAACAAAACCCCTTCATGAAAGGATTTGTTCTGTAAAACTTGGACTAGGTCAAAGGGCCACCCCCAAAAACCTAGAGGGATACATGTGGCCTGGAGGCCATAGGTTCCCCAGCCCTGGACTGGAGAGTCCCATTATTAGCTCCTTAGTCCTAGAAGCAGCCTCTCTGAATACAGCCTGAGACCGGATGACCTCTCTTGGCTCTCACGCTACAGCCTGGTTGACTTAAAACACTTCTGTGGATGATCGTGGCTATTACTGAGCTGGCAGACCCCCAGATTTTTTTCCAGACAAACTCACCCAACCACAATCTCTTTATCTCATGCTAACCTATGGCTTTGGATTGTTGTTGTTTTTTAATTCAAGTGCATGATATCATAGCTATACCTAGTAAATTTCATCTCATTAGATTTGGTCCCTTGTTCTACCAGGAGTGGGGACCTATAGCCTCAGGGCCACGTGTGGTCCTCTAGGTCCTTTGTGCAGCCCTTTGACTGAATCCAAACTTGAACGGGCCATACTTGAGGACCTAGAGGGCCACATGTGGCCTCGAGGCTGCAGATTCCCCATCCAACCTGTCAAGATCTTTTGGAATCTTCACTTTGGGTTAGTTATCCCTGTCACCTTTCGGCCCTAGCTTTGTGTCAGCTCTAAACTTGATAAGTATGATGCCTGAAGCTTTATCCAAGCCATTTTTTTTAAAAAGATGAATCATATAGATTCACATATATGTCTAGGATTGTCCACCACAGATGTCCTTTCAAGGAGATGTTGGATCATTACTGATTGCTCTTTGGGTGACCCATTCAGCCAGTTCTAAATCCAGCCAGTCCTTCTCACATCTTCCTGTCTTCATGAGAGACTGTGTCAAAAAAGCCTTGCTCAAAACTAGGTAACCATGTAGCATTGCCCCCAATCTTGTAATCCATAAAAAAAGGAAACAAGTCCTTGTAACTGTAGTCTGCAATCCTAGGAAAGAAAATGTTCTGCTGTGTCCCATTCCTGGTGACTCCATCAAGATTCTTTGAGATCACTACAAATTTTTTCCAGATGTCCATCAGCCAATTTCTTAATGATACATTCTAGAATTTTGCCAGAAATTGAATTAAAACTCCCTGGCCTTTGGTTTACAGACTCAGGCCCTTCTTTCTTTTTGAAAATTGGGGCATCTAGTTTCTGTAATCCTGAAGCACCTTTCCCATTCCCCACGACCTCTGCAAGGCCATTGGCAATGAGCGGCCCAGCAATTACAGCCACCATCCCTTTCATTACCTTACAGTACAGAGCATCTGGGCCAAATGACTAAAACTCATTAAAGACAGCTGGGTGTCCTCTGACTATTTACTCATTTACCTGGATACCAACCCTATTGCTCATTTCTTTATTGTCCTTTTCTGGTCCAAAGCTCATTCTCTTTGGCAGAGAAATACTCTCAAAGGGACCTAAATTAATTGCATTTCTTTTGTATATTTTCTTATATGTGGGCATGGTATTATACCCACAGGATATAAGCTCCTTGAGGGCAGAGGCTGTTCTTGTTTCTTTGTCTCCACTGCCAAGCACAGTGACTGATTTATTGGAGGTATTTAATAAATACTTAGAATGGTGAATGGAGCACTCAAATGTATGTATGGACCCATCAGTGTGGATATTTTTTTCTCCAAGGATGCAGATGCTTGGGTGCAGGAATCCATCCGTGCCTACTCATGCAATGAATGAGCCTTGGACTTGTCTTGGGCAGCTAAGTGGCATGATAGAGTGCTGAGCATGGGGTAAGGAAGACTTGAGTTCAAATCCAGCCTGAGTAACAGTATGACCCTGGACAAGTCACTTAACTGCAGTCTGCCTCCGTTTCCTCAACTGCAACATCAAAGTCACGATAGACCCTATCTCACAGGGTTGTTGTGAGGATCAAATGAGATAATATTTGTAACATGCTCAGCATATACGCTTAAAAAATGTTTGTTTCCTAAGGTAACAAAAAGAGATATTTGACTATACTGGGGGAAAGGGAAGGCTTAAAGACGGAAGAGACCCATGTTCCAGTGAATGGGGCAATAAGAATTTCTGAACCAAAATGAGGGCCAGCCAGCTTTTCCTTCTCCCTGATATCATCATCATTCCACCCACCCATCAAGTCCAATCTCTCCTTTGTTCTTCCCCCACCACACCTTTGAAAAACCACCCTTGCTTGTTATCATGAGCTTTTCTTGCCAGCCTCTACTCATCCCAAGGTTTCACACTCCTGGAACTATTTTTACAGGACCATCAAACATCTCCACCCAGCATCCCTGACACTGAGCTTTTTTCTCCCCAGCCCCAGGCACTCCACCCTGGGGACTAAGCTCCCCTCCCCGACGCCAAGCCCCGTCCCCAACACAGAAGCCACCAGCTATGACAATAAGTCTCTACCCTGGACACTAAATCCCCTCCCCAGGACTGAGCCCCCCAATTCCTGGTCTTGGCACTTTTATTTACATTCTCTCTGGCTCTCAGGGACCTGGGGACAGACAAAGCAAAGTCAATGAATGCTGCACAAAAAATTAAATTTCAACTAGAAAACTCCTGAGAATAGTATCTTTACTTAAACGTAAATGTTTTTACAAAGAAACCTGTGGGATACTTCACTCTTTCTTTCTCTGGGATACTTTTTTTTAAGGGGAAGAATTACCAGTGATGTGGGTGGAGGGTCCCGGTTAGAAAGACTGTCCAAAAGACAATGGGGCATGAGTGCAGAGAGAGCCTGGAAAGCATAGAGTTGAGAATTTCCCTGAAAGTGGGGGGTGGAGGGGTGAGCATTGCAGTGCCATACCACCCTCTCCCACCCTCCATTCCCACACCTCCTCCCAGGCAAGGATAATCTGACTAGGTCTGAGGAATGAGCACTTAGTCTGAGAAATTATTTTTAAGAGACTTTCCTGATGCGTTTTGTCTTCATATCACAGCCAAATTTGAGAGAGAACAAAGCCCCTCTTCCCCATCCAGACCGAATCCCTTCCTTGTAACCTCCCTAAAAGTTAAGCAAAAAGACCTTAGACCTTACACTAGCATCTGACAATGTGTAGGACATTCTTCCCTAAAGGTCTCCCATTCTACTGCCAGAAAGAGGGAGGGGCTGTTTCAGTATTTGTTCCCAGGGAACTTTATTGGTTCGTCTTTTTTTAACAGATTTTAATTGATAGTGTTTGTTTTGATATCATCTAGGTTTCACTGTTTCCCTCCCCCCTCCCTTTTCCATGTTCTCAGAGAGCCGTACCTTATATGACAAAGAATCTTTGACTTAGACAGAGACCAAGAGACAGAAGAGAGGGAGGGAAGAGGAAGAGGAAAGGGAGAGAGAGGAGAGGGAGAGAGAGGGGAAGGAGGGAGGGAGGGGGAAAAGGAGAGAGGAGAGACAGAGAGAGAGAGAGAGAGAGAGAGAGAGAAAGAGAGAGAGAAGGAGGAGGAGGAGGAGCAGGAGGAGGAGGAGGAAGGAAGGAAGAAGAGAAGAGGAGGAAAAGGCAATGGAAGAAAAGAATCAATACATCAAAAAAAGATTGGCATTCTATGGAATACTTGGCTCCCCAGGACCACCCCATACTTCTCCAAAGGAAGGGGAGAAGACGTCTTCTCGTATCTCTGTCTTTAAGCCAAGCTTGTTCTTTGTAATTTTGAAACTGAATTTTAACAGTTCTGTGCTCACTGTTCTTTCCATTTACATTTTGTACTCATTGTGATTTGGTTTCTTGGCTCTGTTCACTTCACTTTGATTCAGTTTATGTAAGTCTCTCCATGTTTCTTTGTATTCATTCTGTTCGTCACGTTTTATCACACAGTAATATTCTATCACTCCATGTACCACAATTTATTTAGCCATTTCTCAATTGAATAAGCATCTGCTTTGTTCCCAGTTCTTTGTTGCCACAAAAAAAATGATTATAAATATTTGGTCTATAGAGAGTCTTTCTTTTTATTAATGACCTCCTTGAGGGTTCCTCCTAAAAGTGTAATCTCTGGGTCAAAGGATATGAACATTTTAGCCACTATCTGAATAATTCCAAATTACTTTCCAAAACGATTGTATCACTTTGCAGTTCCACCAATAATCCACCAGTGGGTCTTTCTTTCCAGAACCCTTCCAGTCTTGATTGTTCCTCATCTTTTGCCATCTTCACCAATTTTCAATGAGATGAATGAAGCCTCAAGATTGCTTTGATTTGCATTTTCCTTATTATGAGTGATTTGAAGATTCATTTATGTGATTGTTAATAAGATTCTTCTTTTGAGAATTTTTTGACCATTTCTTGACTGGGGAATGTTCCACTGGTTTTTCAGTTATTTGGAATCCAGTGAACTTTTAAAAGTCTCTTCATTTGGAGGACCTATATTTGACTACATGCCGCTTTGGGGGGAAGGAGAAGCAGAGGGAGGGGAAGAAAATCTGAAACTCAAGGGACTGTGGGACTGAATGTTGTAAACTAAAAGTAAATAAATAAGTTTAAATTTAAAAAAAGAGTATCTTCACTGACATTATTGTTCTCCTCTTTGTCTCAGTGACTCTTCTGCTTTTGCTTACTTCCCTCCACATCATTCCATACAGACTTGCCCGTGTGTTCTGAATCCCTTGTGTTCTCCCTCAACGGCATCAAACTCAGATGTAAAAAAGGCCATTAATTCATATGGACCACATGCTCACTGTCATTGGTTAATAATTCATATTGAATGATGATTAATTTATAACATTGACTAAGTAGTTGGTTACGTTACTAATGTTCCCTCTGTTTTGTGACATTTTTTCTTTATTTGGATAACTATTTCCCATTCTGTTTTAATCGGGTCTCTGGGGGCACTTGGGAGGACCACAAGGAAGCATGTTGGCCACCTCTGTTCGACATTACTTCTGAGTCACCTTTTTGTTAAGACAAAGGACAAAAGTTCACCAGTCACCGGCCACATCACAGCCTTGACCTCAGAGTTCCAAATGCACCATCTGACTTGTGCTGCCTAGGAACACTAAGGCAAGGAGACTGAGGCTGGTTGGAGATTTAGGAGTTTTGAAAGTGTGGTTGAGTATAAAGATGGGGATGGAGAGGAAGGAGATAGGAATCACAAGGACCTTTCCAAGGTATGGCTGGTATTGAGTAACTGAGTGACCCCAATCTGGTGACATGTGTTTCCTCTCCCACAGGAGACCTTTGCTGACAACTGAGTCCTGGAGAAAGCTCCCTCCCTGACCCCTAACCCCTTTGTCCAGCCCTAGGCCATCATATCCCTTTGCTGAGCTTCTGTGTGGACTGAAAATGTTGAGCTTCTAAGGCTGAGGACCCACACCACACAATATGATCAGGACCAGCAAAAGGACCAGACCTGCAAATCAGGTGAAAACAGTGCTAGGAATGGGGCTCAGTATTAGAGCTGGAGGCTTAGTGTGAGGATCAGGGTTTCAGTGTCTAGGGTTGGGGCTCAGTGTTAAGAATGTTGGTCCCAGATCTGGAATGGCAACTCAGAGTTTAGAGTCATTGTAGGCTTAGTGTCAGGGATGGAGGCTCAGTGTCAGCAAGGGAGGCTTGGGTTAGGAAGTGGGGGGATCACTGGGGACAGTTAGATGGATCGACCAAAGAACTAGGAAAATAATATACATGATAGCTATAATAGTATATGTGGGGGGGGGGGGGGGAAACCAAAATAAAAAATGGAGTGCAGTGAAATTATTATGAACAAATTTGCTCCCGAAGAAGAGATAGGAGAATGTGCCTGCCTTCATTTTCTGCCAACGTGGTAGACTATGTTGGTAAGCTGCATATGCTGTCAGACTTGATTGATTGATTGACTGATGTGTTGGTTTTGATGACTGGTTTGGTTTTTCTTTCTTTCTATTCTTTGTTATAAAAATCTGCTTGCTAGGTGACAGAGGAGGAGGGTTAGGATGGGAAATGAAAGAGATATAAAAGCAAAATATATAATAAAATATTTGTAAAAGAATGGAACTGAATGGAGGGATGAGGGCTCAGTGTTAGGAATCAAAATGCAGTCATAGGAAGGGAGGCTCAGAATCAAAATGGGAGTTCAGTGCCTAGGAGGGTGGCTCAATGTCAAGCTGTCATTGGCAGAGATTGGGGCTCAGCAATATAGCCAGGACTAAGCCATGAGATGAGGCTCAGGGCTGGGATCCATTGCTGGGAATCGAGCTCAGGGTCAGTAAGGCAAGCTCAGTCTTAGGGATGCCAGCTAAGCACCAGAAAGGGCAGCTCCATAGCTGGAATGGGGCCCCACTTTCAAGAATGGTGCATTTTTGTAGTGGCAAAAAATTGGAAACTGAGGGGATGCCCATCAGCTGGATGATGGGAATGGATGAATAAGTTGCATATGATTGTAATGGGATATTATTATGCTCTAAGCTATAATAATTGGGATGCTTTCAGAAAAACTTGAGAAGAGGTATGAGCTGATACAAAGTGAACTGAGAACCAAGAGAACACTGTATATAATAACAGTAATATTGTAACAATGATCAACTGTCACCTTGATCCCCTACTCCAATCAAGACAATTCACCAAGACAATCCCAAAAGACACATGATGAAAAATGCAGTCTACCTTGAGAGAGACTGGTGAACTCTGAGAACAGACTTTTTATTTTTTGTTGTTTTGTGAGTGTGGGTGTATATGTGTTTTCTTTGTCAACAAATGGCCAATATGGAAATATGAATCAATTGCTTGCCTTCTCAGGGGGTGGGGGAGAGACAGGATGGAGAGAAACAATTTGGAACTCAAAATTTTAAAAAATTATTGTTAAAATTTTAAATGTAATCAGGAAATATTTAATGAAATAAAAAATATATGTGCTAAAATTTTTAGAAAAAAGAATGATGCATCACTGGTGGAGGAGGGGCTCACTATTTAGGACAAGGCTAACTGCTCTGAGTGAGGCCAGTGTCAGGGACAAGGGCTCAGATTCTAAGGGGATCTGGAATAAAGGCTCAGATTACTTTCAAAACTTTGAAGCAGCCACTTGAAGGCTTTAAAGGCAAAAGGAAGGAAAGGGAAAAGTCAATTATAAACCAATGTTGTGTGTATGGGGAGGGAGGGGAGATAGCCTTTGTTCTGATTGGTCAGCGACTTTTAACTAAGGGCCAATCAGCTTTCAGAGGGAAAAAGGAGCCGAGACTGGGAGAAGAATGGGGGAAGGGACCACTTCTCCTCCACTCCTCTTCCCCCTCCCCCACTCATCTGCTCTGACCACTAGTGTGGATCTGTTCCTCTGGGCCCCTTCTGCTCCAGGGCCTGGCAACTCCACCCCACCAGAGTAGCTGGCTGGGCCTGGGAAGAGGTGAGTAGATCTCCTCCCCCTTGATTCCCCTGCTCCCCAGCACCCCTTGATAGCCCAAGCAGCACCACGAGTCGTGCTCCTACCCTTGCAATCCAGGAAATTTAAACCACAGAAAGTGAGCCCTGCCTTCTCCCTGACATCACACACACACACACACACACACACACACACACACACACACACACACACACACACACACACACACATTCTCCCCAAGGCTTCTTGGAAGAGACCTTGGAAATGGACTTTAAAGAAAAGGCTACAGTTGGACAGAACAAGGCAGGGCATAAGCAGTGTTGAGGTCAGAGAACGTTTCTAGATCAACTGGACAAAGAATAAGTGGAGAAGACGAAGATGAGACAAGACTGGAAAGGTAGAACAGAGTAGAGGGCCTTCCAGACGTGAGCAGTTTGACCTTGATTCTACAGGCATTAGGGTGTCTGTCCCCTGGAGACATTGGAACAGAGGAGAGTAATACCCAGAATGGTTCTTGCCCAGGTATGAAGGCTGGGGTTAAGAGAACAAAGATAGGAATATTGATCAGAATCACATGATTGGAGATTTAGAGCCAGAGGGACTTCAGGAGGCCTCCTCTCGTGTTACCTGTTACCAATAAGGAAGCCAAAGGCCAGAGAGCTTTGATGATGGCTCAAGGTCACAGCTAAGTGGCAGAGGAAGGATTCGAATCCTGGTCTTCAGATTCCCGATCCAGTGCCCCTTCCTCCATACCAGGATATCAATAGTCCAAGCAGGCAGTGTCCAGCTTTGGGCTGAGGTCTAGAGAATGAGAACATAGAGAGGAGATGGATGTAAACTGTGGCACAGAGATGGGAGCAAGTGCCGAGGACCAGAGGAAGGGAAGAACCCACCAGGTGACTCCCTCATCCCACACCCACGCACCCAGGTGGTGTCATGGACAGAAAGAGGGATGGCAGGAAAAGAACAAGCTTGATTCAGGCTTCATCAAGTGTTCTGCTGGCTGGAACAGGCAGGAGGAGCTGTTTGGTTGGCAATTAGTTGGAGGTGTGTGGGTATGGATCGTGAAAGAAAGGCCAGGGTGAGAGATAGGGTATAGGAGTCTGCTGCTTAGATGTGGTCATGGAAGTAGGACATAGCAGGTTCCAAAATCAGAGGACCCGGGTTCAAATCTCACTTCTGATGATGTCTGCCTGCCTAATGACTTTAGACAATCACTTTGTTTCCCTGGGCTTCAGTTTATTCAGCTGTGAAACAGGAGGATTAGACTAGACTGTGGTCCCTTTCAGCTTCTGATGTATGTGTGATGCCATGTTCTTACTGGATCTGTTGCCTCATCTGTAAAATAAGGAGACTGGACAAGATGGCCTTTGGGGCCCCTTCCAACTCTGAAGGGGATTACCAAGGAAGAGCAGGTAGAGCAAAGAAAGGAGAACTAGGGACCAAACACCAGAAGGGAGCCTGAAGAGGAGGAGGAAAACTAGGAGAGTGGGATATTGCTGAAACTGAAATGGGAGTTTCCAATAGAAGAGGATCAGTCAACAGCTTCAAAATCTACAGAGAGGTCAGAGGACAAGAGCTGGAAAATGGCTGTGAGGTCTCAGAATTATACAAGTCATTTGGTGACCTAAGAGAGAGTGGTTTCCATAGAGTGGTGAGGGTCAAAGCTCATTTACCAGGGGTTGAAGAGATGCTGGAGAGGGAAGCCAAGGCTCAGTCTAGCCTTTTCAAAGTTGAGTGTGGAAGGTCAGGAAAGATGGAATGACCGTGGTGGGATAAATGAGAGAGGGGGTGCTGATTGGACCGGGTAGGTAGAAATGGGATCAAGGGGACCAGTAGCTTTAATGATGTTTAATGATATTGGCAGATAAGGTGAAGTTGAGATCTATTATTAGCTAGATGAATGAGAGGATGCTCCAGACAGGAAAGAAAAAGGCAGAGAGAGAGAAGCACAGTAGGGTGAGATGCAGAGACAATGATGCTGAAGGACAGAGGGGAGAAGGAGCTACCAGCGATAAAGAGACAGGAGGGAGACAAAGGCAGAGAAAATGAGAGAAATAGGAGAGACATTTTAAGAGACAGAGATGAGGAATGAGTACATTCTAGGCATGGGGGCACAGCAAGGGCAAAAGCATGGAGACAGGAAACAGGCAGAGGACAAAAAAACGCAGAGGCTAGAGAAGGGAGGGAACAGAGAAACAGCAGGATTGAAAAGCTGAGGGGAGCATCCTGAAGGAATTGAGCAGACACTGGGCAAAGGCAGCATGGCACCAGGTCAGACAGAGAAAGAGAGGATACGGGTGGGTAGAGAGATGGAGAGGGGAAAAAGCAAGAGAGCGAGAAGCCAGAGGCCCAAGAGGTGTCCAGGCAGGGGAGATATAGAGAGAAGAGGAGAGAACATAGAACACAGAAGGGGCTGGCCTGGGGTCCAGCTCCTCTGGGGATTGGGTCTCCCTCCTTCCCCCAGCATGGGCACAACCAGACAAGGCCTGTGCCTAAAGAACCCTTGGATTGTAGGAGTGGAAGTGTGATCACTCTGGTTCTCATTCAACCAGATCATTCTGCCCGACCCATCCCCTCCCAGGAACCCATTGGTGCCCACATAGTTAGTGAGTCTACCAAGCCTGAGTTTTATCTGTAGAATAGTAGAGCAGGAGGGAGGGGGGGGGGGGGGATGAAGACAGCAGCTGGTCCAACCTTCTTAATTCAATGAGGGCAATATGGAGGCCCAGACAAGGCAGCGGCCCCCGGCCAAGTCACAAAACTACTATAGTCAGGATTCAAATCTAGGTCCTCAGACTTTTAAATTCTGTATTCTCTCTACTTTCCTCATCCTCAGGGTGGGCCCCATCATCCCATTTATCCCTCTCACCACAGACTGTTAATGTCCTCAAGTATCTGGCCATAGGTGAGGTGTGTCCACTAAGGGATTAAAGCCAAACATAATTCTTGAGTACTTTCTGTCTTTCTCTAAATCTCACCCCTCAATGATATAACCTGCCTGTGCCAGCTATAGGTCTGGGTAGCCGTGGAATGGGTACATTGAGGCAAGAGCTAGTAGCTTAGAAACTGGCAGATTGTCTCTCCCTAGGGCTCCAGGGCTCTGCAGAAAGTAGTGAGTTGATCTTTTTCCCTCAGCAAGATGGCATCCCGCAGAAGGAGCCTGTCTCAGGTGCAAAACCAAATTGGCACCTCCCATGACATCACTGACCAGAACCAAAAAATCGACTTCTATGACCAGTGGGCATCTGACTATGATCAGGTGACCGTACCCCTCCTCTCCCCCTCTTTCCCATACACAAATACAACTTTCTTCACCCTCCTCATATATAATCACACACACACACACACACACACACACACACACACACACACACACACACAGCCCTGTACATTTCCCAAGCTACCCTAGAACTGACAGGGAGACAGTGTTTCTCCTCAAAGATCCCTCAGGCAAATAGGGAAGACTCAGACCTTGTCCTCAAGGAGCCCCAGATCTGATAGGGGAGAAACAACTCGTATATTCAGGGAGCCTCTGATCTGACTGGGGAAGCACAGTCCTTGCCCTCAGGGGCCCCTCAGTTTGATAGAGGGAACCTGAAGGCTGATGAGAGCTGGTGGGGTGGAGAGCGAAGGCTTATTGACGCATACTAGATTTAAAAGGGAGCCTCCCCCTGAGGGTAAACTGGTTTGGCTGCACTAGGGGGAGGTGCTATGCTTATTTCCCCAAAGTCATGTGCATACAGCAAGTGTTTAATAAATGTTTGTTGAATGAATATTCACAATTCAGGATATTTCAACAAAGCCTGTTCACAGTCTGAATGGACCTTTCCTAATGAAGGCAAAATGTGACGTCTGGTGTTGCTGATTGTGGGATGTGTCATCACACATTCAGAAGCACTGGGAGAGAACAAGTCGAGTGGTGATGTCTACGAGGCCAGGCAGTCCCAGCTCTAAGGGAGCATGCACCTCGATGGTGATGTTAGAGCTGGGACGACGATCTCTCACTTATCCCCTTTACTTCACAGGGGAGGAAACTGAGGCCCAGAAAGAGGAAGTTGCACTCAAGATCACACAGCTGTTCCTAGCAGAGGCAATTTTCAAACCCAGGTCCTCTGATGCCATTCAGTTGCTTCCTCTCTCCCTCTCTCTTTCTCTCTCTCTGTCTCTCTGTCTCTCCCTCTCTCTCTCTCTCTGTCTTTTTCTCTCTCTCTCACCTCTCTGTCTCTCTCTCTCTCTCTCTCTCTCTCTGTCTCTTTCTCTCTCTCTCTCTCTCTCACACACACACACACACACACACACACACACACACACAGATAGATAATGACATGAGGCACCAATCAGCGTCCAGGCTGTGCTATCATTCCTGATTGCAGTTATGATAGAAAAGACGGAAATTCCAAAGGGCAGAATGAACTCAGACATTTGGCGAATTGTACAGGTTTTTCAGGGTTGTTAGAAAGTAAACAGGGTGACTAAGGCAGGAGGATGTTGGAGATGCGCACTGCAGAACAAACACCACAAGCCTTCCTTGCATAATACGATGAAATCAGACTCCGGCACATCACCCTGCGGGCCTGGGAGCCTTCCGAAAGCTGGATGAAACTGAGGGGAAGCGGCCTGGCCTCACCTGACCAGTCTGCCTGGAAGCCATTCCTCCCTACTTCCTCGTTTTTGCTGGGAAAGTAGCTCGTTGAATTCCTTGGTCCCTTCGCTTTTACCCAGTACCTGGGCACATCTGTGGCTGTCTCCAAAAAGCCTGGGATTGAACAACAAGGCCTGGAGCAATCAACAGGCATTTATTAAGTGCCTACTGTGTGCTAGGTGTTGAAGATACGAAGACAAAACCAGCCCCTGCCCCACAGAGCTCCCATCTTGTCTGACCCCTTTTTTCCAACCTCCAGTTGTCTATTAGACATCTCAAACTGGGTGTCCTGTAGACATCTTCAACTCAGTATGTCCAAGACTGAACTCATTATCTTTTCCCCAAAACCTTCTTCCCTTCTTAAGCTCCTGAAGTCTTTATGACTCCATTTAGGGTTTTCTTGGCAGAAATAGTGGAGGGATTTTCCATTTCCTTCTCCAGCTCATTTTACAGATGAGGAAACTGAGGCATACAGGGTGAAGGGACTTACCCAGGGTCACACAGCTAGTGTGTAAGCGTCTGAGGTCAGATTTGAACTCAAGAAGATTATATATGTCTGTGCATGTGTATTTACACCTTTTTTGTAAATAGTTGTTTCTGTCCAGTTTCTTCCATAAGGTCTTTGAGAGAAGGGACTGGTTTTTGCCTTTCTTTGTACCTCCAGTGCTTAGCCCAGTGTCTGGCACACAGGAGGTACTTAGTAAATACTAGGTGACTATCAATCAGTCAACAAGGCTTTTTAAAGTGCCTACTATGTGCCAGGCACTGTACTAGGTGCTACAAAGACACAAATAAACTTATTTCAAGGACCTTAGATTTAGAACTAGAATGAACTCCCCAAAGTTGCCTGGTCACGAAGTCATAGGATTTTTTTGGGTTAGAAAAGACCTTCGATCATCCAGTCCCACCCTGTTTTATTTATTAATGAGGAAACTGGGAGAAGGGGGAGGAGGGCATGACGGGGCTGACAGGTTGGAGCCAGTGAATATGTTCCTGCGGAACATTGTGATCTTTTCCTACTTCTGTCTCCATGCTGCGATACAGTGGTATCTGAACTTTTTATCACAGAGATGACTGAGTCTTGTGATTCAGAGATAAAGGAGCCTGGTTTTGTAACCAATCTTCTGGAACTTTGAAGCCAGGGGGGAAACTGTGATGGTTCCCCAGCAGCAGGGTGAGTGAAAGAAGGACCGGAAGGGCTCTCCTCTGGGCCCATGGGACTGGTTTAGACCTCTTTCCCGAACTGGGTCTCAGCCTCTTTGTAAACGGTGGTGATGGTTGGGCTAAATCAGTCTCTTCATGTGTAAAATCAGGGGTTTGGACCAGATGGCCTCAGAGGTCCCCGGAGTTATAACTTGTGGGGATAGAGACCCACCCCCACTGAGGGTACAAGGAGGGAGAACAGGCCAGAGTTTCTGGAGGCCATTCTCAGGAAAGCGTCCCCACCATGTTTTGAGCTGTGTTAGAAGTCAGCCAACCACAGATAAAGGGTCAGAGCCAGGTGGGCTCCATCCCAGAAGGCTTCTGGGAGGTAGGAGATTGACAGCAGAGTCTGGATGGAGCTGCCTGGCAGAAGAGAGGACTGTCTCCACATCCCGGGAGGAATGAGATAGGAATGTGTGTCTTTCTATCCCACAGGATGTAGCCATCCTGGATTACCAAGCTCCCTGCCTGGCTGCAGGCTGCCTGACCTCAGCCTTCCCCTTCTCTCCCCAGGAGGCTCTGCTCCTAGATGTGGCCTGTGGTATGGGACTGGTAGCTGTTGAGGTCAAGGAGCTTCTGGCCATTCTGGTTCTCCCATCTTCCCCTGTTTCTCAAGTTATTTATCCCACTGCCCATCCACCTACCCCCTTCCTTACCCACCCTCCTTCCTTCTTTCCTTCCTACCCACCAACTCCAATCACCCTATGCTACTAGGAACACTCCCTGCCCCTTCCTCTTGTGGCCCTGGACACCAGCTAGGACAGACTCAGACTATCTAGGGAAGCATCTTCCTCCCTTCCCTCCTCCAAAGCCTGAGCCAGAGATAAGGAGGGTCTAGACCAAGGGTAGGGAGCCTGTAACCTCGAGGCTTCATCCTAACTTCATAGAAAAAAAGTTTAGATTCAGTCAAAGGGTGGCACTTGAGGACCTAGGGTGCCACATGTGGCCTTGAGGCCACTGATTCCCCATCCCCAGTCTAGACAGAATGGGACAGAGGCAGTAACAAGACTAGGGTTCCATGAGCTACAGAAACAAGGATTCTGCAACCTCCATGGAGTACAGGGCAGCAAAAACGTGCTGGAGTTGGCCAAGAGGCGAGGTTTGTGCCAGCAGCTGGGCCTCTGTGTCCTGGGCCCAGGAACCCTGCCTGCCCCCTCAGGTAACGGCCCTCCAGCACCAGCCCTCTTCCAGCCTGAGCTGCCATCTGTCCTACTAAGCTGCCATTCTTCTCAGCTTTCCTCAGATCAAGCCCACTCTCTTTGTTCTGGATAAAAAAGAAAAATCTGTGGGCAGGTGAGCAAACACTTCCTAGGCATGGGGGAAGGGGGGGGGGAGAGAGAAAGTCCCAGGCCAATAGGGATGCTGACTGTCTGCCTCTTCTCTTCAGATCATCATGATTGAGTGATGGTTGTTGGGGCCCTCAGTGCTGGGCAGGTACCTTACAGTGCAGTGTCCCAGCTCCTCCCAGTCACTAAATCAGGTGAGATCTATCAGCCAATACACACCTGAGGACCAGGATTTTGGGACCTAAGGGGTTTGTGGGCAGAGACACAGCTGTGCTGGGATGGACCCCAGACTCCCTCTCCTAACTAACTGATTGCTAGGGGCTAAGATACTGCCCTAAGTATTCAACCAGGAACCAGAAGTGGGAATCAAAGGGGAGCATTACGTTTGGGTAACGGCTCTCCATCCCCAGCACGGAGCCTCCAGCCCTGCCCTGAAGCAAAAGTCACCAATACCAAGCCCCCATTCTCAGCCCCAAGTCCCCACCTGTAGGGGGACAGCACCTTCTCCATGAAGGTCCCTCCAATGGCTAGGGCACTCCCTACCAAACTACCATGTATTTAGAGATCTTGTATTTATTCTTTTTATATAGATTCTGGAGGGAGAGGAGAGGAAGAGAGGGAGGGAGGGAAAGAGACAGAGGCAGAGAGAGAGAGACAGAGAGGGGGGGGAAGGGAGAGAGGGGAGGGAGAGGGAGAGGGAGACAGAGACAGAGAGAGAGAAATGGGGGGGAGAGAAAGAGACAGAGACAGAGAGAGACACACACACAGAGAGAGACACATACAGAGAGAGAGAGAGAGAGAGAGAGAGAAAGAGAGAGAGAGAGAGAGAAGGAAAAAGAGGGAGAGAGAGAGAAACAGAGAGACATACATTTGCACTTCTTATCTCCCTCATTAGGAAGAGAAAAGAAAACTCCTTGAGATTAGAAATTGTTCTGTTTTTGTGTTCCCAGTACCTGGCACATATTCTAATAAAAGCTCATAGAGTAGTGTATTTATATGTGTGCGTAGCATCTCGCCAATAGAATTTAAGCTCCTTGAGACAGGGACTGTTTCATAGGTGGGGCAGTGGATAGAGGGGCTCAGGAAGACTTGAGTTCAAATCTAGCCTCAGACACTAGCTGTTTGACCTTGCACAAGTAACTCAACCTCTGTCTGTCTCAGTTTCTGCCTATTATATGGGGATAATAACACCTCCCTCCCAAAACGACCATGAGGATCAAATGAGAGAATGTCTGTTAATTGCTTTGCAAAACTTGAAATGCTATTAAAATATTAGCTATTATTATAAACTCTGGTGGTTATTTTTGTCTTTCCCACCCCTGAGCCTAGCAGAGTGATGGGCACAGAGTAAGGGCTTTCTGGTTGGTTGATTGAGAGAAGATCCAGAGCCTGGGCAAACAAGATGGCTTAGGGCTTGGAGGCCCAGGCTCTCCATGGTGCCATGAGGCAGGTCCTGGGCCTGAGGAGTGAATAGTCTCCTCTCTGCCTGGCTGAGGGGGCCATGGTTGGGGTCTGTGCATGGAATTCCTCAGACACATCCAGCCTCTCTTCAGAAGTAGCAACGATGAATAATAAGGGACATGTGATGCTGGGAGTAAAGGGATTACAACCCTTCTATGGGGAAAGGAGGCTGATGCTGAGTCTTACTGTTCTTGTGATGAGGGTCCTACGGACCCATGGAGGATTTTGGCCTACACGACTCCAAAAGAGCTTCTGGAGAAATTGAGAAGTGGAGGAGGGAGGGAATAAGCACTTATTGAACACCTACCGTGTACCAGACCAAGTGCTTTACAAACACGATGTCAACAGAGCCTCACAACAACCTTGGGAGCTAAGTGCTGTTATTTCCCCAATCTTATAGTTAAGGAAACTAAAGCAGGCAGAGATTAAGTGACAAATTAAGGGAAACCAAAACCCCCCAAAACAAGGTTGGTCAGGATATTGTGTGTTGAGGACTTAAAAAAAAATACTAAAGAAGAACCCTCCTAATATTGGGGATGGTGCTTGGTGGGGAAAGGGAGTTTATGGAAAGACCCTCCATGTGGAGTGCTGGGAAAGTCCACATATTGGCCAACTAATGAACAAAGTAAACTGTAGCACAATCTCTGTTGCTAGGAAAAATGTTTGCACTGAGCCACTAACATCTGGTCTTTAAGATTTTAAATGACTTTATTGACATACTGATCCTGCCTCATAACAGACCTCGTGGAACCTGAATTTGATTTTGTTGAATCACGGACATTAAGAGCTGGAAAGCAACCTTGGCCATGACCTAGTCTGACCACTTTCCTTTACAGCTAAGGAAACAGAAGCCTAGAGAGGACAGCGAAAGACCATCTAACGGTACAGAGCTGGAGACAAGGAGAAGAAACCTCATGTCCCTTGATTCCTACTGCCCTGTACTCTAGATACCGCGTGTTTGTGTTTCCTATTACCTACAAATATTTGTGTTGTTGGTTAGTAGATTAGTCACGTCTCACTCTCCACAACCCCATCTGAGGTTTTCATGGCAGAGATACTGGAGTGGTCTGCCATTGCCTTCTCCAGCTCATTTGACAGATGAGGAAACTGAGGCAGACAGCTCGAACTCAGAATTCAGAGTTATGAGATGATTTGTGATCTGGGTTGATAAAAGCTCCCACATGGACAAAATCACAGACCCTCAATATCCCCTTATAAATAAAACTCAGGGCAGTGAATTTGCTGAATTACTGTTGGGTGGTGTCATTTAAGCATATACGTATATGTGTGCGTACATACATATGTGTGTGTGTGTGTGTGTGTATTTAAAGACTTCTCTCCCTTTTGGCCTTTTCTCCCTACCTGGCCTGCTAGTGGAAGTCATTTCACCTCCTTGGGTGACTCAGTTATCTCATCTTTAAGATGGATTGGGTTGGACAACCATCGAGCTTCTTCCTTGGTATTAATCTGTGACCCTGTGACTAGATGACTGCTGAGGTCTCTTTCTTCTCTAGGATTCTGTGAGTCTGGACTTCTGAGGACATCCCATTTATTCCTCCCATTTTACAGAAAAGGAAACTGAGGGAGGCTAGATGACTTGTAGAAAGTACCAGAGAGAAGGGGTGTCAGAGGCAGCAGTATTCGAACTCATGTCCTCTGATTCCAGGGTCAGGGCTGTTTTCCCGTACCAAGGTGCCTCTTCAGCGCTGAGTGTGGGATTGTAAATTCCACTGAATGGCACCCCCCACATCCCAGAGGCACTGAGATCAAAGCCCAGCTCTGCCATTTGTTACCTGGGTGGCCTAGGCAGTTATAATGGTAGCTCACATCTGTACATTGCTTTAAGATTAGCAAAGCACCTTAGAAATACTGCATTCGACCCTCACAGCAGCCTTAGGAAGTAGGTGCTATTACAATTCCCATTTTACAGAGGAGGAAACTGAGCCTGGGAGAGGTTGTGGAAACTGCCCAGGATCACATAGCAACTGAACGCCTGAGGCAGGACCTGAACACAGACTTTCCCGAGGTCAAGTTCAGAGATCGCTCTGCTACACTTGGTTTTCTCCTTTTTTAAAAAAAATTCAATCTTATTTTATTTTCTATTCCAACTTCTCTCCCTCCTTCCTCCTCCTCCCTCATCCACTGAGAAGGTGAAAAACTTACAAATATGTATAATCATGCCAAACAAATTTCCACATTAGTGGAAGGAAGGAAGGAAGGAAGGGAGGGAGGGAGGGAGGGAAGAAGGGAGGGAGGGAGGAAGGAAGGAAAGAAAGTAGAAGAAGGAAAGGAAGGAAGGAAAGAAGGAAGAGAGAAAGGAAGGAAGGAAGGAAGGAAGGAAGGAAGGAAGGAAGGAAGGAAGGAAGGAAGGAAGGGAAGGAGGGAGAGAGGGAGGGAGGGAGAAATGAAGAAAATGTGCTTTAACTGCACTGAGGTCATGAGGTCTCTTTCTGGAGGTGAATAACTTGCTTCATCATGCGTATCCTGGAATTGTGGTTGGTCGTTGTGCTAAATCAAGGTTCCCAAGTCTTTCAAAGTTGATCATCTTCACTCTACTTAGTGTCTCTGGCCCTCAGTTTCTTCATCTGTAAAGTCAGAGGTTTAGACTCCAGATTTTTTAATGTCTTAAACTCTATGGTCTGCTCAGGTATATATGATAATGTCCTTTCAAATGAATTTGGAGAAGAGATAGCTATGGTCTGAAATAACTGGGGAAGACTTCCACAGGAGGTAGACTCTGAAGGCCCATGAAGAGCTGAAAAAGTACGGAGGAATCCAGGGCATTGGGGTCATGGTGGATGGTAAGAGCAAGCCCAGAATCAGGAAACAACATGGGGCCAGGATTGAGTATCAGGGGTCCCCAAGCCTGGAAAAATAGGAGAGAGCTGGACTGGAGGAGTGTCCAACTGGACCATATCATTACAGTCCTATAAATACAGAGCTGCTTTGACAGCCATCTAGTAAATCTGCAGGTGTTCCAGAGCGAGCTTTTCTGGATTCTCACCAGAAGCCAACAAGCTGCTCCTAGCTTCTAAGTGAGGCTCAAATACGCCTTCAGTCAACATCCCAGGTGACTGATGGTATGCCTTCAAGGATCATTGCACACCTGGTGGCTCAGCGTTGGCAGGGCTCTCAGAGTTGGGGGGCCAGAGTTAGGGTGCAGGGAATCTCACTAGACCAGTATTTGTAAAGTATCTACTGATCTAAGTGCAGGGGGAAAGAAAGGTTCCAGGGGCATCACTTCCTTAACTCCTCCATGTGCCTTGCTCATTTCCCCTTCCATCCCATATCCCCTGGCGAAAACACCTCCTCCCAACTCTCCAAATCCTACCTTAGTACAAATGGCTCATGTGGGGAAACGGGATGAGCAGTGGATTCTGAGTCAAGGGGCCTCTGTTCCTTCCTTGGTAGAATGGCCCAAATGAACAGGTTTACATACTGTGTTTCTTGAAGTCTTGTTCCCTCTAGGAAGATAATTTCATAATAGGTAGGGCAGTGATGTTGGGGTCAAAAGACCTAAGCTTCAACCCTTGCCTTAGATACCTGTGAGCTATGTGACTTTGGGCCTGTGTGATTTGGGCCTCTCTGGCCCTGTTCTCTCCATCTGTAAAAACGACCAATAGAATCAGCGAGCTCCCAGATTCCTTCAAGCTCTGAATTAGATGAGTTAAAAGTTTCACCTCCTCTGGGAAGTTCTCCCTGACCACCTACTGGCATCTCTTTCTCCCTCTTCTGAACCACAGATTTTGTAAGAATCTCTTGGGTTTTTTTCCTTCTTGTTTGTTTTACCCCTTTTGGAACATAGAGCTAGTAGTGGTATTGCTGGGTCAAAGGGTATGCATGGATTTATAGCCCTTTGGACATAGTTCCAAATTACTCTACAGAATGGTTGAATCAACTCACAACTCCACCAAAGTGCATTAATGTCTCATTTTCCCCATATCTCCAACATTTGTCATTTTCCTTTCCTGTCCTATTAGCCAATCTAATTGTTATGAATTAGTACCTCAGAATTCTTTTAATTTTAATTTCTCCAATCAATAGTAAGTTAGAGCATTTTTTTCATGACTATAGACAGCTTTGATTACTTCATCCGAAAACTGTTCATATCTTTTGATCATTTATCAATTGGGGAATGGCTCTGATTTTTATAAATTTGACTTAGTTCTCCATATATTTGAGAAATGAGACCTTTATCAGAGACACTTGCTTCAAATTTTTTCTTCAGTTACTAACTGCATTTTCCTCCATCATATCCCCTTCCCTGTTTTTCGTTATTTTCTTGCACCACTCTCATTTCTCTTTCCAATTTTTCCTCTACTTCTCTTACTTGATTTATAAAATCCTTTTTGAGCTCTTCCATGGCCTGAGACCAATTCACACTTTTCTTAGAGGCTTCGGATGTAGGAGCTTTGACTTTGTTATCTTCTTCTGAGTGTATATTTTGATCTTCCTTGTCACCATACCAACTTTCTATTGTCAGAATTTTTTTTTCTGTTGTTTGCTCATTTTCCCAGCTTATTTCTTGACCTTTAACTCTTTGTTAAAGTAAGGGTCTGCTTCCAGGGTAGAGGGCACACTGTCCCAAGATTTAGGGGCTTTGTGAAGCTGTTTTCATAACTACTTCTAGGGACCTGAAACTTTTCAGTTTTTCCAAGGAGAGCTGTGCTTTTCTGCCCCAGAACTGTGAGGAGGATTCCTGCTCCACTGCGGCTTCAAGCTCTGATGTGCTAGTGCTCCTCCTCACCCTGAATCTGCCACTCAAGACTGTGACCCAGATTTGAGTATGGGCAAAGCAACAGAGTCTTGCCTCAGTGCTGGCAAAGAGACCCCTGTAATCTCCTTCCTACTAGGTGTTTGACCCCTTTACCATTTGTGGGCTGAGAGCTCAGCAAGCAGCTCCTGACACTGTTGATTCAGTGGCTCCCAAGGGCTGCTCCTGGTTTGCTGGGGCTGGGCTTGTGCTGGCACAGCCTGTGCTGGACTGTGCTCCACTTTCACCAGGTGCAACAGACTTTTCCTGCCAACCTTCTAAGTTGTCTTTGGCTGGAAAATTATTTCACTCCATCCTTTTGTGGGTTCTGCTGCTCCAGGAAATGCTTTATGGCATTATTTAAAGGTGTTCAGAGGGGTTTGGGGGAGAACTCAGATAAGTGGCTGCCTTTTCTCTGCCATTTTGATTCTGCCCAACAATGTCTTGTTTTGTGACTTAACCATTTCATGTGACCCTTGTCTCTCGGACTACACTGTGAGCTCCCCAAGAGACCATACTCCCACCTGCCAGCTTGGAGTTGGACATACCATCAGCACTCAGTAAAGGCAAGCTAAAAGCTACTTGCCCTTGTGGAGAAGAGGGAAGATTGCTGGAGATCAGGCTCAGAGAACTCTGAGTCTCCCTTCTCCCTCCTTCTCTCTCCTCAGGAGGCCTGGTATGTCTCACCACAAGATCCAATCCTTCAAATCTGCCCTACAAAGAGGCCCTGGGGCCAGAGCTGGCCAGACTGGAGCAGGTTGGGAGATGGAAGTGGGTTCTGGTCCGCACTGTGGATCAGTGGGAATGGGCTACATCAGAGAAAGAGGCAGCAGGCTCTTCAGGCAGCAGCCATGGCTTCATCTCCAGGGTCATCTACCTCTATTGTAATCAGGAAACTACCCCAGAGAAGACCATGGGGTCTAATGCACTGCAGGCAGAAGACTTCAGGTCACTCACTGGTCAGCTGTATAGCCTCATGCAGGTCACTTCCAGAGCTTGGCATAATGTCTACCACATAGTAGGCACTTAATAAATACTGATGGATGCCACAGCTTGATTTTTCTCATCTGTAAAATGGGGGACAAATCAACGTTGCACTAGTATCCCCCTCAGGGATAGTCTGCAGATTCAGTGAATTAAAGGAGGGAAGCAGAGTTTGAAAAATTATTGGTAAAAGAAAAAAAAAAGAAAAATTAGTGGTATGTGAATTTGAAACCCAATTGTTATTTCTTTTTAAAAATAAAAGCTAGAGGCAGCAAGGGGGTGCAGTGAATAGAGCACTGGCCCTACAGTCAGGAGGACCTGAGTTCAAAGCTGGCCTCAGACACTTAACACAAAAAAACTAGCCGTGTGACCTTGGGCAAGTCACTTAACCCCAATTGCCCTACTTTCCCCTCTCCAAAAAGCAAAAAAAAACAAAACCAAAAAATTAAAAAAAAAAATAATAAAGGCTAAATCCAGTGTCTGCCATCTGGATTCTAGTCCCAGCTCTGCCATTAACTTAACTGTGTGATCATGGGCAAGTCCCTTCCCCTCCTGAGCTACAGTTTCCTCTTTCTATAAAACAACAGGCAATGGGGTTGGGCTGAAAACAGTCCCTAACTTGTCTCTAGTCTCTGAGAGCATTCCATTCTATGATCTTGCTGAGCTCAGGTCCTACTTATCAAATCCATCACAGCATTATGCAAAGGACATGGTACATGGTATAATTTGAGGGCAGTCCCACCATTTCCCAAACGTCTCCCCCCCCCACCTGTCACTGGCACCTGAAATTCCACCATTAAAGGATTTGTTTGCAAGAGATGGGAGTGCTCCAAGTTATCCACGGGTTCATAGATTTAGAGCTAGAAAGGACTTGAGAAGCCATCTAATCCAACCCGCTCATTTTACAGATGAGGAAACTGAGGCTCAGAGGGGTTGTGACCTACGCAAAGTTACCCAGATAAAATGTGACCAGGATTTGAATGCAGATCCTCTGACTCCCAATCCCAGTGCATCAATTGCATGCTTTTTGTGTCTCAGAGTAGGGAAATGACATGCCCCAAGTCATGGAGGATTTGAACCTTAAATCACCTCACTCCAAATTCGGTATTATTTCCACTTCACCCTACTGATCCCATCTTATTAAATGACTCAGTTTTACAAATAAGCAAACACACCTTCTGTAGATCAAATAAATCATCTGTCTCAAAGCCACCTATGACTATTGTCCAAATGTATGTAGCTGCTGTTGCCATTAGAGTGAGAATTAAGAGGCATTACTGACTTCACCAAAGTCTTCTCATTAGGGATTTTCTCTACCAGTGGATAATGATAGATCCACTACTCTTATGTGAGATTCATGCAATTATTTTGATATTGGAAAGAGGGAGAAAAGAGAGTTAGGAAATTCACTGGGTTAAGGCATTGACTTTATGAAGGAAGGAGAAAAGAAGGGAGAGACAGGAGGCAGCAAGTGATGGCAGCGTGAGAGAAAGGGACCAGCCTGAGAGGTTGTGGAGGTCAGATCCGCAACTCTTAGCATCTTGTTGGATGTGTGAGTACAAGGAGTACTGCCAAGAACGCTTTGTGCCCCCTCCAAGGCCTCCCACCCATCAACCCCTCACCTCTGGCCCCAAGCCAGGAGCTTTCTTCCCTGGTCCCAGGCCAGCCTGGCCCCATCTTGATCTCCTGGCCAAGATGGATTTCTCTGATTTGTTCTATTTCAGAAATCATTACCAACCCCCTCCAGGCAAAAGATCCCAGGTTAGTGGTAAGGAGAGAAGTTATAGCCAAAGGTGCACCAGAGGCCTGGGGTGGGGGACAAGTTGGAAATCTCTCCTTCCTGGGTGGGACTGGATTCCTGAAGGTAACACTCACCTACTCCTCCCCCCCAACCTCATTCCCAGCCCCGTGCCCACTTATGCAGACCTAGTGATTCAGACCCATTCATCCAAAGAGAGGGGCGGGGCAGGGACAAGCAGCTAGAGTCAGCTAGAGTGACCGTGACCAATGAATGCTCCCCAGTGCCTGCTGGGATTCCAAAGGCAGCCCCAACCACTGGGTCCAAGCTTCTCTAACTTAATCAGAATTGGTGAATTCAAAGGCAGAGGGAGCTTATTCACCCTAGGTTAGCTGTCTAGCTCCCTGTGTGCCCCTGTGGAAAACCTCAACCAGGGTTAGGGGATCGGCCTAGACAGCTCCTGCCTTCTGCAAGCAAACCAATGGATTGCTCAGATGCCACTAAGACAAAACACAGACGACTTTTTGTATATTTTTTTAATAAGGGATTATGTCCACACACTTTGTATATTATTCAATAAACTCATAGTTAGCTTAGTTCCAGGTGGGTGTGGCTGTCTCTGTTCCTTGATCTCCTGAACCCAACATAACCCTCCCATCCCCGACATAGAATTTCTCTCTTTGTCAAAATCCTGAGCCCTGAGCTCCTTGATACTGACCCTGCAACCCTGACATACGTGTTCTCTCTCTGTGTGTGTCTCTCCTCTCTGTCTCTCCTCTCTCTGTCTCTCTCCTTCTGTCTCTGTCTCTGTCTCTGTTTCTCTCTCACTCTCTCTAGGTGCTTAATACTTTTCCCAGTATTGAGCCTGACAGTTTGATACAAAATTCCTTTCCCCAGCACTGAGCTCCCATCAAGCACTGAGCCCCATCCCTAAGTCCTCTATCCCAAGAGTCAGGGACCTTTTCATTACTTTCCAAACTATCCAGAGGTCAATAGAAATCCTCAAACACATTCTTAAATTTATAGCTTCTCTGTCCCTCTCACTGCACCTCCCCTCACTCCTACTCTTGACCTAACACACCTAGTCCTGTGATGTACCTAGCTACAGTTCAGGAGCATGGAGAATAGGCTTGATGGGACTTGATGGTTTCCAAGGTCCTTTCAAGGTAAAACAAACAAACCTCTGATTCTAGAACTCAATGAAGGCAGAATTTGAAGAGTTCGGCCCCCAGGATAATGGAACATGTGCCTGAAAGAAACAGAGAGAGCCCATATCCAGCAGGCTCTTTCCTAGGATACCTAGAACCCTAGACTCCAATCCCAGATCTAGTTTATTTAGGTTGTCTCAGACAGCTGAGATGTAGCATGTCTCACTAGGTCCCCAAGTACTTTCTCCCTCTCCTAACTCTTCCTCTCTCACCCTCAACCCTTGCCCCCACCCCATCTCTTCCACCCTAAAACTGAAATCAGACAGCCAAGAGGCAATGCTTCTGTGCACAGATCCAGTTTATTGTAGAAAACAATAATTACAACTTATGGATTTATTTTTAATTACAAAATAGATACATCATCCTAGGCAGCAAGCTGCCCAAAGCCATGGGGGGGAGGGGGAAAACAGAGGAATGCCCCTTCATCTGCACTCACTACTCCCCAACCCACCCCGATCCTTTGGTGGAACCAAGTCCTAGCTCCTCAGGATCGCCCTCTCTAGGGCTCTGCCCTACCCTGCAACCCCCCCCCCCCCCACCCCAGGTTCTAAAGCTGAATTGCCCAGAGGTGGGAGGGACTGAGTCACTTGAGGTTCTGGGGAGGGAGAGACTGAGGGAAACCAAGGATTCTGGAAAGTCCCCTCCCCACTTGTTTGTCCTGAGAACTTTGCAAACTGGGAAATGGGAGAGATCAGGGAGGAAACAATGTGAGCCACCCACCCCATCTTGGGCCTGCCTCACTCACCCACCTCCCAAACCAGTTGGCCCACTTTGTGGCTCCTGTCACTAAGGAAGAGATGGGAGAAGGGGCTGGGCCACCTGACCTATCCCCTGCCTATCCAAGATGCTGTTTCAGTGTACTGCTGAGGTGAGTGGGTGGGCTCCCTGCTGCCTTAGAGAGGGCCCTCAGGGACGCATTTACTTCTAGAGGAAACTGTAGTACAAAAGGCAAACCCCCATAAACTAGGGTAAAAAAGAGGACATATGGGGATCAGGGAGATACATACAGGATTGGCAGTAGGTTTGAGGATGTGCTCATCTGAGGGTACACACACACACACACACACACACACACACACACACACACACACACACACACTCCAGAAGGGAGGGAGGGAAGCAGCCAGCACCAATTCTGTGACATTGAACCCCTGGCTAAAGGACCAAACCAGCTCAGCCACCTCAAGCATTGTCCAGGTCTCTTCCTTCTCTTCCCAGAGCCCCCAGGCAGGGGGGTGGGGCCTCAGCCAACTCCAACTGCTCTTTCTTTTTCTCGGAAACTTCTGGACCAACTTTGGTCTCCCAGAAAGGCAGGCCCATCCTCCCACCCCCCACCCTACTCCCACTGCATTTCTCTGAAAAGAAAGTCCTAAGTTTCCAGGCACCCCCAGGAGTCAGGTGATGGTGTTTTTGAGAGAAGGGAGGAGCTGAAGAGGGCACCCCCACTAGAACAGGTGGCATCCCTCTGGCATTGTTTCCTCTGCTGATTCCAGCAGGCACCGACCCACCTTTACCCTCCCACCTACCCAGGTTACAGGCATGGAGAGACATACAGGGATTGGGCCAGGCTCTCTGTCCAGGGGAGAGTCCAATCTCTGCCAAGCACTAGGGCTCAAATGGCAGGGAAAATGGAAGAGAAAAGGATGCATCCAGCTAGAGTACAGGTAAGGAGGTGGGGGGTAGGAAGGGCAGCCTCACTGCCCCCTCTTCCCCTTCTGTCCAATGTTCTCCGGAAGCTCCCTACACGTAGTTGCTGGTGGCGGCAGAGCGGGCAGCAGTGTACTTAGCCGAGTAGGACTTTTCACTCCGGGGTGGGCAGTTGCAGCAGAGCAGAGCCCCTCCGAGCAGGAGCAGGCCTGAGGCAGCCCAGCCAATGTACAGAGAGGCGCCCATCTCCCTCTTCTGTCCAGAGACCACCAGCGGATTGTAGAAGTCCCGGATAACGTTGTGGGCAGTCCAAGAGGTGGGAATAATGACCAGAAGCCCAGCCAGGATGAAGACGACGCCAGCCACAATCATGGTCTTGGCCTTGGTGGTCTCATCTTCCACACAGTTGGTACACTTGCCACCCACCAGGGCCAGGAGGAGCCCGAACGCTGCCACGATGATGCAGATAACCACCAGGGCCCTGGCGGCCTGCAGGTCCTGGGGCAGGGCCAGCAGTGAGTCGTACACTTTGCACTGCATCTGGCCCGTGCTCTGCACCACACAATTCATCCACAGGCCCTCCCAGATGGTTTGGGCAGTCACGATGTTGCTGCCGATGAAAGCCGTCACCCGCCACATGGGCAGCGCGCAGGAGAGCATGGAAGCCAGCCAGCCCAGCACGGCCAGGGCAATGCCCATTATCTGGAGCCCCATGGACCCCATCTCCTCAGCCGGAGAGGGAGCCGAAAGCCACGAGCAGCTAGAGACGCTAGAGCGGGATGCCCCGAGGGCCTGGCGTTCAAGAGCTCAGGTGCACGTTTTCCAGATAGGGAAGTCCGGGCGAGGAGGGCGCTTTCAGTGCTCACTCTCCAAGATCAGACAGATAAAGGTAAGACTTTCCTCCTCCCCGCAGGTACAACCGACAAAGCTTCCCGCCAGATGTTAGGGAGTTATAAGGCTTGAGGGCGTGGCAAGGGGGAGGGGGGAGGAGGAGGCGGGGTTTCGACCTGGGCCTCGACCTGACCAGTTTCTCTAGATTCCTCCCAGCCTAACGAGCAACAAAGACACTTTCAGTCCCCTGGTCAAGGCCCCCGGGAGGAGACTGGGGCCCTGACTCACCCAGCCTGACATCCTGGAGAGTGAGTCTCAGAGGAAACTGAACTCTCCCTTCAAAGTCTCGGGGTGCTGAGGTCAAATCAGAGACAGACAGGTCTGAGTCAGCCCCCAACCCCGTCAGGAGGGTGTCTTCCCAAGCGCAGGAGGGAGCCAGGGTCCCAGGTCCCCAGGAGGCGGCTCCGGGGAACCTCTCACCAGGATCGAACACCTTTCTCCCACCCCCGGTGGGGAGGGGAAACCTGAGAGTTGGCAGAGGTGGAGTGTGGAAATCCTCCAGGGGAAGGAGGCTGCTGCTGTTGCTGTCAGCCCGATTTTAAACAGCAATAACAAAGATAATTAGTATTATCTTCATTGCTGGCAGGTGCTCCTACTCATCAGCACCCTCCTAGCTGGCCTCAGCGCTTAGCCTGCACAATCTCATCCAGTAGAGTGAGGCGCTGGGCGTCCAGAACTGGGTCCAGTTGCTTTAGCCTATTAGTGGAGAATCGCCCCTCCCCCTCACCCCTTTCAAAAGAGTGTGAATTGAGTGAATCCCCGTGATCCTCCATCCCACTTTCTCTTCTTAAATAAGAGGGGAGACTAAAAAGTACCCCTGACTGAACTGGCTGGGGGGAGTGTCTTTCAGGAGCATTTCCACTGTCTCCTGAGAGTATTGACCAGTCTGTCTGCAAATCTAAAAGTGGTTGGAGGCTGTCTAGTACAACTCCTTTGATTTACAGATCAGGAAACTGAAGCTCAAAAGAAAACACAGTTTGCCCAAGATGAGACAGGCTCAGGAAGCAGCCATAGAAAGTATTGACATTAGAGTCAGAAGATCTGGGTTCTAATTCATACTCTACTAGGGGAGTAGTAGAGAGGACCAGACTAGCCATCTGGAGGCTGTCTGTGCTGCCCCTTGTTATCTGTGCCACCTTGAGCAAGGCTCTTAATGGCCTGCTGCCTCAGTTTCCTCATCTGTAAAATGATAGGTTTGAACTGGATGTCTCCTAAGGTCTCTTCCAGCTTGAAGTCTATGAAGAAGACATTATAAACAGGACTCAAAATGGTCCGTACCCCAGAGAGCTCTTAGTCTACAAAGGGGAAATGGGCAATTACCCAAATAACTCGATGAAGTAGGACAAGTAGTAATGAATAAAGCAGTGATAAGTGCCTTCCAAGAAACACAAATAGGTTTTAGGGGAAGTCAGTAAAGGAAAGTGATCTCTGCTGGGGTTGTGGTGGAGGAAGAAGAGAAGCTTTCCTGCAGAAGGGGGCCTTGGAGCTGGACCTTGGAGAGTTTTGCTAGGAGGTGGAGAGGGAGGAACCCTTGGGAGAGGAGGCAGCAAGAACACCAAGGTGGGAACTAGAGGGTGTGTCCCAGGCACAGGGAGGAGTCCACTGGAGCACGGGCTAAAGTGTGGGGGAGTTGGTGAGATAAGGCTGGTGCCAGCCTGGGGAATTTGGATTCCTCATCGCTTTAGGGAGATTAATCAAGAGGCAATGAGGAGGCAGATTGGAGGAGTGAGAGACTGGTTGTTGGGAAACCAATTAGGAAGTTTCTGTAATAGGCCAGATGGGAGGTAATGAGGGCCTGGGTGAGGGTGTTGGCAGTGGGAACAGAAAGGAAAGGATAGAAGTGATAAACACTGTTGAGGCAGGGGGAATGGACAGACTTTGCTGCTGCCTGGTTGAATCAGTCAAGGAGTCTAGGAAGGGGGATGTCTGGGAAGGAAGGAAGAAGGGAGGAAGGAAGGAGGGAAGGAAGGAGGGAAGGAAGGAAGGAAGGAAGGAAGGGAGGAAGAAACCAGGCATCCTCATGATGAACTCAGAGGAAAAGATCTACTATATGTAGGTTTCACATCCAGCTGTTGAGAGCTGTGGTCAGATGTTTAGGGGCAAAAGAAAGAGGAGCCAGTGGGCAGTTAGTTCCCTGCAAATTCCTGCTTACCCTAGATAGAATAAAAACTCTCTGGGTGTGGGGACTTCTATGTTCATATTCGTATTCACAGGTCTTGGTACATAGTAGGGCACCTAATAAATACTTGTTGACTAATTATTGCCTGAGGACAGTCCCCACCCACCTAAGAGGGGTCCCTGGCCTTTATTGGTTGCCCCTCTCCCTGCCCTATCAAGAGTGGTGGGTGGTACAGTAGGAAAAGAACTGATTTTGGAATAGCTGGGGTCTGGGTTCAAATTCTGCCTGTTTCGTACTACCTATGACCTCAGGCAAGTAATGTTACTCCTTGGGACCTTGGTTTCATCATTTGTAAAATGAAGGTTGCACAAGTTAGCCTCTAAAGTCATTTTCCAGCTCTAGGACTGTGAATCTATGGTCCTTCTCTGAAGAGGTCTGCAGACCTTGGGGGAAAGGGGAAGGCACTTCCCAGGAAGCAGGTGATTAACTCAGGCTGTCTCCATACCAGCCAAACCTGCAACAACTATTTGGAAGAACCTGTTTTACCAAAGGGACCAGGGAGATGGAGCAAAGATGACTGTCTACTGACCTCCAGTCAAGCTGACCCAGCCACACCCACTGAAGCCAACTCCTGGGAACAGGACTATAGGGTATCCCCCCACCCCAGAAATGCCTAAACTTTCCCATGTAATATTTCCCCAAAGTTCCCCCAGTGCTGCCACTCCTTCACCTTTCCCAACCTTTAAAAGCCTCTCTTAGTCCTACAAACCATGTCCTGTGGTCTCCCTCCCAAACCCCTCAAGTACCCTCTTACTTCAACCAACAGAATCCCCAGATCTCAGAGCTGGCCATCTGGTTCTTAGCTCCTCCCTCCCCCCCAAACCCTCATGGACCAGTATTGCTTTACAGAAACCCTCTTTCTTAAAAGCCCTGCGGTCTTAAAAAATTTCACTCATCACTTCTCTCTCCAAAACTCCCCAACAGAAAAAGAAGAAAAAAACACCAGAGAAACACCCTTGTGGTCCTACACCCAAAAATATCCAAGAAATGGCCCGGTGCCCAGTTGCAGCCTTTTGCAGCCTCTCCAGATTCCTTCTCGGGTCTCTCCTCATGGCCATTCCTAAAGAGGGCCCTTCCTCTGTCCACTTATTTATTTATTCACTCAACACGCATTGGTGAATGAATTTATTGAATTCATTCAACAGGCTTATTCAGAACCTACTATGTGTCAGAAATTGTGCTAGTCAACAGGGATACAAATTTTTAAAAAAGAATAGAAATAAACCCTGCCCTCAAGGAGATTACATTCTACTCAAGAATAAATTTTTCTATAATACTTATGTGTGTATATGTGTACATATGTGAACATACATGCGTGAATATATATGTACATAGGCATAGATACAAGAAGGAGGATATATTTAGAAATGAAGGTGATTAAAAATCCCAAAGAAATCAATGAAGGAAAAAACAGACCCTGAATGCAAGATCAAAACCTCCCACAGTATCCCCAATCTTCTGTTATACATTGATTAAATGGTTCCTTTTCATTTGGGCAGAAAACATCCTTATCTGGGTTTTCATGACTTGAAAGGAAGATGATCAATAATGGCTGTGGTAACTCCTTTATGTTTGCAAGTGAACATTTACTTGACTAAGTATAGGGTCGAGATATTTCTTAAATTAAGCCCTATTTTCAAGGTTGCAATTGAGTGAATGAATCAATGAATAAAAGAACAGAAGAGAGAAAGGAAGAAGAAAAGGAGGGGAAAAAAAGAAGGAAGAAAAAAAAGAAAAGAAAATAGAAGACAGTTGTAGAAACCCATAGGGAGTTGATTTTCAAATACAGAAACATCTTGTTAAGCCATGAGTGGGGGAAGTGTAGGGGGTTGTATGTATGTATGAATATGTGTGTGTGCATGTGTGTATGTATACATGTATGTATGTGTGTGTATATGTGTGTATTGTGTGTATGTGTATGTATACCGAGTTTAAAAACAAAAGGTAGCTAGGGAGGAGCTGGATAGTCTCAGGACAGAACTCATATAGGAGCTAATGCTCTGATCTGGACTCTCAAAGGAAGCCAGGGATTCCTGATCTAGAATTAGAAGGGTCCTCAGAAACCATCATTTTGCAGATGAGGTAACTGAGGCCCAGGAAACCAAGGTGACTTGCCCCCAAGGTTTATGAGGGGGTCAAGCTTCAGGGGGTAGGATCTGAATCTGGGTCCCTCCCTTCTAAGCCAGTGTTCTTTCCCATGTACCTCTCTGCTTCCTACAAACTGGAGGGGTAGAAGGAGTGCATTCTTTGCCTGCATTCCTGAAATCCAGTCTTCCCTACCAAGGGGCCCATGCCATCCCGTGCCCACTCAGGGCCCTGCACATGGAGCTCTCTCTGCTGGAGAAGACATTCCACTGTACAAACACACACTTGGTTTAGTCACCCTGGTTGCCTGGCTGCTCCTGGTGGTTATTCTCATTTCCCATCCTCCACAGCCTCCTCTGCCAGGTCCTGACCCAGGAAATTACAGTCCTACTACCCTCCTTCAAAATGAAAGTCCTTTCCTGGTTTTTCTCCCTCTTCTCCTTGGTCCTAAAATCCATTTCTTTTTATAGGATCATAAGACCTTGATATGGGATGGACCTTAGATGTCACCTCCAGGGACTCTTAACTTGGGATCCGTGAATTTTTTAAAAATATTTTGATAATTCTATTTCAACATAATTGATTTTCTTGACTATCTTATGTGTTTTGTTTGATGAATTTGAAAACAGTTTTCTGAGAAGGAAATCATAGATATTGCCAAACAAGGCCATGGCCCAGACAAAGTAAAGAATTCTCATGAATCTAATTCAACCCTTTAATTTCAAAAAAGAAAACTGTAGCCCAAGGTCTCACAGCTAGTAAATGACAAAGGTAGGATTTGAAACCAGATCCTTTGACTCCATATCTAGTCTTCTTTGCATGGTGCCACTCTGCCTGTGGATGTTTGCACCTTCTTCCTGTCCTATGCCTCTCCTTCAACGTCTCAGTTACATCAAACTTCAGGTTATTCTGAGACCAGTCTCTTGATATATGGGCACCCCCTTAGTGCCTCAACCTCTGGTCATGACCTCTCTCCCCTCCCAAACCCACCCCTTAACTCCATACACTTCCCCCACTCATGGCTTCACAAGATGCTTCTGTATTTGAAGGTCAACTCCCTCTGGGTTTCTACAACTTTCTATTTTCTTTTCTTTTCTTCCTTCCTTCTTTTCTTTTTCCTCCTTTCCTTCCTTCTTCTTTTCTCTCTTCTGTTCCATCATTCATTGATTCATTCATCCATTCATTCAATTGCAACCTTGAAAATAGAGCATAATTTAAGAAATATCTTGACTCTATGCTTAATCAAATAAAAATGTTCACTTGCAAACATTAGGTAGTTATCAGTTAGCCATTATTGATCATTTTCTTTTCAAGTCATGAAAACCCAGATAAGGATGTTTTCTGCCCAAATGAAAAGGAACCATTTGATAAATATACAATAGAAGACCTTGGGGATATTGTGGGAGGTTTTGATCTTGTATTCAGGGTCTGTTTTTTCCTTTATTGATTTCTTCGGGATTTTTTATCACTTTCATTTCCGAATATATCCTCCCTACTGCCCAGAGAGACCTCCCTTCTATAATTCCCTAAAGCAACATTTCCCCCACTATATTCCAAAATGATTTGGGGGCTTCATCACTCCAAGGAACACATCAAAGAAAAACATGGGGCTGGCAAATAGGCACAAGCCACAAACCCTGTAGGCTGTGTTGGTCCCACACCATGGAGAGGGTCAAGGGATGATGAAAACCACTGGACACAGGCCAAAAACCATGCCTCCCTGAATTGCCAACTCAGGACTCAAAGTCTTTCTGGCTTTACCAACCCTCCTGGCCCTTCCATTCCATGGGTACAGTGTTTAAGGACTCCAGTATGACAGAGCAATTCATCAATCAACATTTATTAAGCACCCACCATAGTCAGGCAATGTGCTAAGTGCTGGAATAAAATCTAACAGCAGAAGGTACCTCAAAGACCAGAGCTCTTCCTCTCCAACACCAAATCCTCTTGAATGTTTTCTTGGCCCAGGAGATGAGTGAAAACTCAAAATCTCCAAAGTCTATATAGATCCAAGGTACATTAGGTTAATCAGTAATACCTTTGGGAGGATTACATCAGTTTGGGGGTGGGGTGGAGGTAGTTGTCCTCTTGAAAAGGGGTAGTGGTGGTAGCACATTCCACTTCCAGCATTAACCTAATGTGTAACTGGGAAAATTGCAGGGCTGAGAATCTTCCCTTACAATTATACTGTTCTGCTTACTTTGAGGGAGAATGAAAAGAAACAAATGATTCTCTTGCAGAAAAACTCTTTTGACCTTGTGGTGGGCCAACGAGTGGGAACAATTTCACTTCTTCCCCAATTCATTGGCTTCTTGCCCAGCTCCTGAAGCCCTGGTCTGTGCTGTCTGACCATCCATTATCCCTCCTTCTATCTTAGTTGTGTCTGCCCCAAGATAAGCCTAGCTTCCTAGCATGCTGAAGCAGGAGGATTTGTCAATCAGATGCCCTTGGTGTATTCCCTTCTGGAGAAGGGAAGGGCACAGCTGATTTCCTCCCAACTCCTACCTTATCAAAAAGTCCCCCATTCCCATCCTGAGATAACGCCAGAAAATTCTATGGAGAAGTCATACTATTTATGCAAATTGCTTATTGCTTATGCCTAATTGATGATAATGATGGAGTGCAGGGTGTGTTCAGGGAAGACTAGTACCTCTGGTGTGATGGCTACTTGTGCTAATTTGGGCTTAACAATTAACACTCCATCACCTCAGTCAGCCACCACCACACCATCCATACATGGAACCATTAGTTACAACAAATGGAGAAGTTCTGAATGCTGTGGATAAGTTCACTTACCTTGGTAGCGTACTTTCCAGGGATGTACACATTGATCATGAGGTTGATGCACACATTTCCAGTACTAGCTCAGTGTTTGGGAGGCTCTGAAGGAAAGTGTGGGAGAGAAGAGGTATTAGACTGACTATGAAACTGAAGGTCTGCAGAGCCGTTGGGCTGACCTCATTGTCACATACCTGTGAAATCTGAACAGTTTACTAGCACCATGCCAAGAAACTGAATCACTTCCATTTGAATTGTCTTAGAAAGATTCTGAAGATCACCTGGCAGGATAAGTTCCTGGACACTGAGGTCCTTTCTCAAACTAAACTGCCAAGCATTCAAACTCTACTGTAGAAAGCGCAACTCCAATGGGCTGACCATGTTATTTGAATGCTTGCCAAAAAGACTCTTTTATGTACACAGGGCAAGCATTCACATGGTGGTCAGAAGAAGTGATACAAAGACACTCTCAGAACTTTGGAATTGATTGTGTGATGTGGGAGACACTGGTGCAGGACTGTTCAGCATGGCATGCCCACATCAGAGAAGGTCCTGTGCTCTAGGAGCAAAACAGAATTGAAACAGCTCAAAGGAAACATAGAATGTGCAAATTTAGAGAATCCACACCAAATGTTCACATGGACTGTTTGTGCCTGACCTGTGGTAGAGCATTTTGGGTTTGTGTTGGTCTGATCAGCCACAGTCAGAGAACAAAGGACAACAAACAAACAAAGAAAAATGATGATAATCTATCATTAAATATCACACTGAAAAACAAGAGGACTACTACATAGGAACATACCAAACTATGTAAATGAAGGTAGTGGAAGAAGAGAGACACTCACCTCTAGAGGGATCAACAAAACCTTCCTGCAGAAGATGGCACCTGAGTTAAGTTTAAAGGAAACCAAAGATTCCAAGAAGTAGAGGGGAGGAGGGAGGGATTTCTAGGTATGGGGAACAGCCTGTACAAAGGCAGGAAGAATGGAGGAATCGTGTCATCTTTGAGAAACAATAAGCAAGCCAGTTTGGCTGGATTGTAGAGCAAAAAGGAGAATTACATGGAATAAGGTTGGAAAGGTCGGTTGGGGCCAGGTTGTGAAGGGCTTCAAATGCCAAACAGAGGTGTAAGTGGGTGTGGGTGTGGGTGTATTTGATCCGGGAGGTAATAGGGAGCCAGTGGCATTTATTGAAATTAACATCTAAGAAAGAGGCTGCTTTGCCACATTCTGAATGTAGAACAAATGTGGCTATGATGGCATCTGCCTCCAGTTTGCCCTAATTTCTAGGGATCCTGGGCACCAGATGGGAGATGTTGCTGGATTCTTTCAAATGGTTCCACGGTACTGGCAAAATGATAAAGGGATTTTCAAACTAAACCTCATACGTTTGAACAAAACCCTTAGATTGTTTTTAAGGGGAAATGTGATAACCTGATAGAATCTCCTCACACTCAATCCTGACTTCTGTAAGTAAGAAGAGGGGAAAATGGAAATTAGTGTGAGACATCACACAAGGAGACCAGCTCTGCAGCCCTCCCAGCAACGTACTTACTGGAAACAACCACTTCATCCCACCTGAATAAGCTCAAAGGGCATGAGATTAAGAATTCAAGTGATCCAAAAATAGAATGTGCTTTAAAAATCAACCTACTGACCTAGCTTTGAATCCATAGACCATGGATCATATTTAATTCAATACCTCTCTATGCAAGGAACAGCAGGGAATTAAAACCAAAGTGATGGTCCCTGCCTTCAGGAAACTTACACTTTCTACTGGTGGACTGGGAGGTAGGGCACACAGTAGGTATTATAAATGTCATTTTTAAAGGCAGTACTAGAGTTTTGTCTGAAGGTTGGTTTAAATTACAGGGTCCTGCCACTACAAAACTATTAAGAAACACAGCTTTCAAAAGTCAATCAGTCACTCCTGAGCCACCTTTTTACATAAGCAGAGTAAGGTGCCCATATGATATGATTTGAGGCACTCAAAGAAGGCTCACCTGTTTAAAATGATCTCTCCTTTCACTCTGTAAGGATAATACAAACTTCATTCTTTTGGGGAGAAAATACTAAAAAGCAATTAAACATTTAATTATAACATACGCTCACAGATCTAGAGCTTGATGGGGTCTTGGAGGGCATCTATCTGACAGCCTAATTTTACAGAGAAGAAGCAGGTTCATAGAGGTAAGGTGATCACCCAAGTCATAGAGTTCATAAGAGGCAAAGTGAGGATTCAAACTCAAACCCTTTGACTGAACCTGGTGCTATTCTCACTGGGAATTCCTGTTGTTAAAACAACTGGGTCACCTCTGACTCTGTCCATGGTGCTGCCCCTGAATAAGGTACTCTTCCTCTAAGGCATCCCCTGCCTCTGATCACATCTCAATTCAATTTGACCAGCATTGATTAGGTGCCTTCTACGTGCAAATTACTGGGGATACAATCACAAAAATGAAACAGTACCTGCCCTTGAGGTTCATACATCCTACTGAAGAGTGGGATGGGGTGGATACATGGACACAAATACAAGGTTATTTGAAAATCAAAGATTACTCCCCCCCTTGGATCAGGGAAGGTTTCCTGTAAGAGATGGTGCTTGAGCTTTCCTTGAAGGAAACCAAGACTTTTAACAGGTGGAAGGAAGGAGGGAAGCCTTCCAGGCATTGGGAGGAAGGGAGTAAAACTTGTACAAAGGAGGAAGGTAGAATTCTGAGTCTGGGCATCAAGGCAGCCAGCAAGGCAGTTTGGCTTGATAAAGAGGCATGAAGAAGACCAATATAAAATAATACTGGAAAGATGAGTCATTGTAGAGGGCTTTAAAAGCCAAAGTGAAGAGTCTGAACATTCCGTGAGAGATGATCTGTTGGGACTTGCTTAATGTCCAGCATTAAGCATGACCGGAGACGTGAAAAAAGAAGAAGTGACTAGGCCATGAGGGTAGTTCGGGGAAGAACCATAAACTCCATTTAATGATAATTTGAACAAGATTTTTAAAGATCCAAAGGACAAAGATTCAAGTATTCTTATCAATAGACTTAATTTATCACATCCTGAGATATTATCATAGTTTATCATTACAATAGTCTGCTACATCCTGGAAGTAAACTCAGATAAAATCAAGTTTTTGAATTCTAGGCACCAAAAGTCTGGGGAAGTTTATCAGGTCTTTGGAAAGTCAATTAACATTTTTAAAGGCATTAACAAAGAGGATACAAATCAGAGCACGACTACAAACATTTAGGTTTCGTAAATCATTGTCTTGAATCTGCTATACCTTGGAACCAACACAGGAATGGAAAATCTAATAAAAGACTAGTCTTTTTTAAGTATCTGAAGTTTTGGGGGCAAAGGAGGCTTTGTTGGAGTCAGGATCTCAGACAAAAGTCTTTTTAAGTGCACCTCTGAGGTTCTTTCAGGGGAGCCAGCCTTTGCAAGTCTTGTCACCTTGAGAGGAATTAGGGTACATAATTAAGGTCACTTATCTGAGTCCTGGATCAGGCCTATTTGACTCACCACAATGATCTTCAGTCACTGAAGATTTTTGAGCAGGGAGGTGACATGGTCGGATTAATGCCTTTGGGACAAAATGTTAGCAGCTGTGTGCACAATGATTTGGGAAAGAGGCAGGGAGAACAATTCGAAGGCTTGCAAGTCCAGGCTAGAGGTAATAAGGACCCAAATTAAGATGATACTGACATGAGGAGAGAAAAGGGAAAAAATGTGAGAAATATGTGGAAGGTAGAATCAACAAGACTTGGCAATTGGTTGGACATGGTTTAAAGGATGGCTTCACCCTCTATAGAAACTGAGAAGTCTGGAAGAGTGGTAGGAGGGAGCAGGAGGACATAGAATGGGTTCTGTTTGGGACATGTTGATTTTAAGATGACTGTGGTACATCCAGATGGGTGCTGAGGGAGAAATGGCTATCAGGAGAGACACTGAGGCTAGATTATGTGTATCTCCTTGATGTATCTATCCACCAGTCAATCCACAATCCACAAACACATATTTTGTAGTAGATGCTGGGCTAATCACTAGGGATACAAAGAAAAGGCAAAGAGGAAAAAAAATAGCCTCTGACCTCCAGGAGCTTACATTCTAATGGGGTAAAGAGGGGGAGATAACGTGTACATATTTTGGTAGATAACATAGGATTGGAAATGGTCTCCTGCAAAAGACTGAGCTGAGTCTCATAGGAAGCCAAGGATTCTGATAGGCAGACATGAGGAGGGAGGGAATTACAGGCGGGTGGTAGGAATGACAACCAATAGAAAAGTAAAGAGATTGGAATGGAACATCTTATGTAAGGGAAAACAAGTGAGGTCAATATTGCTGGACCATAAAGTTTGTGGAAGGGAATAATGTATGAGACAGTAAAGATAGGCAGGGGAAAGAGTGTGAAGAGGTGTGTCATAAAGGAGGTTTGTATTCTACCCTATATGTAACGACAACACTATAGTTTATTGGAAGGGGGTATTGACAAGATCAAGCCTGTACTTTAGGAAAATCCCTTTAGCAGCTGAGTGGAGGATGGATTGTAGTGAGGACAGACTTGAGGCAGGGAGACCCATTAGGATGTTATTGCCATAGTCCACACCATAGATGATAAGGGCCAGATCTAGGGTGGTGGTTATGTGAGCAAAGAGAAGGAGACATACATGAGAGATGTTTTGGAGATAAAAATGACAAGCTTTGGTAACCAAGTATAGATGTAGGATGAATAAGAGTGAAGTGTCAAGGATGATGTGAAGGTTGCAAGCCTGGGTGACTGGATGATTTATGGGGCTCCTGAACATTAATAGGGACTGTTGAGAGAAGGAATGACTTGTGGAGAAAGATAATGAGTTCTGTTTTGGACATGTTGAGTTTGAGATGCCTGCAGGACATACCACTTGAATTGTCCAGCAGGCAGTTGGTGATGCATACTGGAGCTCAAGAGAAACCAGGACTGGATATAGCCATCTGGAAATCATTCACAAAGAGATAAAATTGAAACTATAGGAGGCTTAGGAGATTCCCCAAGTATAAGGTCACAAGGTAAAACATTTTGAAAAAGACCTCTCATAGTTAAGGAGCACGACCAGGACAACAGTCTGGCAGAGTAGACTGACTGAAAGGGGACATTCAGCCAGGTTCAAAGAGAAAGAGAAGCTTCATGAAGACCCAGAGAGAAGAGTGTGGAGGAGAAGAGCTTGGCCAACAGTGTCGATGGCTGCTGAGATATACAGAAGGATGGGGACTGAGAAGAGCCATTAGATCTAGCAATTAAGAGTTCATAGGTAACTTCAGAGTGTCAGGTGAATGATGAAGCTGCCAGGCAGGTTACAGAGGGCTCAGAAGAGTCACTCCAGGGTATTTACACTGAGGGGTTCCATTTGCATCAGAGGACAACAGGGATTGTACCATGGGACTGGGGGGAGGGACTATTTTTCACTCCATCTGTTTTTCTGACATCTCCTTTCTGTCCCCTTCTATCTTCCCTAGTAACTGTCTTTCTGTATATAGTCTTAATGTTCCTCTTTGGTTGTTCATATATACACAACTTCCAACTTGGTCACTCAGGCTGACACCACCCATGTCCTCAAGCAAGCTGTTAGGCTCCCAGGTAGCCTGACCCTGAGCTGAGCATATCTGGGCTCAAGCTATTACCATTCATAGGATTGTTGGATAGTAGATTTGGAGCTGGAGGGGATCTAAAAGGAAATCTATTCCAACTTGTCATTTTACAGATGAGTAAACTGAGGAACAAGGTGGCACAGGTAGTAAGTAGTAGAACCAAGATTTGAACCCAGATCTCATGTCCCCATATCCAGCACTGTACTGCAGCACAACACCTTCCCACCCAGTTTTCTTCTGTGGGAGACCAGATTCTTGTGGGGTCCTTGGGGTTGGGGGAATACACGTGTATCAGCTGACTCAGCCCAATACAAGCCTCCACACCCTTTCCTAAGTCCCTAAATTCCCACTGGGGCTGCTCTAGAATTCACCATTGGTTGTCAAACAATAAGAGACAGGAGTTTCCCAGAATAGCCTTCAATTGGCCCCACCCAACTCTGGAGAAACTGAAGGAGTGGCTCAGGTGTATGAGTTGGGTGGTCCTGTGAGCCAGCTGGGTCCTGGAGGAAACACAGAGACTCAGTGCCAATCAGTGAGCTAGAGAGAACCTGGGAACTCCAGGTCCAGCTGCCAGTGGATCATTCAGCCAAGATGTAAACACCATCTCCTCCACACCCTCCCCCACCCCAATCACAGTCACAGGCACATACCAGCATACCAACAGGATGAGGAAATCCAGGCAAGTTGGGAGGAGGCAGAGTGGTAAAGGATCGAGAGCTAGGAAAAAACTTCAAGATCAACTCCAACTCTCTCATTTTACAGAAAGGGAAACTGAGGCTGGGCATTCCCCAACACAATCTGCAATTCCTGATACTGAGCCCTGCCCCTCTCTCACATGTATACCCCTATCCATCACTTATAGCTAACCTCTCCACCCCAGGAACTGGGAATATTTCAGAATCCTTCTGAGAAGCCACCAAAGGCTCAGAAGAAATCATAACCTGCTTTTCCAAAGGCACCAGTCCCCACACCTGGCTTCCCATTCACCGCCATGCCATAGCAACTGCACCCTCACCATGGGCACACCACATCATAGGGTTTTTCCTCTTTACAATAGGTTGAAAGTTATTGGTGTGCTTGAGTTGCAGAATGGGACTCAAGTGTAAACCCACATGTTGCCTACTCCAGAAAAAGGGGAGCTGCTAGGGTCGACAAGGGAGAGGGAGACCAGGAAGCTGCTAGGGTCAGCAAGGGAGAGGGAGACCAGGGGAGATGGTAGGGTCAGCAAGGGAGAGGGAGATCAAAAGAGGTTCAGGAACCAAACTATTAAGAAGTAGCTGTCTTCCCAATCCCTCTGTAATTTGGGACAGGGTTTGTCAAGAGTGCAGCTCGTTTGACTATGGCCTTGGGCTGAGCGTCCAGAGCCTGATATTGGACCAGAAGCTATAGGAAAGCAGGTGACAATTTCTCCAGAGCCCTAATTGCTCCTGGAAAAGCCCCCAGGGTCTAGGTTTAGAGATGAAATCCAAGAATTAAGAGGTTCGTTGTTCTAGGTGTTAAGGACAAGGCTTGGTGCCAAGAATGGGGGCTGGATGGGTGAAAAGAAACTCAGTGTCAGAGACAGTAGCTCATTGCTGGGGTTTGTTGCAGTAACTGTCATTTTCTGGGATGGGGAACTCAGTGTCAGTGATAAGGGTTCAGTGCTGGGGACATGAACTGAGTGCAGGAATTAATATTCAGTGCCTGGGTTAGGGGTTCCTTACCTAGGATGAAAGTCTCAATATCAGAGATGAAAACTCATTGCAACAGGATGGGGGCTCAGCATCAGAGATGGGGGCTCAGTGATAGTAAAGGGGACTCAATGCTTCTTGATGGGGCTCAGAAGTCATTCATGGGCACATGGCGAGGCACCAGACATATTTTCTTCTCTTGTGCAAGATTATTGAGAGTGTGTGAGGCCACGAGACTCACTAGAAGCCTCAGGGGCTTTAGCTAATCACAGACCTGACTACAGTGCAAGTCTCTGAACACACCCAGTCAGTTTGGGCTCATCCCATGGAGACTATATCCAGCCATATCCTGCATGGCACTGGAGATGTGTTGGGAAGCAAAGAAAGGAATGGGTGTGTGGAGGTAGCAGGAGACAGTGAGAGATAGCAATTAAATTGAGGGTTCCAAAGTAACATTGGGGGAGAGACACTTGGGCTAACCTCCAATTTGGAGAAGTGGAATTAGGAATTATTCAGTATATCTTCTAAGAGATGAGTCCTAGGCTTCAGAATGCTGCATGGAGTATTCATTCAACAAGGATTTATCTTGTGTTAGATAGTTAGCCCACTGTGTTCAAGGCACTGCACTAGATCAGAAGATCCAGAATCAAAAGTGAAAAAGAGTTCCTGCTCTCAAGGACTTTGTATTCTCCTGAGGCTCAGTGTCAGAGATGAAGGGTCAGAGACAGGGGCTTAGTGTCAGGGATGAAGGGTCAGAGACAGGGGCTTAGTGTCAGGGATGGAGTCAGTCAGATAGAGGGGCTCCATCCCAGAGATGGAAGGAAGCTCAGGGATAAGAATGGGAACATAATCAGGGATGGTAGGGCTAGAGGGGCCCAGTGTCAAGGATGGAGAATCTTAATATTGGGTGGGAACTCAGTGACAGGAGATGAATATCTGATAATCAGGGGTCATCATCAGAAACTGAGATAGACATGAAGTCTTAGCGGTGGGATTAGAAAGAAGAGAGCTCCGGGAAAAGGAATGAGGTCATTAGAACACCAAGTGGTAGAGGAGTGAGTGAACCACACTGACTCCATCTTGTGACTCAATTCTGGAGTGCAGTTCCCTTTTTATTCAATGAGGCATCTAGTCTAATTTCTGTCTTGTTAGAAAACTTTATTCAGTTGTGGTCATTGTGATAAAAATTTCTTGCCTTGTTTAAACCTAGCCCTGTGTGGCTGGGAAGCTGAATCACCTCTACCTACTGCTACGGACGGACCCAGATTATACTGAGAGACCCAGTCAGATCTGAAGATTGATGCAAAGAGTTTTCTCACAATCACCATCTCAAGCAATCTCAAGTCCTATCTCAAAGTCGTCCCCATACTTATCAATCTGTTTCTGTTTCCATGTTCCTTTGATTGTTCACAGACACTTAGGGGGAGTGGGATGCCTCTTTTTCTGAATTCAGGGAATTGTACCTGTTTTTGCTTCTCTCTCCCAGCTTGGAAAATCCTCCAATTAGAAATCAGATTATCTAACTTATATCCTGATTAATTCTTTTCCATTAATTAATTGGCCTTATTTGATTCATTGTTTTAAATGCATAAAAATGTCTCTCTTTGTATTCAGGGTCCAGTGCCAAGCTGAGAAGGCCTGGTCCTCATTTGTTATGCAATTACCTTGAATTACTTAATAAATCAATATGCTCAGAAGCTCAAACTTTTGTTTCCTCAGTCATTTCATCTTTCACCCCGCCCCCCCCCCAAGGACCAGCTGCCCTCTTGCATTAAAACCTTGGCTTTGGCCATAACAGTCACACTGTTAGCCCAGAGCCCTGTCCCTCATCCTCAACCCCTCCTAATACCTCTGGGACCAGAAGATGCCCTAGTTAGATCAGAAATGGAGTGCCCACTCTTCTCTTCCCTCACTTCACAAACTCATCTCCTATGAGTTGGCACCATGACATGCCAGAAAGAGTACTGGATCTGAACTGAAATCTGGGTTCTATTCTAGGTTCAATACTTACTACTTGTGTGACCCTGAGCAAGAAAATACATGTCTCTTGGACTCAGTTTCCTCATCCATAAGATGAGAAAACTGAACCAGAATGCTGGCTCTTTCTGTTCCAAATCCAGTGATCCTATGACCACTTCTGGACATCTCTCCCTTGGGCCATATTGGAACAATGAAGAAGAACCCTCCCTCAAGATCTCCCCTCTCTTTACTAGGCTTCTGGTTGTCCTTGGGGCAATGTAGAGGAAGCCAGGAGTAATGCCTCCAATCAATCAATTAACAAGGATGTATAGCCATCTACAATGCCAGGCACTGTGAGAAGCACAGTGAGAATGCAAACACTAAAAAGAAAGAGAAGTCCAAAGGCATGCCCATCATTGAAAAGCAGGAAATGAGATGAATGGTCTGGACACCTTTTTGGAGGAGCTCTTTGCTCTATCCTACAATCAAGGGGGTGCCAGGGCAGAGGGTACTGAGGAGTTGTGAATATCAAGGCAAGAGGAATTGGGTTGAGGGTCAATGTCTTTGCAAATGGGTCCAAGAATTTCTCTAGGGTTCTGTAGGGTTCTGATTGGGGAAAAAGTCATAAAATATAATAATGGGTAAAAAACCAAAAAAACTTAAACTCTGTGAAAGGTGGAAGCTGGGACATGGTGAACTGCTCATAATCATAAAACTTAGATACTAAATCATAACTTAGACACTGAGTCATAACTTAAGAAACTATGACATAAGGAAGCCAAAACAAGAATATATCTTGACCTATATGTGACTGGGACATGATGAATACACAAACTTATGTCTGGACCTGATATTGGCTTAATGGCCAAGCTCATTACTAAGCAGAAAACCAAAAATATCCACCAATCATGGTGCTACTCTCCATAGCTCCTCCTCCCTTTGTCTGTTTTCTATAATTATTATGGGATTTGGGGGGAGTTCTTAATGGGGATCCACTAAACTGATTATTGCCGCAACCCAGAGATTGCCCATATTTGTAAGTACTACGATTTATAATCAATCTAGAAATACTTGGCCTCTTCCTCTGGTATCAAAAGAACACCTCACAGTTATGGGGGAGGTACATGGTTCACCAGCCTGGGGAATTCCAGACCTTACAAGCTTCCTCTTGGCCTTGGGACTTAAGAAAGTAGATTCTGGCATCTGAGCTCCCTGCCAGCAATGGAGCAGGTGGTTTAATTCAGGGGAAGGAGTGGAGTTTGAGCATTCAAACCCAAATTCTAGGTTAGGAGGGGATGAAGAAAAGTTCAAGGTCTCCTCCTTAGGGGTGGGAGCTAGGGAGACCTTTTCTGATCCTGGGCATAGTTAACAATCTCCCCCTCCCCCACTAAGATCTTTCAATCACACAGTAAGAGACAGACTTCTGTGTAGGAGAATCCTCTTCTCACCTTTGGTCTTCTCAGCACCCTGGGTCAACTTCCCCTACTGCTTTCCAAGAGAGAAAGATGTCCTTCCTACCCCTACACCAGGATATACTTTTGGAGTTTGGTACCTGTGGAACCAACCTTCCCTTCATTCATTGCATACCCAAGGGCAGGGCTCTGAGGAAAGTCTCCCAGAGAGAGAAAGAGAAACCAGAGATCATTCAAGAGGGTGAGTGATACCACCTGTGACTTCCAGGTGAGTCATCAGCAAGAGAACAAAGAATAGAAACCAGGTGTCCAAGGACCACGTCCCGTCCAGGGCTCTGATCACTGTTCATTACCCCTTGTGAGTCAGGCTTTTCAGATAGCACCTGGGGATTCAGTGGTTTCTCCTTGGTCATGCATGTTCTTAACATCCTGTTTTTTCAGCTCCTTCACCTTCTTTTCCAGACCTGTCTCCACCCACTCCTCTCACCTTTCCCAAATTGGGCTCAGTAGAAACTCAAATGCCCAAGTAGGAACAGAGTAGGTATATCCCTATATCTGCTGCTTAGCTAGTGAAGGGTCCCAAATTGAAGGACCTTTGTCAATAATTAACATCTTATTTAATGAGGAACTTCTCCCAAATCAAACAGTGTCTTTTCCACAATTTATGGGTCTAGAGAGTTGCCTGGGCAGGCACGTGTAGGTAAATATTTAACAACAGACTTGGGGGTGGGGGGTGGGGAATGTAAGTAGGAAATCCCAGAACTTTGTGGGCTTGACTGGATACAGGGAGATCTCTAGAGGTACCAGGTATGCATAGGACATCTTCAGGTGGAAGCTAGGGGAGTGTTTCCTTAGAGAAGTTCATGGGATGATAGATTTAAAGCTGAAAGGGACCTCAGAGGCCATCTAGTCCAACTCTCTTATTTTACAGTTGAGGAATCTAAGGCATAAAGAAGTTAAGTGACTTGTCCAAGGTCACAAAGACAGCAATCATCATTTAGGAGATTTGTCTCCACAGTCATTTCTTTTTCCATTGTACCACAGCTGCCTCAAGGAGGATTGGGTCACAGGACCCTGAGGTCCCTTCCAAGACTGGGATTCATCTTAGAATCCTTGGGCTTGAAGGGACCTCCTGGGTCATGGAGCCTAACCCCTCACTTTACAGATGAGGAAACAATGACCGGAGAGGTGAAGTTATTTTTGGAGGTCACACAGTTAGTGAATGTCAAAGGCAGGCTTTGAATCCATGTACTCAGACCCCACAGTGTGGAGTGGTCTGCAATTTCACAACCTGAAACAAATCACTTTCCCGTCTTAGTGCAATTTTCTCATCCATAAAATGAGGCCATTGGACTGGATGACCTTTCTTTCCTGCTCTGAGTCCTATGAGGTCATAAGATCTAACCTCTGACTCATTTCTAGCAGCCACCCAGTGTCCCTACCCCACTTACCCCACCCTGGTTCCACAGACGGTAAGGTAACCTACTAAGGAAGGTAACCAACCTACTGTGTGTACAAAGTATGGCGATCCTGAGAACTGAGACCAGGGACCAGGAGCAGAGCAACATTGGTGGTGTGTAGTGTTTGTCCTCTGAACCACAAGCACTCAGAGTGAGCCTGGACAGAGAAGGAAAGACCACCAGGTTCATTCCCCAGAATACCATACCTCTTCCCCCTGCCCCCACCCAAGGAGAACTCTCCCTTCTCCTCTTCTCTCAGGATTATCTGGCAGTTTTAGAAGTGTGTGCCTACATTGGTGGTACAAGAATACTCATTCATTCATTTAACAAGCCCTTTATGGTCACACAGCTACTCAGTGCTAGGCACTGGGCTAGGCACTGGAGATATATGAATGTGATTGCCCTAAAGGAGCTTATGTTCTATTAGAGAGAAATAACAATAGACAGAAAAGTGAATACAAAATATACATGAAGCAGATACAATGTAACTACTGGTGGAGGGGGCTCTAGGAACAGGAGAATCAGGCATGGTTTCCTATAGCAGATGGTCCATAAACTGAGCTTTACAGGAGCGTACTGCCATCACCCCATTTCCCTGCTAGACGTCTCCTGTGGTTTGCTCATGAAGAACCGAAAGGTTACAGGTCCAAATGCTGGCCTTGACCCTTGCAAATACTAGCAAGTCACCTCAAAACCTCCCTGTGCCTTTGCTCACTTCTTACATGAGGAAAGTGACTTGTGAGCCTGCAATCTCACAGGAGCTATGTCCTATCTCCAATATGTACTAGCTATGTGAGCTTGGCTAGGTCATTTCATCTCTCAGGGGGTACTGAACCAGGCTCACAAAAGCAGGCTGTTTGCTTCAGTCTGGTTTTGTTTCTTCTTTCCCCTTGTTCACTCCATTGGTTACAACCCTTCTATACAATCAGACTAATGTCCAACGTGAAAGTATTTGCAGATCCTGTACTGGATTGCATGCTGCCATGGGTGGGGGGGGGGGAAGAGGAAGAGGAGAAAATGTGAAACTCAAGGGATTGTAGAACTGAATCTTGTAAACTAAAAGCAAATAAGCAAATCAATAAAAAAAAAATAAAATTGTAAAATTAAAATAGTCCATCTATAATTAATATCTATAATAAAAAATATTGAATACTTCTTAACTTGAAAAAAAGCAGGCTGTTAAATTTTCAGCGGGAGTTCTTACACTCTGGATATTGGCAAATAGTATAAAATCGGGGCCTGAATGATTATTTTGTTGATTGTCTAGATTTTTAAAAAGTGATGGAGGATAAGTTAAGGATGTTTAAAATCTTTCCTATTTACATTCCCTCCCCCCCACCCCCCAGCCTATTGTTAAACATTTACCAACACGTGCCTGGCCAGGCCACTCTCTAGGCCCCCAGGTTGTGGGAAAGGTGCTGTTTGATTTGGGAGAAGTTGCTCGTTACTTCCAATGAAATCGTAGGTCGAGCCAAAAACTAAAAACAGATGCGAGTTGTTAATTATTGACCAAGGCCCAGCCATCTGGGGCCCTTGACCAGCTGAACCTGCACGGAAGTGACCCTTTAGGCCCGGACTTCTGAACCTGAGGTTTGGGAAGCTGTTTGGGGATATTTCAACAATCATGTTACAACAGGATTTCCTTCCTTTGAAATCCTCATGTTTTATCTTTTGCATTTAAAAACATGATTCTGAGATGGGCTCCTTAAGTTTCACCAGATTGTCAAGGGGTCTTAATGCACAAAAAAGTTAAGAACCTTGATCTAGGAATTGAGTTAAAAGAATAAGGAATGGGATATAAATTCTCCTTTCCCCCATAGTTGGGGGGACCTGTCTTTTGAGCTGTAAGGTTTTCTTAGAAAAGAGGGTTGAGATCCTTAGCAATGAAGGACCCTATTGTTCTCTAGGCAGCCCCTACCCCTAGAGAACACTCGATGAAGGCTGTCTGGACTGAGACTGATAGAGGAAAAAAATCTTATTTAACCCTAACCTGTCTGCTGTGGATAAGCTAGAGGGAGAAGGAATTCTTGTTTCTTTTTGTGCAAAAGTGACTGAAATTCCTGGACTATAGAAGGGGTCAGCTACCAAGTGAGCTCCACCTTTTTTAAGAGTGGTCTGAACAATTCCAAAAGACTCACGATGGAAAATACTACCCACAAAACTATGGAGTCTGAATGAAGATTGAAACATACTATTCTCTCTTTATTCTTTCTCGTGGCTTTTCCATTTGGTTCCGATTCTTCTTTCACAACATGACTAATGTGGAAATACGACTAATAGGAGTGTAACACATATAGCCTATTTCAGATTGCTTGTCATCTTGGGAAGGGGGGAGTAGAAGGAGAAAAAAATTGGAACTCAAAATCTTATAAACGTGAATGTTGAAAATGTTTTACATAATTGGAAAAAGTAAAATGGGGGGGAAGTAAATAAAGAGTGGTCTGAGGTTCAGAGAAGTTGACTTGCCTATGGTCACACAGCTACTACAATAAGTGTCAAGACTTAGTAAGGATCCAGACAGTTTCACACTGCCAAAGTGATGACCATTGAATAGGAAATTACAATTTCTGAAGGAAAAAAATTCACATTCTTGTTAGTAACAATTCCTAACAATGAGAAAAAAATATGAATCAAATTAGCTTAAAGGTAATCCTAAACCATAGAATGCAGAAAAAAAAAGGCAAAATTCACTGTTGGTAGGACACTGGAGAAACAGGCACACTACTACATTATTGGTGGTACTGACACTGGTGTCAACATCTGTCAATTTTTTCAGAAAGCAATATGACATGCAATAAGGGTCTTGCCTTTCAACACATTGCATGACACAGTGGAAAGAGCAATAAATTTGGCCTGTCATCTAATACATGGAGTAGTGGATAGAGAGCTGATCTTAAAGTCAGAAAGACCTGAGCTCAAGTCTCACCTCTAACATAAACTAGCTGTGTGACCTTGGCTAAGTCTCTCCATCCTTTAGGCAGCTCCCTAAGATTATAAATTGGAGAGAAGGTGCCAACCAATATTGGCACAGAAAGTTTTCTATAGCAGTGAAATCCCCGGTCCAGTCCCTGTCCCTATACTCACTACCTATTTTGCCTTGAATAAGTCCCTTCCCCTCTCAAAGCCTCAGTCTCCTCACCTATAAAATGAGGGAGTTTGACAAGATGACCTCTGAGGTCCTTTGCAGCTATGATCCTGTCACCCTTCACTTCCATCATTGAGACTTCATCCCAAAGAAATCACAACAATGACCTAACTGGGCAAAATCTCCATTGCTAGGACAATCTTTGTTTTTGAACACAATAAGTACTTAATAAATGCATGCAGCGTTGGAGCTGAAAGGGGCCTTTGAGGCCACCCAGTCCTGCAGAGAAAACTGAGAGTGAGAAGTCACTTGCCCGAGGTCAGCAAATTCATGGCAGAGCCAAGAAGAGGATCCAGGTCTCCTTCCTCCCAAACCAGGGCCTTTTCCACTGCCCTGGGGAGAAGCAGAGAAGATCGTGTGGTACAATAGAAAGAGTAATAGCCCTGGAGTCAACGGGAGCTGGGTTCAAATCCTGCCTCTGAAGCTGACTTCCAATATGTCACTTAACTGCCAGGACCTGTTTCCTCCACTGCCAAGTGAAGGGGCTGGGTTAGACAAGTTGGTCTGAGATTCCTCCTATAAGAAGATGAAAAATAGAGGAAGCAGGAGGAGGAGAGGGGAGGAGGGGATGGGGTTGAGCTGAAGAATTCAACCTTCAAATCCCAACATTTCTCCTTCCTCTGTTTAAACAAAAACAAAACCCAAGAGGGTTGGACTAGGAGGCCTTAGATTCTCTGAGATAAGAAGTGGATACAAGCACAGGGTGGAGGCCACCACGGTCTCAAGGGTGGGAGAGGGAGCCTCCTGGTGGCACCAAGAAGTCACCACACTTTTTCAGGACCCAGGAAGTCCAAACAATTGTGTGACCCAAGGTCAAGGCAATGTGAGATTCCCAGCCTGGGCCAAGTTGGGGGGGTTGGGGGGGTGCTGAGAGGGCACCATTGGCTTTGGAAATGTGAGTGAGGCTGGTGAGCAGCATCATGTATACTATCAGGCTGTGTGTTTGTTTGTTTAGGTTTTTTTTTTGCCATATTGATTGGTTTTGTTCATTTTTTTTTCCTTTTCTTCCTCTTTTTTTCTTTTTTTTTTTTTAAAACTCTTTATTATAAGGAATGGCTCTGGGATGAGGGACAGAGATAAAGGGAGGAGAGTAAAAGAACTCCATAAAAATCTATTTTTTAAACATCAGAAATCAGGAGTGAGGAAACACTGTCTGTTTCTAATGACCAAGCCTGGCCCCAAAGGGGAGAGGAGAAAATGCACACATCCCTTCCCTTCATGGGGGAGGAGGGGAGCGGGTCATCCATACGGAACACTCTAAATACTGTCAGACTTGGTGGCTGGGTTGGTCAATTTTGCAGAACTCCATTGAAAAAAAAAACAACCTTTTTCTCTTTTATTCTTTGTTCCAAGGGATGGTTCTCCAGGTAAGGCAGGGGGAAAGGATATAAACACGGAAATGGATGAGATTTTAAAATAAATGATAATTGTTGGTGGAGTTGTGAACTGATTCAATCATTCTGGAGAGCAATCTGGAACTGTGCCCAAAGGGCTATAAATAATTGCATACCCTTTGACCCAGCAATACCACTTCTAGGGTTGTATTCCAAAGGGACCATGGAAGTGGAAGGAAGACCTATATGTAAAAAAATATTTATAGCAGCTCTTTTTGTGGTGGCAAGAATTGGAAATTAAGGGGATGCCCATCAATTGGGGAATGGCTAAATAAGTTGTGATATATGAATGTAATAGAATATTATTGTGCTATAAGAAATAAGGAGCAGACGGACTTCATATTTACCTGGAGAGACTTATACGAACTGATGCTGAGTGAGAAGAGCAGAACCAAGAGAAAATTGTACACAATTACAGACACAACGTGTGTGTGACCACCAGCTTTGATAGATTGGACTCTTCTCAGCAATGCAGGGTAATAATACAACTCCAAAAGTCTCATGATGGAGAGAGATGTCTACATTCAGAGAAAAAAA
>CM053584.1:378661111-378725589 GCA_028627135.1 Pseudochirops cupreus
TGCCGCCATGGGGGCGGGGGGGGGGGGGGAGAAGGAGAGGGAGGGGGAGAAAATTTGAAACTCAAGGGATTGTAGAACTGAATCTTGTGAACTAAAAGTAAACAAACAAATTAATAAAGACAAAAAATAAAAAATAAAATAAATGATAGCAATGAAAAAATTTACAATTTAAGAAAGACTATATGGATGGAGGGTTTTCCTGAACCTTGCCCAGCTCCCAGAAAGCCAATTAAAAATACCACACACTCCTTCCCCAAGCTATGTGACTCTAATGGGGGGGGGGGACACACAAGAGAAGGGTAATGGTGTGCTCAGAAATTCCTCCATTCCAAAGTCCAAGAGGGGCTGCTCAGCTATTTTTCTTCTCCCTCTTGAATTTCAGGCTTTTTATGGCACACCCCCAGCCCCACTCCCACCCCCACCCCCAGCACTGATGAGCACAGGTACACCCGGATTTTGTCATAATTCCTCAGACAGAAATAAGACCCCTTGTTCCTCCTCTCCACACTCATGTCCTATTCCAGGACCTCACAGGGAAGAATAGATACAGAGTTGGAAGGGACCTCAGAAGCCATCTGAACCAAATCGCTCATTTTACAAAGGGGGAAACTGAGGCCCAGAAAATGTCAGTGACTTACTCCCTGCACACAGGTGATGGGATTTGAACCTGGGTCATCTGACCCCAGAGTCAGGTCTCTTTCTACTATAGATTATCTAATCCAACCCCATTGAGCCTACAGAAAGTAACTGATTCAATCAAGGTCACATAACGCCATGGCTAAGACTAGAACCCAGGCCCCATGAGCCTAGTGCTCCTTCTCCTGTCCCTGAGTGTTAGGGATGGAATTTGGGGGGAGGGGTGTCCAGGCCTAGGGATGGGGGCTCAGTGCCAGAGAAAAGAGTTCTGAACTGGGGATGGGGGCTCATTTCCAGGAATGAGGTCTCTGGGCCAGAGATATGAACTCGGAACTAAGAATGGGGGCTCAGGGCCAGTCTCAGAGACTGAGGTCTGGGCATGAATGCTTGGTGCAGGGGATGGGGGCTCATTTCCAGGGAGGGAATCTCAGTATCGGGGATTACGGCTCAATGCCAAGGATAGAGACTCAGTGTTAGGATGGTTCTCAGTGTCAGGGATTGGGGCTCAGTTTGGGAGGATGCTGACTAGCCAGGTTTGGTTCCTTAGAATGAAAAGTGCACTAAGGTGGGAGCCAAGAGACCTGGGAATCCCGACTGCTACAAACTCCCAATGTGGCCTTAGCCTCCCTCCTTGCCAGGCTGAGCAGGCAGCATAGATGGTTGGAGATACCAGAATGTGGCAGCATCTGCATGGTTTCTGGCAGGGCCAACCCTGAGGAAAGTTGAGCCACAGAAAGAGAAAGATTGACTCAGCTGGCCTCTTTATGGCTTCCACCCATACCCCGTATGACAAAGAGGGACTTTCTACAAAGGTGGAGGTTGGAGGGAGGAGCAAGAGGAGGCAAAGAAAGGCGTGCCTCAGATTGCGCTTCCCTTTCTCTGTCTCCTGTAAATCCCAGGAAGCTAATCTGGAAGCAGGGGAAATTACCAGGAGGGAGAGCAGGGGACAGATACCCTGCTGTGTGACCTTGTGCATACACACACACAAACACACAAAAAGACACACCCATATACACCCATTTCCAAATTTCGATTAATTCTAACTCAGGCACATCCACCCCCACAGATCTGTACAACACAGAACGCAGCCCAACACAAAGCTGGGTACCCAGACCCAACCAATATTGTAGTACCTTGGACACTTCCTCCCCCCCAGGCCTCAGTTTCCTCATCTGTAAATTGAGGGGCTTGGACTAAAGGCCCCAATGTCTCTAGAGCTGAGTCTAGCCAAGTCAACAATCACACACAGGTGTGCCCACATGTGCAAACAACACAATGATACACACATTCCTACATCAGCACAATTGTGCCTTCTGCTCACAAATATACAGAGATATGAACACAAAACACACACAGGTGTGCCTGCACACACTAATAGGAGAACTCCTGCATGAACATGGGAATACCTTATAGACACACACAAACCCACACAGATGTGACTGCGCATGCAGACAACATGCCAATACACAATGCCATACAGTCATGGGTGTGTCTTCCCTATGCAAACACAGATGTACATGGAGGGCACATACAACACCCTAGCTAGCAAAAACACACTCACACATAGATGCCCACTCACCTTCCCACATACATGTACACAAACATGCATTTGTGGATACACAAACATGCCCGGCCTAAATACGTACACGCTTTCCACTTGTGATCACACAAACATAAGGAAACACAGAGAGTAGTACACACAGAGCACACACATTCTGCCCTCCCCATGCAAAGGTACCACACACACACACACACACACACACACACACACACACGGAACATCCCACCAACATGCATGCATGCACACACACAGACACACACACACAAACATGCACAGCCACCACACAGACATGTAAATGGGCACGCATACAAATACACACCCTGCCATGCCTACACAAACACGTGTGTGCACACACAGACACACACACACTCCCCTGGCCCCCTCCTCCCTAGCACGCTCCCAGCAGCCTCAGTGTTGGAGAACCAGTTTCCCAGGGCTGAGGTTTTCCTGATTGGGCTCTTCAGGGAGGCCTGCACAGGGCAGGGCAGGGCAGGGTGGGGTCAAGGACAGGAGAGAATGGGGAAGAGGAGGGATTGGGGGGGCAGAATTTAGGAGAAATTTACTTTTCCTTTGGCATCTCTCATTTCTGGGGACCCGGCAAGGGGAAGTATTCAGTTTTCCTCCTTTTAGGGAGACAATGTCCCCTTTAAGAGATTCCCTAGGGTGTGATGACCTCCCAGGCCAGGTACAGGCCCAGGAAAGGCACAGACACACCCACTCCTGCCCTCCCTCTGCTTGCTTGGCTCACTTCAAGCCCTTTTGCTGACTTAAGCCAGAAACCCTGAGTTCTGAAACTTACCCTTCAGGGCCTGAGCCTGGAAGCCTCTTGTAACCAAAAGTTAACAGGGAATTCACCTCCATAAGAAACAAGGCCTCTGTCCCCCCAGTGGGCCCCCAGGGCTGTATTAGAAAAACTCAACTCTGATAAAAATGTTAGGAGAGGGTGATCAGAGGGTTGGGAAAAGGGGATGTCCAGTCTCCCCCAACAGATTCAGGAATGTCCTGCCAGCAGGTGCCCCTCAGCCCCCAACCCAATCCCACCCAGCCCTTTCAGGGAACATGAACACAAAAGGACCTTAGAATTCCTTCTAGTTTGATTCCCTTCATTTTACAGAGCAGGAAGCTAAGCCCAGAGAGGTGAAGGGACTTGCTCCAAAGCCTCAGTGTCATTTCTACAGGCTCCTCAGGGCAGTACAGCTGCCCTTCCCAATTACTCTCCTGGTTTTAGGAGCACAGGTACTAGGAGAGCTCACAGTGGCTTAGATCTTCCTGAAGGCAAGAACCAGGGCAGAAACCCAGGCCCAACCCCGATGGATCCACCATGAGAGCAGATGGGGCCAGGGCAGTTAGGGGCATGAGTGAGGAAGAAAAAAAGAGAGGAGGAGGAGGAGGAAGAGAGAGAGGAGGAGGGGGAAGGAGATGGAGGAGGAAGAGGAAAAGGAGGAAGAGGAGGGAAAGAAGGAAGAGAAGGAGGAAGGAGAGGAGTAGCAGAGTAGCAGCCAGCACTTAGATAGCCCATCAGGGTCTGCAATGCCCCGCTTTGTATTTGCTGTCTCAAAAGATTCTCATGCAAACCAAAGCAGGCAGGAGGCAGGTGCTGTCATTATCTTTGTTTTACAAATGAGGAAACTGAGACTGAAGGGGGGTGAGTGACTTGCCCACAGTCACACAGCTAGTAAATATCTGAGGCAGGATTGGAATTCAGGTCTTCCTGACTGCAAATCCATCACTTTATTCACTAGGCGGCCTCCCTGCAGATACTGAGTCAGCAGTGATAGGACGGGGGCTCAGTGCCAAGGCTGGGTGTTCAGTGTCATGAATGGGGTCCCAGAGTCAGGGATGATGGCTCAGTGTAAGGCACAGGGCTCAGGGACAGGGACAGGGACAGCGGCTCAGTGCCAAGGGTTGAGATGACCCCTGTGCTGGGTCATATTGCAGCACTGACAATAGGCAGTGCCAAGAGTAGGGTCTCCGGTGCTTTGGACAGGGGATGGGACCCCATTCCCAAGAGGTCAGGGCACCACAACTGCCCCAGATGAAGGAATATGGTCTTTGGGGGAAGATAAGCAGTGACCTTTTTTCAGTGGTTAAGCAACAGCTGATAGGGCCTAATCTTAAATAAACTCTCTCTTTGGTCAAGAAGTGTTGCTTGTTTGACTTCTTGTTAAATAGCACATTTGATAAAGCCTTAACAGTTTAAATAAACTTGGGAGGGAATGGAGAGCCAGTTTTCTTTCACGCCAGAGAGGGAGGATTTAGTCACAGACGAAAGGTTGGCCTTGCATCTGGCTTGAAGGACAGAGCTCCCAGAATGGTTCCTATTCTGGAGTACTTCCCCAGCTCTAATTTGCCCCCAGCCCTTGACCCAGTACCAGTTAATATTTCCCTGGTGTTTGCAAAGCCTTTAGTAGACATGGGAGCCACGAACTGGGAGGCTGCATATACATGGACCCAGGCTAGCACGATAATAGACGGACCTTACAACAAAGTGCACCTGCCGTGGAGTCACTGCTGTTCATACTGATGCCTGGCCTCCTCCACAATCCACTAAACTTCGGGCCCGGTTAGTGTGAATGAATGGGAGTAGTATTCCTTCCACAAAACGGAACCCAAGGGGTTTTCCCTGTGTATTTGAAAGAATGTAGATTTGAAGTGAGAAGGCCTGCATCCAAGCATCCCTTGTCCTGTCCCTTACAGCAGTAGATGTGTGACCTGGGATAACTGACTAACACTCTGAGGCTCAGTCTCCTCCTCTGTGAAATGGGAATGATGACATCTGCCCTGCATAAATCACAGGACTGTAATGAGGAGTAAATGATATAATGAATGAAGTGCTTCAGATACATGTGTTCACTTCTGGGTGATACATTGAAGAGAAGGAGGAGGGAGAGAAAGAAGAAGAAAGGGAAAAAGAAGAAAGAGGAAGAGGAGAGGGGGAGGAAGAGGGAGAAGGAGGAGGAAGGAGGAGGGAGAGAAAGAGGAAGAAAAGGAAAAAGAAGAAAAAGGAAAAGGAAGAAGAGAGGGAGGGGGAGGAGAAGGGGGGAGGGAAAAAGAGGGGAGAGGAGAGGAAGAGGAAAAAGGATGGAGAGGAGAAAGGAGAGGGGAAGGGAAGGGAAGAGGGGAAGGAGAGGAGGGGAAAAAGGGGAGGAAGAGGAGGGGTAGGGGAGAGAGAAGAAGAAGGGGAGAAGGAGGAGGGGAAGCAGAAGAGGGGAAAGAAGAGAAGGATGGGAAGAAAAGGAAGGAGAAGAGGCAAAGGAGGAGAAGAGGGGAGAGGAGGGGAAAGGAAGGGAGGAGGAGGGAGAGAAGGGGAAAAGAGAAGGGAAGGAGGAAGAGAGAAGGAGAAGGGTGAGAAGAGGGGAGGGGAAGGAGAGGAGGGGGAAGGAGAAGGAGAAGGAGAAGGGAGGTGAGAAGAGGGAAGAGGAAGGGGAGGGGGAGGAGAATTCCTCTATTACTTTAAGATCTTGAAAGCACTTTACATACATTATTTGAAATGCTTGAAGACAACTAACTACATTCTGAAGTAGGTACTGTAAGTATTATCTCCATTTTACACAAGAGAAATTGAGGCTCAGGGAAGGTAAAGGCTTGTCCATGATCCTGTAACTGGGCAGCACAAAGCCTAGCATTCTGAGCTCCGACTCCTGGGGCCTGAGCTTAAGTCTCAGCTCTGCCTCTGTATGACCTTGGGCAGTCAGTCATCTCTCTGGATTCCAGCCTCCTCATCTGTAAAACAAAACACAGTCACTTGACTAGATGTCCTTTAGGGTCCTTCCCAGACTTGATCACTCTCCACCAATTCATCAGAGACAGGATGTGAGCCAGGCCTTCCTGATTCCAAACACAACCCTCCATGGACTCCGCCACATTGCACCGATAAGAGATAGAAACTGAACCAGAGGGTACCTAGAGGAGGTGACTAGGGTGGCAAAGTCCTTGAAATCATTGTCAATGTGGACAGGTTAAAGGACCTGGGAGAAGCCTGAGAGGGGATAGGATTACTGTCTTCCAGTAAAGGGCTGTCATCAGATGGCAGACCTGAAACAGTGAGTGGGTAGGAGGTTCAGTGAAGAAGCTTTAGGCTTGACACCAGGAAGAACATAGGAATAATAATCGGGTTATCCCTGGGACTGGTGGGGTCCTTCTCCCTGAAGGTACCTTTGAGCAGAGACTAGATGGCCATTTTTTTGGTCCATTGTAGCAGCAAGTCCTGTAGAGTTACAGGTTGGACTAGCTGACCTTTGGAATGCCTTTCAACCCTGAGATTCTAATAACTATTATTTAAGCACATCAATGATTGTTTTCTCTGATACCCTGTACCACTGAATTCATTGCTGTTCTGTCCTTTCAGTCATGCCTGATTCTCCATAACTCCATTTAGGTTTTCTTGGCAAAGATACTGGAATGGTTTGCCATTTCCTTTTCCTGCTTATTAGACAAATGAGGAAACTGAGGCAAACAGGGTTAAGCAATTAGTCCAGGCTCCTACAGCTGGTGTCTGAGATCAGCTTTGAATTCAGGAAGATGAGCCTTCCTGACACCACTCCTGGTGCTCTGTGCAGCGTGGTGCCTCCTAGCTGCCCATACTGAATTCATATCTAAGCTTGTTTTCAAAAATGAGATGACAGTAAGGGAACACTGGATATGGAATATGGTTTATCCTGCCAGACTCCACTGATATATTGCTTAGCTAAATGAACTTCCTTTTTTCCACTTCCTTTTAAAATCATTATTACAGCTCCCATCCCATCCCTCAGCTGATAAATGGTCAAAGGATACTAACTGGCAGTTTTCAGACAAGGAACTCCAAGGAAGCAATAGTCATATATGTGTGTGTGAGTATACACACATACATACATATATATATACATATATAAGCTTCAACTCACTAATAATTAGATAAATGCTTATTAAAACAACTTTGAAATTCCACCTCACACATTAAAGGGAAAATGACAAGTGTTGGACTGTGAAAAGAACATTAATGCCCTGTTGGTGGAGCCGAGAATTGATACAGTCATTCTGGAAAGCCATTTGGAACTCTGCCCAAATTAGGTATTAAAGTATGCCATAACACCCTTTGATCCAACAATGCCTCTCCTATAGGTATATCACAAAGAAATTAAAGGAAAAGGACCCTTAGTTACAAACAAATATTTATAGCAGCTGTGTGTGTGTGTGTGTGTGTGTGTGTGTGTGTGTGTGTGTGTGTGTGTGTTAAGGAGCACTCATCATTTGGGGAATGGGTAAACAAATTACGTCATATAAATGCGATGAAATGCCATTGCACTGAAAGCAGTGATAAAGGAAATGACTGCAGAGAAATCTCAGAAGATGCATGAATTATTGCAGAATGAAGTGAGAAGAAACAAGTGAAGAATTTCTATAATAAAAATGATATTGTAATGACAAACAGCTTTGAAAGACTTAAGAACACCAATCAATACAACTAACCACAGTCCCAAAGGACTCATAATAGAACATCTCCTGACACAGAGGTGGTGGACCCAGAGTGCAGATTGAGATGTATTTTTTTATATGATCTAAATATAAGGATAACAGGCTTTGTGTTATGCTCTACTTCTAACAGGGATGGGGCTTCAAGTGTTACATGGCTTTTGCTAACCCACCTGTAGCTTTGCAGGAGTGAGATGCAGGTTGTGAGGGTATATCTCAGGTATTCTCAAGGACAGGCAGAGGTACATCTAACCATCATCCTTCAATGTGCTACTAGTTTGTTTCCTTATTAATTTTCTTACTGCATTCAAAGAAAATAAATGGTATGTTCTTATATTTCCCTATAAATTAAAAATTTCTCAATCAACTAATTAGCTCCAAGCTGCAACCCCAGCTTATAAAAATGGGAGAATTTTGTTTCCTATAAACTTTCTCTCCTTTCTGCCCCACTCCACAGACTTATAGTCTTACACTAACATTAGTGTTCCAAATCATATAATTTATTAACAGTAACCAACAATTAAGAAACATAGATAAATATTTCAACAATGTATCAGCTATGAGAAATATGACAGCCAGGGGTACTTCTGCTGACTCCCTGAAAATTCTGGAACCACAAACTAACAATTAAATTCTCTTAGAATGACAGTTAAAGACTCTCAGGAATTTTCCACAGAATGTTTTCTTTGTTTAATTGAGTTAAACTCAGTTGTCCCAGATTGTCTCTTCAGACTCTCTCAAAGCTGACAATTAACCCTCCAAGTTATTTATAGACTTTCTCAGTGACAGTTAAACTCAGAAGTCTCCTTAAGAAAGTTCTTAATTCTCTCACAGTGCCTCACAGACTTACTCTTTTAACTTTGTTTTATTGTTTCTTGATGTCTTGTGAAGTCATTAACTTCTGCTGGCCCAATTCTAATTTTTAAGGAGTTCTTTTCTTTGGTGAATATTTGTACCTCTTTTATGATCATGCCAATTCTGGCTTTTAAGGTGTTATTTTCTTTAGTATTTTTGGTGCCTCTTTTACCAAGTTATTAATTCTCCTTTCATAATTTTCTTGCCTCACTCTCATTTCTTTTCACAATTTTCCCTCTAGCATGCTTATCTCTTTCTTTAACTCTTCCAGGAATTCTTGTTGGGCTTGGATCCAATTAATATTTTACTTTGAGGTTTTGCTTGTAGCTGTTTTCACAGTGTCTTCTACTGACTTTGTGTCTTGGTCTTCCCTGCAACCATAGTAGTTTTTATGATTAAGTTCTTTTTTTGCTACATACTTGTTTGTCCAGTCTTTTTTTTCACTTTGAACTTTATATTAAAGTTGGACTCTGCTCACCTGGGGTGGGGAGGCACTGTCCCAAGCTTCAGGTCTTTTATGTTGCTGTTTTCAGAGCTAATTCTGTGGGTCTGCAAATTGTCAGTGCTTCCAAAGTGGTATGATCCAGATAGAGGTGTGGTCATTGCTTTCCTGGTTTGTGTTCTCATCTTTACCCAGGAAGAACCCCAGTTCCCAGTGGCTACAAATGCTAGTGTTCCTTTTGGCCTTGGAATTATGACCAGGGTCCCACAAATGCTTCTTTCCACCCCAGAACTGCTTATAATCAATAGAGTTGCCAATCAGCAACCCCCAGTCGTACCCAGTGCCAGTTAAACTCTGTAATCTTTTTCTGACCAGTTGTCCAACCCCTTTACCATCTCAGGTCTGAGAACTCCCAAAGCTGCTCATGTGACTGCTGTGGCTGCTGTCACATCTGTAGATTCCAGACAGACCTCAACCCCCAGTGTCACAGACTCTCCTGCAGACCTCCTAAGTTTCTTAATGCCAGAAAAAAATGTCTCAGCCTGACCTTTAGTTCTGCAACTCCCAAATTTGATTTGAGGTGTTATTTTAAAGTTGTTTGATGAGATATGCTGGAAGAGTTCATCTGGATAGATGCCTCTAATCTGCCCTTTTCCTTCACAGACTTTCTCAAAGACAGTTAACTATCATTTCACAAATTCTCTCCCTCTCTCTTAAAGATATAGTAATGGTAAACAAAGTCTCTATTAGGAGGGGGGTGGTATTTAAACATAATATCTTTTGTGAACTTTGTAGGAGCATGTATGAGATTGAAAAATTCTAATTTTTTGAGCATAGCTTAACTCAGACGCCCTTTCCTACAACAAGCCCCTTCCTAGAGACCTTTATTTTTCAAATTCCCCCTTAGTTTTGGTGAAGAGAAATTTAGGTCAGTCTATCTAGGAATATAAATGGACCATGCAAAATCCCACTATGTCACTGGGAATCTTATTGACTAGCTGAGAACAAACCTGATATTGTAGATTAGACCAGGGAGTTCAAGACAGGATCCAGGCAGACCAATCCTAATTTGGCATGGAATGTCTTGGGAAGGAGGGCACCATATCTGTTTAGGAGGTTTAGGGGAAAAGGACATTCCAGGCCTTGAGAGAATCATGGTAGTTCACTGAGTACTGCAGAGAATAAAGTAGTAATGTGAAATAGTGCCTTGTCTAGGGGTAATTACATTCAGCCTCTTCCCTCTCCCATCCATCTTGCACACGACCACCAAGATCCTTAAACCCCAGGTCTGATCAGATTCATTCTCCTCTTAGAATATAAATGGGTCCCTATGAACTCAAGGACAAAAAGCTCACAGCTTCCTCCATTTAAAAGCCTTTCACAAGTCACCACATGCTTCCATGCGAAAGGTACATTATTCCCCCCTATACACTGTGTTCCAGCCAAAATGACCAATGCAATGCTCAGCTATCAGAATCTATCTTTGTACAATTTGCCCCTCATGCCTGGATTACACTCCCTCCTCACCTCTGCATATCAGAATCATCAGCCCAGATCCACCCACAATCAGTCAATCAGCAAGCATTTGTTAAGTGTTTGCTGGATGCCAGGCACCAGGGTACATGGCAAAAGTGACCTAGTGCCTGTTTTCAAGGAGTTTATGTATCTCAACAAGAGCCTTTGTCAGATCCCTCGAACACACACACAATTAGTTTTTCTTTGCCTCACGTGTCCCACAGTGAACAGAAAGCCAGATCCAAAAAGATCAGGATTCAAGTCTTGCTCCTGCCATGACCCTGGACAAGTTTATTTCACTTCTAAATGATGGAAGCAACTCTTTAAAGCCAGAATTTGCAGAGAAAATGGATGCCTGCATTGGGAGAGGGAGTTTCTCACTTGGGAGGTCCCTATAGCTGTGATATCACAGATGCTAGTCCCGGTCCCTAGACCTCATTCTCTCCCGAGTCCCTGGCTCTGGGTAGGACATTAACAATTATCTAACTGAATGGAGCTTCTAGTTACCTAAATGCAGAGAGCTGTGAAATGAGGAGGCCAAGAAAACTCCAAGACTAAGGAAGACTCTAGAGGCTCCTGACACACTTCAGAGACTGAGGAGTTTGGATTTGTTTTAATTTTTAACAATTAACAGGCATTTATCCTCTCCCCCCCAATCCCGCCCCTCTCTCCTCTCTCTCCCTTCCCCTCCCTCTCTCTCCCCCTCCTCTCTCTCTTTCTGTCTGTCTCTGTCTCTCTCTGTCTCTGTCTCTTTCTCTCTGTGTCTCCCTGTGTCTCTCTGTGTCTCTCTATCTCTCTCTGTCTCTGTCTCTCTCTGTCTCTCTCTCTCATCCTCCCCATCCCCCACCAGGGGAAAAAAAGGACAAAGAAAGGTAAAACCTGTGCAGTGAACATAAATCCCTACACTGGCTATGTCCAGAGATGGGTCTCATTCTGCAGCACCCCTTGTCATCAGTCCTGCGGCACCGAGATTGGTCACTGTGTTGTTCAGAGTTCTTAAGCCTTTCAAAATAGTCTGTCTCTAAGATCTCGTTGTTGTTGTAGAAACTGTTCTCTCAAAGAGCTGGTGGAGTCTGAATAAAGATGGAAGCGTACTCTTTTTTACTTTATTTTTCTTGGAGTTTTTTTGTCTGGGTTTTTCTTTCACAACATGACTAATTTGGGAATACGTTTTGCATGAGTCCATATGTATAATCTATATCAAATTGCTCACCTTTTCAATGGGGAGGGTGAGAGTAGAGAATTTGAAACTCATAATTTAAAAACATTTTTTAAATTGGTTTTACATGTAATTGGGGGGAGTCCAATGTTAAATAATTTTTTTAAATAAAATAAATAATATGAAAAAGAAATTGTTCTGCTGGTTCTTCTCTCTTTGTTCTGTATCAATTCATACACCAAGTCTTCCCAGGTTTCTTTGAAACTGTGCCTTTCATTTCTTTCAGCACAGTGGTATTCCATTACATTTTCATAACACAATTTGATTATCTATTCCCCAATTTTCAGTTCTTTGTCACTACCAAAAGGAGCTGCCATAAATAGTTTTGTACTAATAGGTCTTTTTCCTCTTTCTTTGATCTCTTTGAAGCCTTGTAGTGGTATTGCTGAGTCAAAAAGTAAGCACAGTTTGGTAGCTTTGGGAGCATTGTTCCAAATTGTTTCCATGAATGACAGAGCCAAGTCAAAGTTGCACCAAGAATGCATTAATGTGCCTGTTTTCTCACAGTCCCTCCAACACTTGTTATTTTCCATTTCTATCAACTTTGCCAACCTGATGGCTGTGAGGTGGTACCTCAGAGTGGTTTTCATTTGCATTTGTCTAATTATCACTGCTTTGGAACACCTTTTCACATGGCTATTGATTGCTTGGTTTTTTTCCTTAGAAATATGCCTATTCATGCATTTTACCCTTTATCTGTTGGAGGATAGAGGGATTTTAGAAAATCTTCTCTGAAAGGTGAAATCCCAGAGGCAAAAAGCAAAAGCAATAATAGTAATGATAGTTAACATTTATGTAGCTTTGAAGATTTACGATAATGCTTTACATATATTATCATATTTGATCCTCATAACAACCATGTGAAGTGGGTGCTGTTGTTATCCTTGTTTTACAGAAAAGCACTGAGGCTGAGAGAGGTTAAGAGGTCAAACTCAAGGATCTGAACTCAGGTTTTCCTGATGTCAGGTTCAACACTCTGTCCACTAGATTGACTAGTTTCCCCCTGAATCTTCTCCAGTAAAGAGTTAGCCTCCAGGAACCTCTGGGGAACCTGGCACACCAATAAAGGTGTGTCACCTTGGATCTTGGTCAGAACAATGACTGAACATTGTAGTAGGTGGGGGAGGAGGACGGCAGGATAAGAATGACCTCTTCATCTGGAGAGGACAGGCAAAAGAGGGCACCAGCTGGCCTGGAGATGAGAAGCTATGTGCTGTGATGGGGTTTCCTTTCCTGGAGCTATGGCTAGAAGAAGCCAGTGATTGTGAATGTCTCTTCTACCCCTAGAAGCTCCTATAGACACCCTTCTAGTAGCAGTGGGTCCCATGTTAATCTCAGAATCTCAGAGTTGGAAGATCTGACAGGTCATCTAAGCCAAATGGCTCCCTTCCCAACTGATGTATGGACCCTCCTCATAGGACTCCCAACAAACCTCTCCTTCAGCTCTCTGATATTTTATGGCAATTGTCATACCCCACCTTAAACCTCTCCTCTAGGCTGTTTCTAGTTGCTTCAACCATTACTTATATGGCATGGTTTCAACATAGGGCAGCTAGATGGCACAGTGGATAGAACAGCAGTCCTGAAGTCAGAAAGACCTAAATTCAAAGCCAGCCTCAGACAGTCACTAGCAGTGTGACCCTGGGCAAGTCACTTGACCCTGTTTGCTTTAGTTTCCTTATCTGAAAAACAAGCTGGAGAAGGAAATGGCAAACCACTCCGGTATCTTTGCCAAGAAAACCCTAAATGGGTTCATGAAGAGTTGGACAAGACTGAAATGACAAAACAACAAGTAACTTCAAAGTCTTTCACCCACCTGGTAGCCTTCCTTGGGGCACATTCCAGCTTGTCAATGGCCCTGTTAAAATGTAACACCCAGCACTGCACACAATACTCTAGATGTTGTCTGACTGAGGGCAGAGTACATTGGGACCATCACCTCCCTTTTAAAAAACATACTTCCATAAAGAAAGCCCAAGAATGTGTTAGCCATTTTTTTACCTGTCACAATACACTATCGACTCATAGTTTACTATCAATGAACAACATTTTTTTCAGTTAAATGCCTCCTGCCCATGTTTCTCCCATCCTGTATTTTAACCATAGTACAGGGCTTGACATCTCTTGTTATTCAATTTCATCTTGTCAGTTTCAGCTCATCAACCTGTCAAAATATATTTGGATTATGAATCTGTCATCCAACATAGGAGTTTTCTGATACCCACAAACTAACTAAGTTTATGACCCATGCCTTCATTGAAATCACTGATAAAAACATGGTGGACAGAGCAATACTGATGAGGACTGCCTGAAACTCTCTCTTCTCCCTCAAGTCTCCCATGGCAGCCCTTCCTACTCCCTCTCAGCAGAAAACCTTGATCCCTCCCCTCCCAGGAAAATAAAGACCGTTTGCCACGAGCTCTTTCTTCTCCATTCCACATCTCAACACCTTTGCATTAACCCACATTCCTTAAACTCTTTTCTTTCAGTTTCTGACAGTGATGACTTCTCCTAGTTAGGTCCAGCCTCTCCTGAAACCATTCCCTCATTTTCCTCCCCTTTCAATTGTTCTCTCTCTCTCTCTTCCTCCCTCCCTCCCCCACTTTCTCTCTCTCTTTCTCTCCCTCTCCCTCTCTCTCTTTCTCTCTCTTTCTCTCCCTTTTTCTCCATCTCTCTCTCCTCTTTTTCCTCCTCCCTCCATCTTTCCTTCCATTCTTCCCCCTCTCCATCCCCATCTCCTTCCCTCTATTTCCTCTTCTGCTACATGCACACTTTCCCAGACATCTCCTGTCCTAAAAAAACAAACAATAAACAAGAAATCTTCTACCTTGTGATTTCCTCAAGCTGTCATGCATTTGCCCCCCTTTCACAAATACCTAGGGGAAAAAATGTATTTCTTCTACTTCTTCACCTCCCACTCACCTCTCATCCCTTTGCAATCTGGTTTCTTATTCTTCTATTCAAGTAAAATTGCCCCTTCCAATGTTACCCATAAACTTTTCATTGTCAAGTCCACTGGTCCTTTCTCAGTGCTCACCCTTCCTGACATCTCTGAGGCATATGATGCTCCTGAACACTTCCTTGGTCCTCTTAGGTGCTCTCTCCCTCCTGTTTTGTGACACTGTTCTTTCTTGGTTCCCTTGTCTCAATCTGAATACTCATTACCATCCTCCTTTCCATATCCCCGCCCCACTTAAGCTTAGGAGTCCCCCAGGGCCCTCTTCTCTTCGTGCAATGATTTGCACCCTTGAAACTTAGTAAAGCTGAAAGTTGAAAATGACAAGAGACAGAGACACAGAAATGGAAGAGGAAAAGGTTTTGAGTTTTTTTTAATGTTTTTTAAAAACTGATTTGTTTATTTACTTTCAGTTTACAAGATTCAGGTCCACAATCCCTTGAGTTCCAAATTTTCTCCCCTCCCTCTCCCCCCCTCCACCCATGGCTGCATGCAATCAAGTATAGGATCTGCAAATACTTTCACATTGGACATTAGTCTGGTTGTATAGAAGGGTTGCAAACAATGGAGTGAACCATGGGGAAAAAAAAAGAGAAACAAAACCAAACATGAAAAAGAACAAGAGCATGTAGATTGCTTCAGTCTCCATTTAAACTCTAGTCTTTCTAGATCTTTCTCTGAATGTAGACATCTCCTTCCATCCTGAGACTTGTAGAGTTGTCTTATGACTGTGCATTGCTGAGAAGAGTCCAGTTTATCAAAGCTGGTCGTCACACATACAATGTGTCTGTGATTGTGTACAGATTTCTCCTGGTTCTGCTCTTCTCACTTAGTATCAGTTTGTATAAGCCTCTCCACGTGAATATGAAGACTGTCTCCTCTCCATTTCTTATAGCTCAACAATATTCCATTACGTTCATATACCATAACTTGTTTAGCCATTCCCCAATTGATGGGCATCCCCTTAATTTCCAGTTTTTTGCCACCACAAAGAGAGCTGCAATAAATATTTTTGTACAAATGGGTCCTTTTCCCACTTCTATGATCTCCTTGGGATACAACCCCAGAAGTGGTATTACTGGGTCAAAGGGTATGCAATTATTTATAGCCCTTTGGGCATAGTTCCAGATTGTTCTCCAGAATGGTTGTATCAGTTCACAACTCCACCAACAATGCATTAGTGTTCCAATTTTTCTACATCCTCTCCAGCATTTGTCCTTTTCCTGTTTTGTCATCTTAGCCAATTTGACTGGTGAGATGTGGTACCTCAGAGTTGTTTTTATTTGCATTTCTCGAATTGATAGTGATTTAGAGCATTTTTTCATATGCTTATAGATATCTTTAATTTCTTTCTTGGGAAATTGCCTGTTCATATCCTTTGCCCATTTATCAATTGGGGAATGACTTGTATTCTTATGGATTTTACTTCATTCCCTGTATATTTTGGAAATGAAGCCTTCATCAGAGACACTGGTTGTAAGAATTCTTTCCCAATTTCCCACTTCCCTCTTAATCTTGGTTACATTGGCTTTGTTTGTACAGAAACTTTTCAATTTAATCTAATCAAGATTATCCATTTTGCATTTTATAACGCTCTCCAACTCTCCTTTGATCATAAAGTCTTCCCTACTCCATAAATCTGACATGTAAACTATTCCTTGCTTCCCCAGATTACTTACAGTATCAGCCTTTATACCTAGATCATGCACCCATTTAGACTTGACTTTGGTGTACAGTGTTAGATGATGGTCTATGCCCAGTTTCTGCCATGCTATATTCCAATTTTCCAAGCAGTTTTTGTCAAATAGTGAGTTGTTATCCTAAGGATTTTGAGATTTAAAAGAAGCACTCTGTGCCTTAGAAAGATTCTGAGGGGTGGCTAGGTGGTGCAGTGAATAGAGGACTGGCCCTGGAGTCAGGAAGACCTGAGTTCAAATCCTCCCTCAGACACTTAACACACACACACACACACACACACACACACACACACACACACACACAAGTGGCTCTGTGACCTTGGGCAAGTCACTTAACTCCAATTGCCCTACCTTCCCCCTCCAGAAAGAAAAAAAAATATTAAAAAAAAAAAAGGAAAGATTCTGAAACCTGAATTGCTCAACTGCATATAAGGAAATCAACAAGCCAATTTGTTACAGGGTACATTCTTTATTTATACCTTTGTCCCTGGTGTTTCAGACTTTTTTTCAGTCATGTCCTGCTCTTCATGACCACTTCTGGGGTTTTCTTGGCAGAGGTACTGGAGTAGTTTGTCATTTCCTTCTCCAGCTCATTTTACAGATCAGGAAACTGAGGCATACAGGGAGAAGTGACTTGCCCAGGGTGACACAGCTAGTAAGTGTCAGAGGCCAGATTTGAACTCAGGAAGATGAGTAGTCCTGACTTCAGGCCTGGCACACTATCTACTTTGCTACCTACCTGCTTCCTTGTCTCTGATACTCATGTACAAAAGACCCCAACAGGTGTCTAGGAAAATGTAACTGGCTAAATGGGGCCTGATTAGCATAAGCAGAGGTGAAGTCTCTGACTATGGAAACTTGCTCTGAACCAAGACAGATTGTCAATTAGGATTGTCTAGACTTCTTTCATCTTTAGCCGAGAAGTGAAAAACCTCAGAGCCAAAGTGAAACTTCTGCCAGTCCAAGGCTAACCAACAGCAGCACACTAACTGGGAGGGGAGCCTATAATTCTCCATCTCGAGAAAACATCGTAAAACGTACAATGGATGGCATATTGCTTGCCTTCTCAAGGGGTGGGGAGGGGCAGGACAGAGGGAGAGAATTGTGTACTCAAATTTTTTTTAAATGAATGTTAAAAATGTTTAAATATAATTGGGAAATATTTAATGAAATAAAATATATTTTTAAAAGTAAAGAGAATGTGAAATAATATAAATATAACAAAATAATATCAACAATAAAGACTATAGAACAACTTACTAAGCAAGTGACTGAAGGTGATAAAAGATTATAGCTGCCTATAAAAGACACAACTCAAACAGTCCAATGGATTAATCTGTCCCACAGCAAAAGAACCCAGTGATCAAAAGACCTTTCTAGATGGATTTAGTGGCAACTCCCCATTGGCAGATTTTTCCTTCCTGGTCCAGCCAGGCATCAGTCACTCAGCAACAAAACAACCTGCCTGGCCTAGCCCAGCAACAGCAGCTAGCAGCCAAGTGACCTTCCTGGTCTGGCCAGGCAGCAACTGAGCCCAGTAAAGAACCAGCCCAGCAGCAGACTGACCTGAGATACCATGGCCTTCACAAAGCAAATCCCCTAGAAGCACTATGTCCTTTGAGAAGCCAGACCTGCTAAGGAGTGATGGAATTTGTCCATCCCCAATGCCACCACCCTTAGCAAACTTCATGAGGACACTTTAGAGAAAGAAAAGATATCAAGGCCCTGGGTGCTAGAGTTATGAAATACCTTGGCCATGTATAACTCTGGATGTATCACTGTATTGTAAGCTTCTGTTTCTTCCCCTCCATGGACTCTGTGCCTGGGCTTTATAACTGCTATTCTTGCTTTGACATTTGAGTAAACATCTTTTCTAAAGACCTGAGTCTGAGGAGGATTGTCAAAGAGGAGCACACCGCTGGGGGCCTCTGAGCTACTAGTTGGGAGGATAAACATCCATAGGATTATCCCTTGAGTCCAGAATCAACCTACCAGTTCTAGTTCAGGTTGGGGGACTGTCACCAGTGGGTTTATGCTAGCTATATTTCTATATATCTCTCTCATGCTCTCATCACTTCCTGAGTTAAACCTTCATTTCAATATAGATGACTAGCAAATCTCCATATTCAGTCTTCCTCTTTCTCCTAAATTCCTGCCTGTTGGACATCTCCTACTAGAAGTCCCATAGACACCTCCTACTACAAGTCCCGTAAACATCTCAAATTCAACACGTACAAACCAGCCTCTCCTCCGATATGGTGAGGACCACCATCTTTCCAGTCACTGAGTTTGGGAGTTTGAGGTCCTCCTGCACCCTTTTCTCTCTCTCGTTCCCCCACATTGAATAAAGTGCCAAGTCTTGTGAATTCTGTCTTTATAATTCCTCTCCCAGCCATCCCCTTCCCTCCACTCACACAGCCACCAGCCTCCTGCAGGCCCTCTCCATCTGGCCTATTGGAGTAGCCTTCAGTTTGGTTCCCTAACTTCCCCGTCTCTCCCCTCTTCAATCCATTCTCCATACAGCTGAAAAAAAATACTCCTCCTACAGCACAGGACTGACCACATCACTCTCCTTTTCAAGAATCTCTGTTGCCTCTAGAACAAAATACAAACTCTTGATCCTGTCATTTAAAACCCTATTCAGTCTGGCTCCAGTCTACCTTTCCAGATTGATTTCACAACACTCTCCCTCATGTACTCTGCATTACCACCAAACTGGCCTATGCCCTACATGTGATATTCGATTTCTAGTCTCCATGGCTTTGCCTATACTGCGCCCTATGCCTAGCGCACACTCCCTCCTCCCCTCCATTTCTTAGAATCTCACATTCCACCTCCTATGGGAGGCCCTTCCTGTCGTCCTCAGTCTTAATGTTCTCTTCCTCTTAAAATCATTAGCTCATATAATTATACATTTCTGTCTACTTCCTGACATCCTTAAGTGGCCTCTTTGTTCTTGTTCAGTCATAAAGCTTTAAATATGTTAGTAATATATTAATGTAACATAAATATAATATAATCGATATATTTATTACTATACAGGTATATATACATATAACAACTACATATGTGTGTACATATGTATACATATATAGACATATATATAAATATACACATATATACATGTGTGTATCAAATTCACTTCTCTTTGTGTATGATGTATCCGCCAGCAATGGAAGCTCTTCTCATGGGCAGGGCCAGCTTCAGGCTCGTCTTCGTATTTCCAGTTTCTATATTGCCTTGCACAAAGTAGGTATTTAATTAACACAGGCTTGCCAACTGAGCTGAACAGAGCCCAGCAGCACAACATCTGAGATGCTATTTAGATCTATACCAACCAATAAATCAATATTTATTGAATATATTTGTTGAACCTGTTAGGAATCGTCCTCATTCCCAACTCTCAGCTGTGCATTTTATTAAAAGACAAGAAGGAAAACCCTGGTCAAAAAGTTTTGCTGCATTTCAGATCTACTATGTCTGCAGCATGCTTCTAGGCTATTTGTCTAGTAATTCTGTCCAAAAGAAGAAAGTGAATTTAGGCAAGCATGAAGTGTTCTTAATTAAGCATGCTTCCTTTCAGAGACCGCCCCCCCCCAAAAAAACACACTTAGTGCTTACAAACAATCCGTTTAACAATCATTGCTAGAGATAAAGAAGAATCATTAATTGCGTCTATGCAGAGCACATTTTGGGAAGTTAGGGGGCTTCATAGCGCACAATGTACAGGGCCTGGAATCAAGAAGACTCATCTTCCTGAGTTCAAATCTGACTTCAGACACTTCCTAGCCATGTTACCCTGGGCAAGTCACTTCACCCTGTTTGCCTCAGTTTCCTCATCTGTAAAATGAGCCAGAGAAGGAAATGCTAAATTAATTCATTATCTTTGCCTAGAAAACTCTAAATGGGGTCATGAAAAATTAGACACAACTAAAAAAATGACTAAACAATGACAAAGGGGACACCTAGGGACATCAGAAAGTAGGCAGAAATGTATAATTACATGAGCTAATAATCAGAACTGCCACTTATACAGAGCACTTTTGGTTTGCAAAGTGCTTTATAAATAGGATCTCATTTCATCCTCCCAACAGCCTGTGCACTTCAGACTTTACACTTCATAGAGCTAGCAAGTGTCTGAAATCCCAGGCTGAATTCAGATCTTTCCACCTCCAGGTGCAGACACCACCTCACTGCCTCTATTATGTTAAGAGAGTGAACAAGATGTCCCAAGATCCCACTGCTAGGCATATACCCCAAGGTGGTCGAAGAGAAGGATAGGGGAAAGATCTACTAGGCACCAAAATATATTCCAAATAATGTTTATAGTAGCAGAGGAGTGGAGACAAAGGAAATGCCTATTGATCGGGAAATGGTTAAGCATGAATGGAGTAGATTAGCCGTAAGGAAAGTCTTACATGAGCTGACATGGTGCAGGATAAACAATCCCAGAAAAATGCCATTGGTGCAGATTAACAACAGGCCTGGGAGGGCAGGGAATGGCTCCTGCATTCCAGCCTGTGGGAGGTAGGGAGACAGCTTAGTGAGGAGGATTCCTAACAGGTTCAATAAACATACTCAATGAATATTGAGTTATCAGTTGGTATAGATCTAAATAGCATTTCAGATGTTGTGCAGCTGGGCTCTGTTCAGCTCAGCTGGCAAAAGGTAGGCTTTTAAAAAAGATGGTGTTCTACAGATTGGTGGGTAGAACATAGGACTTGGGGTCAGGAAGACCTGGGTGGGAATCCTACCTCAAGCATTTACTGGCTGGTATGTCCGCAGGTGAGTGATTTAACCTCCCTGAGACTCATTTTACTGATCTTTTAGATGAGGGATCCAACTCAACAGGCTCTAAGTTGCCTAAGAGTCTAAAATAGTCCCCTTAATAAAAGGATTTATCCTCTGAAGTGTGGATTCAGTCAAAGGGCCCCACTTGAGGACCTAGAGGGCCACATGTGGCTTCAAGGCCACAGGTTCTTCATCCCTAGTGGGGGATATATTCAACCAATATAAAAATAAAAAATATCACCTACATGTATGTATACATACATACATATACACATACATACACAGAAATGGGCTGAGAGCCAGTGTATGTTGAAAGCTGCCATATGGAAGGAGAGAAGCATTGGTGAAAGTGGTGGTCCAGTCTAGCCTGGCATATGATAGAGTGGGAGGGGGTGGTATACTGGCAACCAGGCACAACCCCTATTCCATGCACACACAGACACTAGGATGATTGACCAGGGGTCCATAGCAAAATCCATCAAATGTTCCCACTCAGCCACCAAACTCTCTCCCCCTCAGACTTTCTCTCTGAAACCTATACCCACCAGTACCCAGCCTCTCCTCCCATGCCCTAGCCCTCCCAGAAGCTAGACCAGCTTCCTACCACCCCTTATGACATCAACAGTCACCTACCCACTTCCTGCTAGTGCTGCCCAGTAGCAATCAATCATTCCTTCTGCCAGACAGCACCCCCCACCCCACAATGGATGAGAGGTGAAAAGGTAACCTTCCCATGCCAGGCATAGCACCTGCGTCTCTGGCTCTCACTTCCTGCCCTGCCGTGTCTCAATCTCTTGCCACCTCGGAGTTCACCCAGATCAGGTAATTTTGTATAGCTTGAAATTGGTGCCTGGCACAGTGCTCTGTATTAGGACTCTAATAAATGCCAAACTTAATTGCACTGAGATCTCCTCCCTTATCTAGATCCTGACTTCTTCCTAATTCCTTTGTTCCATCCTTCCTAGACTAAAGATAGATCTCCTTGTTGGGGAAGTTGGAGACAGAAATGGAGAGCAGTCATTTTGCTCCCTTCTGGTCACCTGTTACTATCCTCCCAGCTAGCTGCCCACGCTGAAGCAGGGGGATCCCAGCAGAGAGAAGATGGTCCCTGGGTTTTGTTCACAAGTCTCAGCGCGTTCCAAGCTTTCACTTCCCTGAGGTCTGTACTTATCTTCGGTTACATACCCTCGCTTCCACCTTTTATACATTACAGGACAATGAACAAGAAGCCCCCAAGTGTCTTCCTCCCTCTTCCATCCTCAGAGAAACCACTCTGATTGGGAGCAACAAGTTAGCATCTGATGCACCCTACCTCTACTCCTCAGTCAGCAAGCATTTATTAAGGTCCTACTATTTGCCAGGTAGTTGGACTCTTCCTGAATTCAAATCTGGCCTCCGACACCAGCTGTGTGACCCTAAGCAAATCATTTAACTTTGTTTGCCTCAGTTACTTCATCTATTAAATGAGCTGGAGAAGGAAATGGCAAACTGCTCCAGTATCTTTGCCAAAAACATCCCAAATGGGTCACAAAGAGTTGAACTGGAAATGACAGTTCAATGACAATGGATCAGGCACTGTTTTCTGAATACAAAAACAGAAATGAAGGATACAACCATTCTGGAGAGCAATCTGGAACTTTGCCCAAAGGGCTATAAATACCCTTTGACCCAGTAATACCACTTCTGGGGTTGTACCCCAAAGAGATCGTAGAAGTGGGAGGAAGACCCATATGTACAAAAATATTTATTGCAGCTCTCTTTGTGGTGGCAAAAAACTGGAAATTAAGGGGATGCCCATCAATTGGGGAATGGCTAAACAAGTTGTGGTATATGAATGTAGTGGAATACTATCATAAGAAATGAGGAGCAGACGGACTTCATAATAACCTGGAGAGGCTTACGTAAACTGATGCTAAGTGAGAAGAGCAGAACCAGGAAAAACTTGTACACAATCACAGACACATCGTATGTGTGATGACCAGCTTTGAAAAACTGGACTCTTCTCAGCAACGCACAGTTATAAGCCAACTCTACAAGTCTCAGGAGGGAAGGAGATGTCTACATTCAGAAAAAGATCTAGAAAGACCAGAGTTTAAATGGAGACTGAAGCAAACTACATGCTCTCGTTCTTTTCCATGTTTGGTTTTGTTTCTCTTTTTTTTTTCCCATTGTTCACTCCCTTGGTTACAACCCTTTTATACAACCAGCCTAATGTCCAATGTGAAAGTATTTGCAGATCCCATACTTGATTATATGCTGCCAAGGAGGGGCGGGGTGGAGAAAATTTGAAACTCAAGGGATTGTGGAACTGAATCTTGTAAACTAAAAATAAATAAACAAATCAATTAAAAAAAAAAAAGAAAGCGGGGAAAAAAACAGAAAAAAAAAGGCTATCCCCAGGGAGCTTACTTTGGGGAGGGGGAAGAGAGAAGGTCATGTATGTATAACTTTGTTGTTGTTTGTATACAGGACCTGTGATTTCATTGGTACAAGGAATTCCAAGTAAGGAAACTATCCAAGGCAGATCAGCTCTGAGCTTTATGGTCGTCGAAACTGCCTGGGGCATTGAGATTTGAGAAGACTTGTTCAGTGTCACATACCCCACATATGTCAGAGGCAGGATTTGAACCTAGGTCTCCTTAAAGAGAATAATTATATAGAGAATATAAGGTAATAAAAATATACAGTATAGAGAATGAAATATCAAAAATATAGAATAATGTAAAATATAGAATATAGGGAATAAAATAATTTTGTTGGTAAATGAAAAGTATTAACAGCTAGTAGGAAGGCAGGGTTTGGGAAAGGACTCTTGTGGGAGCTGGTACCTGAACTGGGCTTTGAAGGAGGCCAGCAAGCCCCTGAGGCAGAGGTGAAGAAGGCAAATCTTCTAGGCAGGAGTTGGAGGATCACATTCGAGGAACAAAGAGGCTAGTTTGGCTGGAACAAGGAACGCTTAACAGGGAATGATGTGTGATCAATTTAGAGAGATAAAATCATAAGCTGAGAGCACAGAGGGACCACAGGGGCCATCTAGTCCAACCTCATCATTTTATAGAGAAGGAAATTGAGAATATTTTATGAATCATGGATTAGAGAGAGTGGAGGCTGGGAGACATTGACTTCAGGCTGTCTGGATGTCCCTGGTAAGAGCTTCTCCCCTCCGGGTGTTTCTTCCCTTTCCGAGCCTCTCACCTCTCATGCGGGGGTTAGCCCTCTTAATCCCCACCTACCCCTTAGAGAAAGTTTCCTTATCTATCTACTTCTGACAGAATTCTGCAGCCCAAGGCCTGGGGATGCAAAGACACAAGATGGATAGTGGTGCTGTGGGACAGAGACTCTAAAAGGGGACAGATGGGTGGAGATGGGATCAAGGGAACGAGTAGAGACGTTCATCTTGGCAGCTTCAGGAAGCAGAAAAAAAAAAGGCTGGCTGAAGCTGGAGGAGGATTTTGAGGTACAAAGTAAGGGAGATGAGACAGCCCATGGGGGCTAACCTCAGGAAGATAAGAGATGAGCTCATTTCTAAGAGAAGATGATAATAATAAAAATAACAGAGAAGCAGTGTAGTATAATAGATCTGGTCTCAGAGGAAGAGAGAGAAAGAAAGAAAGAAAGAGAGAGAGAGAGAGAGAAAGAGAAAGAAAGAAAGAAAGAAAGAAAGAAAGAAAGAAAGAAAGAAAAAGAAAAAGAAGGAAAGAAGTGAGGGAAGGAAGGAAAGGGAAAGGGAAAAGAAAGGAAAGGACAGGGAAAAGGGAAAGGAAGAGAAGGGAAGGGGGAAGATATATAGTTGGTGGATAAACAGATAGACAGATAGTTGATAGTATTTATTAAGCTCTTACTATGTGCCAAATATTGGGCTAAGGAAGACTTGGGATCAAGTCTTGCCTTTGCCACATCCTAGCTTTATGATACCAGACAAGTCACTAAATAAACATCTCAGTATCAGCCTAAGACTATAAAGTGTAGAATAGGTGTCAATATGGTTTTGTGGCGGGAGTTTCCTCACTGAAAGTTCCCTGTACCAATGAAACCGCAAGCTCAGTCTTTTAAAAATAGCTTAAAAGTTTATCCAGCTTTTGGGGGTTTGCAAAGTGCTTTTTATATGCATTATCTCATTCTAATCCTGTCAAGTAGGGTCTATTATTATCCCTATCTTACAGATGAGAAAACTGAGGCCTAGAGAGATGAAGTGACTTGGCCAGGGTCACACAGCTAGTAGCTACCTGAGGCAGGATTCAAACCCAAGTTCAAGCTGACTCCAAGTCCAGATATCTTTCCATTACATGGGGCTAGAAGAAAGAGGAAAAGCCAGTATCAGGAGCCTGATCAAGACACAATGAGAGGAGAATGAAGGGATTGTCCCTCAGTAGCTGGGCCCTAGCCCAGATTAGAGCTGGTGAGTACAGTCAATAAGATCCTGGATTCTATCCCACCAGATGCTCAGCACCTTGGGGCTCCCTGCTTTCAGACTGTTTTCCCTCTAGGGATTCTCCTCTCCCAGACTTGCACCTACTTGGCCGGGTAACCCAGCATTGTATTATTTTAGCCCAGTCCATAGAAAGCAGCTATCAGGGGCAAACAGGACTGACCCATGCTGCTTTCCACCTCTGAGAGTTTCTGCTATTCCAAGCTTCACCTGGGCTGGCCGTGTTTACTTCTCTGGCCCTCAGACAAATAGAGGCTGTGTATGCTTCCCTGAGTTACTGTTGTTTGAGGGTGTGCTTGGCCATGCATTCAAACAGGACTATAGTGTAGAAGAAACGCTGGCCCCAGTCCACCCCCACCCGTGATTCCTCAGAGATCACTTACTTCTCTCACTGGTTTCTTTCAATTCTCAATCACAACCCATATCCTTCATTGCACTTTTCATCATCAATTCATTTTCCACAAACATGTATTGACTCTTTTGATGGAATGTAAGCTCTTGAATGGCAGAAAATGTTTTCATTTTTCTCTTTGTATTCCCAGCACCTGACATGGGGTACTTAATAAAAGCTTGTTGACTGATCAATAGTCTTCTATATGCCAACCACTGTGCCAGATGCTAGGGATACAATGACAAGAAACATTACTAGCTGCCGAGAAATAGACATTGTACAGGGATGGAATGCAATAGCTTAGAGTGCTAACCACTGAGGGGTTTAGGAAAGACCTCCTGTGAAGCTGTGATCTGCAGGAAGGCAAGGGTTCCATGAGATCAAAGGGAGAAGAAAAGATATGGAATCCTCTCACATGCCCATCTGTCTTCATCCTGAACTCTTGCAGCATTTACATTGCCTTAAGCTGGAGGAGCTTGGCATTCTCTTTGTAAAGTTGTATAGGATAGGACATTGGCCTTGCAGGCAGGAGTACTGGGTTCAAATCCCACTTCAGACACCTACTAGCTGTGTGATTATGGGCATGTCACTTACCCTGTTTTCCTCAGTTTCCTCATCAATAAAATGGTGAAGTAAACTAGATGAACTCTCAAGTCCCTTCTTGATCTAAGCCTGTGATCACCCTCTGTAGCGATCCTGGTAAATAAAGCGCAATTATCCCCCGGGGAGTCTTTTGCAATAAAAGATGGTCTAAGGAGAGTGTAGAAAACAGCATGCATTAGAATCACCGACTTCCTTCAATAATCATCTCAAATACTGCCTTGTACAAGAGGTTTCCCGTAGTCTACCTGAGCCTTCCTCTCAAAGGTTACTATCCATCTATTTTGGTAAGTTCTGCTATTCACCTCATTAAGGACATGTTGTCTTTCCATTAGAATTCGAAGTCTCGGAATACAGGGACTTTTGTTAACTCCCCCCCCTTCCCCCGACAGCGCTTAGCAAATGGTTCCTGGCAAATGTTAATAACTTTTAAATGCTTGTTGATTGATTCATTGTTTAATCAATGTTTGTTGGATTAGATTACATTGAGAGCTCTCTTCTGCTAGTTCCTTGCTTATCTTGAGTCTCAATACCCTCCTCTTTCCAGGCTGAAGATCATGGCTTTGGAAAGACAAGAGAGAGAGAATTGTATAATTCTATCTTATCTCTATCTCCAACACAGACCTTAAACCATGCAGCCCCAGCCCTGGCCACATCCCCGCTTCTCTGGCCCTCAGTTTCCACCTTCATCAATCAAGGTACTGGACTAAACAATCCAAGAGGTCCCTTCCAAATCTAATGTTTAGTGATTCACCGATAACTTTCAGGAATTCTAATGGTTGGCAACCACTCAAGTACAGGGTTCAAATCTAATCTGCCCTCTTTCTGTGGGCACGCGACAAATGTTTATTGAATTCAGCTGAATTGAACTCCTTCTTGGAGGCTGTGAAGCTGCCATCAGTGGGAGGAATGTGGCCAATGCTGGGTGATGATGCCCTCCCAAGTCTCAGTGGTAAATTAAATCTTCACACATTCTTAGTTCCTTCCAATCTATCCTGCCAGCTATTCTCTATACAAGATGTTTCCTCTCCCTCCTTCATGCTTTGCATAGACATCCCCATCTGGATGGAATCCTATCTGTGGCATGAGTAGGGAGATCTGGATTCAAATCCAGCTTCAGATAGTTACCAGCTGTGTGGCCCTGGGTAAATCATTTAACCTTTCTTCGTCCGTAAAATGAGAGAGTTTGACTCCACAGCCCCTTCCGACTCTAAATCTATGGTCCAGACTCTGCCTTGTAGCATTCCAACAAAGCTCATCTCTGAACTGGAGTCAAAGGACCTAGGAGCCAAACTGCTGCTTGCTACCTGCTAGACTGTTGTTAGGTAAACCTGTTAGACTCTGAGCGATTTATTTTTACCTTTCTAAGCCTCAGTTTCCTTCTCTGTAAAATGAGGAGATTCTACTTGTTGGCCTTTGAAATCCCTTCCAGCTCAAGATAAGGATCCTTTGATCCTAGTGCTGGCAATGTGAGAGCTTCACTCAGTCCCCAGTGAGTTGATTTACTGCTGGAGGAATTGAACGGTATGATCCCTAATCTGCCCTCTCGGAATGAAACCTGGTCACACAGACAGCAGGGACATTTCAGAGTCAGTACTCAAACCCAAGACTTTCTTTCCTAACTAGGAGGCACCGGCTGTTCTATCCAATAAGTCATGATGTCTCTGATATCCTTTCCCACTCTGACATTCTCTGACATAGAGGTGCACAAACATGGACACAAAGATAGCCATGCTGTCACTCCCCAATATCTTGACATGGAAAAAGGCACTTTGATAATAGGCACCTACCACGTATACAAGATTTGCAAAGTACTTTACAAATATTGTCTCCTTTGAAATTCACAACAACCCAAGGATGTAGGTCAGTGATTCTCAATCTTCCTAATGCCAAGTCCCTTTAATACTCATATGTGGGCATATCTGCATGTGGGCAGACCCACCTGGAGATGGATAGAGGAGCAGGGTCTATGTGTTTTCCGATGGTCTTGGGCAACCCCTGTGAAAGGGTCATTCAACCCCCCAAAGGAGTTGCGACCCACAGGTTGAGAACAACTGATGTAGGTGCTGTTATTATGCCCATTTTACAGAAGAGGAAACAGGCAGACAGAGGTGAAGTGATTTGTCTAGGGTCACACAGTAAGTGTCTGAGGCAGGACTGGGTTTTCCTTACTCCTAGTCCAGTTGTCTATCCCCTGCACCCCCTAGCTACATCTCTTCTTCTCTGTTCCTCTCATTATCCACCTCCTATCATTTCCCCAGACTAACTTACAAGTTTCTGTATCTCTCTTTCCTCATAACCACATGAGGGGAGTGCAAGTAGTATGACACCCATGTTACAGATGAGGAAACAGAGTCAGGAAAGCAAGAAAATGCCAAGGCCTAGCATCTCACCTAGGTCAGGATCAATGAATGAATCAAGGAAATGAGAAAGCAAAGCTATTTACCAAGTAGACAAGTGGTCAAAGTATATGAAGGAGCAAGTCTCAAAAAGAATTGTGAACTATTAACACCTGTGTGAAAGACTAATCCAAATCATTAATAACGAGGGAGATCAAAACAACTCTAAGGCATGATCTCATACCCAGCAAATTGGCAAAGACACCAAAATACAGGAAGAGTCAATGTTGGGGGCTGTAGACAAGCACACTAAAGCATTGCTAGTGGAGCTGTCAAATCAGTACAACGCGCCACTCGGCGGCTGAGTGAAAAGAGCGATAGAAGCGGAGTGGATCTGCCTTAGACACTTCCTTACTGGATTGGTTTTCTCGATGGTAAAGTGGGGGTAATTGTAACACCAACATCGTAGGGTAGTTGCAAGGATCAGATGAGATAACATATGCAAAGCATGCTTTGTAAATTTTAGCTATTATCACTGCACCCATTATGGAAAGCAACTTGGAATTATGCAAATAAAGTGTTTAAACAGCCATCATCTATAGCCCAGATTCCCTAATTAGCTACACGCCCCAAGGAGGTCACTGACCAAAGGAAAGGCTCCATATAAACCAACATACGTGTAGCAGCACTTTGGGGGATAGCGAGGAATTGGAAATAAAGTAGATGCCCATTGTTTGGGGAATGGCCAACCACATCCTGGAACCTGAATCAAATGGAATATTACTGTGTAGTAAGAAACAACAAACATGATGCATGCAGAGAAGCAAGGACAGGCTTAGAGAAAATGAGAAAAGTTTAAATAATGACATTTGGGGAAGCAGCCCTACCACAATGCAATAAAAAATGAGGGTTGAGAAATTTTCAGGAACAAGCTTGACTCCAAAGAGATATGAAAAGACACCTACCTCCCCCTCTTCCTCTGTGGGGGAGGCAGGAAAGCCACAATTGTCAAACACTGCAAATAATGTCAGTTTTTCAATATATTCATTGATTTTGCTCAGTTTTTTTCTTCCTCTTTCTTTAAAAAATATCTTTTGCTTAAAAGGAGGGCTCTCTGGAAGGAATTCAGATGGGAAAGGTGATGTTTAAACAAAATATATAAATGAAATTTTATTGAGAAAGAGAGAGAGAGGGGGAGAGAGAGAGAGGACACACACACAGAGAGAGAGGGAGCGAGGAAGGAAGAGGGGGAGGGAGGGAGGGGGAGAGAGAGAGAGAGAGAGAGGGCACACACACACAGAGATAGAGACAGAGACAGAGAGACAGAGACAGAGAGAGGAGACAGAGACAGAGACAGAGAGAGGAGACAGAGAGAGAGGGAGAGAGAGAGAGAGAGAAAGAAAGAGAGAGAGATGGAGGGAGGGAGGGAGGGGAGATGAGTTAGGATGGCACAGTAAGTACTGGGAGTCCAGATCTAGGTTCAAATTCCACTCCAAGGGTTTACTACCAGAGTGACTCTGTACAAGACATTTAATCTCTCCCAACCTCAGTTTTCTCATCTGAGCACACAAAGGGGTTGTACTTGGTGGCCTCTGAGCTCCATTCCATTTCTAAATCTATAATTCTATGAAATATACAAGGATTTCCTGCACTGTGCTAGATATTGAGGATTCAAAGGGCAATGGTCCCTGGTCTCAAGGATCTCACATTCCATCACAAGAAGAGACATGTATACATGGGAATGAATCTAAGATACAGACAAAGACCATAGTGTCAAAGCTGAAACAGGATGAAGAAGCCAGTTAGTCCAACTCTCTGATTTTTACAGAGGAGGTAACAGAAGGTCAGAGAAAGCCAGTGATTTGCTCAAGGGTACACTCATTACCAGGATATGGCTGAGATTTGAACCCAAGTCCTTTGACTCCCAAACCAGCACTCTTGCCCTTGAACCATGATACCTCCCTCCTGGGACTTCACTTGCTTTTCCCTCCTCCCTTCCCCCTCTCCTCCCCTAATTTCAGTGTTTTCTGGGGTCTCCCTGAGAAGTTTCTCGAGGACAGGAATGGACTCATATCTCTCCAGTTAACCCAGCCCCAGGAAGCTCATTATTGTGAAAACTTCTCCATCCTAGAAGATCCCATCAGCCTCAGGACTTCATCCCCACCTTCTGTCCCTTTGATTGGAGGGTGGAGCCAAGAACTCCCAAACCTCCATTTAAGGAGGAGATTGAGCGCTGATATGCATTCATTTCCCCCCTGCCTGCACTGCTTGGGGGTGTCTCAAACTTGACCACATCCTGGCATCAAGTACCTCCCTTCCCCATCCCCACTTTCTCAGTTTTCTTCTGTGTATTGTATTCCCCCATTAGACTGCAAACTCCTTGATGGCAGAGACCCTTTCTTTTTACTAATTGCATTCCCTGAACTGAAATACTATACCTGGCACCTAGTAGGTGCTCAACAAATGCTTATTGACTATTGACAGTACACAACCCACACCCACCACCACCAAAAAAAAAACCCCTCCCAACGACAGTGGAGAAGGATTGTTCAGTGAAACACAAAGATGATTCCTGGGGCCGAAGCTCCACGTTTGCTCAGAGCCAAGTTTGTGTGAAGGATCCCAAAGCATGGACTTAGGAGTCAAACAGTGGTCAGTTGGTCCTACATTCCTCAGGCAAAATTCTGGCAAAACTTGTTCTTATACCCGCCCCAGGCCAGCTCAGAGAATCACTGAAAGTTTGGGTTGGAAGGTATTGTAGGGATCAGCCAGGCCAACCCCCTAATTTTACAGATAAGCAAACTATGACCCAGAGGCAAATTAGGTCATGCTGATAGTCAGTAGCATGGCCAACACAGGTCTTCTGACATCAAATATATTGTTTATTCCACAGCTTCATAATACTGCTTAGATTCAGCCTTCCCTCTTCTTGACCTACCCCCCACTCCCCACCCTTCAACACACACACACACACACACACACACACACACACACACACACACACACACACACACAGCCAAAGTTGAGACTCAGAACAGGAACTTCTCAATCCAAAAGTCTGATACTTCCTGAGTGGGAATGGAGACTCCCAGGATAGATGTCACAGGATCTGGATCCCAATTCAGGCTCTACCACGTACTCACTGAGTGACTCTGGTCAAATTACCTACCCTGGATGGGCTTCAATTTTCTCACATGTAAAAGGAAGAGTAATGGACATATACCCCAAAGAGATCAAAGAAAGGGAAAATGCTCAAATGAGCGAAATATTTCTAGCAGCTCTTTTCGAAGCATAGAACTGTAAATCAAGGTGGTGCCCATCAATCAGGGAGCTGTTGAACAATTTATGGTATATTAATGTAATAAAAATACTATTGTATCATAAGAAATGATGAAGGGGACAGTTTCAGAGAAACCTGGGAAGACTTGTATGAACTGAAACAGAATGAAGTAAACAGAACCAGGAAAATAATGTATAGAGACAGTAACAATAACATTGTAAAGCCCTTTGAAAGACTTAACTCCATTGAATGAATGAGATGACCAACTCTGCCGCCAGAAGACCAATGCTACCCATCACCTGACAGGGCAATGATGGGCTCAAGATATAGAATGAAACACACACACACACACACACACACACACACACACACACACACACACACACACAGCAAATGTGTGGATTTGGTTTTGCTCGACTGTGCTTATTATAAGGATTGTATTTTTCTCTTTTTTTATGACTGGGGAGACCCTTGAGGAGGAGAGTGGAGTTACCTGTAACGCAGAGAGAAAAGAAATAGGGTCACCGGAGCATTTTTTTTCAAATGTATAAAGGAGAAATTCAGAAGGAAACAGACAAGTGGGGCAGTTTGGAAAGTAAAATACTGAATTTTTTAAAGCTAAATTGTACATAATAGAAATTTACATTTTCTCTTATAATGCATTTTCTACTTTGTATATGAAAATTTATCCTTTTTATTTATTAAATTCAGAACACATTTTTTATAACCCCAATTCATCTGACTCCTCACAATAAAGCTAACATCACCACCTCACCCATGCTTCCCTCACCCTCTTCCTACTCCTATGATTGGCCCTGATTACACTGGGCTTCACCTTTGGGTTTGCTAAATTACTGGCCCCAATCCCAGTTCCAAATGCCCCAAACAGGACTCTTCCCTAATACAGACAATGCAGGTTTGAGATTATCAACCTTGATCTCTGCCTTGGACTCTCCACCACACCCACCTTTCTCCTTTCCCCATAGGGACCCTATCATGTTTTGGGCAGTCCTCTCTCTATGAAACTCCCAATAAAATACTGGCCAGACCTTTGCCCCTTGCAAAGTCAGAGCCCAGGTTTCTATGAGCCTTACGTGTCTGTTTACCTTACCCTATTTATCTTCTTGGGTAATTGGGAAAATTTATGGAGGGAGAACTCTGGCAACCATGGTGCAGGCTGCCTGGGGCAGGGGGTGTGAATCTTACCCTAGGCGAAGAAGGACTTTCAAGATTGTCAGAAAGGAGCCCCTGGACCTCTTTTCCTTACCCCCTCCCAAAAAAAACTCCAAAGGACACTTCAACTAAATTATGTCTCACTATTTCATAGAATCATAGATTTCTAACTGGAAGTGATCTCAGTAATCCAACCCCTAGTTTTACAGAGGAGGAAACTGAAGCTCAGTGAAAGTACCCAAAGTCACACTATTACATGGAAGAGCCAAGAGTTGAACCCCGGTGCTCCCTCTCCAAACTCATTGCCCCATGATAACCAATAGGCTCACCAGGTCCTTTGTTGACAGTCAGATTTGAAAAGTTGGAGGAAAAAGAGCAGGAGTATTTGGGAGCCTAGAATGGGGGAAGGAGGTGTGGAAGGAAGAGAAGAAACAAGGAAGAGGGCAGAGGCAAACTTCATGATTTTGCCAAAGGTTGGCACTGCAGACTGGAGACTAGTTCTGAGGTATCTGGAATTCCACCTGAAACTGAGCCAGCTGCCTCCCTGAACTTTGCCCCCATCCTCCCCTGGGGATCCTCTTCTGTCCTGCCCCAAACCAGAAGTCAGACATCCAAAGATGGACCCAGCTGGTCATTTAGAGCATCCACCCAAACCAGAACTGACCCTCTACCATGAACCCCCAGGACCGGACCATAAACTGGTGACATCCTATTAGACCTGGGCTATGCTGAGCATTCATTTGGCACTAGAAATTGGAAGAAAACTGTCCCTCTCTGGAGTTGAAGGCTTATAGGATCATGGCCCTTGAAGTGGAAAGGGTCTCTCAAGGTCACTTATTTAGGTCCTTCATATTACAGATGAGAAAAACCAGATCCAGAGAGATTGTTATCTGCCCAATACCCCCCAGACAGCAGGTGTGAAATTCAAACTCACCCCTTCTGCTGAGAGAGCCAGTGACCTCTGCACTGTTCAAACTGGATCTAAAATGCCCCCAGACCTTAGGATAGGAAAACTAACACCAGGGAGGAGGCTCAGAACTTGGGCTTTCAGGGGCCTCTAAGACACATGGAGATGGACAGCAGGATTTGGAACCTTCAGGATCACTGAGATAGGAGGGAGACTTGGGGAAAAGGACCGAGGACATCAATCCTCCAAAGGGACAGGCAGGTGTGTCCAATTCTACCAAATAATGAGGTTAGTCCAGGAGCACTGCCGGAGGGAGTTGGGGAAGGACCCCTTCCCCCTTCCATGTTCTGGAAGAAGCCCTGTTGTGCTGCTTCAGGGAACATCCAGAGATCTACAATGTCCTGAATAGGCTGATTCCCATCTGTTCCCAGGAGACTGGCAGCCCTTCAGTACCAATTACTCAGCCAAAAAGCATTATTAAGTGCCTACTACGTACCAAGCACTGCTGGGCTCAGAAAAGGAACACTAATAACTCTGCCAGCTGGCAACTGGAGAGTGTATTGTTTTCTCCATTCCATTCCCTGCTCTTAGGACCAAGCCTTCACCTGAGAGTTTCTAGGGACTAGGAGTGAGCCGGACAGGAATCAGTAGTTTGGGTCTCCTGGGCACTACAGAGGTCTGGCGGCTCCCCCCAAATCCTCACTGGCCGTCCTGGCTGGCAGCCGGTCGGAGGTGTTCATGCCAATAGAAATGAACGCTAGCGGGGTGGACCCAATTGACCCCCCCCCCCCCCCCCCGCCACGCTCCCTCCACCCCGCAGCCTCTTCCCCTCTCACCGTCAAGGGGAGGGGGTCGGGGCGTGGTAGGTGACACGTCACTGAACTAGGAAAGTCCTGGCCCCGCCCCCGCCAGCCCGCACTCCAGCCCTGGGCACAGCGGGAAGGAAGGAAGGCAAAGCAGAGCCTGGGAGTCCAGTCGCCTAGCAGGCTGTGGGCAGGTGCAGACAGGTGTGGCGGAGCTGAGCGGTTACAGTCAGTGAAGCCAGCTCCAGCCACTCAGCCCCCCAGCCCTCTGCCATTTCTGCCAAGGCTGCCCAGGCGACCCCAGCTAGCCCTTGCTCCCCTTCCCCCGCCGCCGCAGACATGTCTATGGGCTTGGAAATCTCCGGGGTGTCCCTGGCCATGCTGGGCTGGGTGGGCACCATCGTGTGCTGCGCGCTGCCCATGTGGCGGGTGACGGCCTTCATCGGCACCAGCATCGTGACGGCGCAGATCATCTGGGAGGGCCTGTGGATGAACTGCGTGGTGCAGAGCACAGGCCAGATGCAGTGCAAGGTGTACGACTCGCTGCTGGCCCTGCCCCAGGACTTGCAGGCGGCTCGAGCCCTGCTCGTTGTGGCCATCCTGCTGGCCGCGCTCGGGCTGTTTGTATCCCTGATGGGCGCGCAGTGCACCAACTGCGTGCAGGACGACACGACCAAGGCCAAGATCACCATCGTGGCGGGCGTTATCTTCTTGCTGGCCGGCGTGCTCACACTCATCCCCGTGTCGTGGTCGGCCAACACCATCATCAAGGATTTCTACAACCCTTTGGTGGTCGATTCGCAGAAGCGGGAGATGGGCGCCGCGCTCTACGTGGGCTGGGCGGCCTCGGCGCTGCAACTGCTGGGCGGGGCGATGCTCTGCTTCTCCTGCCCACCCAAGGAGAAGTACACGCCCTCCAAGATCCTCTACTCGGCCCCGCGCTCCACCACCACCACGGCGGCGGGTGGTGTGTCCAGCTATGACCGCAAGGACTACGTGTGAGTCCGCGCCCGCCACGCCACGCCTTGGACCCTCGACTGGAGGGCTGGCGCTCGGCGGCGAGGCACGGGCCGGCGGACGGACTGAATGGTGGACCGGATGGGGCGCCCGGCCGGAGGTCTCCCGTGCCGCGCCGCTGCCCCAGGGCCGAGCCACGACCGCGCGCCCCGGGTGCGGGCAGCATCGCCCCACACGAGTCCCCAGCAACTCCCGGAGAAGCCAACCCTAGCTCCCCAGAGGGTAGCCGCGGAGCCTACGGAGGGGGATGGCCGAGTGAACACTCGACGCCCCCACCCCTCGAATCCGCTCCTTGCTTACTGTGGACTGAGCCGGCAGACAGCCAGACGGGAGAAGCGAGAATTGAACCCCTCCGCAGCTCTGGATTAGACTACTATACCCAACCTCGAGTTGATGGGGTGGTTGTGGAGTGTACTGGGTGCCTGACCTTGGGGACGCCGTCCGATCCGTTCGCCTGCCCCCTACGTCGGGCCGCAGCCCTCAGAACCTGGGCCAGTGGGTGAGGAGGACCGGCGGCTGCGACTAGTGGGGACGGGGAGGGAAAGGAAAGGAAGGGGTTTTTCAATAAAATGTTTCGTTTCGCACCTGCTGGCTGGCTCCCTTTGTCCTGAGCAGCCCCGGAACCCAAATGCGCGTCCCTCTAGACTTCAGGCTTAGATCGGGCTCTTTCCTCCTTTGGATTCCTGGGATCTTGCCTCTCACAGCTGCCAGCCCCCTCCCCAAGCTGTGCTCTCTTCCCGCATAGGTTCCCTGTCGGCTGTCAATGTCCCTAGAGGTGGATTTGCTGGCTGGGACGGTGTGCAGTCCCTACGGAACTCAGCATTAAGGCTTAATGCTGTGGGCGGGGACTCAGTCCTGGGAATGGGGTTCATTGTTGGGCTAGAGACTCAGTGTCAGCCTCGGGGCAGGAGTTGGGGGCTCAGCTGCGGGTGTCACAGTTCAGTGTCAGGTGCAATGAATTCGTATTTGCTGGAGTCTAAGACTAAATAATGGGAATGAGGGTTAAGCGGAGCGTCGTGCTCTATTGGTAACGGAATCTCTCGTCCTCTCGCTCCCTCCCCTCAAGTTCAGCTTCTTGGTTTGTCTATGTTTGTCCTGCTTCCTCGCAGGGCTGAATCGGAACAGATACCTGCCCGAAGGGCCCCTGAGGGCTCAGTGTAGGATCCCCGACCTTCTCTCCTCGGCTTCTTTGCTCTCTCCTTCCCCTTCTTGTAGCCTCCATAGTTAGGGACTTTGCGCTTAAAGTTTGAACAGCAAGACAAGGGTCTGCTAAGAGGGATTCTAAGGAAGCTTCCCTCTCAGGCAGTGTTCGAATCCGGACGGTCCCCCTCTCCCCTCCCCCCCCCTCCGCAAGCTGAATGACTATCTGACAGCAAGGCTGGAGAGGATATGTTGTATTTGGAGACTGGTTCCACCAGATGCCCTCTGAGTCTGGGATTCTGTAAGGGAGGAGGCGGCTACGTGCCAAGGATTAGGGGGAGAGGGCGACGAATTGTCAAGGATGGGGCTAAATGCCAGGAGAGACACTGTGCCAGGGCTGAGGGCCCAACATCAGGCATGGGGGTATCGAAGATAAAGGCTCAGTGCCAAAGATGGGCACGAAATGCCAGAAGAGAAGCTCTGTGCAAGGGATGAGAGTTCGACCTCAGAAATGGGAGCGGGGAGCGGGGAGCAGGGGGCGGCTAGGTGGTGCAGTGAATAGAGCACCGGCCCTGGAGTCAGGAGGACCTGAGTTCAAATCCGGCTTCCGCCACTTGACACACTAGCCATGTGACTTTGGGCAAGTCACTTAATCCCAACTGCCCTCCCCCCAAAAAAAGCAAAAAGAAAGAAAGAAAGAAATGGGGGCGGGAGGAGACCAAATGGAGGCTTTAGGCTGAGAACAGAGGGCCAGGTGCCAGAAAGGACCTTTGTGCCAGGGAAGAGGGACTTAATGCTAGAAGAAGTGCAAATGTCTGGGAGGGAGTCTCCTTCTAGACCCACGGTTAGAGGTGGAAGAAGACTTGAAACCTCTGAAAAGATTTCGGGGAGGCTGGGGGAAACTGGGGGAAAGTGCGCTGGCAGAGGTGGAAACTAGGAGCGAAAACCTATCATTCTTTGTGGCCCGAGAGGAAAGTTGAAACCGGAGAAGCCCATCCCATCTGGGAGCCTTGAGCCAGTGCCTGGGTATCCCGGTGACCCAGGCTTCACCAATCCCAGGCTCCAGAACACTTGGAATGGCCTCCCTTTGTTCCCCAGCCAGCTGGCTTACAGATTGACTGGGCATTATAAAGAGCTAGGTACACCCCATTCCCCACCCTGCCACCTTCACCATTAGGGCCAGTGTCTTCATTCTTCCTCTCCTAGCCACGGGTGCCAACACCTTCTCGCTCTGTCCCTCCTCCATCCCACACCTACTGGGTGGAACAGAGCCACACAACCAACTCTTGGCCCCTGCTCTCTGCCACCTGTCCAATTTCCACTGCCATCAGGAAGATCTGGGATGGGAAGCTCCCAAGGTGAGAGCTGTGTCTCCCCCATCAGAGGAGGCGATCCCTGAGGATTGAAGATTCCCCGGGTAGCTAGGTGGCACAGGGGTTAGGGCACCAGGCCTGGAGTCAGGAAGACCTAAGTTCAAATCCTGTCTCAGACACCTCCTAGATGTATCACTCTGGGCAAGTTACTTAACCTGTTTGCCTCAGTTTCCTCATCTGTAAAATGGGGAGAATAACATATCACTTACCTCCCAGAGTGGTTGTGAGGATCAAATGAGAAGATAAGTGTCAAGTGCTTAAGGGAGGGGGTGGCTAAGTGCCAAGAATTAGGGGAAGAGGGCCTGGCACTGTCTTAAGCGCATAGAAATGTTAACTGTTATTATTGTCAGTGGCAGGAGTGCTAGATTTGAAGAACTTGTATTCAAAGTTCCAGCAAGTTCCAACTGGACCCCAGTTTCCTCATCTGTCAAATTATTGGTTTAGACTGAATGAACTTTATAGTCACTTTGAGGTCTAAATTTTTGATACTACAAGTGGGTCTCCCTGTTTTGATCTGGGGCTCCCTGAGTGCTAAGACTCTGTCCCTTTGCCCTCCCCAGAAGACCAGGGGTTTCCTAGAGGCAGGGACTGTGTCTCCCCTATTAGTCCAGGGGCTCCCCGAAGACAGGAGCTGTGTCTCTCCCATCAGACAAGAGCTTCCCAGGGGCAGGGGCTGTGTCTCCCCCAACAGACCAGGGGCTACCTACTAGTGGGGGCTGTCTCCCCATCAGACAAACAGCTACATGATGGCACAGATTGACCCTCTTATCAGACCTAGGGCTCTCCAAAGGGCAGGATTGAACTTCTTTCATCAGATCCAGAGTTATCAGACCACAGGTGAGGGTTTTTTCTGTCCTCATCAGAATGAGGGATCCCAGATGGCAGTGGCCATGTCTTCTGTTCTTTATTTCACGCACACTTTTCTGCCCAGGGCCTCACCTGGGAGGTACTGTTTATCAGTGGGCACTCAGCCCAAGGTAACCGACACAGTAGAAATCAGATCAGAGAAGTAACTGATGGCATCAGGCTGTGACCAGGAACAGGCAGCTCCTGGCACATCTGGTCCCATATAATCTCTATGCTTCAGGATGATGGGGCATTAAGAAGGCTGGTCCTACAGGCATCTATGGGACAAAGGAAGACATCCAAATTCAACCATAACAAAGCTGTAAGATTTAGCTGTGTCTGCCCTCCCCGTACTCCTTTCACCTCAAAAGTTCTCACCTTTCTCTTTCACTTCTCCTTCCTTAAAATCTGCTTCAGATGGAAAGGATCTGTTAAAGCTATTACATATTAATGTATCAATGACAGTAAAGCTTCCCCTGCAATTATGCATTTTAACTGATCATAAGACCCAAAGGAATGAATGTCTAATGGTGAAATTTCCCCTTGGTGACAAGCTAGTAAGGAAGCTAATTGGAGAGGGGCATTGGGAACTTCCTGGTACTCCTCTAATCATATTATCTAGATTAAAGCCGCTGGGTAAGACTGACCTTGGTGAAGTCAACAAATTCCCTCAAGCAAAGTATGAAAGTAATGGAAATTCTTGGAATCAGAAGACTTTAATGGAAATTTAAACTCCTATATGAGAAGGTAATGGAAAAGTGCTGGATTTAAGATCAAAGGACCTGGGTTCAAATCTTATCTTTTTTCCTTAATTCCCATACAACCTAGATTTTTATTGTTCAGTCTTTTCAATCACGTTCAACTCTTGGTGACCCCATTTAAGGTTTTCTTGGTAAAGATACTGAAGTAGTTTGCCATTTCCCTCTCCAGCTCATTTTACAGATGAGGAAACTGAGGCAAACAAGGTGAAGTGACTTGCCCAAGGTCACACAGTTAGTGTCTGAGGCCAGATTTGAACTCAGAAAGAGGAGTCTTCCTGACTCCACGCACTATGAAATCACCTAGGTGTCCATGTGACCCTAAACAAGTCATTAAACTTCTCTGGGTGTTCTGGGACTTGCCTGCAGACTCGTCCTGTGTACTAAAGGGGTTAGGCTACATGGTTGCTAAAGCCCCTTCTGATGCTGTCTAATTTTCCTACCCTTCCTAGCTATGTGCCCATGGGTGAATCCCTTCATCTCCCCTCGGAACCTGTCTTCTCATGTGCACTGTGTCAATGGATGAAATGTCCTCCTCAGAATCCAGAAGACTTGGGTGGAAGTCCAGCCTTCAAAGCTTTGGGGCAATGATGTGACCCAGAGCCAGTCCCTTCCAAATCCCAGTGCCCCCAGTGTCCTCTAAAATCTCAAATTAAAGAAGAGGCACTCATTTGCACAGGTGAAGAATATTTCCTACTGAAGAAGTCCTAAGTCCAAGCAAAATAATAACAATCATTTCCCCCTTTTTCACAATAATAACAATTTCTCCATCACTGCCCAGGGTGGTAGGTCTCAACATACTGCTTTTAGTGTGGCCAACATCTGTCAGAACTCATGGAAAGAGGGGCAGCTAGGTGGCACTGCAATAGAGTACCAGCCCTGGAGTCAGGAGGACCTGAGTTCAAATCCGACATCAGACACTTGACATTTACTAGCTGTGTAACCTTAACCCCGATTACCTTGCCTCCCCCCTGCAAAAAAAAAAAAAAAAAGAACTTGTGGAAAGGCCATGCTCGTCTGGTATAATAAAAGCAAAGAGCAGCTAATGTTTGTTTATAGAGCACTATATTCCAGGTGCTACGCTAAAATCTTTACAGTTATTTGCTCCTCTCTTTTCGTGCTGGCAATGAACCGGGAATTGAGGGGATGCCCATCAACCGGGGAATGGTTGAACAAGTTGTGGTATATGAATATAATGGAATACTATTGTGCTATAAGAAATGAGGAGCAGATAGACTTCAGAAAAACCTGGAAAGACTTAGATGAACTGATGCAAAGTGAAACAAGCAGAACCAGAGAACATTGCAATAGTAACAGCACATTGTTCAATGACTGATTTTCACAGACTGGGCTCTTCTCAGCAATGCAAGGTTCTAAGACAACTCCAAAGAACTCATGATGGAAAGGGTTACCCACATCCAGAGAAAGAAGTTTGGAGTCTGAATGCAGATTGAAGTGCACTGTGTGCTTTCTTTTTCTTCTGTTGTTTTGTTTTGTTTCTTCTTTCTCATGGTCCCTCCCATTGGTTCTAATCCTTCTTTACATCATGACTAATGTGAAAATGTTTCATATGAATTCATAAGTAGAGCCTATATCACATTGCATGCCATCTGGGAAGAGGGGAGGATAGGGGAGAAAATTTGAAACTCAAAATCTTATGGAAGTAAATGTTGAAAACTAAAAATTAATTAATTAATTTAAAAATGTTTACAAATAAAATTTTAGCTTGTTTGATCCTCACAACAATTCTAAGAGGTAGGTGCTATTATTATCTCCATTTTACAGATGAGGAACCTGAGGTAAAGTGTTGTTAAATGCCTTGCCCAAAGTTACACAGCAACTCCAGGCCCAGGTATTCTATCCACTGAGCCACCTAGATACCTCTAGTGGAGTTGGAGGAGCAGGAAGAGGATGGTGTCTTTGAGGTTGAGCCTAGAAAATGACCTCAGAGGCCATCTATTCCAACCCCCTCATTTGACAGATGAGGAAATTGAGGACCAGATTCTCAAAGGTCCCTTCCAACTCTAGAGCTATGATTCTGTAGGAGACCAGAATTTCCCAAAGGCTAAGCTAGCTCTGCATGAGTTCAGATAGGTGCTCACAAGTTGGAAAGGCTTGGAAAAATGATATCAGCAATTGTGTTGTCACGGGACTGGTCTAGGTAAGTTTGAAAAGACTCATTGCCTAGTTGGCTGCTAGGGGAAAGGTTGAATTTTTTGACCACAGCAACTCTAACCCATCTACTAAGGCAAAGAGAGGTTGTAATTTGTTGAAGGGAGAGGGGCTTGTTGTTGTTTAGTCCTGTGCAACCCTTCATGACCCCGTGGACCATAACACACCAGTACCATCCATGGGGTTTTCTTGGCAAAGATACCAGAGTGGTTTGCCATTTTCTTCTTCAGTGGATTGAGTCTGAGTCACACAACTGGTGAGTGTCTGTGTCCAGATGGAAGCTCAGATCTTCCCGACTCCAGACTCGGTCATCTAGCTAGCCCTTGAAGGACTACAAGTATTTAATTCCAAATAGGAAAAGTTAGCCTGGTACTAGAGAAAAATCTTTGGACTGGGGGGTTGGGAGACCTGGGTTCTAATTCTCAGTCTCCCTCTGATTTCTAATATTGCCTTAGGCAAATCACCTCTCTTTTCTTGTCCTCAGTTCACTTCTCCATCAAATGAGTGGGTCAGACCACCTGTTGCCTGTCATAGTGGGGATCCCTTTAGCTATGGGTTAGACTCAGGGGTGGAGAACCCTGCAGTCTCAAGGTCACATGTGGCCTTTTAGGTCCTTGGTATGGCCTCTTGCCTGAGTCCAAGTTTTACAGAATAAAACCTTTCATTGAGGGGATTTGTTCTGTGAAGTTTGGATTCAAAGGGCTGCACTTGAGGGCCTAGAGGGCCATGTGTGGCCTTGAGGCCACAGGTTTCCCACCCCTGGCACTAAATGGCCATTGAGGTTCCTTCCAGCTCTAGAATCCTATAATTATGGATCAATGAATCAACAAGTATTTATTAACAGCAACTATGTGCCAGGTAATATGCTAGGTACTAGAGATATAAAAAAAATAATTAGTTCCTGCCCTCAGGAAGCTTATATTCTAACAGAACAGACAACATGTACACATATGAGTTTAAACAGGATGAATATAAGGTGAATGAGACAGGAGGGCGGGGGTGAGGAAGGGTGTCACTAGCATCTGGGAGAGTGGGGAGGCTGGAAAAGTCTTTAATCAACAAGCATTTAAGTACCTACTGTATACCAAAAATGAGGCTAGGCACCAGAAATGCAGAGGTAAAAACAAAACAGTTCCCGCCTTCAGATAGCTTATACTCTATGAGGAAGGCATCGTGTATATACAAGCACCCAGTGATTTCAGAAGGAAGCTATTGGGGATGGGGGTGGGGGTTAGGAAAGGTCTCATATAGGAAAAGGCAGTTGACCTGCCCTTTGAAGGATGCTAAGAATTTCAAGCAGAGGAGGCAGTGGTGCATGAACTCTTAAGGCCCTCCTAGCTCACATAAACTATGGGTCTGTGATTTTTCACTCCACACTCCACCCTCCACCCTCCACCCCCACCCCTGGGAATTGAAACCAAGCACAACGGTTGTGTTGGAAATGCAGCAACAGGGATCAGAGAAAGGTTTGAGTTTTCTCCCAAGACCACCAATCCCCAGGAACCCTGAAGTTGCTGTGGGACCTTCCTCCCACTCCCTGGTCGTTCAGCCTGAGGACAATTTGCATTACCACACCTGTTGCAGCCTTTCCTCCTCCAGAGACCAAATGCCAAGTTCCCTATTAAGCAAACAGAGCATTTATTGTGGCTGCCTCAAGGACAGTGGGCTAGGCCTCTTGAGAACAGTCAGTACCTTCTCCTGTGCCTAACCTGCCAACATTTCAGAAAAGGGTCAGGCAGTCCAAGAAGAAGTCACTCATTGGCCCCTCTGTGCAAAAGAGGGCATTGACCCGAGAGCCTGCAGACCCAACTTGGGTTCTAATTTCCAGCATTCTTTAGTGAATAACAATTCTCAGAAAAAAAAATGACCGGACAGAAGTAGGAAACTGTGAATGGCTTAATCAGCAAAAACCTTGAAAACAAGGGCTTATGGGTAACTGCAGTTTACCTTCCTCCTTCTAAATCTTCTTCCTTGCTGTCATAGAAAAGAATCCTTTCCACTTGCCTTGGCTCTGCAGCTTCCTGGGTGCTTGGGTCTTCTTTGTGCAGTCCCTCCATTAAATTTTCTGTTTCTTATTTTGGTAACAGACAATCGGTCTTGTAAAGATTAGTCAGTAACTCCTGGAGGGTATTAAAATTAGAGCCTGGTTTTACTTTGCTAAAGCTTTTCATTCCAAGTTAATTGAGCAGCAAATTCAAAAGGTCTTCAAGGTCAGAGAGGTGTCCAGAATCAGAATCCTGAGAGATGCTGGCCAGATCCCTCTGGGCCGATTCAGCTGTGTGTTGGATGCTTGGTGCTTATTCCCATTTGTTAGCACAGAGCAAAAGGGAGGCGGGATGATTCTGTAAGCAATAATGTTGGAGTTGGGAGTTAGTGGGTCTGGCTAATATTACCTGTGTGACCTTGGGTAAATCACCCATCTAGACCTCCGTTTTCCTCATCTGTAAGAGGAGGAGGTTGAATCAGAGGAATGAGTGGGAAAGCATTTAAATATCTACCATGCGCCAAGTACTGTATTGAGTCTTAGAAACACAAAGAGAAAGCAAGATGACACCTTCAAGGTAGCTATGCCTCTAACAGGCAGAGACAACACTTGTGGAGGTTTCAGCTACTAGTCAGACTCAGAGTCTGGTGTAGGATACACTAGGAAGGCATCTATGTCATTTCTATTCATAAAACCATATCTGATGTTGAACCATTGGACAGGGCCAAGGATGTGGGAGGGACGAACTTTCTTCTGGATCTTCACCAGCTGGGGATGTGACACCTCCAAAGGAAGTCACCCTGTCGCATCTCCACAAGATTCACTCTGCTGGACTATGACTCCAAGCCCATCACCTAATAGGTGGCACATTTTTAAAAGGCTATTGGGAATAAACCAGAGGATGATGGTGGAGGGCCTCAAGGCCAGGAGGCTGAAGGAACTGGCAAGATTCTAGGAGGATGAGAGTTATTGTTAAGTATTTGAATGGCTATCATATGGAAGAAGGGGAAAATACACATTTATTTAGCACCTACTGTGTGCTAGGGGTATACAGGTGTTCAAGGAGGGCTGGCACCTCTGGTGTAAGGGTTGCCAAGCCCTTTCCAGGGCTGCTCATCCTCCTTTGGTGTCTATCTCTGCCCTAACTCTCACCTATGACTCCAAGAAGCTGTCCCATGTACAAAGGCCACGTCCCAGTAAACCATTTTGGCAGATGGGCTAAACCAAGCTGAGGTTAACTGGTAGGCCTCAAACCTATGGGTGCATTGTGGGGGTGTCTATCTCAAGCATCTGAAGAGTATCCCCAGTGGAATGGGTAGAGAAGAACAATTTGTTCCAATGGTCATGAAGGTGGCTGAAGCAGGAACTATGGGGTGGTTAGAACTTGGTCAGACATTGAAGACGCCAAGGTCATTCACTGCATCCAGAGCCCTTGCCACTCATCTTGACATGTGTCTTGCCTCTGGACTTCAGTGACTCTTGAACAGCGAGTGAGGCCCAATTAACTTCACATAACTCTGCCTCTCATAAATCCAATTTACGCACAAATCAAAAGACATCACCCATACTTCTTTACAATTTTTTCTTCCTCAAAGTCCTCTGGTGACAAGCGAGTGACCAAGCAGCAGGTGTGGCTTCACTGAGAGCTGTAGTCACAACCCTGTGCATGAGCCGCTGGGTCATCTTCTCACTGGACTGAAGTAGCAGTGGCATTCAGCAGCTCCCTAGGTGTGAGAGCTTTTTTGAAGAACCACTCTGTTCACCTCCTGGAGTGAGAAAGGAGCTAGAAAAAGTGCCCTAAATATTGTCTGCTTCACCCAACCGTGGCCTGCTTACCATGGCAGAGATCCCACCCAAAGAAAGGGAAAAAACAAAGAGGATTCCACTCATCATTGGCACATGTAATGTATGAACACTTATGAACAAGAAATCCAGTAGACCTGAAAGATTAACAGCTCTTGCTGAGAGAGAACTCAGCAGGTATCACATCCAAATAGCAGCCCTGAGTAAAACAAGGCTGGCAAATGAAGGTCGTTTACTGAAGTTGGAGCGGGATACGTGTTTTTCTGGAGTGGCCACAGTGAAGGGGAGCACTATGAAGCTGGTGTAGGTTTTGTGATCAAAACTGATTTAGTCAACAGGCTTGTATGCCTTCCAAAAGAAGTGAATGACAGACTCATGACAATATGATTGCCCCTTGCAGGAAAGCATCATGCCTCTATCATCAGTGTGCTCCCTTCATAATAAAGCCTGAAGAAGCTAAAGAAAAATTTTATGAAGATCTGGAGACCCTTATCATCATTGTGCCAAAAGAGGACAAGCTTATAATTCTGGGTGACTTTGATGCCGGAGTAGGCTCAGACTACCAGACTTGGCAGAGTCCTAGGGAGGAATGGAATTGGAAACAACAAAAGCAACAGTCACTTACTACTGAAGACTTGTGCATCTCATGAACTTCTCATCATCAATATGGTCTCTTCCATTTACCTAAGTGCAACAAAACTTTGTGGTTGCACCCTTGCAGCAAAGATTGGCATCTAATAAACTAGGTGATTATAAATAGAAGAGACAGAGGGGATGTCAGTGACAAAGGCGCTGTGTGGTGATGTGGGGCGCAGAGTGCTGGACCAGGTACAGAATTATCCTGTCCAAGCTAAACATTCATGTTCAACAAAAGTGACAACCCAAAGGCAAGACTGGAAGACTTAATGTTAATAGATTAGAGCTCTTACCCGAGCAGGAACAGTTTATCGCTAACTTGGAGGGAAAGTTGAGCCAACATAGTTGGCAACAGTGGAACAGAAAAGGAAGGGGCAGCTTTCAGAGATTTAGTGTACATCTGGGTTAGAACACTCACAAATATCAAGACTGGCTTAATGAAAATGATGGGGAAATTCAGAGGCTGCTAAATGGGAGAGAGAGAGAAAGAGAGAGACAGAGAGAGAGAGAGAGACAGAGAGACAGAGACAGAGAGACAGAGAGACAGAGAGAGAGAGAGACAGAGAGAGAAACAGAGAAAGACAGAGGCAGAGACAGAGAAAGACAGAGAGAGAGGCAGAGAGACAGAGAGAGACAGGGAGAGAGGGAGAGAGACAGAGAGAGAGAGACAGAGAAAGACAGAGGCAGAGAGAGAGAGGGAGAGAGAGAGAGAGAGAGAGAGAGAGAGAGAGAGAGAGAGAGAGAGAGAGAGATCTCCAAAAGGTTTACTGGTAGCATCGTTCATCTATGTCTAAGAGTAGAGCATTTAACTCCTCAAAAGTAAAGTGCAAGCAAGGCTTATAGAGATGCAGGATTCTTGGCTCAATAAGAAGGAAGTTTTATGCTGATAGTAACAATTCAAAGCACTTTTATGATGTCCTGAAGGCTATTTATAGGCCAAAGGCCTAGGTGAATCCCAACTACTCAGTGCTGATAGAGCCACTCTGATTAGTGATAAGGACTTGACCCTGGAGAGATGGGCTGAACACTCCCATAGTGTTCTCAGATCATCAACCAGTGCTTGAAACTACTAACTATATTCCTCAGGTTGAAGTCTAACCCTCTCTAGCAAAACTTCCAACTGAAGAAGAGCTTTTGAATGCCATTAGGCTCCTTTTGTGTGGCAAAGTACCTGATGTTAATTCCATTTCAGCAGAGATCTACAACGCAGGGGGTTCACTGCTCATACAAAAGGTAACTGAAATCTTCCAGGTTATATGGCAAAAGGAGGTTATCCTTACAGCTCAAGGACGCCTCCGTTGTCCACCTCGATAAAGACAAAGGAAATAAATTGTCTTATGACAAACATAGTGGGGTCTCTCTCTTAGTCATTGCTGGCAAGACTCTTGCCAGAATCCTCCTTAATGGGTTGGTCCTTCACCTGGGAAATGGCCATCTACCTGACAGCCAGTGTGACTTCAGAAAGTGCTGAGGAATGGTCAGTTGATATGGTGTTTGCTGCCTGATAGCTTCAGGAGAAATGCCAGGAGCAGAACAGAAGTCTGTACATGATGTTTGTCGATCTGACCAAGGACTTTGACACTGTCAGTCATGAGAGTTTGTGGAAAATGTCAAAATTTGGTTGCTTGGAACATCAGTATTGTACATCAGCTTCATGGTGGCATGCTTCCCCGGGGTTTTTTGTAATGGGCAATGCTCTCACACTTTCCCATTCACTAATGGAGTGAAACAAGGCTGTGTACTTGCTCCCAAACTAAACCTTTGATGAGAATGAACACAGCATCAAGATCAGCCACCACACTGATAGTAAATTCTTCAACTTAAAAAGGCTACAAGCCAAGACTAAAGTGGAGGGAGAATTGGTGTGAAACTTTTGTTTGAAGATGATTGTGCATTCAATACAACTTCTAAAACTGTTTCAACAAAGTATAGTTTGCCACTCCCTAATTTGGCCTGACAACACCAAGAAAACAGATCTCCACCAGCCAGTACCATACCATCCATACGTGGAACCATGATTACAGCAAATGGAGAAGTTTTGAATGCTGTGGATAAGTTCAAATATCTTGGCAGTATACTTTCTAGGGATGTACACATAGATGATGAGGTAGATGCATGCATTGCAAGGGCTAGTTCAGTGTTTGGAAGACTGAAGGAAAGTGTGGGAGAGAAGAGGCATTAGGCTGCCAATCAAACTAAAGGTCTACAGAGCCATTGTGCTGACCTTATTGTTGTATGCCTGTGAAACCTGGACAGTCTACTAGCACCATGCCAGGAAACTAAATCACTTCCATGCAACTTGTCTCAGGAAGATTCTGAAGATCACCTGGCAGGATAAGTTCCTGGACACTGAGGTCACTTTTTGAGCTAAACTGCCAAATTTCAAACTCTTCTACTGAGAGCACAACTCCAATGGACTGGCCATGTTGCTTGAATGCCAAATATACATTTTCCTAAAAGACTTTTACAGGGAACTCACACAGGACAAGCGTTTACATGGTCAGAAAAGGCAATACATGGACACTCCAAAGGTGTCTCAGAAGAACTTTGGAACTGACTGTGTGACATGAGAGGTACTGCACAGGACCATCCAGCATGGCATGCCTGCATCAATGATGTTGCTGTGCTCTATGAGCAAAGCACAATTGCAGTAGCTCAAAAGAAACATGAGATGTGCCAGTTTAGAGCCATCTCTACTCTAAAAGTTCATATGGACTATTTGTGCCTGACCTGTGGTAAAGCCTTCAGACCTCTGATAGCCACAGTGTACATACTGTACCTTGATCCCAATTTAGTGATGTCATTTTGGTCCTCTTCAAGCGCCAAGGACAACTACCACTATGTGCCAAGCATGTGTTAAGTGCTTTACAATTATTCTCTCATTTGAATCTCACAACAACACCTTGAGGTAGGTACATTTTACACTTCAGGAAGCAGGGGCAGAAAGAAGCTAAGTGACTTGCCCAGGGGCACACAGCTAGTAAGTATCTGAGTCTGGATTCAAACTCAAGTTTTCCTGACTCTGTGGTTCTGGAACCACCATACCTGGGTACCACCATCTTTCCACTCTCCCAGGTTTATAACCTCAACTCACTCTCTCTCACCCCATGTACACAATCAGTTGCCATGTCATTTCTCTCACACCTGACACCTTTTATCTCCCGACACAACTACCAAGTTTAGATACTTATCACCTCTCTTACGGACTGCTGCAATGACCTTCTAATTGGCTTCTCTGCCTCAAGCCTTTTACCTCTCCAAACCAGCCTCCACACAGCTCCCAAAGTGGTTTTCCTTTGCCAAAGTTTTGATCATGTCATTCTCTTAGTAAACTCCTGTGGCTCCGTATCCCCTTCGGACAAAAATAAAAGCTTCTCTTTTAAAGCCCTTCTCAACTTAACCCTAACTATCTTTCCAGCTTAATTATACTTTACTTTTCCCACATTCTATAGTCCAGACAAATTTCATTGTTTCTCTGTTTTTCCTTTGTCTCTGCCTCTGTCTCTCTGTCTCTATAATTCTGTCTCTGTGTCTCTGCTTCTGTCTCTATAACTCAGTCTGTGTCTCTCTCTGTATCTGTTTCTCTGTCTCTGTCTCTTTTGTGGACTGTCCTGTATGGCAGTAAGTAGATTTGTTTGACTGAAACCCAAAGTTCCTGAAAGTGAGGAATGTGAAAGTAGTCAGGAAAGGTGAGTTGGCTCCACCCCGTCAAAGGTTTGAAAGGCCAAAGGAAGCTGTTTGTATTTTAGCTAAGAGGCATTATCAAGGTTAAAGCATCTTGAGCAAGGGTCAGAGGTGTGCTTTATCACATACCCATTTGGTAGCTGTAGGGAAGATGACTCCGAGAGAGGAGAGGGCCTGAAGGAAACAGAAAGAGCCTTTGGGAGGTGATTGCAATGGGCCAGGCCACAGGTGAAGAGAGTCTGAACCAGTCTGGGGGCAAGTGGACACAAGCCAGAATTTCCATTGCCAAATAGGCAGTCTCTAAATTTACCTCTCAGTACGACTTGATTTCTCATCTCATTGATTAGCTAAATTTAAGAAACATGCTCAAAGACTGAATATGAGAAATAGATGATTGAAAAGAAATGAATTGGTAAGAAAACAAGGAAAATGGAATATTCCATAGCCCAAAGAACCTTTAAGTTGATCACAGAAGCGTGACCTATATGAACCCGGTATTTTTCTATGAAGCACTAATGAAACCCCTCTCTTAAGGCTGTGGTTTCCCAGTGTTTGGGGGTGGCTAATCCCCTCATGGAGGCCACAGACCATAGATTTTAAAAAGCCCTCACTAATTAGGTGTTTTCTTAGGTTTTACTATTCAGATGATCTGGGATTCCATTGACCTTTGGCATAAGGAACTGTCTTCACTAAAGCAGGTTGCAACCCATCTATGACTTAAACTTCAGGAGTTACCCAAGGCTCAGAGAAATTCAGTTACATGACAGAGTACCATAGCTAGAAAGTAGGTAGGATTTGAACACACATTTCTGACCCTCTTAGGGTTTAGAAGTCAGAGGCCAAGACCATCTGCTCTTCCCAAGCTGCCTGCTTTTTTAAAAACAGTATAATCAATTTATGTCAAATGAAAGTTGTCTGTGTCAGAGGAAGTGAGCAAGAACTAGGAAGCAATGAGTTTTAATTTTTTTTGTTACCAATATTCAAGTTTATTAAACAAATAAAAATTTATATTTAGAAAAATTTTAACTGTCATCTGCTTCAAGGTTTATGTTGCTCCCAAATTTTGCATATAACAGATGAGGAAACTGAGGCAAACAGGGTTAAGTGACTTGCCCAGGGTCACACAGCTAGGAAGTGCCTGAGGCCAAATCTGAACTCAGGAAGATGAATCTGACTGAAACTAGGCCCAGCACTCTATCCATTCCACCACATAAATTGTGGTATTTTCAATTTTCAAAAATTGACTATTTTCTTTAGGGTTAGATGTTTTGTTTTCTTTCTTGAAGACCAAAACCAGTTATTAACCTGATCCTCTACTTGCCAGTGCCGAATGACTTCTGGCTATTAAAAAAAAAAAAACCAACCTACCATCATAAGGTAGAAATTTGACACAAAACAAAGTTCCTCAGCTGTAAAAATGTTTCCAGAAGAGGAATTCTAAAAATGTTCCATATCACAGCAACATCACTGAAAAAAGTGGTTTTCCAAGGAGACTATCAGGATGGACATAGGAATTTCGATATATGAGTGTGTCAGAGACAGCAAAGGAGAGAGCTAAACTTGGAACCAGGAAGACCTAGATTCAAACCCAGTGCTGGACAGCTACTAACTTGGTGACCCTGGACAAGTCTCATAATTTCTCTGAACCTCCCTCCTTCAAAACCTTCCTATCATTACTGTCAAGAGCACCGCCATCCTTCCAGTCACCCAGGCTCCCAATATAGGTGTCATGATTGACTTCTCACTGTCTCTCATCCCTTGGATCTAATCTGGTGTGAAGTCTTGTCAATTATACCTTTTGCCCCCTTCTCACCTTTGATGCTGCCACCATCTTGGTACAGGCTTTCATCACCTCACATGTGGACCCTGAAACACCCTCTATGTTGGTCTCCCAGCTTCAAGTCTCTCCCCCACTTCAGTCCGTGTTTTACTTGACCATCAAATTTATCTTCCAAAAGCACAGGTCTGATCATATCATCCCTTCTGTCCCACAGTATTCAACAAACTCCAATGGCTCCCTATTACCTCCAGGATTAAATATAGAATCCATTGTTTGACTTTTAAAGCTCTTTGTAACCTGCCCCTTTCTTACCTTTCCAGGTACCCCCTTTGTGTTTTCTATAATTCAGTGACATCAGCCTCCTTGTTATTTCTCTTCCAAGATACTTCCTACTCTGTAATTTCACTGGCTGTGTCCTTGTGCCTGGAATTCTTTCACTCCCAGCTTCCTTCAAGTTTTAGCTCAAACCCCACCTTCTATGAGAAGCCTTGCCTACCTATCCCCCATCATGTGAGTGCTTTCCCTCTGAAATTCCCTTCTTTCCATCCTTGCATGTACATGGACCCCTCACTAGAATATGAGCTCCTTGAGGAAAGGGACAGTTTTTGCCTTTTGTATCCCCAGCTCTTGGCACAGAACCTGGAACATAAGAAATGTTTAACCAGTGGTTGACTGATTTCTGAGTCATAACTGAGAGTGCACACAAAAGATTCAATTGGACTTACTCTTTTTCTTCCTGGTGGCTTTTGAAGTGAGGAAGAAGAAGAAATGCTGTAAGCCTCCAGGTGGAGAGTGAGGCAGCATTGATTTATCTGCTGGGGAACATCTCCCCCAGCTGTCTACCATTCTTAAGCAGTAAAGGAGGCATGCAAGAAGACTGGAGAGAGGCAAAGATCCCATTTTTCAAAGAAGGATTTAAAGTGGATTCCTCAAACTAGGCAATATAGATGCCTTTTAAGGAAATAAAAATGACTAAAAGGGAGGCATTGGTAGCTGTCTTCTAATTCTTAAAGAGACTTTATCTTAAGAAGGGAGTCAATTTTGGCATTGCTCCAGGGAGCAGATTTAGAACAAGTGGGTGGAAGAGAGACTGCAGGTCAACCTAAGACAGTATCAACTGGCAATGTCCATGATGTCTGTATCCTGAAGTAGTGTGTTTCCCTGTCACTGGAGATACTCAGAGAGAAGATGGCCATTTGTTTAGAAGGCTCTAGAAGGAATACTTTAATAAGGTGGAAGATTAGAATAGATGAAGTCCAAGAGTTTTTTAGATTCATATTAATTTAATCTGTCATAAATCTGGTAGAGAGAGAAAGGTTATCTACTATGAATGAATCCTTAAATAGGTACAGCTTGCCATGTAACCCAATTATTTGTTTGACAAGGGCATAAATTAAGATTCCATGAATTTAATTAACATGAATCTGTCTGCCAGGAACTCAACAATCCAGTTAGTACCAACCCTTCAGAGTTGAGTAACTAGATCCTAGAGCCAATATGACATGATTAAAATCACTATTAAACATAGTTGGATTTTCTTGAAAACTTTCTTACATTCATCCAATCTGTTTCCTCCTAATTATTATGCTTTGTAATCTTCAATTTCACTTTGTGGAAGGACAGAAATGTTGTCTTATCCTACAATAATCTAACCATTCTTTCTTTGCTATGTGGATCAGTTGAAAACAATTGTCCACTGACAATTTTTCCATTAAGAATTTTATTCAAAACTGGAAATCCCTCCTAAGGCATATACACAGCCTCAGGGCTTCAAGCCAGCTTGACATCAAGAGCTTTTTTACAATTTTCTTTAGTTTCCAGTGACTTCTCTCTTCTAGATAGCATATCATTCTATGACAGTTCTGAGAAGAAAAGCTTAAATTTGTATTTTAAATTACTGCCCCGCCCCCATGCTTTCCTTGGCTCCTCATCACCAATATTTCCTAAGTATCTTCCACATGCTAGACACACAGCAGAGACCAAAAGAAAGATTCTAGTGACAAAGGATATCTCTGTATAGAACAACACGTTTACCCTTTCCTAACAAATTTATCTACTGTTTGGGTTTTTTGTTTGTTTGTTTGTTTGTTTTGGGGGGTTTTTTGCAACCATGAAACATATACTAAATGCTAAATCTTTTTACTTCCCTTTAGCAGTTGGAATTATCTCCAGAGAAAATTGTGCAGGGGGAGGTGGAGGGAGAACTTTCCCCTAGTCTTGAATGCTTGAGCACAGGAGTTTCTTTGAAATGATTGTTTAAAAAAAATGTTGTTTCCTTATTAGAGAAAGCTGGGTAGTGCAGTGGATACAGAGGACCTTGGAGTCAGGACTTTAATTGGAATCCTGCCTTCAACCCTTACTAGTTATATAATCCTGGGCAAATCACGAAATGTCTCCAGTTTCCTTATCTGTAAAATGGGGATCATAATAGCCCTACCTTCTTTTGTGGATTGTTGAGAGGACCAAATGGGTTAATGTATGTAAAGATCTTTGCAAACCTTAAAGCATTGTGCTGTTGTTGAGTCATGCCAGACTCTAAGTGACCCCACTCACATTGTTCGTGGGATTTTCTTGGCAAAGATACTGGAGTGGTTGGCCATTTCCATCTCCAGCATGTCCCCATTTCACAGATGAGGAACTGAGGCAAATAGAGGTTAAGTGACTTGCCCAGAGTCACACAGCTAGAAAGTATCTGAGGCTAGATCTGAATTCTGGTCTTCCTGATTCAAGGCCCAGTAACTTTCTCCTCTGTACCATGCCCTTTAAAGCACTGTATAAGTGCTAACTATTACAGAGCATTTTAAAATATTGATCCAACAGAAACAGATCAGATCTTTGCACAGAGCATCTTCTGTGGCAACGATGACCACCTTTGATGGGGATATACATCCCTGAGGCCCAGAGAGGTTCATTAACTGTACTCAAGATCACAGAAGGAGACAAGTCTGGATTCAGACCTAGATCTTGACTTCAGATCCATTACATTTTCCCCTAGGCCACACTTAGGGATTGTCTGATCTAACACTTTTGATCTTAAGATGAGAAAACAAACCCAGGAGAGAACTTGAATGACCTGGGTGTGTCCCTCCATCCATCCATGTGCCAAGAGTTTAACAATCATTATCTCATTTGAGTTGATCCTCACAACAACCCTGAGAGGTAAACAATATTATTATCTCATTTTAGAGATGAGAAAAGCAAAGGTCAAGTGACTTGTCCAGCAAAGGTCAAGTGACTTGTCACCCAGCTAGTAAGTATATGGGTCCAGATCTGAACTCAGGCCTCCCTGACTCTAAGCCCATAGTCTGCTCACTGTGTCACTGAGATGCCATCAGTTTCCTTCTCTCTAAAATAAGATAATTGTGTGTTCACTTACCTGTAAATATCCTTCCAAATCAATATTGCTCTATAAAATTTGTCCAAGGTCGAACAGCCGGTAAATGGAAGAACCTGAATTGAAATAACCTCAATAATTCACACATTCTAAGATATCCTTCACAGCTAGGAGCTTGGCACAACATTCTCTTTTTATAGAATGATTGATCTGGGAGCAGTTAGGTGGCACAGCAGATAGAGTGCTGGGCTTGACAAAAAAAAAAATGGAAATGGCCAACCACTTGAGTATCTTTGCCAAGAAAACCCCAAACAGGGTCACAAAGAATCAGACACGACAGAACAAGATTAGATGTAGACATAGACAACATAGATTTAAAATTATGAGGGATTTCAGAGGCTGTCCATTCCAACCCTCTCATTTTACAAATGAAGAAACTGAGGCCCCAAGAGGTATGAAGTGACCTGGCCAAAGACACGTGGGTGATGAGCATCTTTGGTAGGTTTCGAATCCAGTTCCTCTGACTCCAGAGTTGGGGATCTTTCTACTGTAGCATCAAGATTCACACCACATGTTTTAAATCAGTGGGTCACGGGGTTAATTCATTTGGAAGTTCATTCCACAGCTATCCCACAACTAAATGAAATGGAAATTATGATGCCTTTGCTAGGTGCCTCATCATCTCCCACACAACCAGTGACTAATGACTATTAGGTCATCCTTGTGCCACAGAGGACGAATCCGTGCTCAAAGGAACAGACATTTAAATGTAAGGGCTTCATGGGGACTGCAAACTGAAACTATGGCCTTCTGTGGTCAAAAGTCTGTAACTTTGCATTCCTGAATGTTTTTCACATGAATAGTAAAAGGACAAAGAAACAATGTAACTGGTCAGGGTTATTGTTGTTTTTTCTCTCATCTCCATAAATTGTTATTGACAACCTCTGGAGATTGTCATCTCTGGAGACCCAAATGTAAACTGTGAGAAACAAAGTAAACATCTTTCAGGGATGTAAAGTGGAAGGGAAATTGGGATCATAGGACTTGATTTGAATTGTAGCCAGTTCAGCTGTTTCCTGCCTACTTGACCTTGAGGAAACCCTTTCTGCTCGCTAAGATTCAAGTGTGTTTTTTTCTTCTTTTCCACATCTGTAAGGTATGGACCAGGATACCAAAAGTCTCTTTGGGCTCTAACACAACTAGGCTATGATCCCATAATCTCAGACATTTAATGAGATTCAATACTAAGTGATTGAGTATTGCCTTATAGAAGGGTAGAAAGACTTTCCTTAAGCTTTCTAAATAATTTTCCAAGGATTCCCAAGGAACTACATGAGATTTAGCTCCTACAGTCTATGTGTGTCCTCCAGTTTGGGGTGAGGGGATGTTTTTAACCAACTCTTTTTCTTTCCTTCTTGGTAAATCTCTTTTTTTTAAGCTAATGAAGTTCAATTAGTTGATTGATAATGGAGAGTACACTGGTGGGGGCTTACGATCAATACTATAGCACTACAATAGTACTATAAACCCCATCCACTTAGAGTTATCTCTAGAATCTTGTGAAAAGACGTAAGCTACACCCTCTGAGGACCACAACCTGTGAGGGCAAGTTCTAGTTGGGGATATTTCCCCAGAATGTGTACTACATAAGGAACTCCTAGTGTAGAAATGTCATCAAACAATGCGAGTCAGCATAGTCTCTGCAAGTGATGGCTTTAGAATTGCCTTAAAACACAGACAGATTAAGGGATCTGCCCAGGTGTGCAGAGCCAGTATGTGACAGTGGCCACATCTGAACCCAGGCTTTCTAAATTCGAGGCCAGCTCCCTATCCACTATGCCACACTACCTCTCAGTGGTCTTTAATAAAACATCTAAATTTTTTAAAATATTAAACCTGCTCCTCATCAAAAGTTCTAACAAACTTCTCAAAGCTGATTTTTCAATAAATTGTTGATAAAAAAAATTTGTACCCTAAAACAATCTGATAAATATCACAGAAGAGAGCTAGACTATTGCTCAGTCTTTGGTGGCTGGGCTGATCTAATCTACCATGTGGTTATTGTTATTTTGTCATCTCAGTCATATCTGACTCTTTGTGACACAAAAACCCATTTGGGGTTTTCTTGACAAAGATACTGGAGTGTTTGCCATTTCCCTCTCCGGCTTATTTGACAGATGAGGAAGCTGAGGCAAACAAGGTGCAGTGACTTGCTGAGGGTCACCTACTATTAAGTGTCTGGGGCCAGATTTGAATTCAGGAAGAGTCTTCCTGACTCCAGGCCTGGCACTCTGTTCACTACGGCACCACCTAGCCACCCTATCTATCATAGATATGGAGACAAAAACTGTCCAAGCAATAGTTTGATCAGTTAAACCCCTTGGTTAAAAAAAATAAAGTTCTAAGTACCCTTTAAATCAAATTTTAAACCAAATTATTGACTTTTATGATCACTCCCACTGTCTTCAACTGCTGTAACTCATTTCATGTCTGGGGTCATGTTTTCTGTTCCAATAAAGGAAGCTATGACGCCACGCTCTCCAATGACCAACTCATGTAAACTTTATTCCCCAGTGGGGGATGCTCTCCCACTTATCTCCTAAACCATGTCTCTCCTTTCAGTGGAGCCTTTCCTCACTGAGACCTCAGCATCTGCCACACATATGTAACTGTGTTTTTGGTTCATCAAGTTTGAGGGACCTCTGTTCAGAGTTGTGAGTGAGAAGAACTTACAATATGATTTTTATGATCAGGGAGCTTATTATCTAGCTAGGGACGTGTGATATGTACAAGTGTAAAAAATGGTAAAAGGAAGAGTGTGATTAAGAATCAAATGAGACATATGGAAATTAAAGTGGAGAGGAATTTGGGGGAGGAGGAGCACATTCAAATTATGTTGACCAGACTTATGACTGTCAGTATTAGAGGTCTCACACTTCCTCTATCAATGCAAATCAAAAATTTCTCTGTAACTAATAGACTTCGAAGTGGGAGGACTTGGGCGAGGGTAGGGGCTGGGGGACTGAGAAGCTGTGATTTGTCCAAGACCCATAGTCAATATATGTCAAAAGTGGAATATGGCCTTCCTGACACCAAGGACAGTTGTCTCTCTACACCTACCCTGCATGAATCAACACTTGACGTATTTACTGGATCACTGTCATCAGTTGGCAACCTGTGTTCATCTTGGTTAAGTGGTTTGTTTATTCCAATTTCTAAGAAGTAGGGAGTTTTTAAACTCTTATTTGCTGGCACCAGGAACTAACAACAGTCACCTAGAGAACAAAAGCTCCAATACAGGCAGAAACAATAGACTGATTACTGAGCCATTATACGTGTACTTTTACTCTCAGATGATAAAATTCATTTCAATATCTCTGTAGCCGTCTGTCCTATTAAATATTACTAGTGTTTTATTACACCTTTCCTCAGAATCATTTTTTTTCAATGACTTCAATTTCCTTGCATATTTTAATTTTTTTAAGTTCATTTTCTGTCCTTGGGGTTTTATTCCCTAATAATTTAGTTTTCCACTCCCATCCCACCTCAATACCTTCCTCTTCCTCCTCCAAAAAACAAGTCCAACATGTCAAATTCTGACAGATATATATGTAAAATGTGTATTGTTATATGTTGTTAAAATAAATAACATTTTATACATAGTCTATAGGCACTAACTTCATTGAAATTCACATGAGGGAAATCTTGAAATTAACCATCCAGTTTTTTCCTTATTCTGACTCTTGCTTTCTCCGGAAGATGCCCAAACACAGTTTTCCTCCACTCAATTGAGGAGCTTTGTAAGAGGTTTCTTCTTAGACCTGAGAATCCATTTTTTTTTCCTTCTCAAGCTGGGATATCTTCTTTAGAAATGCTTTTTCTCAGGTTCCATCAGTCTCCAAGTTTGCTTTCTACAATGGCCTTGATTTATTGCTGTGAACATGTGAGAAGACAATCTGACCTGCTTGCCCACAGATGCACCAGCATAAGAGTCCCAGGGATGAATCTGAAATCATAAGGACAGCAAAATTGATAAACATGGTATTTGCCCAATATGTTCATAGTAACCACTCAACAAAAATGAAATTATCAGATAGCTCCATTAATCAATGAGTATTTATAAAAGCACTATGCTAAGTTGTGGGGATACAGGAGGGAAAATTAAATAGCTCCTGACTTTGAGGAGTTTACATTCAATTTATAATATAGAATACACACCACATAGTAAACAAATGTTTATTGCATAAGTACTGTCTGCCGGGCACTTTGCTAAGCTTGGGGATACAAAAAGAAAGATGAAATAGTCCTGCCCTCAAGGAGCTTACCTTCTATAAAGGAGAAACAATACACAGCCAAGAATGGTGGCCAGGGAAAGAAGTTTTGGTCTAGGCAGTCACTTGGACTGAGGGTGGAGCCATACTTTGTTCTGCCTTTTCTAATTACAATGGTAATATGGATTAGAGTACTGTTCTCTGGGCAAGAGGTGACAGGAGGCACAGTGCTGGCGATCCCCGAGGCAGCAGTGCATATATATGGAAGATGTCTGCATTGTAATTATAGGACTAAAGGCAACTTTAATGGAAAACAATTTGTAATTATCCTAGAAAAGTCAATAAACTGTACGTGTCCTCTAACTCAGCAATGCCACTAATGCATATAATTCTAAACAGATCGATAGAGGGAAAATCCCCATAAATATAAAAAAAATTTTTAAGACTCCTTTTTTGAGGTAGCAAAGAGTGAAGGAATAGAGGGTGCTCATCAGTTCTGGAATAACCCGACAACTTGTACTATGTGGCTGTAATGTAACATTACGGCACCAAAAGAAATGATGAATATAAAAATGGCAGGGAAACTGGGAAAGACCTGGATGAATTAATGTAGGGTGTGGCAATCAGAGCCAAGAGAATAATCGGCACGACAAATAGAGTAATGTCAAGAAAACAACTCTGAGAAACTTGAGAAGGAGAGCGGCGAGTGCAGTGACCAACCTCGATTTACCAGGCTGGAAATGAAGCATGTCCTTCACCTTTCCATGAAAGGGTGACCAGCTTAGAGCACAGAATGAGTCAGACGGGGCCACTGGGTTTATTTGTTTTTGTTTAGTTTCTCTTCTTTGTTGCCCTGGAGAATTCAATGGGGGGTGGAGGGAAATAAAAAAATACCAAAACATTCCCCATCAAGCAAATTGTGGGTGTTAAGTACTAGAAGATTTCAGATGAAAGAAGCATCAATTAACCTGCGTTGAAGCGGTCAGAGAATCCTTCCTGTATTTGAGACAAAGCTTAGGGGGTAGATGGGGTTTAGAGAGGCAGACAGGAAGGGGAAGGACCCAGCCCAGTTTAACAGAGGTGATGGAAAGTACCCAAGCCTCCATTACACTGGGTTGGGGGGAATCCGTGCCAGCAGAGATTCAAAGCAGAAATGAGCAAGGTATGCCCAGAAAGGCACTGGATGGTGTGAAAATAGGAAGAAATGCCTAAAGGATCCTAGATTCTGCCCTTTGGAGTCATTTAGATGTTACAGTGGACAGCATGCTAAACCTGAAGTCAAGAAGACCTGAGTTCAAACTCTACCTCAGATGCTTACTGTTTGACCCTGGACAAGTCACTTAATCTCTCTTAGCTTCAGTTTCCTCATCTGGATAATGAGAATATCAATAAAACCCACCTACCAGAGTTACTCGGAGGACAAAATAAGAGCATATTTGTAGAGGGCTTCAAAAAACTTAAAGTTCCATTTAAAATGCTAGTTATTATTAGATCTGGGCTAGCAGGAATTTCAGAAGCTATCTCTTCCAAACTCTTCATTTTACAGATGAGCAAATTGAGACCTGGAGGGGACCATACACTTAGAATTGGAGGATCTCAGAATCCATCTCATCCAATGCCCTTGTTTGTCAGATGAGGAAACCGACACAGGTCAACTCAATGACTTTCCCAAAGGTTCACAATACAGCTAGCAATCATCAGAGGAGGGATTGGAACCTGGGGCCTTGGAGGCCAAAGCCAGTGCTCTTTCCAGTGTGCCACACTGCCTCCAAGGGCATACAGATACTCAGAATGGTTCCTTAAACACTCGGTGAAAACAGTTTCAGCTAATCCCTAATATTATTGCAAAGTCACAAGCCTCAGCATTTAAAAAGAAGGTTAGTTCTGTTAACTACTTAGCACCAGGTAGGGGATCCATTAGGTAGATACAAGAGTAGTTTTTGATTCAACCCAATGGAAATGTCATTCTTTAGTCTAACCAGGCTCACAAGCTTTCTGTCATAAAGGATATGCACGGGATGGTGGAGACACTGTTAGGAATTGAGACACCTGAGGCAAATTCATTTGGGAGGAGGAGGTTCTAAGGTATGACAAGTCTTGGTCATTGTTGAAGTAAACTGGAGGCAAGAAATCGTGAGAGTTAAAGAGATTGAGGAAGGAGGAGGCCCAGGTAATCCAATGCAGTAGGGATGGAGAAAACTGGGAACCAGCTACTGAATGTGCTGGAGAGGAGGGAGAGTGACCTGGAGGTGTATAGGTGCCAGCAACAAAGATCTCGCCCAGATGGAGTGAACTTTCAAGGAGAAGAGATGTTTGCTGGATGACGGTGACCAAGGTCTGAAAGTGGTCACAAGAAGCAAGATGTCACCTGACTCTTCCCTGTCATTGAGTTCGGGGTGGTGAGAGGAGCAGCCAGCCTTGGAGAGGGTGCCAAAAGATATGACATCTTTAGGAGAGACCTAGGTTCAATGATCACAAGAAGCTGGAAAGAACAGAAGAGGAAGAGACCAGATTGAGTGTTGGAAAGGACCTCAGACACCATCTAGTCCAAACCACTCATTTTAAAGATGAGGAAACTGAGTCCCAGAGAGGTGATGCCACTTGCCTAGGGTTACATAATTATAACAAATGGAGCTGAGATTCCAGCTCAGATCCTCTGACTGTGAAATCACCAGGTGATTTCAGAGGTCCTTCCCCTCAGATTCTGTGACTGTGAGAAAGGAAAGTGGCCCAAGAAGGATGAAAGGCTTTCAAAAACAAAACGTCGGTGATACAATTGCAAATGAGGCCAGTGAAGGAAAAGACGGAGAGGCAAGAAAGTTAAGCAATTATGGCTGGAGAAGAGCTCAAGTTTTAAAAGGACACATGCAGACAGTGAAAAGAGAGATGGGAGATCATGAATAAAAAATACAAGAATGTGGGTAAAGAGGGCTTTCAGAGCTAAAAGGTGGAGCTACTTGAATGTTCTTTGACATTATCCTTAAGTTGCAATTATGTGGTGTTTCTGGCTCCAGCTCCCACAGAGAGTCAAGGGTTGAGTGTGCACATCTGGAAAATGGGCTTCGTTTCCTATCTGATCCGCTTTCCACTTTAACTTCCTTCCAGAATAAATAAGCCCACTGCATTTTAAGCTGCCAAAGCTGACTCAAGTCAGTCCTTCACTCTTCCTCACTGGTAACAGCTTCCCTGGGCTACCCGTCAGGAGTTGATTACTCCAGACATTATGTCACCATTGTCTCTGAGCCAACATCTGGATGTGCTGAATTCTCAGATAAATTTTCATCTTTGGAATCTTTAGTTTTTCTCATTTTCTTCCTTGATTATTTGTAGGTCTTAGCCTAGGCAAGTAGGTGGCACAGAGGATAGAATGCTGGACCACGAATCAAAAATCAATAGGTTTGATCCTATCTCTGACTCTTGGCAAGTCACTTAACTACTGTCAGCCTTAGCCCCCCATCTCTGAAATGAAGACAAATATAGCACCTACTTCACAGCACAAATAAGGTTATGCATTAAAAGTTCTTTGCAAATCTTAAAGCCTCATATAAGCACTTGGTAATATTATAAAATAGAATGGGAGAAATGAGCATTGATGTGATTATCTACATGAGTAACATGGCAGCTGTTTTAGAGAGCTAGCCCAACACTCACTTTATAGAAGGGAAAACAGAGGAGATATGACTTGTGCAGTGGCAAAGCCAGGAGGCAAGCACAAGTCTCCCAATTCCCAGCTCTCTTTCTTACAGGTGAGTATCAGGAACCAATTGGCGAATGGTTGTAGGAGACCATATGAGCCGACAATATTTGGGTCTTTATGGACTATATATATCCTAAGACTTTCTGCTTGACTAATGTTAGGAAAGTGACTGCTAGGAGAATAGGAACAATATAAAGGAGTAAATTAATGATATATGTATATTAAGGAGAGGGTTTGAACCTCTGGTTATAAAGGCTTAAGTTTTATGCAATTATTAGCTCTGCCACCTTAATAACTCTTTTCTAGAGCTTAAAAGCATTGAGTTAAGATATTTAAATAAATTCATATGTCATTTCTAAGGCTCATAGGTAATGTTGGCCTTATTTCTCTTGTACTTTCATACTGGGAGAAATTAATATACAGATAGAAACTGACTTGGATTTCCAGATTGATCATAGGATCATAGGTCAAGAACTGGAAGTGACCTCAGAGGCCATCTAATTCAACACCACTTATGGATGAAGAACTAAGGCCCAGGGAAATGCAGGGACTTGCCCCAGGTCACACAGTTAGGAAGTGAGAGTCACTTGTTTGAAGAAAAAAAAAGTAAAGAAAGAGAGTCACTGAGTTGTTTTTAAAAACAGAGAAGAGAACAGAACAAAACAAAGGTCTGTAGGAAGCAAACAGACAAGCAAGACAGCTGTGGAGATGACGTGCTGAATTTGTTCTGCTTCTGAAGAGAAAATGGAAGCTGTCAGTGAGACAGATTCGTGATGTTACAGACAGACCTCTTTTTTCTGCCCTGCTTTGTGTATGAAATTACCCTTCTTATTTGATATTAACCAAATTCAGGTAAAGAAAGAAAGAGAGAGAGAGAGAGAGAGAGAGAAGGAGGGAGGGAGGGAGGAAGGAAGGAAGGAAGGAAGAAACAAAGG
>CM053584.1:378726089-378744700 GCA_028627135.1 Pseudochirops cupreus
TGACATAGGAGAGAATAGACTGGGGAAGGGGGGACACACTGGGATGGCTGTTTTGGGGCAGTGGGCAGGGGAAAGAAGGGGAGAAAATATGTAACTCAAAATCTTGTGGAAATGAATGATGCAAAGTATAATAAAATTAAAAAAAATTCTTTCAAAGTTATTTGTGTTAATGAACTTTTTATTGTATAAATTGTTCTCTGGTTCTGCTGACCTCATTCCCCATGAATTCAGACAAATTTTCCCAGGTTTCTTCCAAACCTAGGATCTTCCTGTATGGGGAGTGAAAACTTGAAAACTTCTGAGAATGGATCTTACAAACTGGTGTCAGTTCTGACTGTCTACTTCACCCTCCCCACCCTTTCACTTCTGCTGTCAATCAGCAGAAAGCCCTTTCAGGAGTCTTTTGACCTCCACCCTTCTTTACTACTGCTCTGCTGACCTTTCTCGCTCCCCCTCCCTTGCTTAGAGACCCTTCCTCCTTTCCTTTGCTGTCAATCAGCATCCTTGATCTTTGTAAGCCTGTTTCCTAGCCACTGAGAGATAGTGGTGGGTTTCCCTGTTACTTGCCATTGGGGAAGATTTTCACACAAAGACTTGAGTTCCCCTCTCAGCCAATGTGAGGAAAGACAGGCAGGGGAAGGGGGCTTGACTGTGTTGGGGTTTAAAAACTCTGTTCACCCCACACTGTGCGTCTCTCCCTCATGACCAGTCATGGGGAAGACCACCCTCTTCTCCCAAGGGAAGAGAATAAATTCCTGTTCTTATAATAAGAGATCTCTGAGTTCTTGATTAATTTTGGATGAGGTTTTTCATCCCAGACATTCCCAATACTAAGGACAGAACAGGTCTGAGCTAAGGGGCCCAGAGAGCCTGTAGTCCTGCAGGAATGAGGTAGGAGTGATAGCCCCTTGTTGGTAAAGAGGGAAAGTCAGACCCTTCCCATTGTCCCCTTGGAGAGGGGCTGGGGGAGGAGGGAAGGCACAAACTGTTTCAAACTTTAATGAGAGAAGACTGATGTCTTACTTCTTTCCCCCTTCTAACTCCATAGAAATAACAAGCATTTAAATAACCCTTTAGTGGTGGCAAAATGCTTTGCCTTCTTGCACATGACCCACACAACAACCCTGCTAGGTTTGATTATCACCATACTTGTATAAATGAGGAAACTAAGGATCTCCTCAGACAGAAGCCAAGAGTCCCACAGCTTGAAAGTGTCCAAGGTGGGATTTGGACTCAGGTCTTCTGACACCAAGTCTAGGTTCTCTCCACCCTGCCACCTGGCTGCCAAACGGAAGTCTCTCATCTTGGCTGTCTCCACTGCCAAGGCTTTGCCAATCAGGGAACCAAGCTGAGGCCCTGAGGGTAGCTTTGCAGAAGGGGCTCTGTCCTCCCTCTGCATCTGGCTCCAGATGTACCAACTCACCCACTGCCAGACATCTTCTAAGAGAAAGGGACACAAGGGAGGTTGCAAGCTCTGCCCCAAGAAGTGACAGCAAGTACATGCATGTGGGCCCCCTGACAAAAAACTGACATTCTCCTCTGGACATCATATGCACACACATAGAGCATCCCTCCCACACACCTGCTCCCTTACCCTCCTCCTCTCTACCTCCCAGGCTCTGCCTCAGTTTCTCTTCCCTTGTCTCCACCAGCACAGCCTCTTCTGCCAGTTTCTCTATGGAAATTCTTCTATGCCTTCAATCCATTGTAAGCTCTTGGAGAGCAGAGTCTTGTTTTTCCTCTCGTTTATGCATTGCCCACACCTGCTATGCTACTTGGCCACTGGTGTATAGATGCTTCACAAATGTTTGTGACCATGAAGTTTCAAAAGCTTTTGACCATGTCAACCATCCATCTTCTTAGCCCCTTTCCAAGAACGTGGGGAGCTTATGTTCCAATAGGAAAGACAGTACATAAAAAGCAAACTGAAAAGGGGGTCAGAACCCAGGCTCTAAGGTCAATTCAACCTCATCTAAAGTATCCCAAGCTGCAGAGAAGTCCTAAAGGATGAGTTGTATGTGTGGGAGGTCTCTGTCATTCCTCCCAGCCTGCTGTCATGGGACCCAAGTGATGTGGATACAAATGGTGCCCTGAGGGTCAAAAATAATATGAAGTCTTGCTTTTCTAATACTTTGAGGCCCTGTAGGTTATTCTGTAACTTAAAAGCACCCTGAAGTCTTTTCCCCTTATCTTGAAACTGTACTAAAAGAATTGCTTTTGTCTCCCTTATCCAGTGTTCCTGGGGTCCTTTACTTTTTAACCCGTATCCTCCTGCCCTGTCCTTAAATCCTTAAATCATAAAGAATTCCCATTGTCTCCCTCATCCTACATTATAAAATCATTTCTTGTCCTGTCTTTAATCTTTAACCCCCATAAAAACCCCTAAAACTAAATCATCATTCTGAAACCTCTGTGTAAGAATAACACTCTCAAATATCAGGGTCTCAGCTTTCTTGTTAAGGAGGCCTGTGTTTGCTTACACAATAAACAAAGCTCCCAATGGCTACAGAGAAGGTCTAACTGAATTGTTTCACACCCGAAATGCTCTCCCAACTCTAAACCTCAACTCACAAAAGGAGTCATGAGCGAGGAAGTTGGACCCTATCATGAAGGTGATGTGGTTTGAGAGTTCCAGGGATGCCCCAAAGACTGTACTGGAGTACAAAGAGTAGCGAGCAGTGTCATTTGGAATGAATTCACAGAATCATGCATTCTTTAGGCCAAGTTGGCAAAGGTTTATTGTAATACCAACATAGCGGGCAGAGCTGTTGAAGGAACTTGCAACTTAACAGGAATGATGCTAAAGCTTACATAGGAAAAGTGGTGGGTTATCTGACAGATATGCTAATAGGGTGATAACTTACAACCTTGGTCACTGGAGTCATTCATAAGGAAACTGGGGGAAGGGATCTCTCAGGGGTCTATTTTTAGTCTGTTACATTTGTCCCAAGATAGTTTTGAGAGGTGATATCTATAGCTTGACCTCTGAATTGAATATGATAACTTTGAGAATCAATATATGATAATTCTATGGTTACAAGATAATCCCCTTTATACAAGACAATTTCTTCAGAGGTCAGCCTGTTCTTGTGATGGGGAAAGATAGTTTGTTTTACTGGGGCCCACTCATGAATAATTGTTGGGAAAGATAGTTCGTCCTATTGGGGCCACTCAGGTGTTATTACCAGGCATAGGGTCCTTGAGCTGCAGAGAAATCAGTCAAGGATGGTGTATTGAGACTAGGAAAAATTGAGGTCCAAGCACAAGCACCCAAGCACCCCATCAGGGGATTAAGTTCAGAGATACAAAGGAGCAAACCTAGGGGTGGGTGGAATTCTCCCCTCAGTCCTTCCATGGAAACCTTCTCTAATTGAGGAAAGGCTGGAGGGAATTGGAACTGATCCCTAAACAGGGCACAGGTAACACTGAGATGAGACTTCTCTGAAACTAAGATTTCTGCTTTGTCAGTGGGGCAAGAGAAGGACCTGATCCTTCCTGGTAGAGTCACTGGGACCCCCTCCATTCCTCTTCCTGGCTCTGCCCCACCTCAAATTGGAACCCTTCTTGGGGCCATTCAGGCAGACAAGTCCCTGGGCTCCAGCCTTCCCTTATTGCCCTCCCACATGACCCTTCCTGCCAGCTCTCTCCTTCTCCTGAAACATACACATAAGCCAGCTGTTAGCTGGGCTTCCTCTCTGGACTGACCTGGTTTTCAAAAGAAGACTCCTGGAGACAAACAGCTGCCTTCCTTTAATGGTGAAGATGTCAGACAATACCACAACCTCCAGAGATAACTGTAGGTGACACCCTGGACCTTGGGTTAAGATTCCTGTCTTAACCCTGGCAAATGAAGCGTCTCCAATCTATTGTCCATGTGGGAGTGGGAGAAAATTTAACAGCTGATACCTTGGGTCAGGGGTGGAGAACCTTTTCATGTTGGAAGGCTGTATTAATATTTAGCTGTAATCAAATAAGGCCAAAATTCTTCAATTACGTATACTTAAAAATGTACATTATTTTGTAAAAATCTAACTACTATGTACTTCATAATTTCAAAAAATGAAAGCCATTTGTTAATTTTGAAGTTAACTAACTTTTAATGACTTTTTTGTGTCTGCTTTTTGTTGGAAGACATTTGAATATTTGTTTCCAGCATGTAGGTCCCCAGTTTCAGTTGACCCTAGATGGCATATCAGTCATTTAGGACCTTAAGGGCATCTTGATATGAGGTAGGTAGGAGAATGTAGTTTTGCAGGAAGAAGTGAGTGAAAAGCAAGACAGCATTTTTCAGGCATGTGGCTGAAGGTGTGGGTATCCTGCTGCATTTTTTAGCATTTCAATTGGATCTTCCTTACATCAAAAAATGACTTCCAAATGTCACCTACTGAGAGCTCAATCAATTCCCTCTGCAGTTCTGTAGTGCCTTGGTGATATTAGCTAGATTAGTCTGAAATACTCATCTGAGTGGGATATTGTGATTCTCAAAGTCAGGGAACCTTTCATTGTATTTTCCAATTAATAGATCTATAACAGCTGCAGAGTCTTCTAATGATTAGCATATATCATGCTGCTCATCAATGCCTAACTGGAGAAAATGTTTGTCCAGAATTTCCTCTAAAAGTAGTGTTTTGAAAAAAAACAGCTTTTTCCAAAGTGCTTGGAATTTTTTTTTTTGGTGACATATTATATATAGGCTTAGTTTTTCCTTGCAAAAACAATATTCAAGTTGAAGGATCCTCTGCTGTCAAGAAACACCAGACCCAGTTGTGCTGCTAGGTGAGAAGGAACCAGCAGGAACCCTGAGAATGCAGAAGCAGTGGGGCCAGGAGTCTGTGGCAGGCTGTGGGAACAAACAGGAGGCTGCAAGTCATGGTTTGAGTTCAAGGTCAGACAGGAGAAATAAAGAGGATCAGAGACCAGAGGCAGCATCCTCCATATCCCATGACTAGAGGTGATTATAATAACTAAATTACTGCCAAAAAAAATGCACAGGCAAAGGAGAGAGGATCCAACCATAGAGAGTTAATATGGGAATAGAAAATTCCAGTGTCTATCCTTAGAGGGGGATATTGAAGCAAAGAAACCTTCTTCTACCCCCAAAGAATAATGTCAATTGGTTACATGCCTAAAAAGAATTCACTGAAGAACTTAAAAAAAAAACTTTAGAAATCAAATGAGAGAGGAACCTAACTAACACCTCTAGCAACTGTGAAAATCCCCATGATTAGGGACACATTCTCCCCTCTGGAAGCAGAGTTCTACTATGGCAAAAAGCTCAGAAGTCAAGTAATTGACTGGCAACACAAGCAAGCAAAGGAAGAAAAGCAAGCACAGAAGTCCAACTTTCGATTCTTTTTTTGGGAACAAAAAGGATCAAAGCATGAAGATGGTGTCTTCAGTATGAAGACAACACAGTCAGAACTCCTGCATCAAAAGCTTCCAAGAAAAATATGAATTGGTTACAGGCCATAGAGGAACTTAAGAAGAATTTTGAAAACCAAATAAGAGAAGTGGAGGAAAAATTGGGAAGAGAAATGAGAATCATGCAAGAAAATCATGAAAAGTGAGTCAACAATCTAACTGAAGAAAATAATACCTTAAAAAATAGACTAGCTCAAATGGCAAAAGACACTCAAGAAGCCAATGAGGAGAAGAATGCCTTAAAAAGCCAACTTTGCCAAATGGAAAAAGAATTTCAAAAGCTTGCTGAAGAGAATAATTCCTTCAGAATGAGATTGGAGCAAATTGAAACTAATAACTTTGTGAGAAATCAAGAAACTATTTAACAGATCTGAACAAATGGGAAAATAGAATGCAATGCGAAATATCTCCTTGAAAAAATCACTGACCTGGAAAACAGATCCAGGAGAGATAATTTTAAAATTATTGGACTACCTGAAAGCCATGATCAAAAAAACAACATAGAAATCATCCTTCAAGAAATTCTCAAGGAAAATTGCTCTGATGTTTTAGAACCAGAGAGCAAAATAGAGGTTGAAAGAATTCACCAATCACTTCTTGAAAAAGATCCCCAAAAGAAAACTTTTAGGAATATTATAGCCAGGTTCCTGAGTTCCCAGATCAAGGAGAAAACATTACAAACAGCCAGGAAAAAACAATTTGAATATTGTGGGAACACAGTCAGAATAACACAAGATCTGGCAGCTTCTACATTGAGGGATCAAAGGGCTTGGAAGATGATATTCTGGAGGTGAAAGGAGCTAGGATTAAAACCAAGAATCACCTACCCAGCAAAACTGAGTATATAGTTTCAGGGGAAAATATGGTCATTCAATGAGGTGGAGGACTTTCAAGTATCATTGATGAAAAAATCAGAGTTGAATAGAAAATTTGACATTCAGATAAAAGAAGCAAGAGAAGCATGAGAAGGTAAACAGGCAAAAGAAACCATAAGGAAGGTATCAAAGTTGAACTATTTATGTGCCTACATGGAAAAACAATAAGTGTAACTTGTGAAACTTTTCTCAGTATTAGTATAGTTGAAGGGAATGTAAATGTGTATATATGTATACATACATATATGTGTCTATATAGGAGGGCATAAGGACATATGAATACATATGTGGGTGTGTTTATATATATATATACATATATATGTGTATATATATATGTGTGTGTGTATATATATATGTGTGTGTGTGTGTGTGTGTGTGTGTGTGTGTGTGTGTACAGGTATACATAGACTGAGGGTACAGGATCAATTGAATAGGAAGGCATGATACTTAAATGTTGAAATTGAGAGGTGAGAGAGGAATATAATGAGAGGAGATGGCGAGAGACAGAATGGGGTAAATTATCTCACACAGAAGAGGCAAGGGAAAACTATTGTAATGGAGGGGAAGAGCAGGAAGGCAAAAGGGAATGGGTCAACCTTATTCTCATTTAATTTGGCTTAGGGAAGTGTAGAGGACAATGTGAGTCAAAAGCACATTTGTCCCATGGGAAATCAGGGATTGCCTCAGGGCCTCTTGGTTTAGGGGTATCCCTGTGCCCATAAGAAATAAGGAAGTGCTGAGGGTCACAGCCCAGTTGCCAGCTCACAAGGAAGTCTTCTGTGAGACTGCTTGCTTGATAAGCAGCAGCTGACATGACTGGTTCGGTCCCCCTCCACTGGTCCATATCCCCTGTGTAAGAGGAGATCATGGTCGAATCATGTTGCCCTTATAGTATAAAAGGAGAACACCATTAGGAAGTAAAGGTCGACTGCTGTGCACTTCTTTTGCCTCTGGTCTCTTCAGTCCCTCCTGAGAATACAGCCTAAGGCTGGCCCTTAGGTTACTGAACTGAGCAGCAGTTGCAGGGAGGGAACGACATGCCCTCTAAATAGGGAATCTCGCCCTACAGGAGAGTAGGGGGGAAGGGGATGAGAGGGGGATGATGGAGAGGAGGGCAGGTTGGGGGGGAGGGTAGTTAGAAGCACACACTTTTGAAAAGGGACAGGGTCAAAGTAGACAATAGAACAAGTCGGGGCCAGGATAGGATGAAGGAAGATTGCCAGACTTTCACAATAAATCCACTAGGGAAATGTTTTGTGTACCTACATATGTACAACCTATATTTAATTGTTCATCTTCTCAGTAAGTGTGAATGATGAGTGAGGAAGGGAAAGAATCTGGAATTCAAAGTTTTAAAATCAAACGTTTAAAAAATATATTGTTATTATATTTTTTAACATGCAACTAGGAAATAAGATATATATTCACAACAGTATACAGATTCATCTTGCCCTACTAGAAAGTCAGAGCAGTCATGGGGGATGATATAGGAGAGAGCAGATTGGGGAAGGGGGGATACAATGGGATTGCTGTTTTGGGGTGGTGGGTAGGGGAAGGATGGGGAGAAAATTTGTAACTCATAATCTTGTGGAAATAAATGATGTAAACTAAAAATAAACAAACATAAAATTTTATTTAAAAAAGATCAAATGAGATAGAGGAAAAATTAAAAAGAAAAATAAGAGTAATACAAGAAAAAACAAGAAGATTATGACAAGAAAGTCAAGCAATTAGGAAAGGAGATACAGAATCTTAAGGAAGCAACTGACTCCTTGAAAATTAGAATTGGGCAAGGGGAAGCCTGCAAAGTCATAAGAGATCAAGAAATTCATATACACACACACAAGTATGCATGCACATATGTATATATACACATACATGTATATGTATATATGCACATGTATACACTAACACATTATATATATGTATATATAAAAATGATATATAATTTTGAAAATAGAAGAGAATGTGAGATATCTCATGAGAAAAACCATGGACCTAGAGAACAGATCAAGAAGAGAAAACATAAGAATAATTGGACTTTCTGAAAGTCCTGATCAAGAACCTTGATACTATAATATAATGAATAATTAAAGAAAAATCTTCCTGAAGCATTAGAACAAGAGGGGAAAGTAGAAATAGAAAAAAATCCAGCAATCATCACCTGAAAGAGATCCTAGAAGGAAAACTCACAGGAATAATATAGTTAAAGTCTGAAACCCTCAGATCAAGGATAAAATGCTAGGAGCAATAAGATAAACATCATTTATATATGATAGTACCACAATTAAATCACACAAGACCTAGCATTGGCAACACTGAAAGATCTCAGATTAATGAAGAGCAAAAGAACTAGGCCTCTGGCCAAAAATATCATACCCAGCAAAGCCAAGCATAATTTTGAATGGATAAAAAAATGGACATTTGATCAACTGTCAGACTTTCCAAACTCTGTTAAAAAAAAAAGACCTGAACTCAATAGAAGATTTGACATACAAAAGTCCGGAGAAATATAAGGTACATGCTAATGACCAATGACAAGGGACTAAATAAGGATAGAATGTTTACTTTTTATTTATACAAAATGTAAAACCTGTGTCTCAAACTGTTAGTAGCAACTAGGTAGCTTGTAAGAAAGGTTGGGATAGACCTGAGTATATGACTTTCAAACGGAAAACCATTCAAGAACAGCTGAAAGAGCAATTATCACAGACAAATAAGGTAAACGAGGAAGAACCAATACAAAGGAACAAGATGGGGCAGGGGGACAGTTCCTTCTGGAAACCTACTGGATTTTTCCCCTTAAGACGGTAAAATACATATACATCTAGAAGAGTACAAAAGTCTTCTAAATTTAAAAAGAAATAAAACTCTAAGGGAATAGTGAGGGGGAGAGGATAAAGGAGGGATCTTTAGGGGATCGGAGAGGGAATAGGTTAAATGGGAGTATAGAGAGGTGTTTAGATTCAGGGGAATGGGTGGATAAAGGAGGGATTACTGGAGTGGGGTTAAGTTAAGCAATTGGAGGACAAGGTATCAGGTAGAAGTAAAGTAGAGGAGTTAGGAGGGATAGGAAAAAAGAGATATACACAAACATAATAACAAGATTAGGAGTAGAATTTCTTAGGGAAAGTATATGTGTATGTCTGTCTGTGTGTACACAGGCATGGATGTATGTGTATGTACGCACATATGAATACCTATATATAAATATAACCATGCTCAGTTGTACCCTTGAGGTGGTGGGTAGTGAGGAGGAAAGGAAAAAAAAGAACAAAATAAAAAGCGTAAAGCAGAGAAAACCTACAAGGAAGCAAAGAAAACATAGACAGAATTCAACATAAAGCACAGTAATTAATATCTAGGCTTTCTTGAAATAGTAAGTAACTGTTATATATTCTAAATACTTTATGTTCTGCTATGCATGTGACATGTTTTTTTTTCTTTTCTTATTTTATATTTAAGTTTCTAATGTTCCTCTTTCTTTCCTTATGATGTATTTAAGTTTTGTATTTCTCTAAAATAAAAAAAATTTTAAAGAAATATTCAGGTTGTTCTGACTTAACATGATATCGCACAGAAATGCAGTATTTATTTCTATAGAAATCTTATTTGCTGATTCTCTTCTTCATAAAATTTAACTATTTGTTCTCACAAAAATAAAATTTTGGCTAACACCTGTCCTTGCTATAGCCAATGCACTAGAAAGATAAGGGAAACCCACACTGAACACCTCATTATTCAATTTTAGCATGTTACAAAACTGATGATGCTGTGTTGCATTTGCACAAATACAGGTAACAATACCTACAACTTGTTGCAAAGTGTCACTTGAAATAGTAGCTTTAACACAGAGATTTTGCTGAAGTAAGATACCATCAAGAGAAATGAGGGCATGTGAACGTGATAATACTTTTTTTCAACCTGGACAACAAACCATTCATATTTTCCTGTCATGGAAGAGGCACCATCTGTACATACACTCTCTAAAGTTACCAAATTCTGTCCAACTGCATGTCATTTATTTTGAAAGTTTTTGAAGGTATATATGCCCTATGCTCAGTTCACAAAAGTGCTCAAAGAGAGTAACTATTCATAGCAAGGAAAATCTTCTGATATTAGCCAGATGGAGTACAAATTCTGCATCAACTCAGTAGTATCAGTTGATTCATCAAAAGCAATTGAAAGATATAGATAGATAGATACATAGATAGATAGACATAGATAGATAGATAGATGGATAGATAGATAGATAGATGATAGATAGACAGATAGACAGATTCCTTTTGAAGTGTTGCATGAAGTTGTTCTGTTAAGAAGAAGAGTAATTGAAGCTGCTGCTCAGTTATGGTTCTCCTTCAAAAAAGGTGATTTATTCTTTGAAATACTATAGGGATCTAAGCATCCTACAACTTCAGCAATTCATCACAGAATGTCTTCCCTTTTTCCCCAAGCACATAAGCTACTTCTTGAGTTGCTCCAGTGACATTATTTCCAGGTCTTATTCCTGCTTGAAAGAATTGTTTTTGCTTTTGGTCTTGATCTTTTAATTTCTGCAGTACAGCCTTTCAAACATCTCCCTCCAATGTCAAATATTTGTGGTCCTTACGAGTGTTATAATGCTGATGAGCACTGAATTTCTTTCATGTTGATATTGCAGTATCACAAAACAAGCAAATCATCTCATCTTAAGCAGAAACAAGATAATATTGCAATTCCCAGTCCTCATTAAAGAAAACCTGTTTTCTTCCTTCATCTGTCTTCTTTGAAATGATGGGCTATTAAGCAGATAGAATTTAAAAATATTGTCAGATTGTGCAACTATTCATACATTCCACTTCAAACAGAAACACAGTGTACCATTGTCACAAGCTGGTAACAGACACTTGACTCCCATAAATTCTCTCCAATCAGCCTCAAGTGCTTTGTGTGCAGTCAGGCAGAGGAAGTTAGAACAAACAATGAGTATAGCAGCTGTCAATTTAGCCTTTATGGCTTACTGATGTTCTAATTGTGCCAGTCATCTGGGAGGATTATTTCATTGAAACTTATTTTATTCTTTGGTATTTCAAATACATTCACTTTAAAAATAAAATAAATATAAAAGACAGGCAAAATGTATTAATACAAATAAAGGGATTTGTTCTATAAAATTTGGATTCAGTCAAAAGGCAACACTTAAAGACCTAGAAGGCCTCATGTGGCTGTAACATCTCAGGTTCCACACCCCTACCTTAGGGTACTCCACCAGGGACATAAGAAAAGGGTGTTTAAAACTTGTGCTTTTCTTCAGGGCCAACCATCCAGAATTCAAAATCTGACTCCAGGTGGGGTAGAGTAAAGAAGGGTCCTTCCCTTCTACAGAAGTCTCCTTTGTATTACAACTGAAAATAATAAGAAATAAATCTTTCTCCACTATAAAGCCTTTTCTAGTCTTATCAGTATAAAGGAATCATTGTCAGTACCGAATTAAATTTCTGAAGAAACGATTACTTTCTGCTAATCCTTTTCCTCTGACTGAAGATTGAACACTTTCTTTGAGAAACAAGTACAAAAGGATAGAAACAAAGTTAAGGTCCAGGAAAGAGATTAAGGCAGGTAAGTGGCATAGTGGATAGTCAGGTCTGGAGTCAGGAAGACATCTTCCTGAGTGCAAATCTGGTCTCAGACACTTACAAGCTATGTGACTCTGGGGAATTCACTTCACCATGTTTGCCTCAGTTTCCCCATCAGGAAAATGAGCTGGAGAAGGAAATGGCAAAACAGGAAAATTTCAAGTGAGGATGAGAAGTGTTGGATACAACTGAAATGACTATACAACAACAGCAACCACCAGACTTGGAATAGAAAATACCTTAATCCAGTTAATGCCATTGGTTTATTCTCATGCCCTGTAGATAGTTGGGTAATGGTCAGAGTAAGAGAGGGGAAAATTCAATGATTACTTCAGTTATTGGAAATATTTCTCGAGTTCCCAGCTTGATCATCTAAAGAATCCTTAAAAGGCATTGCTCAAAGGGGCATTGGTTCTCCAAGTTTATGCCTAAAGTTAGGTGACTGTTTTTCTGTTTGATGAAACAAGTGATTAACTGAACTCTTACCTAAATTCTGAACCTTTGCTCAACCTTGACCATCCTTTGTTCAAGGATCCTAGACAGTTATCCCTTCCAAATCCCTTGGGGATTAAGGCTGTCCTCCTGAGATATAGAAAATCTACCTAAACTTCTTTGGCTTTCCCTTCATTCCAGAGAAGAAGTCTGAATTATTAAGGTATTAAAAGATAAAATATGTTTATGTTATGCAATATTATTCATATGTCTATGCATTTGTGAATTCCTATACTTTTTCTCTGTCATCTGCTGGCCTTCATGTGTCATCTGTGACTTCCACAAAATTCTCCAAAAAAATCCAATTTTATTTCTTATCCTGATCCATGATATACTGAAACTATGATGGGAAAAGTTGAGATGTTGAAGTGATAACTGTAAATTGTGACTTCAGATTACTTTTGTTTAGGGAAAAGACATAGAGGAATGTGAAGAGGGTATGACTTTGGACAAGTCTCTTTCTAAGCAGACAAAAAATGCATAGATTAGAATAATTTTAATTCATAAAATAGTTTCTGCCAGGCTTGTACCCCAAACTCAGAGAACAGTATTTTCTTACTTCACCACTCCTCCCCTTCCCCTAGAATCCTGTTCCACCCATACATCATGGACTCATCTGGCTAGGCTTGTCCAGGAAGCCTGGGTTGCCTTACCTCTCCTTTCATGTTTCCCTTCCTCCAGCATTGTTCTGGTGAACCTAGAAGGAGACTTGTGAAATACTGGGAAGAAGGAGCAGAGGCTACAAGAATAGTTACAGGTTTGACAGCAGCAGGAGTGGAGCAGGCAGAAGACAGCGGTCATCAGAGACAAAGTCAGACAGAGACAGAGAGATACAAAGACAGAGAGAGAGAGAGAGACAGAGGGGATGGAGAGGGAGGGAGGGAAACCAGGCTACTTTGATAGGACTATGATCAATAGAAGTAAAATGAAAGAGAGCTTATCAGCCGTCTTGAAAAGAAAACTATGTCCCAACATAGCTTGAATAACAGAAAGAGCAAAAAATTGTTAGATTTTGCTCTAATCATTCTGTGATTTTTCTTAGCATTCCCTTTTCGATGTGGGAATAAACTTCCACTTCCAGACCTGATTTCTGTGATGTAATTGGTACTTCTTTTACTTCCTCCTTTGGTAAAGGAGAGGAGGACATGAGAATCCTAGACTAGAGCAAAAGGTGGATTTGTTGCTCAGGAGTCAGACAAAAGTGGAACAAAGCCCTGGGTACCCTAATTGCCCTGAAACAGAAACAGACAGCATCAGAGTAACAAAGCAAGGGGAAACCACATGGGCAAGTGTCATCTTTTGTCCCAGCTGAGCAGTTGTCTAACTAACCACTGCTTGGTAACTAGTGCCTTATGAAAAGGTGAAGAAGCCATGACCAGCACTGCCCAGAAGACACAATCACATGAGAGAACTTGTGGATCTGAGGCAGAGATGAACAACTAGGAGAAGCCAGCATTGCCCTAAGGACAAAAAAGGCAAAGGCAATGAGACTGCCAGGCTATTATGAAACCACCAGGAGGGAGAGCAGGAAAAGCTGGTGTGTTAGTCAGAGTGGAGTGCTGGAACCCCTCACCATCTTCCTCAGTTTCCCCCCTTTTGTAGTTGTTCATTTTGAGATCAATAATAAATGGACTGCCATGGGAGTTAGTGGACTGCCCCTCACTAGATGTCCTGAACCAAAGGCTAAACAAACAGTGGTCAGCTATGTTGTGGGGAGAATTTGTGTTAGCTTTGGCTTGGACTAATTGCGTTCTGTGTCCTCTTTCACTTCTGACAGTCTGTCATTCTGAATGTCAATGCCTTTGAATCCCTTCCCCCTTTATAATTCCCTCTTCCCAACCCTGAGTCATGCCACCATCTGCCTTCTATAATCCTCCTCTCAAGCTGCAGAGTGTTGCTAGAGGAAGCCACAACACTGTGCTAACTGGGTTCCATGCTGGAGGACTTGGTGGATTTCTCCTCATGGTAAGGATGCTGATGGAACACCTGGCTGTCCATCTCCCTCTTGCCCCATGACTGTCCCCCATTCTTTTCTGCTCATCAATTTGTGCATGTGTGGGTTTGTTTATGTTTGCTTTGTTTCTTTGTTTTACCAGTGATGTAACGCTCACATGGAGTATTATTTTGGATGGGCTGTCATGCAAATCAAAATCCAGTTGACAGGATTGAAATCGCTCAGAATTTAAGACCATCTGCTTAAGTTACCAGCCCAGGTCTCTTAGAGTGATTCATCAATAACAACAACAAACAACTGCCCATTGGCTAGCCAATTTTGAGCCTGCAGTACCCTTCCCATGGACCACTAGAGGACACTTGAGACTACAAGTCTTTGAACTGTGTTCTCCTATGGATGGTCCTTTGTTCCAAGAGGTCCTGAGCCATCCTTCAAAGGAGCCATGAAATTTCCCAAAGGAAAACCAGCCTCCTCCCCTCCTCTTGTTTAAATCTGGGCAGAACTCACTGGCCATGGGTTGATTCTGATGCACGCACACATATGCACGTAATAAATATATTTCTGTACACCAACATGTGTATGTATCTGCATTCACATACATATTCATCTAACTGCATATCATAATCTGAACAATAGGCACTCTTCATTCTTCATCAACTCAGTTTTTCCTATCAATAAATCACTCAGTAAACATTTATTAAGTGCCTACTATGAACCAGACAACGCTAAATGCTACGGATACCCAAAAGGTAAAAGGTAGTCCCTGCTCTCTAGGAGCTTACAGTCTAATGGGAAATAACATGCAAACAAGTCCATACAAAACAAGCTATATACAGGATAAGTAGGGAATATTTAAGAAAGGAAATGCAGGAGACCTAAGAGGGTTCAGCAAAGGCTTCCTACAAAATCTGGGATTTTATTTGAGTTTTATTTATTTATTTTTTATTCACTTATTTACTTTTAATTTACAAGATTCAGTTCCACAATCACTGGAATTTCAAATTTTCTCCCCCCCCCCCCCCCATGGTGGCAAGCAATCATGTATAGGATCTGCAAATACTTTCACATTGTACAATAGTTTGGTTACATAGAAGGGTTGTAACCAATGGGTGATCACTGGGGAAAAAAAAAAGCAAAAGTAGACATGAAAGAGCATGATAGCGTGTTTTGCTTAAGTCTCCATTTAAACTATAGTCTTTCTATATCTTTCTCTGAGTTTAGATATGTCCTTCCATCCTGAAGCTTGTAGAGTTGTCTTTAGCTGTGCCTTGCTGAGGATAGTCCAGTTTATCAAGGTTGGTCATCATATGTATCATGTGTCTGTGATTGTGTACAATTTTTTCTGGTTCTGCTCTTCTCACTTAGCATCAATTTGTATAAGCCTCTCCAGGTAATTATGAAGTCCATCTCCTTCCGATTTCTTATAGCACAATAGTATTCCATTACATTCATATACCATAGCTTGTTTAGCCATTCCCCAATTGATGGGGATCCCCTAAATTTCCAGTTTTTTACAACCACAAATAGCTGCTCATCGTTTCTTGAAGCACAATAGCATTCCATTCCATTCATATACCACAACTTGTTCAACCACTTCCAATTAATGGACATCCCCTCAATTTCCAATTCTGTGAGACCACAGAAAGAGGTACTATAAATATTTTTGTACATGTGGGTCCTCTTCCCTTTTTAATCATATCTTTGGGATAGAGACCTAATAGTAGTATTACTGGACCAAAAGTTAGGCACAATTTGATTGTGCCTTTTAGCACAGTTCCAAATTGCTCTCCAGAAAGACTGGATGAGTTCACAACTCCACCAAAAGTGTATTGGTGTCCCAATTTTCCCACATTCTCTCCAACACTTATCATTTTCCTTTTCTGTCATATTAGCCAATCGGAAAGTTGTCAAATGATACCTTAGCATTGTTTTAATTTGCATGTCTCTAATCATCAGTGATTCAGAGCTTTTTTTATATGACTCTAAATAACTTTGATTTCTTCATCTGAAAACTGTCTTTTTGGTGGACTTCAGAAAAAACTGGAAAGACTTATATGACCTAATGCTGAATGAAGGGATCAGAGCCAGGAGAACATAGCACACAGTTACAGTCACATTGTGCAATGAATAAATTTGATAGACTTGGCACTTCCCAGCAAAGCAAGATTCTAAGACAACTCCAAAAGACTAGTGATGAAAAATGCTCTTTACATCCAGAGAAAGATTTACAGAGTCTCAAAGCAGATCACAGAATAGTATTTGCTCTCTCTCTCTCTCTTTTGTTTTCTTTTGTTTCTTCTTTCTCATGCTTCATTCCATTGGTTTTAATTCTTTGCAACATGACTAATGTGAAAATATGTTTAATGTGAATGTATATGTATAGCCTATATCAGATTGCATGCTGTCTTGGAGTGGGGAAAATGGAGGGAGGAGAAGAAAATTTGTAACTCAAAATCTTGTGGAAGTGAATATTATAAACTAAAAATAAATTGATAAATTTTTTTAAAAAGGAAAAAATTGCCCATCCATAACTTTTGACCATTTATCATTTGGGAAATGACTTGTGTTATTATAATTTTGACTCAGTTATCTATATATTTAAGAAATGAGGTCTTTATCAGAGACACTTGTTATTTAAAAAAAAAACTTTCTTCAGCTTTCTGCTTTCCTTCTAATCTTGGTTGCATTGTTTTTGTTTGTGCAAAAGCTTTTTCATTTAATATAACCAAAATGATCCATTTGGCATTTTTGTAATGTTCTCTATCTCTTGTTTGGTCAGATATTCTTCCCTTACTCACAGATCTGACAGGTGAACTATTCCTTGCTCCCCTAAATTGACAACAGCATCACCCTTTATGTCGAAATCCTGTATACATTTTGACTTTATCTTGGTATACAGTGTGAGATGTGGGTCTATTCTATACTAAACAGCCATGCTGTTTTCCAGATTTCCTGCCAGTTTTTGTTGAAGGGTGTACTCTGATCCAAGAAACTGGAGTATTTTATGAAACATTAGATTACTATGGTCATTTACAACTATGTCTTGTGTACCTAAACTATTCCACTGATCCACAGTCTAAGCCAATGCCGAATAGTTTTGATGACTGTTGTTTAGAATATAGCTTGAGATCTGATATGGCTAGGCCATGGGGTAGAACTTGTGAGGGTTTGTGTACAGTCAGGCTCCCTTCCATGCTAAGACAAGGTATCTCAGGAAGACTTGATAAACTTTGTATTCAGCAGATCTTCTCCTCCTGTACCTTTTCATGGACTCTCTAAACTCTTTCAAACTTCCTTCTAAACAAAGAAATAATAACAGCTGACATTATCTTGCCTGATTCAATGTAGGATTCTCCAGGGGAGTTCATAAGACAAGCTGTGAGCTTCTGCCCTGTCACTTTGGGCTGGGCTGGGAGTGAGGCAGGTCTGCATTTGAATTCCATTTCCATCAGGCACTTGCTGGGTGACCATAAATGAGTTATCTCTTCCTCTCCGGCTTTCAGTTTCCCTCCTTGTAAAATGGAGGGTTGGGGCTTGGATCATGCACTGTTTAAGCTGAGGGGAGAATTTCCTCCCATCAAAGATGGAGGAAAACAAAAAACAAGCATTTGGTAAACACTTAAGGATGAGGTGCAGGCTCTGGGAACCCCCTTGAGCTCTCCTGGAGTTTTCCCACATAAGTCATTTGCCTGAGGCCTTAGACCTTTCTTTGTGGCTCTGCCCAATCTTTAGCCCTCCTTTGTCCAGCAGTTTCACACCCTTGTTGCTACAGTTCCTCCCTGGTACTTGTCTAGCCCACCATTGCCTCCAGGTAGCTTCCAGCAACTTCTCACCCTTAATCACTCATTACTGGAGTCTGATTCCTCTGAGTCCTACTGAAGACCCTCCCCAAACTCCTCCTGTAGATCACCCCTAGATTCCTCCCACAACCTTTCTGTATGTATGAATCCCTCTTCCTCCATGTGGTGTGAGCTGGCCAGAGAATTTTCCAATACAAGCCTTACAGATACCAAGGTTCCTTAAGAGTCTATCCAATATGGTGAACTTTGGATAAAATTTGTTTTTCTTTGGCTGAGAGAAGACTTGAGTAAAATTCATTTGGCAGGACCCGGTGTGTTGGTATTTGGGGGTTGCAAGCACCTCTAGCTTAAACCTCATCATTTTATTTATTTATTTATTTTATTTCAGTTTACATCATTCATTTCCACAAAATTTTGAGTTACAAATTTTCTCCCCATCTTTCCCCTACCCACC
>CM053584.1:378745200-378764635 GCA_028627135.1 Pseudochirops cupreus
GTTAATGGCTAAACCTCACAAACCGATAGATCTGACATACAGAATTATCTGATCTTGTTATTCCCTCAGAAGTTTCCACTTTGAGTCTAGTTCTTTAGGAGGATCAGATGCTATTGAGGATCCAACTCTGTACATGTAAATAGAAGTAACAACACTTTGCAAATAAAAGCTTTCAACTCTATCAACACTTTGCAGATAGAAGTTTTCTATCCTTGAGTTCAATAGTTATACAATTGAATTTACTTATAGGAGAGACTGACCTACTCCAGTTATCATGAAAGACTTGGGAAGATCCATAAGTAATTAATCCCAAAACAGTGCATATCAATAAATTGCTTATAATAAAACATGTTTGCAGCACAGAACAGACAGTATAAACAGGTATTATTTCCACAATGGTAACAAACTTTGATTGAAGTTGACTTTTCCATTAATACAAAAGTATTTCATAAATTACCTCCCTTTAAGAAATTTGCACTGAAACTCTTTTCCTCACATAGAAGACATTTCTGATCTAGTTTCAGTAATTAATAGAATAACAGCTAGGTTCCTCAATCAGTTCTACCAATGCCCAATTATTCTAACATGATTTTGAAACATTTAAGGACCTTATTCCATACAGACAAATACCTAGTGACAGGCAGATGACTAGGTCAAATACCTATTTACCAAGCTCTTTAATATATAAACAGGAATTTGATCTGAGGCTGAATAGCCCAGATCCTAAACACACACTTTATTCTAGTAGCTCAGATGTATCCCAGCCTTAGTTTATGGGATAATGATTCAACATTGTGTTTGCACCTTTGCTCCACAAACTTCTTTTCCCTTGCTCTAATTATTCCCATATTATTCAGAAAAGAATGTTCTCCCAAGTTTGTTTATGGTTACTTCAGGAATCTAAACCTTTTACTTATACATTCAATTACAAATGTTAACTTTGCTTATACCATGCAATAACCACAAATTCAGATTAAAACAGTAAGATGCCTTCTGCAAAACATCCTTTCTAAAAGTATTTCCTGGTGTCCCTGAACCTTTATGAAAGCAACATACAGTATACCACAAAGGTTTACCAGGACTCATATACATAATTAATTCCTGTTCTATATTCTAAGTCGATACCAAAAACCAATTAGTAGAAATCAATTATACCAACTTTAAAGGGTCAGTTTCAAAACTCACTAAGTGGGGCTTCTTCAGAGTCTGAAGAAGTAACTGCTGCCCCTCTCCCCCCTTCCTGGTGGAGAGTTTAGAAATTCCCTTACTTAATCTGATAAGGACTCTTTAGGTAGTCCACCTGAAATTAAAATTCACAGTAAGTTTGAATATTACAAATCTATACACAATTGATAAAATGACCAGAAATCTTACAAAGTCTTTATATAATTACTAACTTTCCCTTTACAGATTTTACATTTCTTATTGCTCCTTTCCTGGGATTGATGACTTTTCTAAGGGCCACCTAACCCTTTCTTCTTCCCATACACATTAACAGCCAACAATCTTGGCCTTTAGAAGTACTAAGGTACAGGTTTCCCTGCCTGAGCTTTCTTATCTTGTGTCCCTCATCTTATAACAAAAGATCTTGTAAAACATTTCTTAATAAGAATATTTCCCTTTTTCAGAAACAATTTAACACAATTTCTAAATTCTGTGATCATAAAAATCTTTCCCACATAATTGACAAAACTTAGGAGGTTTCACTGGTCTTTTCTTCACATAATTCCAATAATTACTTCTCACAAATATATTTCTTAACTGAAACTTCATTTTAAATAAAGAAAAACTTGGAAGTTTATGATTTCTTAAGTTACAATACTTTGAAATATCATAACACAACTGTTTATCAGTAACACAATTATTATGTTCTTACATTCAAACTTTTAAATTCAAAACCCATTTAATTACTAATCCAGTTACCTTAATTCAACTGGATGCATTTTTCAAATTGAACCACATCCCTCTCTATCTCTATCTCTATCTCTATGTCTATCTCTATCTCTATCTATATCTATATCTATTTTTTAATTTGCTCAACAAGAGTTCAACAAAAACACATTTCCAATTCACCTTGCACAGAGGATCATCTATAACTACAGGTAAGGTTGTATATAGCTGGTTTTCTGAATAGCAGAAGTAACAACATATTACATTACATTTTACATAATTTTTCTCCATCTTTTAGATTCCACCCAATTTAGATTAAAACTGACACCATTCCTGGCTCTCACTCAGTTTTTCCAATATATGAGGATTTTTCAATTTAGATACCATAATAATACAATGGCATTATGACATTAATTGCATTTCCAAAACAAGTAGAGGCTTTTCTCCTCCCCACTCCTCTCTCTCCTTCTTTTTTTTTTCCAAGTGTGGGAGGGTGATTCAAAATTCCTCTTCTCCAGCATTCTCTTTCTTATCAGAATCTGATATTTAACTCTCATTGTAATTACAAGCTGGCCAGGAACTATGAGGAAATGAATTTTACAGATTTCCTAAGTTACAGTTATTTCAAAAATATTACAACTCTTGGGTCAGAGTGTCCCATTCTTCACTTTCTATCCTTTTGAACAACATTTAAACAAACAAACAAACAAAAATTGCTTTGTTGTTACAACATAGATAATACCCATTCCTTCTCACATTTTAGATCAGTTTACAATATACTGGGCTGATCATTCTAACTTCTTCTTTTGGTTCTAGTGATAATTAGAAATATTTTTACTATATTCAATGCCCATCTTTAAATTCAAATTTCTTAAGGACTACAAATTCCAAAACATTACACATTTCACCTATATCCAAATTAACATACATAACCATATCCTTAGATAACTTAACAGCTTCTGACTAAGAATAAGAAAATTGTTTTAACATCAGAGTTTATAAATATTTCCAAATTGCATGATTTAGAAATGTTTAAAACTTATATTCTACTAAAAACTTTATGTGAATGTATTTCCAAACCCACTTACACAGGAATTAAATTATAACTGTATAACCTTAAAAAAATATATCTTTAAGCCAACACGAGGCATTTCAGGAGACTTGTGGCTTTAAGAAGACATGTGCTTGTGTCTGTGTGATCTCCATTTCACCTTCAGTGGAGACTCTGACTCCTGCCCCCCACCTTATTCTTATCTCCTATCACAGACAAAGGATTTCAAACCCAGTTAACTGGATGTGGTTATCTTTTAACTATCTCTCATCCTTTAACTATCTCTTATCCTTTCTGACTTCCCATGAGTTGGTTTGCTGGGTTTGAAGTCAGGCTAAAAATTCACTAGTGGGAGTAGTGGCTCCCCCACCCTAACTAACACAATCACGCCTTTTGCTGTTCCCTCTACCTCTGCCCTAGGCAATCAGACAAATAGAAAAAAAAAGTTTCACCTACCTATTATCTGCTAAAGATCTGAACCTCTCTCTTTCTCCATTCTAAGTTTAGTTAGGCAAAGAAGGAAGATTTTTAAACTTCCCAAGCCTTTTTTTTTAATCTGATAAAACATTTTCCCTCTTTCATGAATAGACAAATTTCACACACACAAACAAACAAACAAAAAAGAGAAATAAAGAACAAACACACTTAACCAGCTTTGCCAAATTTATCTCCCAAGGGATTATCAGGAGGGGTTGAAGGAGACATTCCTTCCCAATTGACTAGCAGCTTGTGGGTAAAATCGGAAAATTTCTCTTTACCAGAAGCAGGTGACATGGCCCATCAGCCAGCCCCCTACCCCCCAACCCCTGACCTCACCCCCGAACCCCACCCCTGCTTCTGGATCCAAGGTCTGGCTGGACAGGCAATCAACCTCTCGGTCCAGAACTTGGGGTGCCGAGGCATGAATTCTGAGGGGCCCTAATCAGAGGCTGCTCGTCAGCATCCCGCTTGAAAACTGCCTCTAAATCTCCCCAACTCCTGGTCAGACTCAGTTGAATGCCACCCACCATCAAATCACCCAGGCCTCTCCTTACCTGGACAGACTTACGTGATTTCCAGTAATCTTTGTTCCCTCCTTTTGGCGTTTTCTGATCTCAGTTTCTGACCCCCTCGGGCCTCATTTTGCATAGAGGGGAGCCACTTCCCCACCTTACCAAGAGGTCACTAGGAAAGAGCCAGTGGGAAGTCCTTTACCTGTTAGTCAAGGCTTGGGAGCCCACCCCCTCTCCAGAGAGTAGTCCAAAAAATCTCGGTGGGACTTCCAAACTGTGTGAGATGAAAGAGTTCAGAGTCTGAATCTACGGTCAGAAAAAGTCTTTATTCTTTCTCATGAGAAAGGACCCTGCCCCCTGTCTCCCACATGGCAACAGGGAGAGAGCAACAGGTAGAAGCCAGTCCATGTTTATATAATCTTCCAATGCAGAAACCCAAACCCCCCAACTGGCCTTCACTCTTATTGGTAGAGGGGCTGACCCACAATGTAAATTAGGGAATCTTTCTGAGACTGAAATGACATGACTTGATGAGTCTTAACAAAGTGACCACAGAGTCTGAATTAAAAGTTTTAAGGAGCTTTAATTTACTAGCTGGGGCTACTCCATGCCAATTAAAGGGGGAGCAGCCCTGAGTTTGGGGGTGGAGAACCTTTTATACATTCTTTGGTTTATGTATCCACCTAATACAATTTGGTTCCTAAGCAAGTTGTCATATAGATGCAAGCAAGCAGTTACTAAGGCAAGTGGAGGGGGTTCGTAAGGCAAGTGGAGGGGCACAGGGCATGACGACTGAGCAAGGAAAGATAAATTACCCTAGGCCTACTTCCCAGGTTCATAAAGTTTCACTTGGTTTCTAATTCTATAAATTATTACTTAACTATTTCTTGACCATAAAATTCCTCCCTTTTCTTTGGGAAAGAATCAAATCATAGATTCTTGGTTACTCATGGGTGTGTAATGTGTACGCAGGACCAATAGCTTAATAGACTGGACCCATTTACGTACATAGCTTAGGAGGGCATTACTAAGGCAAGGGCCAACGAGGAGACTCAGGAGTAGAAGGGCAAGGGGGCCAGCTAATGCTGTAACAAGGGAGGTCAGTCAGGGGGACCGATTAAACAGGGACTCAAACTAGTTGGTCCCTGTCCCCCCAGTATCTCTTTACTATTTACATACAATGCCAGTTAACAACTTTTGGTTTTAACATTAAAACAGTTGCCCAAATAACTTTGTTAACATTCTTACAAGTTGAGCATATGATTTTTCAAAGGACAATGCTCTAAAACATTACAAAAGAAACTGCTTTTCTTACAACACAGATGATACAAGGTTTAAACTTTGAAATAAAAACCAATTAATTACCAGTCTGATGACCTTAAGATTTTCACATAAAGTTACACAGAAATAAAGTTTTCATGTTGTTACACAATCCATCAGCTTATCACCAGAAATCAATTACATTTTGGAATCTCACATAGATGGTGAATATGGTGATCCATAAACTCACAGATGAACATAAATAGAAAACTGGCCTTACCGTGTATAGAGGCTTTTTCTCCTCTCCCCATATTGTAGAGCCTGGTGGTGAATCCAAGAAAAGGAGAGGTTCATCTGTGTTCTCAAAGGTGTAAGTTTCAGGTTCCCAGTGGGGGGCCTAGGGCTGTTGCAAGGCCGCCGCTGGTATAGCTGTTTCCGATATAGGTGTTACTCCTCCTCCCCCCTTTCCTTTTCCAAGGTGGGGGAGGGTACTTTTCAAAACTGACCAGAATAAATTCAATTACTTTATAGATGCATTCCCACACACAAAACTTTTTTTTTTCTCTTTTAGGTGAGGCAGGAAATTTCACCTCTTTACCTCTCTTTACATTCAAAACCCTGCCCAGACGTTTAGGATGCAGAGAGAGGCTTTTCACCAACCAGGAAATGCCGTTCAAAACACAAAGCATAGAGATCTAGCAACCGGGCAGAAAGAATACCTCTAAAAAGCAACATATTAAACATTTCCCTTAACTTTCCTTTCCATTAGAAGTCTTTTGTCCTGACAGAGGATAGAATCTCCTGACTTAGATTAACAGGTAGGGAATTAAGAGGAGTGAGAAACTCATTGTACCCAGTGGAGAGAAAGCTTAGTTGGTGGGTCTTTTGCATTTGTAGGTAGGACTTTCCACTTGTCAGATGTGTGAGAGGGGTCAGCCAACTTGAAGTGGACCCATTGTATCCATGTCTTTTGTTTGTCTACCTTGACTGTGGTAGGGTAATAAGGATAACCTGGAATGGTCCCAACCGCCTTGGAGCCAAAGAGTCAGATGACGACTTCAACTGGCTGTAGGGGCAGGTCCTCTCAGGTTCATTTTTACTGTGAGCCTCTTTTAACTCTAAGGCTTCATTGAGTTTTTGGAGTAATTTATAATGATGGTGACCCTGGACAAGGAAGGTGAAATATTCTCCTTCCATTAGCTCTTTTATTTTATGCTGTTAATTTTTAACTTCCTCTTTTCCCAATCTTTTGATGAAGGGGAGGAGGGAAAAGGGAACATTCACTTCTAAACCAGACTTGAGCTGCTTTCTGGAAAGCAGATAAATGATCTAATATCCCTGTCTCATCCTACAAAAACATTTTCCCTCCCAAAACACAAGACAAAGACACAGATAAAAGACAGACAAACAGACAACACAGTTCTGAAAACTGCCCCTGACAAAACACAAGACACAGACAAAAAAACAGACCCAATCAGAGATCCCAAACAAACTTCAACAAAGGTCTCAAGAGAGAGAAAGAGAGAAAAGTCTTGAAGGGTTGATCTCTCTTCGAGACCTGATCTCTCTCTGAGAGATCTGTAAGGGTTGATCTCTCTCCGAGATCTATACAGAGGCCTCTCCAGCCTAACAAGGGTTGATCTCTCTCTGAGATCTGTACCGACACCTGAGAATAAAGAAGAGAGAGAGAGAGAGAGAGAGAGAGAGAGAAAGAGAGAGAGTGCGCAGAAACTAGAACTCCTTACCTGCCAATTATTAATCCAATCTGGGGATCTTTCCAATCTGCAGCCCAACTTGGAACAAGTAAGTGGATTAAGGGCTGAGGAATGTCTTTCAGGACGTCAGTGGCTGCCCCCTTAATCAACTTTCTAGTCCAGTCCCCCTTTCAAATGGAAAGGTGGTCACTGGAGATGGATCTCGCTGGGGCCTCCACATGAAATGACATGACTTGACGAGTCTCAACAAAGTGACCACAGAGTCCGAATTAAAAGTTTTAAGGAGCTTTAATTTACCAGCTGGGGCTACTCCATGCCAATTAAAAGGGGAGCAGCCCTGAGTTCGGGGGTGGAGAACCTTTTATACATTCTTTGGTGTATGTATCCAACTAATACAATTTGGTTCCTAAGCAAGTTGTCATATATATGCAAGCAAGTGGTTACTAAGGCAAGTGGAGGGGGCTCGTAAGGTAAGTGGAGGGGCACAGGGCATGACGACTGAGCAAGGAAAGATAAATTACCCTAGGCCAACTTCCCAGATTCATAAAGTTTCACTTGGTTAGTTTCTAATTCCATAAAGTATTACTTAACTATTTCTTGACCATAACAAGACAGAGGACCTGGAAATATGTGGGTGTCCAATGAAAGCAGTCTTAACCTTATTTGGCATATCTTCTGCTGAGTTGGCTCTGGGGGAGGGTCTCCATTACTCTAAGCCCCAGATTGCTTGAAGGTCAGGTGACCGAACCGTAGGCCTAATGAATACTGAAGCCATTCTAGATTCAATTTTTCAGAATGGGGAAACTTCACTATAAATTATCCCTCACAGGACCGATCTCTAACCACAATCACACACACAGAGAAGGGGCAGGAAACAAGCGGTGGTTTAATAAACTGATTGTAGAGAGAAGAATGCTCTCTAAGCTGGAATAAAGGCACAGGTTATATATAAGAATCACAAGTAGGAAAGGTGGGGTGGTGATGGGAATCTCCTGGAATCTTGTCATTTGATCTGGCATCTGAGGCCATAAACCTTCCATTATGGCTGTTCCCAAATCTGTTATGCTTAATTTAGCTTAACCCTCCATTCTCTCTTACCTCTAGATTGCCTCTCCTACTTCTCATCCTTAATCCTTTCAAAATATCTATACCCAAATCTGTATTCTTAATCCTGTTAAAACATGTATGCCCAAGTCTGTAATCCTTAAACTAGCCAAGCCCTCCATTGTCTGTTATCTCTGGGTAACCTTCAGCTAATTCCCACCCTGAATCCCATTTTCTTGGTTCCTGGGGTCTGACCTCTAGTCACCCCAGTCCCATCAAGATCCTCCTAAGACTCCTCCTCAAGACCCTTCCTAGACTCCTCCTCCCAGACTCATAGTCCAGCCCCTAGATCCCTCCCACAATCTTTCTGTACATAAAACCCATCCTATTTCCATTAAGTAGCTCAGATTCCTTAAGAGTGGAGCCAATGGGAGGTTCCTTAAGAGTCAACCCAATATGATGAATCTTTAATAAACTTCATTTTCCTTTGACTGAAAAGAGACTTGGGTCAAATACATTTAGACAGGTCCCAGCATGTTGGTATTTGGGGTTCCTGAGCACCCTTAAACCTCAATAGTGGGGTGAGGTGGATTACAATCATTTGCAGGGCCTGAGGTGTATCCCACAATAAGCCCCCAAGTGCAGGACACTACAGGTTTTCTGAAGTCCTGTGGGAAGAGTATCATTTTACATCTTTGGGGGCCATTACTTGGACCAGAATTCTGTGATGGGGATGGGTTTTACAAGCTTGGATTCATTTTACTTAACGTACATAAACACAGGAATCCAGTAATTGTGAGAGCATTGTTAAGGGTTAGATTCAAAATTTCAACTTGTAGGCCTCTGACTCCCAAGCCAGAATCTCCTGAGAAATCAAAATTATCACTGTATTCATTACACATGTCACATCAATTAATATGAAAATCAGAATTCCCTTCACATTCCCAACTTTTGGTCAAAGGAGAGAATGTTGGCTGGATTGACCTTCATTCTCAAAGACGACCAAGGCATTAGGAAGATGATGAGTTACAATTAAATTGGTTTCAAATAAAAGAGGACTGTGCAAAGTCAACAGCCTCACTTTCTCCTCCACAGCCACCTGGGTCCAGTGGGAGATTTTTTTAAGTTAAGATCTTTCCAAATTCTCACTTTGACTGAGGCAATGCCCATTAAGTCTCTTTAAGAAGTGAGCCTAGGGATGGCCCTTTAGATATATACATATTTCTCAAAGTAGGAGGTGAAGACCCTCAGGTTTTCTGATCTAAAGAGGAGCAATTACTATTTGCATTCACTCTGAGCCTAGGGAGGCTCAAACAAAAACCATTAAGTGGTGCTTGTGTAGGAACCCATTGTTGGCCAATCAGTAAGAGCCAGAGTGAATTGGATTTAAGGCCTGGGCTTTAAGAAAGAAGTCTAGCCAGTAAACCGCAAAAGTTTAACTTTCTTTGGGCAGAGCACCCTCGGGTAAGGGCATGTGTGTTGTTAAGAAGACAGGTACAGCTGTTTTAACGATTTTTTGGATCTGATTGCACAGGATAATGAATAGGCTCACATCAGATTATAATCAGCAGAATATTTATTCTGCACACAAGAACAATATAAAGCAATATTAATGAAATACAGAAACACAAAGATAAGACTTAGCAGAATGATAGAAATATTGACATACATGACCAAACTGGGGAGCCTGCAGGGAGATGTAGGCATCTGGGTTCCCATACTGAAGAGTCCCTTGATTTCAGCCCCAGACTCCAGGGCTGGGAAAAGCCCCAAATAAATCATCCTCGCCACAGCTGATACTCCAGAGTAGAGGAACTCCTCCTGGTTATATTCATTTTCAAAGAAAGAAGGAATTGGCACCAGACAGAAGCCGCACATCATTTAGCAACTGATTGTTTGAGTGCCAGAGCCTACGTGACTTTTGGGACTCAGCACAGGATGTGTTGTGGCTAGGGATTGGGGCAGAGTTCAAAGAAGCAGGACACCTGTGATTGATACGGCAAAATATCCATGTTCAAAAGGACACAGGATTGATTCTACATATTGGTAAAAGGGTGACCAACCATTCCAGGAATAGGAATCGATCAGATACAAGTTGAACTTTTAGTTCTGGGAACTTGGCCCTTGTTCCAAGGAGAAAGAACAGCACATATAGTCACACAGGCCTATAAATGTACAGGAAAGATCATAATCCCTTCAGCATGATATCCCATGTAGGGAAACAAGAGGAGAGGAGATGACAGGAGAGGAAGGGAGAAGAGGAGAAATGATGGGAGCAGCTGAGTTGTGTATCTTGGGAGTGGTCATTTGGGTGCCCAGGAGGGCACTTTGGACTACTCCAGGTTGTGGTTTGTCCTTCATTCTCGAAGAGGACCAGGACATTAGAAAGATGATGTCATGATTTGCAAGTGGTTACAAGTGAGGGAGGGCTGTGCAAAGACCCCAGTCTCACATTCTTTTCTGAGCCATCTTTAAATTACTTGCTGATCAGCTGCAGAGCTCACTTGCACAACCATAAGAATACTGACAATGGTCTCCATTCTGTTTTACAAAATTCTGTGACCGTGCCTACCATGGTTGGTGGCATGGGATGGAAAGTTTTCCCCACCTATATGTTCTTGGAGCCCATGTATAGCTCTTGGTTAATGTAAGGACAATCCCATCACTCTTGAGACCACCAAACCAGCAGAAATATTTCCTGATTTGCCCAACCTATGACAATGCTCATACATTGTGGGCCTATTTTAGCCTATGATTCAAATGGAGATGTTCTCTATTTGGTATAACTGCTCAAGAATGTCTAGGGATCTAGCCCCATAAAAATTGGAACCTGGAAGGAGGGCCCATGATCATGAGGAAGATCATCTCTTGAGATCCACTTCATTAGAGTGAACCATGGACCCTTCAGGAATGTGCCATTGGTTCAGAGCTCTGCCTCAGTCTCTCCTACTGTGGGTTTGGTAGTATTTATTACCACAGAACAAAAGCAAGATAGAAATAATGAACCAAAGGCACACACACACTCACAGAAACACACAGAAACACACACACACACACACACACACACACACACACACTACCAATTCATGTGACAGTAAACAGATTTTTAAAGAAGGGGGACAAAGTGCTTCCCCCTCAACCACGTTATGTCTCAGATGATTTCCAAAGGCCCTTCCATTTCTACCACCCTTTGATCCCACAAAAGAAAGGAGGGGAGGGAGAGTGAGGCAGAAGCTGTCAGCTAAGCCCTTCAGGATCCAGCACCTGGGACAGTGTGATTCAATGGAAAGAAGTGTGGATTAGGTGAATGAGGAATTTTGGAGGAGGACAAGTGATCCCTGAGCAGTAGAGGCATGGAACAAGCTATGGGCAGGGCTCAGACAGGCATAAATTGTGGAGCACAAGGTGTGGGAGTAGAAGGGAAGTGTGGATGCTCAGCATGTGGCAGTGGACTCGAAACCTCTGGGGTTCCTCACGCCTCTGGCTATCACCCATCCAAGGTGCTGGTCCATCCAGAGCCACTCTCACGAGCAGCAGTGGACCCAGGTTAGTTCAGAGAACACAGAGCCACTACTGCTCTTTCCTGGCCCTGACCTCTCCTTCTGCTCCCCCATCTTTCTCCTGCCCTCTTCTCTTCTGCTCCAGTTCCCCTCTCCCTGCTCTTTCCCTACACTAATGCCTTCCCTTTTCTGATTCTTTCCCTCCTTCCTCCAAGCTTTCCCTTCTACCTGTGGTCCTCCCTCACTTCCTCTCACCTTACCCACTTATCCTTATTCTGTCTTCCCCTTACCCTGTTTTTCTTTTCTCCAGGCCCTTCTCTCCCTCCCTCATACTTTCACTCCCACCCTCCCTCTTTTTCTTCCTTCCTACATCCCTTCAGGTCACCTCTCCCTCCTTTACCCTTTCTTGCTTCCCTTGACCAGCCCTGCCTTCTTTTCCTTCTTCTCCTCCTCTCCCTTCTCCTGATTTTGCTTCTCCCAAACCTCACCTACTTACTCTCCCCCAACTTGTCACCAGCCCTGACTTCCTCCCTACTTCATAGCTTTCCCCTCACTTCCTGATATGCCCAGGGATAGCTTCTGCCTTCCCTTCCTCTCCCACACCTTCCACCCCACATCCAGACAGCTCCTCCTCTAAATGAACGTGCACCTTCTCCCACAGAGGCACCTCCATGGGGGAGATAAGACCCGAAGAGACCCCCCTACAGTTCCAAGTTCCTACACATCTCCTGATGTGATCCATCCTTCCTCCTCTGCCCTGCTCTCTCCTCATGCTGGCCAGGCCAGTGCCCCTCTCCTACAGGCTGCTGGATGGTCAGGACACCCTGCCACCTGTCATCTTCCTGCATGGGGCATATAGCAACAAAAACATCTTCCAGGCTGAGGCTGAGACCCTGGCACAGCAGACAGGCAGGAAGGTAAAGAATGTCAAATGATGGGTGAGCTAGAAGAGGGAGCAGACTATTGGGAGGGACAAAGTCAGAAGAAGAGGGGGGAGACAGAAGGTAGGGGAGGATGAAGTGAGAGGAGCTGTCAAGGTGGAAGAAACCTTCCCTCACAGGGCACATCTTGAGGGACACCAGGACTTCAACCTGCAAACTGCCCCCAGATGGAGTGGGTTCCTTCTCACAGGAGACTTTCATGGAAAGGACAGATGATCCCTTGGTGGGGATTTTTGTTCAGCCAAGGGTTGGACCCAAGATCCCTTTCAGCTTCTTGATTTAGCAAAGGTCCCTGCCCCCTAAATATCTACAGTTCTCCTCTCCTTCTCTTTCTCTGTACTAATCCCTTTCCTTTCGTGATTCTCATCATCTTGGAGGTGTTGCCTTGGCTCAAGTGAACCTTTTTTAAAATTTATTTTAAATGGCAGGCAGTCCTAGTCATGAATAGTAATTGTAATGCCTTTATGGTTAATAAAGTTACCAGTTACTTTCTTTCCTAACATCAGAAACCAAAGGAAATGGAAGAAAGCTGAAAGTCAGGGAAAGAGGGAAGCAGTGACCCAAGAATCAGAGTGGGGAAGGGTCATCACTGGCCAGGCTTGAGTGGGGGGATAGGAGAGTGGGTAGAATATTTTCCTTTCCAATGCTTTTGTCCTACTGTCATCCCATCTTCTCCACTTCCTCCTATAGCCTGGGATTACTCAGTACCTTGGACTTCCTAGAAAGCTTAGAAGTCCTCAGGTAGCCTCTCCCAGCTCCTGCCAGTGGGTCAGCACCCCCAGGGTGGAGAAGGAAGGGGGAGGAATCAGGGAGACTGATAACTCCAAGTCTCTGCCCCCCAGGTATTGACAGTGGATGCTAGGAACCATGGAGAGAGCCCCTATTGCCCTGATTGCAGCTATGAGGCCATGAGTGCTGACCTGCAGGTTCTCCTGTTAAAGCTGGGACTCACCCCCTGTGTCCTGATCGGGCACAGCATGGGAGGCAAGACGGCCATGACACCGGCACTACAGAAAGTGAGTGTGCCCTACTAGGGCTGAAGGAGCAGAGCACTGCACTTGTCCACAAACAACAGCTTCCTATACCCCCATAACTCACACCAAAGATTCATCATAGTAAGTTCCTTGTAGACTTGTGGGTGGAATGAGGCTGTGAGTGAACACTGGAACTGGAAACAGAGAAGTTCTGGGGGAATAACAAGAGATTTCCTTCACACAGTTCATCTTTCTAAGTCCTAATGCATGGAAGGAAAATGGTGCATACCTCCCCCAGCATTGGGTGATTTCAGGTTCAGAGTAAAGTTGTAAGAACTTTTCCTTATCAATGGCACCACCTCTACATGGTTAAGCCAGAGCATGCAAACAGGAAGCCTGGCATCAGGACCGCTTACAAGCTATGAAATGGGCACTTATAGTCAGTTCCCAATCCCTCCTCTTTGGGGATCATGACTCCCACTTTCTCTGCCCTAGTACCTTTGCTAAAGGGCATTGTTCATTGTTCATTGTGTGACAGACTTTCTCCTTTAGCCAGAGCTCGTGGAACGCCTGGTCTCAGTGGATGTCAGCCCCTTGGTCCCCGTGGACTTCCTAAACTTGGTTAAAATTATTCCTGTTATGAATTCTTTAAGCCTCCTTGGAAATCTTTCTGACCCCCAAGCCTTTGAAGTAGTCGATTAGTATCTGCAGCTATTTGTCAAGGTGATCCTTCATGGTTTGGGGGCTACTGAAGTCAATCATTTGAGTTTGGAATCCTCAGGAGACTGGGGGGAGGGTAAAGTTTGGGGGGGTGGGGAGTGGAATGCATCCCAGGAGGAGAAAATTTCTGGGAAGGGGGACAGGGTAAGGAGAAGAGGGAGGGCTTTGAATATCAGCTCCTCCAAGCCCAGCTCTATCTACTATTATTTTCGTATTCCCAGCACTTCATATGCCAACAGGAGGCATTTATTAAATATTTGCCAAGATGAAGGGAAAAGGGTGTATGGAAATGAATTGAAGTCTGGTCTGAGTAGGACTGAGAAAGGGACACTTCTAGGGACAAGACAGAGTCTCAGTTAAGCTCTTGTCCCCTCCAGGATTCAGCTGGTCAGCAGTATCTATTCAACAGTCTTGAGAAGGTCAATGGGCAGTATGTATGGAAAGTCAATGCTGAACATATGTGGAAGCAACACAACCAGTTAATGGACAGTCTTCAAATCCAGGGAGTCTATCATGGCCCCACACTCTTCCTCACAAGCCTCAATTCATCCTGTGTCCCGTAAGGCAGTGTGAAAACAAGGAGGGGCACACCTAGGCCCCAAGAGTTTTGTCTTTGTGGGGTCCCAGTTGGGTTCTCCATTGCCAAGGAAAAGGGAATTGGGAGCTTCAGATACGCTTGGGTTTAGGAGGGGAGGGTCTCGCCAGCACTGGAACAACATGTGCATTATTTCAACTTATGCCTTTCAATCTGCCTAGTCTGTTTTTCCTCCTGTCACCATCAATAATCACGACTCCACCTTTTCCTTTGTGACTGTCTGTCTCTAACTCTCTGACTCATCTTTTCCTTTCTCTCTCTCTCTCTCTCTCTCTCTCTCTCTCTTTATCTCTCTCTTCTCTCCCTTTCCTTTTCCCTCTCATCCTATATGACCCTCCTTCTTCTCTTTTCTTCCTCTCTACCATGCTCTCTTTTCCTCTCACCCTCTCTTCACCTCTTTCATTCTCTCTTTCTCTCTTCACAGAACAAGTCACCACCCCAAGATCAAGTTCCTATTCCCTGAAGCCCAGTTCCAGACCATCCCTGATACGAGCCATATCCTCCATATCAAGAAGCCCCAAGACTTCAAGAGCAGCATCCTCAGTTTCCTCTCCTAGAAGATGTTCCCTCACCCCACACTCCACTTTTCGACTTTCAAACACTCAGAGAGCCCCAAGCACTGTCTTCACTTGGAATCTTCCTTTAAAAAAAAAAAAGTCATTTTTTCCTAATTCAGACCTGAGCAAACACCAAATGATATGATGTTTCACATCATTAAAGAATAAGAGAAAAACAGAATTGTAGAAATTGTGAATCTCTATTATGTACAGCTTGATTCTTTTCATCATATATTATATTTATCATATTAATTTCCATGTTGTCTTCTTGTCTTCCATTCCCACCAACCTTACTTCCGTTCTCTGCTCTGCGACGTTTACATGTTTCAATGACAGAATTTTTTTTTCCATTTTAGCAAACTAAATACTTTTATTGCAACCTTTGTTTCCTTGAAAGTTTGGTTGAAAGAGGGAAAGAGACCAGGTGGTGTATCAGTTCATATTGTTTCTGCCCTTAAAGCTAGCTAGTACAGTATGCACAGAGACAGAACTTCAACTCTGACCGACTGAGAAAAAGAATGAGAAGGTTATATCCATTTTAGCCCCATACCCACGCAGGGTGTCTGTGTCATTCATATTTATGGTCTCTACATATGTGTCACCATAGTGTCAGGGAGGAACTTTCTTAGCTGAATAAGTTGTAAACACAATAAGACAAAGTGTCCATTGAAATTACAATCCCAGGGTGTCTGTGTTTCCCCTGTATAGCTTATGTCCCCAGGATACCAAGATCATAAAAGTCCCACCATTCCACACAATGTCTGGTCCCAAGCACCCTTCCCTGTAGTGGCAACAAACGGGAAGAATGGTCTTGATCAGCCTCAGCTGCTGACACAGGAAGGGACATTTGGAGCTCACTCAGAGAGCAAGGTATATGTGTCATGCCAGAAAATGGAAAGTGTTGTGGTAGGTTCAGCTCAGAGTGGGCCACAATGCCTCTCCTTATTGGCCCATCCAGGTTTTAGGCTTTTCCTGGATCTTGGGGGCTCAAAATGTTGTGGGGAGGTGTCTACACCTTGATAGACAGTAACAAAAATAAACATCTTTATATACAAAGACAGAATAAAGAGGAATCCATCTGAAAGCATGAATCTACCATGTACAATTTCTCCTCTTGGTGCTTTTATTAAGTATGCATCAGCTTTATTTGAGGTCCTTCACCATCCAAGTACCCGGGATACTCTTTGCCTTTCCAACGTCTTTTCTAAAATGAGGTGCCTCAACTGAACACTCCCAAAATCAGCAGAATGGAATGTCAGGCCTCTCACTTTGCAAATTAATAATAAAAACCACATCAATAAAGCTGCTAGGGAGTGCAGTAGATAGAACACTGGGCCTGGACTCAGGAGGATCTGAGTTCAAATCTGGCCTCTAGTTGTGTGACTTTGGGTAAGTCCCTTAGCTTCCATTTCATCAGGCATAGAATTGGACCCATAAAACTGCTACCTCCTAGGGCCATTGTGAGGATCACTTGGTATGATATGTGTACAACCCCTGACATGTAGCAAGCACTGTTTAGATGCTAGCTTTTACTGTATCAAGACGGTCATTTCTTTTTTTTGCCAGACTGGGGAGCCAATGCATTTATTAGCAGATTGTCTGTGTCCCCTTCTGAACTTCCTTCTGCTCTCCTCTGGGTACTTCTATGTGTGTCACTGACACTTGTATCATTCTTTCCTTCTCTTTTTCCTTCACTATTGTGGTGCCCAACTCCAAAGAAAGCCCTCCCTTATAACAAATTAGTATGGTCACTTAAGAGGCATATAACCATTTAGGAGGCAGCAGGTATCACAGGACAGAGACTCAGAGGCAGGAAGGCAAGAGTTAAATCCAATCTCAGATACTTGTTAGTTGTGTGACCCTGGGCAAGTCATTTAACCTGTGCCTTTCTCAGTTTCCTCATCGATATAATGTGCATAAAGATAGTACTAGGTCCCCAGGCAAGGAAAGTCAAATGAAATAATATTTGAAATTTGAACTTCTTAAATCACTAGATAAATGCTTGCTAGTATTATTATAGTCAAGGGAAACAATCAGGTGGTATCCAAAGGCTCACTCTGCTCTTCTAGCCCATCCAAGAGGCAGGAATCACACATCAGCAGGAGCCCCCAGGGGCATGATTATCATTTAACTTATTTTTAAAGTCTTGTTTATTTATCATTTTACTTAGTTTATACTGAATAAAAATCTGTTCTCTTTCCTTCCCACATAATACCTCCATGAAATGAAAGAAAAAAAATCTTTTTAATTTGCAATATGAATATTCAAGCAAAATACATATATTCCAGCAAAATGAATTCACACATATTCCAAAATAGATGTGTGTCTGTCTGTATTTATTTATATAAGGGTACATTTGTATGTATTCATGCATGCATAAATAAATGTATAAGTGTATGTGTGAGTGTGTGTGTGTATACACAGATATACACATAATTTTTTTTTTTTTGGCTCTCTGAGTTCATCAACACTGTGTCAAGAGAGGAGTAGCATCCTTTATCACTGGTCCTCTGACATCGTGATTGGTCATTGCCCTGCTTGGAAATTTTTAATTCTTTCAAAGTTATTTGTGTTAATGAAGTTCTTATTGTATAAATTGTTCTCTGGTTCTGCTGACTTCACTCTGCATGAATTCAGACAAATTTTCCCAGGTTTCTTCCAAACCTAGGATCTTCCTGTGTGGGGAGTGAAACTCGAAAACTTCTCAGAATGGATCTTACAAACTGGTGTCAGTTCTGACTGTCTACTTCACCCTCCCTGCCCCTTCACTTCTGCTGTCAATCAACACAAAGCCCTTTCAGGAGTCTTTTGACCTCCACCCTTCTTTACTACTGCTCTGCTGACCTTTCTCACTCCCCCTCCCTTGCTTAGAGATGCTTCCCCCTTTACCATGCTGTCAGTCAGGATCCTTGTTCTTTGTAAGCCTGTTTCCCAGCCACTGAGAGATAGTGGTGGGTTACCCTGTTACTTGCCATTGGGGAAGTTTTCACAGCAAGACTCGAGTTTCCCTCTCAACCAATGGGAGAAGAGACAGGCAGGGGAAGAGGGCTTGACTGTGTTAGGGTTGAAAAACTCTGTTCACCTCACACTGTGCATCTCTCCCTCATGACCCGTCATGGGGAAGACCACCCTCTTCTCCAAAGGGAAGAGATAAATTCCTGTCCTTATCCTAAGAGATCTCTGAGTTCTTGATTAATTTTGGATGAGGTTTTTCATCCCAGACATTCCCAATACTAAGGACAGAACAGGTCTGAGCTAAGGGGCCCAGAGAGCCTGTAGTCCTGCAGGAATGAGGTAGGAGTGATAGCTCCTTGTTGGCAAAGAGGGAAAGTCAGACCCTTCCCATTGTCCCCTTGGAGAGGGGATGCGAAAGAGGAGGAAAGGCACAAACTGTTTCAAACTTTAATGAGAAAAGACTGATCTCTTACTTCTTTCCCCCTTCTAACTCAATAGAAATAACGAGAATTTAAATAACCCTGTAGTGGTGGCAAAATGCTTTGCCTTCTTGCACATGGCCCACACAACATCCCTGCTAGGTATGATTATCACCATACTTGTATAAATGAGAAAACTAAGGATCTCCTCAGACAAAAGCCAAGGGTCCCACAGCTTGGAAGTGTCCAAGGTGGGATTTGGACTCAGGTCTTTTGACATCAAGTCCAGGTTCTCTCCACTCTGCCACCTGGCTGCCAAACGGAGGTCTCTCATCTTGGCTGTCTCCACTGCCAAGGCTTTGCCAATCAGGGAACCAAGCTGAGGCCCTGAGGGGGGCTTTGCAGAAGGGGCTCTGTCCTCCCCCTGCATCTGGCTCCAGATACACCAACTCACCCACTGCCAGACATCTTCTAAGAGAAAGGGACAATAGGGAGGTTGCAAGCTCTGCCACAGGAAGTCACAGCAAGTACATCCCTGTGGGCCCCCTGACAAAAAATTTACAGACTCCTCTGAACATCACATGCACACACACAGAGCATCCCTCCCACACACCTTCTCCCTTACCCTCCTCCTCTCTACCTCTGTTATGGGAATCTGAAGATCTTCCCTGCCCCTAGGCCCTTTGCTAAAGTGGCTACGTGACCCTGAGGACCCTTGGATATTTGAAAGTATACTCTGTTCCCTAATAGGCTGAATGTGGTTACGTGGAGCCTGTGGCTCCAGGCTTGTTTTCCAGGAATGCCCATGCCTTGTAGCTTTGT
>CM053584.1:378765135-378793157 GCA_028627135.1 Pseudochirops cupreus
AGGGATTTGTTCTATAAAATTTGGATTCAGTCAAAAGACCACACTTAAAGACCTTGAAGGTCACATGTGGCTGTAAGGTCTCAGGTTCCCCACCCCTACCTTGGGGTATTCCACCAGGGACAAAAGAAAAGGAGATTTGGAACTTGTTCTTCTCTTCAGGGGCAACCATCCAGAATTTAAAATCTGACTCCAGGTGGGGTAGAGTAAAGAAGGGTCCTTCCCTTCTACAGAAGCCTATTTTCTATTACAACAGAAAATATTAAGAAATCAATCTTTCTCCACTATAAAGCCTTTTCTTGTCTTACCAGTACAAATATTGTCAGTCCTGAATTAAACTTCTGAAGAAACAATGGCTTTCCACTAATCTTTTTTCCTCTGACTCAAGATTGAACACTTTCTTTGAGGAAAAAGTACAAATGGATAGGAACAAAGTAAAGGTCCAGGAAAGAGATTAAGGCAGCTAGGTGGCACAGTGAATAGAGTCAGGCCTAAAGTCAGTAAGATTCATCTTCCTGAGTGCAAATCTGGTCTCAGATACTTACAAGCTATGTGAATCTGGGCAAGCCACTTTACCCTGTTTGCCTCAGTTTCCCCATTACGAAAATGAGCTGGAGAAGGAAATGGCAAAACAGGAAAATTCCAAGTGAAGATGAGAAGAGTCAGACACAACTGAAAGGACTGTACAACAACAGCAACAACCAGACTCAGAATGGAAAATACCTTAATCTATATAATGCCATTGGTTTATTCCCATGCCCTGTAGATAGTTTGGCAAAGGCCAGAGTATGAGAGGCAAAAACTCCTTGATTACTTCAGTTATTGGAAGTAGTTCTCGGGTTTACAGTCTGATCATCTAAAGAATCCTTAAAAGGAATTGGTCAAAGGAGTATTGGTTCTCCAAGTTCATGCCAAAAGTTAGGTGACTATTTCTCTGTTTGATGAAACAAACCATTAACTGAAATCTTACCTAAATTCTGAGCCTTTGCTCAACCTTGACCATTCTTTACTCAAGGATCCTAGACAGTTAACCCTTCCAAATCCCTAGGGGATTAAGGCTGTTCTCCTGAGATCTGGAAAATCTAACTAAACTTCTTTGGCCTTCCCTTCATTCCAGAGAAGAAGTCTGAATTATTAAGGTATTAAAAGATAAAATATGTTGATATTATGCAATATTATACCTATATTTTATACATTTTTGAATTCTTATACTTTTTCTATGTCATCTGCTGGCCTACATGTGTCATCTGTGACTTCCATAAAACTGTCCAAAAAAATCCAATTTTATTTCTTATCCTGACCCATGACATACTGAAACTGTGATGGGGAAAGCTGAGATGTTGAAGGGATAACTGTAAATTGTGACTTCAAATTACTTTTGTTTAGGGAAAAGACATACAAGAATGTGAAGAGGGTATCATTTTGGACAAGTCTCTTTCTAAGCAGACAAAAAAAGCATAGACCAGAATAATTTTAATTCATAAAATTTTTTCTGCCAGGCTTGTACCCCAAACTCAGAGAATAGTATTTTCTTACTTCACCACTATTCTGTCAACACTGGTGCCTCCTCCCCTTCCCCTAGAATCCTGTTCCACCCATACAACATTGACTCATCTGGCTAGGCTTGTCCAGGAAGCCTGGGTTGTCTTGCCTCTCCTTTCGTGTTTCCATTCCTCCAGCATTGTTCTGGTGAACCTGGAAGGAGACTTGTGAAATACTGGGAAGAAGTAACAGAGGCTGCTAGAATACCTACAGGTTTGACAGCAGTAGGAGTGAAGCAGGCAGAAGACAGCGGTCATCAGAGACAAAGTCAGACAGAGACAGAGACAGAGAGACAGAAAGACACAGAGAGAGAGAGAGAGACAGAGAGAGACAGAGAGAGACAGAGACAGAGACAGAGGGGATGGAGAGGGAGGGACGGAAACCAGGCTGCTTTGATAGGATTATGATCAACAGGAGTAAAATTAAAGAGAGCTTATTAGCCATCTTGGAAAGAAAACTATGTCCCAACACAGTTTGAATTACAGTAAGAGTAAAAAATTATTAGATTCTGTTCTAATCATTCTGTGATTTTGCTTAGCATTCTCTTTTCGATGTGGGAATAAACTTCCACTTCCAGACCTGATTCCTGTGATGTAATTGGTACTTCTTTTACTCCCTCCTTTGGGAAAGGAGAGGAGGACATGAGAATCCTAGACTAGAGCCAAAGGTGGATTTGTTGCTCAGGAGTCTGAGACAAGAGTGGAACAAAGCCCTGGGGACCCTAATTGCCCAGAAACAGACAGCATCAGAGTAACAAACCAAGGGAAAACCACATGGGGAAGTGTCATCTTTTGTCCCAGCTGAGCAGTTGTCTAACTAACCACTGCTTGGTAACTAGTGCCTTATGAAAAGGTGAAGAAGCCATGACCAGCACTGCCCAGAAGACACAATCACACGAGAGAACTTGTGGACTTGAGGCAGAAATGAACAACTAGGAGAAGCCATCATAGCCTTATGGATGAAAAAAGCAAAGGCAATGAGACTGCCAGGCTATTATGAAACCACCAGGAGGGAGAGCAGGAAAAGCTGGTGTGTTAGAGTGGAGTGCTGGAACCCCTCACCATCTTCCTCAGTTTCCCCCCTTTTGTAGTTGTTCATTTTGAGACCAATAATAAATGGACTGCCATGGGAGTTAGTGGGCTGCCCCTCACTAGATGTCCTGGACCAAAGACTGAACAAACACAGGTCAGCTATGTTATGGGGAGAATTTGTGTTAGCTGTGGCTTGGACTAAATGAGTTCTCTGTCCTCTTTCACCTCTGACACTGTCATTCTGAATGTCAGTGCCTTTGAATCTCTTCCCCTTTTATCATTCCCTCTTTTCAATCCTCGGTCATCCTACTATGTGCTTTCTCCAATCCTCCTCTCAGGCTGCAGAGTGTTGCTAGAGGAAGCCACAGCACTGTGCTGACTGGGTTCCATGCTGGAGGACTTGGTGGATTTCTCCTCATGGTAAGGATGCTGATGGAACACCTGGCTGTCCATCTCCCTCTTGCCCCATGACTGTCCCCCATTCTTTTCTGCTCATAAATTTGTGCGTGTGTAGGTTTGTTTGTGTTTGCTTTGTTTCTTTGTTTCTTTGTTTTACCAGTGATGTAACGCTCACATGGAGTATTATTTTGGATGGGCTGTCATACAAATCAAAATCCAGTTGACAGGATTGAAATCACTCAGAATTCAAGACCATCTGCTTAAGTTACCAGCCCAGGTCTCTTAGAGTGATTCATCAATAACAACAACAAACAACTGCCCATTGGCTAGCCACTTTTGAGCCTGCAGTACCCTTCCCATTGACCACTAGAGGACACTCGAGACTACGAGTCTTTGAACTGTGTTCTCCTATGGATAGTCCTTTGTTCCAAGAGGTCCTGAGCCATCCTTCAAAGGAGCCATCAAATTTCTCAAAGGAAATCCAGCCTCCTCCCCTCCTCTTGTTTAAATTTGGGCAGAACTCACTGGCCATGGGCTGATTCTGATACACGCACGTATATGCAAGTAATAACTATATTTCTGTCCACCTACATGTGTATGTATCTGCATTCACATACATATTGCTCATCTAACTGTATATCATAATCTGGACAATAGGCACTCTTCATTCTTCATCAACTCAGTTTTTCCTATCAATAAATCACTCAGTAAACATTTATTAAGTGCCTACTATGAACCAGACAATGCTAAATGCTAGGGATACCAGAAAAGGTAAAAGATAGTCCCTACTCTCTAGGAGCTTACAGTCTAATGGGAAATAACATACAAACAATTCCATACAAAGCAGGCTATATACAGGATAAGTAGAGAATATTTAAGGCAGGAAATGCAGGAGACTTAAGAGGGTTCAGCAAAGGCTTCCTACAAAATCTGGGATTTTATTTGAGACTCAAGGCCAGGGAAATCAGTAGGCAGAGTTGAGGAGGAAGAGCATTCCAGGCATGGGAATCAGAAAATGCTGAAACCAGAGACTACCAGCTTTGTTTGTCAAACAGCTGGAGGCAGTGTCACTGGATGGAAGAGTACACATCAGAGAGTTAGGTGAGAGAATACTGAAAAGTAAAGGGGAGCTATGTCATGAAATTCTTTGAATGCCAAACAGAGTATTTTATATTTGATCCTGGAGATAATTGGGAGGCAGTGGAGTTTATTTTGAAGGAGACTGACATGTTTGAATCTGAGCTTTAGGAAAATCATGTTAGAGGATGATCGGAGAATGGAATGGAATAGGGAGACGAGACAGGAGACCACAAAACCACCAACACTCATCAGCTGTTGCATTAGTCCAAGCATAAGGTCATGGGGGACCAGACCAATGGGAAGATCATCTGAGGAAAAAGGTGATATATTGGAGAGATGTTACATAGGTAAAATTGACATGCCTTGGCAACATGTTGTATATTCGGAGAGGGGTGGGACAAGAGATGGTGGGGAGGTGAGGATAGCTCCTCAGCTTTGGACCTGTTTAAGCTGAAGGGGGATTTCCTCCCATCAAAGATGGAGGAAAACAAAAAGCAAGCATTTGTTAAACACCTAAGGATGAGGTGCAGGCTCTGGGAACCCCCTTGAGCTCTCCTTGAATTTTCCCACGTAAGGCATTTGCCTGAGGCCTTAGACCTTTTATTGCGGCTCTGCCCAAATATTTAGCCCTTTGTCCAGCAGTTTCCCACCCTTGATCCTCCTGTTTCACCTTTGAACTGGTTTAGCCCACCATTTTCTCCAGGTTGCTTCCAGCAACTTCTTACCCTTAATCAATCATTACTGGAGTCTGACCTCATCTGACTCCTCCTGAAGACCCTCCCCAAACACCTCCTCTAGATCACCCCTATATTCCTCCCACAACCTTTCTGTATATAAGAACCCTTCTTCCCTCCACGCTGTATGAGTGTGCCAGAGAATTTTCCAATACAAGCCTTACAGATGCGGAGGCTCCTTAAGAGTCTATACCATATGGTGAACTTTGAATAAAATTTGTTTTTCTTTGGCTGAGAGAAGATTTGAGCCAAATTCTTTTGGCAGAACCCAGGATGTTGGTATTTTGGGGTCTCGAGCACCTCTAGCTTAAACCTCATCATTTTATGGTGACCCTCTTCATTGCTATGTGCCAGGCACTGAGCTTCTCATTTGATCCTCACAACAACAATAGATGCTATTAAAATGGGGTTTTCCATTTCATAGACAAGGAAACTGAGGCAGACAGAGATCACACAGCTAGTAAATGTCTGAGGCCAGATTGGAAGTCAAGTAATTAGAGATTAAGGGTGGGAAGTAGCTGGAGGCTATCTGGAGAGGAGAGACAATGGAGGGCTAGACTAGTTTAAGGGTGTATATATATGTTGGGAGGATCAAAGGTGGGAAGTAGCTGGACAACTGAGGGCTAGACTAGGAACAGAGATTTGAGCCAAGCTATAATGAAAGGCTTATGGTCTCAGGCAAATGCCTCATGAAATGGAAGAATTCCATCAGAGTTAAGGGGGTTCCCAGAGCCTGTACCTCATCACCCTCATGTTTTTCCCAAAATATTTTCTTTTTGTTGAGGTAGTGGTGGTTAGAGGAGGGGAGCATCACAGTGGATTGAAACCACCCCACAGAGCATAGTTGGGGATAGACCTGGGAGTGAGTCATGCCATGGACAATGAGTAGCTCTGAAGCTGGACCATGCACACTTCTGGAAAGATAAGCACTCTGGTCTCTTTTATAACTACCAGATGGTTCCCAAGTGCCATCTCTCTACCCTCACCTGTGATTGGGAAGGGGCACTCGGTGAAAGAGAACTGGCCACTGAGCTGCAAGGGTGGCCCACTGATAATGATGAGGTGCAGGCTCTGGGAAGCACTTTGAGTTCTCCTTGAATCTTTCAGGTACATGCTCTTGGACACCCCCTTGAGCTCTGATTGAATCTTCCCACTTGATGAGGCATTTTCATGAGGCCATAAGTTTTTCATTGTGGCTCTGCCCAGACCTCTCTTACTAGCCCAACTCTCCATTGTCCATTTACTTCCCACCCTTCACACTATCAAAATGTCAATACACCCTTGAACTGGCCTAGCCCACCATTGCATGTTGGCTCCAGGTAGCCTCCAGCAACTTCCCACCCTTCATCATTCACTGACCTCATTAACTCTTCCTGAAGACCATCCCCAAACTCATTACTGGAGTCTGACCTCATTGACTCCTCCTGAAGACCTCCTCCAACTCCTCCTCCAAACCACTCTTAGATTCCTCCCACACTCTTTTTGTATATAAGACACCTTCTTGCCATTATGTGTCTGAGAGCACAGTAGAATTTTCTAGCACAGACTTACTCTGTGTCCAATACAAGGAAACTTTTAATAAACTTTGCTTTTCTTTGGCTGAAAGAAGACTTGAGGTGAAATCATTTGGCAAGACCCAGCATGTTGGTATTTTGGGGTCTTGTCCTCCCATAACTTTACCCCTAATCACATCAATTAGATTTTCAGGGAAGAGACAACTTTTGTTCTCATCCTCTCTTGCATCTTTGCCAAACCTTTCAATTGAAACCAAAGTCTCTTGGACTTTCCATAATGAGGAAAGAAGCTGTTCCTTTCTTCTATTTAGCAGCTCATGGCAGCTTCAGTATGTGTTCATCTAGGTGAACCTGAGACTGGAACTCAAAGCTTTCACTGCCTCTCCTGCTTTGAGTGGTATTTTGGGGTCTCAAGCAACCCTAACCCTAACCACATTGTTTCTTTGGTTCCCTGACACCAGAAACACTGCTAATTTCAAGCTCTTCTCCAGCCCGAACTCAAAAGTATGTAAGCCTCTCTTTCCCTATTGCATTGCCTTTTTGTTCTCCAAGTACCTTGGAGGTGTGGGGTTTTTGTGTGTTTTGGGGGGGGCCTGACCTCTCACGTCACATTAGCCTGACACTTTGAGGTTCTCAGTCCAGTTTGGTTATGTTGGAGAACATGGACTTGAACACAGCTTCTGAAGAATGGAGGACAAGACAGATGCCCCATCTGGAAGTGTAAGCCAGATTTTTTAATTCTCTCAGTGTTAGGGAACTGGGAAAACTTCAGATACTTATTTGTGGGGTGTTTTTGTTTGTTTTTCAAGGCTTACCTTCAAACCTTTCTTGATGGAGGAAGGAACTTTTGGGCCCTTTGCTTGTAGTTCCCAAAAGTTTGCCTTTGGGTTGTCTTTTACAACACTGGAAGAAATTTAGTTTCTCTGGAGACCTTAAAAAGGAAAAGCTGGTGTTTTTTTGCAGCACTGTTTGGCCTAGGTATCACCTAGAGGATCATGAGGAAAGCCTATTTTAGAGATTTAAAACATAATACTTTTGCAGTTAGTATTATAATGTCACAGAGAAGGAAGATGGATAGAAGGTGCCTACTTAATGGCCTTTGAACTTTCTTGGAACACGGTTCTCCAGAAAGATTGTGAGATGTTTGAAGCTAGAGCCCCTCAACAAAGGGGCAACAGGAACCAATAAAATGACCCCCTTCCTATGACTTTGGCCCCAGCCACTCCCTGCTCAGCAACTCCTGCTCATATCCCAGTCATGAGTCTCACGCAGACAGCTCCCCTAGCCCCTTCAGCTGCACCCCTACTCTTTTCCCCTTGCTTCCCCTTCCCTTTTCCTCTAGCCCAACAATCCTCATCTCCTGCCTCCTACACCATCCATATCTCCTACCCTGCATCTCCCAGCATGGCCCTTCCCTGCTCGGGGACCCCTGCTCCATCCAGACTCCAAGTCTTGCTGACATGCCTCCGTCTGTGGCCCCTCCTCATGAGGAGGCAACACCCATTCGGCCCTCAGGCCTTCCCCCAAAGCAGGCTTAGAGGTATGTTCTCTTCTGAACCCTTCCCCTCAGGTGCTGGCTGACCTTCCCCTTTGCCAGCCACATCCCCCAGGATTTCAGTGTGATCCACTTCAGCCAGCACCCTCAAGTCACTCCCTCACAGGAAGTGGGACTTCCAATCTCCCTTCACCAGCCCCTGTCTCCACAGCAGCTTCAGGACTTTGTCCCTTAAGGAAAGTGGTTGTCTCAGGTGGGAGAACTGGAGTACATGCCCCATTCTCCATTTCAGATCTCAATCAAATTAAAGAAAAGTTGAGTAAATTCTCAGAAAACCCCACAAAGTTCACTGAAGGTTTTCAGGACATAGCCCTACAGTTTGAGCTTTGTTGGTGTGATATGCACATCCTCTTCTCTATATGTTGTTCCACTGAGGAGATGAGGACAATCTGGGAACAAGCCCAGAAATTTGGGAATCGTTTGGCTAGCAATGAGCCCAGAAAATAACCCCCAGGAACAGCTGCTGTTCCCACTAGTGACCCAGGATGGGATTATCATATCTGGGAGGATAGAGAGAAGAGAGAATATATGGTACTTTGCCTGTTAGAAGGCCTAAGAACTGCATTTCAAAAGCAAGGAAATTATGAGAAAATTAGGGAAGTTAGATCAAGAAGACCATTCCCTTTTCCTAAACAGACTTATAGAAGCTGTTAAAAGATATATTTAGATCCTGACTCTATAGAAGGGGCAGCAGTCCTTAACATATATTTCATTAATCACGCCACCCCAGATATTAGGAGAAAACTGGAGAAATTGGCGATGGGAACCCCTAATGCCTCAGGCCCAATTAAAGGAGATGGCCTTTGGAGTCTTTAATAACAAAGACCTGGTTGCAGCAGAGGAGAAAGAACCTAGGGAATACATCAGAGACAGAGAACATGCCTGATTCTTGGCTGCTGCCATGGCCAGGAAAAGCTCCTCCAGGGGACCCCCTTGGAGGAAGCTCAATCATTTGGTGGGGGGGAAACCTGCTTTTGATGCAACAAGGAGAGTCACTGGTTGAAGGAGTGCCCCTCCAGGCTAGCCCCACCAAGGAGAGCCCCAGGAATTAACACCAGCCCCAGGAATCGACTGTGCCCATCTGACCAGGAGGGACATTGGAGGAAAGATGGTCACTGGGATAAAAGTTGTAGAGCCACCTCCCAGTACCCTGTCCTCCAGTCTTCTCAACACTTGGAACAACAGGGAAGACTGGGACTTGGCAGTGCTCCCACCTTCTCCATTTCCCTTGCTGAGCCTTGGGCAAGCATAGAGATCAAAGGTAAGGTTACCTAATTTCTGATTGATACAGGAGCTATGTTCTCTATTTTAATTAGTTACTCTGGCCTTAATCGGCCCTCAACCCATCGGGTCATGGGCACAGAAGGGAAAACTAAGGGATGTGATGCAACATACACCCTCCCCTGCCTATTTGAGGATCTGTTGTTTGAACACTCCTTCCTTATTATCACCTCTTGCCCTGCCCCCTTGTTGGGAAGGGACCTCATGGTTAAATTGGGGAGTCAATTTTCTCTAGTTAAACCTCCCATCTCCCTTTGTCCTCTGTTCTGCAGACCCACTCCCCAGGTTCCCCCTGAAGTGTGGGAGACAGTTGAGCCAGTTGTCTGGGATCAGGGAATTCCTGGGAGAGCTACTCATGCCACCCCTGTTACTGTTCACCTCTGAGATCCTAATGTGGTGCCCCATCACCATCCATATCCAATCAAGCCCAAACCTGGGAAAGACTACAACCATTAATTGAAAAATTCCTAAAACATAAAATCCTTGTCCCTTGACAATCACCATGTAACACCCCAATTCTTCCTGTGAAAAAGCCTAAGGGAGAATACCGCATGGTTCAGGATCTTAGGGCTATTAACAAAGCTGTCATCCTTATACACCCCGTAGTCCCCAATGCATACACAATACTTACTCAGATACCTGGGTGCACACAGTGGTTTTCCACCCTAAATCTCAAAGATGCCTTTTTCTGTATACCTCTGCACACAGACTCACAATTTACTTCCTGGGGAAACAAGTCCATGTCAGCTAACATGGACAGTCTTGCCCCTACTCTGTAAAGTATCTGGGCCACAAACTAACTCCTACCACTTGCTCCTTAACCTCTGAGAGGAAAAGGACAATCTTGTCTATACCTTTTCCAGCTACTAAAAAACAACTCTGAACTTTTCTAGGTATGGTTGGGTTTTATAGGCTCTGGATCCCAAATTTCAGCCTTATTGCTAAGCTTCTCTATGCTTCCACGAAGGCCCCTAAGTCACTCCCTCTAGAGTGAGGTCCAGATCAGACTAAAGCTTTTGAGACTTTGAAAGCTAAATTGACCACCACACCAGCATTAGCCCTACCTGATCTAGAAAAATCTTTCACTCTGTATGTAGATGAAAGCAGAGGACAGCCTCTGGAAGTCCTAACACAGTCCTTAAGACCTGACCCCAGACCAGTTGCCTATTTTTGAAAACAATTAGACTCTGTGGCTGCAGGATGGCCTCCGGGCAGTAGCTGCTACAGGCATTCTAATCGCGGAAGCCTCTAAACTTACACTTGGTCAGCCCCTGGAAGTTCTAACTCCCCACCAAGTTCAGAGCATCCTGGAAGCAAAGGGCTACCAGTGGCTACTTAGTGTCAGGCTCACCAAATATCAAGCCTTGCTCTTAGATACCCCTAACCTAACCCTTCAGGTGTGCTGCACACTTAACCCCGCAACCCTCCTACCAGGCAGTGCCCACTCAGATGTCCTGGTGCATGATTGTGAGGAGACCTGGGACTGTGTTTATGCCATTTGAGCTGATTTGAAAGATTCTCCTCTCCCAAACCCTGAAGCAGTCTGGTACACAGATGGTTCAGGCTTTATTGAACAAGGGGTCAGGCAAAGTGGATATTCAGTGGTCAGCCTCTAACAAACCATAAAGCCAAACCTCTGCCCCCTGGGACCTCTGCCCAGAAGGCAGAATTGATAGCACTCACCAGAGCCCTAGAGATAGGGGAAAATAAACAAATAAACATTTTCATTGACTCAAAAAATGCTTTCCATGTTCTAAATACTCATGGAACAATTTGGAAAGAAAGGGGATATCTGAGAGCAAAAAATTCCCCTATTAAACATGCACATGAGACTTCACATCTTCTCCAAGCTGTTCAAAAGCCCTCTGAGGTGGCTGTTATCTTTTGCAAAAGCCACCAGAAAAGGGAAGCTGTTCAGGCTATGGGAAATCGCTTGGCAGACACAGCAGCAAAGAAGACGGTCCGCCAGTTGACTATACTTCCTCCTTTACTCTCACACCTCCCTGATTTCTTTACGCCTTCCATACAGCCCTCAGGAACAGGCCCTTGCTAAAGAAAGGGGATGCTCTCTTTCCTCATCTGGGTGGTTTCAGACACCCTCAGGGCAACTTCTTATCCCAGAGGTAAGTCAGTGCAAGTTTCTTTTTGGCTTACATCAGGCCACACACCTAGGAAAGAATGCCCCCCAGTCTCTGATAAAGCCCATTTTTACTTGCAGTAAGCTAGGAAAAACCATCAGACAAGTCTGTGGAACCTGCCCAACCTGTGCTCAGGTGAATCCCAAAGGGGCTGTCAAACCTGCTTCCCTTTTAAAACCTGTTCAGAGGAGGGATACCTACCCAGATGAAGACTGGCAGAGAGATTTTACACATATGCCACCATGTAGGGGTTTTAAATTTCTTTTGTTTTTTGTTGACACTTTTACTAATTTGGTAGAAGCTTCCCCTTGCAGAACTGATAAGGCTCAGGATATATCAAATACCAACACACTGGGTCCTGCCAAAAGAATTGAACTCAAGTCTTCTCAGCAAAAGAAAAGTAAAGTTTTAAAGCCAAAGTTCCTATTAAAGGAAATTATACCTCGTTTTGGCTTGCCTGGCTCCTTACAGAGTCACAATGGCCCAGCTTTTATTTCACAGATAACCCAGGCAGTGGCAAAGACACATAAAATCACTTACCATCTCCACTCAGCCTGGAATCCAAAATCCTCTAGTAAAGTAAAGAAAATGTATCATACCCTTAAGTGGGTCCTTACCAAGCTATGCATAGAAACTTAGAAGATTGGATTAAGAATCTCCCCATTAGGCTAGTCAGAGTCTGAATCACACCTCAGGAAAATATCAAGCTTAGTGCCTTTGAACTCATGTATGGGAGACCCTTCCTAATCTCTGACATCCTGGTGGACCCAGAACAGCTTTTAATTATCCCATTGGAAACTCAGCTAAGAGTAGTCAGGAACGCTTTGACTGAATATGCCAATAAGTATCTCCCCAAACCTCTTGGCAATGAAAAAGAGTGTCCTGCTGCAGTACAACCTGGAGATTCAGTCTACTTAAAGTCATGGAAAACCCAAAAGGGAGAACAGTTAGATGTCAAATGGAAGGAAGCCTACTGAGTCATACTCAGCACTCCAATGGCAGTAAAACTCGAAGGTCTCCCCAGCTGGACCCATAATTCTAGGATTAAACCAGCACCACCTCTTGCTTCCCACCAGAGACTCCAGAATATACCTGTGAGCCATTGGAGGACCTCAAGCTGCTGTTTAGAAAGGCCCCAGTCTGCTCCATCAAAAAATGATAAAATGAGGCGAAATTATACCTGCCCTTTTCCTTTTGGCCTTGCCATAGTCCTCTTTAATTCCTACCAGGGAAATTGTTCTCACTATACTTTTTTGTGCCTGTTTTGGTCTTTGTTTGCTTAACCTCTTTGTGAGGTTTTTCTCCTCTAGGGATTAAGCCCAAAGTTCTCCAGCCCACTAGACCTGGCATCAGGCATGTTCCAGAGTCTGACCCCTTGGATGTGAAGTCTGACCCCCTTGAATGGGACCCAGAGAGTCAGGGACAGCTCTAACCCCTTGCCAGCAAGAAGCACTTCCAGAAGCTGAGACCTTTGCCCTTTACCCCAAAGGAATCTGGGTCCCATTTGTTTGAGACGGGAATGATGAGGTGTAGGCTCTGGGACTCCCTTTGAGTTCTCCTTGAATCTTTGAGGTACAGGCTCTTGGAAACCCCTTGAAGTCTCATTGAATCTTCCCACGTGATGAGGCATTTGCAGAGGCCATGGATATTTCATTGTGTCTGGGCCCAAACCTCTGTTGTTAGCCTGGCCCTCCATTGTCTATCTGCTTCCCACCCTTGAGCCTATCAAAATATCAATCCACTCTGGTATTGACCTCGTTAACTGCTCCTGAAGACCCTCCCCAAACTCCTCCTCTACACCATCTCTAGATTCCTCTGTATATAAGACCCCATCTCCCTTCCACGTGGTGTGAGAGCGCCATAGATGGCCCTAGCACACACTTGCTCTGTGAAAGCACCATAGAATGACCTAGCATAGACTGGGTTCTTAAGAGTCTACCCCATATGGCAAACTTTTAATGAATTTTCAATAAACTTTACTTTTCTTTGGCTGAGAAGACTTGAGTTGAATTCTTTTGGCAGGACCTGGCGTGTTGGTATTTTGAGGTCTCAGGCAACCCTGACTCTCTTAATGGGAAACCTCTTCAGCTCCTTAAGAGTTTACCCATTATGGTTAATTTTCAATAATCTTTGCTTTTCTTTGGCAGAGGTAAGACAAGTTGAATTCATTCAGCAGGACCCAGAGTGTTGGTATCTTGGGGTCTCGTGCACCCCTAAACCTTAAACCTGAACATTTACACAAACCAGGTATGTTTAGCCTGGAGAGGAATAGACTCAGGGGACACATGAAAATTGGGTTCATATACTATGCTGTTATGTACAGAAGGGATCACATTTGACCTATTTGGATCCAGAGGGAAGAATGAAGTATGTAGAAATTGCCAAGTACACAAAAAGTTTCCTTTATGTTTGTGGTTTTGAAAAGCTTCCTAACAGATAGCTCTGTCCAAGGTAAAAGGAGCTTCCTGGAGAAGTGCTGGGAGCCCTGTAAGGGTCACAAATAGGTGCCAAATTGCAAGTGGTAATGCTGAGGCACAGGGATGTGAGGCCCCGGAATTAGTTGGGTCATGTGGAAGTCAGAGCAATATTGCATTGCTCAAGACTTTCTTCTGTAGGATACCTGAGGTTCCCGACTGATGTCTCCGCACCCTGGAGTCTTCATGCCCTTGTGATTACAATTTCCCTTTCACAATTTACCTCCCCTCTTTCAATTCCACTCAGCTGGGCTATGCCACATGTGGTGTGTGGATCTGGGATAGATAAAAGGATCCAAGCCTTGGAGGGGTGGTTGGCCTTAGATTCCTGCTGTAAGGCTTCCCTGGTGTAACATCAATAAACTCTCTTAATGTATACTCTCCAGGGTTACTTTCTTTAAAGAGAAACCACCAGCATCCTCTCCATTGTAAAGGTAAGTACCTACTGCCCCTTGGGGCAGGGCTTTGAACCCTGGCAGAGCCCCTTCCTTAAGGTTTTCAGCCAGAAGCTGGATGAGCGCTGGTCAGGGATATTTCACTGGGGATTCCTTCACTAGGTGAGATGAACGAGATGGCCCTGTAGGCCCCTTTCACTTCTCCAGCTCTGTGGTTCTGATTCTGTCTCTAACCTTTGTTGACAGAATGTTAAATGTGGTCTGGACAGGACCCTTCTCTACCCTTTGAATACACTCAGCCACACACAGAGAGGGGAGTGCCAGGACACAAGTAGTGGTTTGATAAACTGATTTCAGAGAGAAGAATGCTCTCTAAGCTGGAGTGAAGGCATAGATTATATACAAAAATCACAAGTAGCAAAGGTGGGGTGATGATGGGAACCTCCAGGAATTGGAATCTTCTGGAATCTTCTCATTTGATCTGGCATCTGAGGCCATAAACATTCCATTATGGCTATTCCAAGATCTCTTGTACAGGTAATTTAGCCTAACCCTCCACTGTCTCTTACATCTGGGGTTCCTCACGCCTCTGGCTATCACCCATCCAAGGTGCTGGTCCATCCATGGCCACTCTCACGAGCAGCAGTGGACCCAGGTTAGTTCAGAGCACACGGAGCCACCTCTGCTCTTTACCGACCCTGATCTCTCCTCGTGCTCCCCCATCTTTCTCCTGCCCTCTTTTCCTCTGCTGCAGTTTGCCTCTCCCTTCTCTTTCCCTACACTAATGCCTTCCCTTTTCTGATTCCTCCCCTCCTTCCTCCAAGCTTTCCCTTCTCCCTGTGGTCCTCCCTCACTTCCTCTCACCTTACCCACTTATCTTTGTTCTGTCTTCCCTTTACCTTGCTTTTCTTTTCCCCCAGGCCCTTCACTCCCACCCTCCCTCCTTTTCTTCCTTCTTACATCCCTTCAGTTCACCTCTCCCCCTTTTACCCTTTCTTGCCTTCCCTTGGCCAGCCCTCCCCTCTTTCTCTTCCTCTCCTCCTCTCCCTTCTCCTGTTTTTGCTTCTCCCAAACCTCACCTCCTTCCTCTCCCCCTACTTGTCACCAGCCCTGACTTCCTCCCTACTTCAAAGCTTTCCCCTCAGTTCCTGACAGGCCCAGGGGTTGCTTCTGCCTTCCCTTCCTCTCCCACACCTTCCACCCCACATCCAGACAGCTCCTCCTCTGAATGAACATGCACCTTCTCCCACAGAGGCACATGGATGGGGAAGATAAGACCCCAAGAGACCTTGTACCCCCCTACTATCCCAAGTTCCTACACATCTCCTGATGTGATCCATCCCTCCTCCTCTGCCCTGCTCTCTCCTCACCCTGGCCAGGCCAGTGCCCCTCTCCTACAGGCTGCTGGATGGTCAGGACACCCTACCACCTGTTGTCTTCCTCCATGGGCTGTATAGTAACAAAAACATCTTCCAGGCTGAGGCCAAGACCATGGCACAGCAGACAGGCAGGAAGGTAAAGAATCCCAAATGATGGTTGATCTGGGAGTGGGAGCAGACTATGGGGAGGAGAAAAGTCAGAAGAAGGCGGGGGGGAGAGAGAAGGTAGGTGAGGATGAAATGAGAGGAGCTGTCAAGATGGGAGAGGCCTTCCCTCACAGGGCACATCTTCAGGGGCACCAGGAAGTCAACCTGCAAACTGCCCCTAGATGGGGTGGGTTCCTTCTCACAGGAGAGTTTCATGCAAAGGACAGATGATCACGTGGTGGGGATTTTTGGTCAGCCAAGGGTTGGAACCAAGGTCCCTTCCAGCCTGTTGGTTTAGCAAAGGTCCCTGCCCCGTAAATATCTCCACTTCCCCTCTCCTTCTCTTTCTCTCTACTAATGCCTTTGCTTTCCTGATTCTCATCATCTTGGAGGTGCTGCCTTGGCTCAAGTGAACCTGTTTGTAAAATTTATTTTAAATGGCAGACAGTCCTAGTCATGAATAGTAATTTTAATGCCTTTATGTTTCATGAAGTTATCAGTTGCTTTCTTTCCTAACATCAGAAAGCAAAAGGAAGTGGAAGAAAACTGAAAGTCAAGGAAAGAGGGAATCATTGACCCAAGAACCAGAGTAGGGAAGGGTAGTCACTGGCCAGGCATGGGTGGGGAACTGGGAGAGTGGGCAGAATATTTTCCTTTCCAATGCTTTTGTCCTACTGTCATACCATCTTCCCCACTTCCTCCTATTGTCTGGGATTACTCAGTACCCTGGACTTCTTAGAGAGCTTAGAAGTCCTCAGGTAGCCTCTCTCAGCTCCTGTCAGTGGGTCAGCACCCCCAGGGTGGAGAAGGAAGGGGGAGGAATCCAGGAGACTGATAACTCCAATCTCTGCCCCCAGGTATTGACAGTGGATGCTAGGAACCATGGAGAGAGCCCCCATTGCCCTGAGTGCAGCTTTGAGGCCATGAGCGCTGACCTGAAGTTTCTCCTGTTAAAGCTAGGACTCACCCCGTGTTCTTGTCAGGCACTGCTTGGGAGGCAAGACGGCCATGGCATTGGCACTACAAAAGGTGAGTGTGCCCTAATAGGGCTAAAGGAGTAGAGCACTGCACTTGTCCACAGCAAACTGCAGCAGCCTATAATACCATAGACCACACCAAAGATTCATCATAGCAAGTTCCTTGTAGAATTGTGGATGGAATGAGGCTGTGAGTGAACACTGGAACTGGAAACAGAGAATTTCTGGGGGAATAACAAGAGACTTACTTCACACTGTTCATCTTTCTAAGTCCTAATGGACTGAAGGGAAATTGTGGATGCCTCCCCCAGCATTGGGTGATTTCAGGTTCAGAGTCAAGTTCTAAGAACTTTTCCTTATCAATAGCACCACCTCTGCATGGTTAAGCCAGAGTATGCAAATAGGAAGGCTGGCATCAGGACTACTTACAAGCTATGAAATGGGCACCTATATTTAGTCCCCCATCCCTCCTCTTTGGGGATCATGACTCCCACTTTCTCTGCCCTAGTACCTTTGCTAAAGGGCATTGTTCATTGTTCATTGTGTGATAGACTTTCTCCTTTAGCCAGAGCTCGTGGAACGCGTAGTCTCAGTGGATATGAGCCCCTTGGTTGCCACGAACATCCCAAGGCTCGATAAAGTTATACCTCTTATGAATTCTTTAAACCTTGGATGTGTTTCTGACCCCCAAACCTTTGAAGTAGTTGATGAGTATCTAAAGCTATTTGTCAAGGTGATCCTTCATGGTTTGGGGGCTACTGAACTCAATCATTTGAGTTTTGAATCCTCTGGAGATGTGGGGGGTTGGGGGAGGAGTGGAATGCAGCCCAGAAGGAGAAAATTTCTGGGGAGGAGGAGAGGGTAAGGAGAAGAGGGAGGGCTTTGAATATCAGCTCCTCCAAGCCCAGCTCTATCTACTATTATTTTTGTATTTCCAGCACTTTGTATGCCAATAGGAGGCATTTATTAAATATTTGCCAACATGAAGGGAAAAGGGTGTATGGAAATGAATTGAAGTCTGGTCTGAGTAGGACTGAGAAAGGGACACTTCTAGGGAGAAGACAAAATCTCAGTTAAGCTCTTGACCTCTCCAGGATTCAGCTATTCGGCAGTATCTATTCAACAGTCTTGAGAAGGTCAATGGGCAGTATGTGTGGAAAGTCAATGCTGAACATATGTGGAAGCAACACAACCAGTTAATGGACAGTCTTAAGATCCAGGGAGTCTATCATGGCCCCACATTCTTTCTCACAAGACTCAATTCACCCTTTGTCCTGTAAGGCAGTGTGAAAACAAGGAGGGGCACACCTAGACCCAAAGAGTTTTGTCTTTCTTGGGTTCTCCATTGCCAAGGAAAAGGGAATTGGGAGCTTCAGCTCGGCTTGGGTTTAGGAGGGGAGTGTGCCTCCAGCACTGGAAGACAACATGTACATCATCTCAACTTATGCCTTTCTATCTGCCTAGTCTGTTTTTCCTCCTGTCACCACCAATACGCAGTACTCCACCTTTTCCTTTGTGACTGCCTGTCTCTAATTCTCTGACTCATCTTTTCCTTTTTCTCTGTCTCTGTCTCTCTCTCTCTCTTCTCTTTCCCTTTCCTTTTCCCTGTCATGCTATACACCTCTCCCTCTTCCTCTTTCCCCCTCTCTGCAACCCTTTCCTTTCCTCTCTCCCTCTCTTCACCTCTTTTATTCTCTCTTTCTCTCTTCACAGGCCAAGTCACCACCCCAAGATCAAGCTCCTATTTCCTGAAGCCCAATTCCAGACCATCCCTGATATTAGCCACATGCTCCATATCAAGAAGCCCCAAGAGTTCATGAGCAGCATGCTCAGTTTCCTCTCCACGAAGATGTTCCCTCTCCCCACACTCTACTTTCCAACTTTCAAACACTGAGAGAGCTCCAGGCACTGCCTTCACTTGGAATCTTTCTTTTAAAAACAAAAAGTCATCTTTTCCTAATTCAGAACTGAACAAACACCAAATAATATGAAGTTTTGCATCATTAAAGAATAAAAGAATAAGAGAATTGTAGAAATTGTGAATCTCTATTATGAACAGCTTGATTCTTTTAATCATATAAAATATTTACTATATTAATTTCAAAGTTGTCTTCTTGTCTTGAACTCCCACCAACCTTACTTCTAGTCTATCCTCTGCGATGTTTACATGTTTCAATGACGGAATTTTTTTTCCATTTTAGCAAACTGAATACTTTTATTGCAGTCTTTGTTTCCTTGAAAGTTTGGTTGAAAGAGGGAAAGAGACTAGGTGGTGTATCAGGTCATATTGTTTCTGCCCTTAAAGCTAGCTACTACTGTATGCACAGAGCCAGAACTTCAATTCTGACCAACTGAGAAAAAGATTGAGAAGGTTATATCCATTTTAGCACAATACCCATGCAGGATGTCTGTGTCATTCATATTTATGATCTCTATATATGTGTCACCATAGTGTCAGGGAGGAACTTTCTTAGTTGAATGAGTTGTAAATACAATAAGACAACGTGTCCACTGAAATTACAATCCCAGGGTGTCTGTGTTTCCCCTGTACAGCTTATGTCCCCAGGATACCAAGATCATAAAAGTCCCACCATTCACTACAATGTCTGGTCCCAAGCATTCTGCCCTGTAGTGGCTACAAACAGGAAGAATGGTCTTGATCAGCCTCAGCTGCTGACACAGGAAGGGACATTTGGAGCTCACTCAGAGAGCAAGGTATGTCTGTCATGCCAGAAAATGCAAAGTATTGTGGTAGGTTCAGCTCAGAGTGGGCCACAATGCCTCTCCTTATTGGCCCATCCAGGTTTTAGGCTTTTCCTGGATCTTCAGGGTTCAAAATGGTGTGGGGAGGGGTCTACACCTTGATAGACAGTAACAAAAATGAACATTTCTATATACAGAGACAGAATAAAGAGGAATCCATCTGAAAGCATGAATTTCGATGCACAGTGTCTCCTCTTGGTGCTTTTATTAAGTATGCATGAGCTGTATTTGAAGCCCTTCACCATCCAAGTACCTCGGATACTCTCTGCCTTACCAATGTCTTCTCTAAAATGAGGTGCCCTAAACTGAACACTCCCAATATCAGCAGAATGGAATGTCTGGCCCCTCACTTTGCAAATTAATAATAAAAACCACATCAATAAGGCTGCTAGGGAGTGCAGTAGATAGAGCACTGGGCCTGGACTCAGGAGGATCCGAGTTTGAATGTGGCCTCTAGATGTGTGACTTTGGGTAAGTCCCTTAGCTTCCATTTCCTCAGGCATAGAATTGGACTCATAAAACTGCTACCTCCTAGGGCCATTGTGAGGATCACTTGGTGTGATATGTGTATAGCCACTGGCATGTAGCAAGCATTGTTTAGATGCTATCTCTTACTGTATCAAGATGGTCATTTCTTTTTTTTTTCTGGACTGGGGAGCCAATGCATTTATTAGCAGATTGTCTGTGTCCCCTTCTGAACTTTCTTCTGCTCTCCTCTGGGTACTTCTATGTGTCTCATTGACGCTTGTATCATTCTTTCCTTCTCTTTTTCCTTCACTATTGTGGTGCCCATCTCCAATAAAAGCTCTCCCTTATAACAAATTAGTATGGTCACTTAAGAGGCATATAACCATTTAGGAAGCAGTAGGTATCACAGGACAGAGACTTGGAGGCAGGAAGGCAAGAGTTAAATCCAATCTCAGAGAGTTGTTAGTTGTGTGACCCTGGGCAAGTCACTTAACCTGTGCCTTTCTCAGTTTCCTTTGGGAGTGGTGCAAGAGACAGACCTGATCCTTCCTGGTAGAGTCACTGGGGCCCCATCCCTTCCTCTTCCTGGCTCTGCCCCACCTCAAATTGGAACTCTTCTTGGAGCCATTCCTGGGGACAAGTCCCTGGGCTCCAGCCTTCCCTTATTGCCCTTCCACATGACCCTTCCTGCCAGCTCTCTTCTTCTCCTGAAACATACACATAAGCCAGCTATTAGCTGGGGTTCCTCTCTGGACCCACCCGGTTTTCAAAAGAAGACCCCTGGAGACAACCAGCTGCCTTCCTTTAATGGTGAAGATGTCAGACAATACCACAACCTCCAGAGGTAACTGTAGGTGATATCCTGGACCTTGGGTTAAGGTCCCTGTCTTAACTCTGGCAAATGAAGCTTCTCCAATCTATTGTCCATGAGGCAGTGGGAGAAAATTTAACAACTGATGCCTTGGGTGAGGGGTGGAGAACCTTTTCATGTTGGAAGGCTGCATTAATATTTAGCTGTAATCAAATGAGGCCACCATTTTTCAATTAGGTATACTTAAAAATTTACATTATTTTGTAAAAATCTAACTACTATACACTTCATAGTTTCAAAAAATGAAAGCCATTTGTTAATTTTAAAGGTAACTAACTTTTTAATGACTTTGTTGTGTCTGCTTTTTGTTGGAAAACATTTGAATATTTGTTTGCGCCATGTAGGTCCCCACTTTCAGTTGACCCTAGACGGGGTATCAGTCATTTATGACCCTCAGGACATCTTGATATGAGTTAGGTAGGAGAATGTAGATTTGTAGCAACAAGTGTGTAAAAAGCAAGACACCATTTTTCAGGCACGTGGCTGAAGGTGTGGGTATCCTACCACATTTTTCTGTATTTGTACTGGATCTTCCTTACATCAAAGAATGACTTCCAAATGTCACCTTCTGAGAGCTCAATGAATTCCCTCTGTAGTTCTGTAATGACTTGGTGATATTAGCTATATGAGGCTGAAATGCTCATCTGAGTGTGATATTGTGATTCTCAAAGTTAGGGAAACTTTCATTGTATCCTCCAATTAATAGGTCCATAACAGCTGCAGAGTCTTCTAATGATTAGCATATATCATGCTGCTCATCAATGACTAACTGGGGAAAATGTTGGTCCAAAATTTCCTCTAGGAGAAGTGTTTTGAAGAAAGACACCTTTTTTCAAAGTGCTTGGAATTTTTTTTTCAGTGACATATCATATATAGACTTAGTTTTACCTTGCAAAAAAATTTTCAAGTTGAGGGATCCTATGCTGTCAAGAAACACCAGACCTAGTTGTTCAACTAGATGAGAAGGATCCAGCAGGAACCCTGAGAATGCAGAAGCAGTGGGGACAGGAGTCTGCTGCAGGCTGTGGGAATTTGCAGGAGGCTGGAAGTCATGGTTGGAGTTCAAGGTCAGAGAGGAGAAATAAAGAGGATCAGAGACCAGAGACAGCATCCCCCATATGTCATGACTAGAGGTGATTACAAAAACTAAATTATTGCCAAAAAAATGCGCAGGCAAAGGAGAGAGAATCCAAACATAGAGAGCTAACATGGGAATAGAGAATTCCAGGGTTTATCCTTAGAGGGGGATATTGAAGCAAAGAAACCTTCTTCTACCCCCAAAGAATAATGTCAAATGGTTACATGCCCAAGAAGAATTAACTGAAGAACTTTAAAAAAAAATTTAAAAATCAAATGAGACATGAACCCAACTAACAGCTCTGGAAACTGAGAAAATCCCAGTGATTAGGGACAAATTCTCCCCTATGGAAGCAGAATTCTACTGTGGCAAAAAGCTCAAAAGTCAAGTAATTGACTGACAACATGAGCAAGCAAAGGAAGCAAAGCAAGCACAGCAGTACAACTTTAGATTTCTTTTTTGGGAACAAAAAGGATCAAAGCATGAAGATGGTGTCTTCAGTATGAAGACAACACAGTCAGAACTCCTGCATCAAAAGGTTCCAAGAAAAATATGAATTGGTTACAGGCCATAGAGGAACTTGAGAAGGATTTTGAAAACCAAATAAGAGAAGTGGAGGAAAAATTGGGAAGAGAAATGAGAATTGTGCAAGAAATCATAAAAAGTGAGTCAACAACCTAACTGAAGAAAATAACACCTTAAAAAATATACTAACTCAAATGGCAAAAGAGGCTCAAGAAGCCAATGAGAAGAATGCCTTAAAAAGCCAACTTTGCCTAATGGAAAAAGAATTTCAAAAGCTCACTGAAGAGAATAATTCCTTCAGAATTAGATTGGAGCAAATGGAACCTAATGACTTCATCAGAAATTAAGATACCATTAAACAGTTCCACAGAAATGGGAAAATAGAAGGCAATGTGAAATATCTCCTTGAAAAAAACACTGACCTGGAAAACAGATCCGGGAGAGATAATTTTAAAATTATTGGCCTACCTGAAAGCCATGATCAAAAAAAAAACCTAGAAATCATCCTTCAAGAAATTCTCAAGGAAAATTGCCCTGATGTTTTAGAACCAGAGGGCAAAATAGAGGTTGAAAGAATTCACCAATCACCTCTTGAAAAAGATCCCAAAAAGAAAACTTTTAGGAATATTATAGCCAGGTTCCAGAGTTCCCAGATCAAGGATAAAACATTACAAACAGCCAGGAAGAAACAATTTGAATATTGTGGGAACACAGTCAGGATAACACAGGATCTGGCAGCTTCTACAGTGAGAGATCGAAGGGCTTGGAAGATGATATTCTGGAGGTGAAAGGAGGTAGGATTAAAATCAAGAGTCATCTACTCAGAAAAACTGAGTATATTGTTTCAGGGGAAAATATGGTCATTCAATGAGGTGGAGGACTTTCAAGCATTATTGATGAAAAAATCCGAGTTGAATAAAAAATTTGACATTCAGATATAAGAAGCAACAGAAGCATGAGAAGGTAAACAGGCAAAAGCAACTATAAGGAAGATATCAAAGTTGAACTATTTATGTGCCTGCATGGAAAAACAATAATTGTAACTTGTGAAACTTTTCTCAGTATTAGGATGGTTGAAGGGAATATAAATGTGTATATATATATATATATGTCTATATAGCAGGGCATAAAGGCATAGGAATACATATGTTGGTGTGTGTATGTATATATATGTACAGGTATACATAGACTGAGGATACAGGATCAATTGAATAGGGAGGGATTGCACTTAAAAGTTGAAATTGAGAGGTGAGAGAGGAATATAATGAGAGGAGATGGGGAGAACAGAATGGGGTAAATTATAGGAGAGGCAAGGGAAAACTATTATAACGGAGGGTAAAGCAGGAAGGCAAAAGGGAATGGGTCAACCTTATTCTCATTTAATTTGGCTTAAGGAAGTGTAGAAGACAATGTGAGTCAAAAGCACTTTGTCTCACAGGAAATCAAGGATTGCCCCAGGGCCTCTTGGTTTAGGGGTCTCCCTGTGCCCATAAGAGATAAGGAAGTGCTGAGGGTCACAGCCCAGTTGCCAGCTTACAAGGAAGTCTCCCACAAGACTGCTTGCTTGATGAGCAGCAGCTGACATGACTGGTTCGGCCCCCCCTCCATTGGTCCATACCCCCTGTGCAAGAGGAGATCATGGTCAAATCATGTTAGTCTTACAGTATAAAAGGAGAATGCCATTATGAAATAAAGGATGGCTGCTGTGCACTTCTCTTGCCTCTGGTCTCTTCAGTCCTTCCTGAGAATACAGCCTAAGGCTGGCCCTTAGGCTACTGAACTGAGCAATCCTTGCAGGGAGGGAATGACATGCACACTAAATAGGGCATCGCGCCCTACAGGAGAGTAGGGGGGAAGGGGATGAGAGGGGGATGATGGAGGGGAGGGCAGGATTGGGGGAGGGTAGTTAGAAGCACACACTTTTGAAAAGGGACAGGGTCAAAGTAGATAATAGAACAAGTCCGGGGCAGGATAGGATGAAGGGAGATTGTCAGCCTTTCACAATATGTCCACTATGGAAATGTTTTGCATAGCTACACATGTACAACCTATATTGAATTGCTTATCTTCTCAGTAAGTGTGGGTGATGAGTGAGGAAGGGAAAGAATCTGGAATTCAAAGTTTTAAAATCAAATGTTTAAAAAAAATTGTTATTATATTTTTTAAAATGCAACTGGGAAATAAGATATACATTCGCTGAGGTATGGAGATTCATCTTGCCCTACTCGAAAGTCAGAGGGGTCATGGGGGATGATATAGGAGAGAGCAGATTGGGGGAGGGGGTACACAGTGGGATTGATGCTTTGGGGTGGGGGGGGGAGGATGGGCAGAAAATTTGTAACTCATAATCTTGTGGAAATGAATGCTGTAAACTAAAAATAAACATAAAATTTAATTTAAAATATCAAATGAGATAGAAGAAAAATTAAAAAGAAAAATAAGAGTAATACAAGAAAAAACAAGAAGATTATGACAAGAAAGTCAAGCAATTAGGAAAGGAGATACAGAATCTTAAGGAAGAAACTGACTCCTTGAACATTAGAATTGGGCAAGGGGAAGCCAGCAAAGTCATAAGACATCAAGAAGTTTATATATATATATATACACACATATATGTACACAGATATATACACACACACATATATGTATATGTATATATACACATACATATACATGTAGATGTACATATATACATATATATGTATATATAAATATGATACATAATTTTAAAAATAGAAGAGAAAGTAAAATATCTCATGGGAAAAACCACAGACCTAGAGAACAGATCAAGAAGAGAAAACATAAGAATAATTGGACTTTCTGAAAGTCCTGATCAAGAACCTTGATACTATAATATAATGAATAATTAAAGAAAAATCGTCCTGAAGCATTAGAACAAGAGGGGAAAGTAGAAATAGAAAAAAAATCCAACAATCATCACCTGAAAGAGATCCTAGAAGGAAAACTCACAGGAATAATATAGTTAAAGTCTGAAACCCTCAGATCAAGGAAAAAATTCTAGGAGCAACAAGAAAAACACCATTTATATATGATGGTACCACAATTAAATCACACAAGGCCTAGCATTGGCAAGACTAAAAGATCTCAGATTAATGAAGAGCAAAAGAACTAGGCCTCTGGCCAAAAATATCATACCCAGCAAAGCTAAGCATAATTTTGAATGGGTAAAAAAATGAACATTTGATCAACTGTCAGACTTTCAGAACTCTGTTTAAAAAAAAGAAGACCTGAACTCAATAGAAGATTTGACATACAAAAGTCCGGAGAAATATAAGGTACATGCTAATGACCAGTTACAAGGGACTAAATAAGGACAGAATGTTTACCTTTTATGTATAGAAAACGTAAAACCTATGTCTCAAACTGTTACTAGTAACTAGGTAGCTTGTAAGAAAGGGTGGGATAGACCTGAGTAAATGACTTTCAAACGTAAAACCATTCAAGAACAGCTAAAAGAGAATTATCTTCGACAAATAAGGTGCAAGAGGAAGAGCCAATACAAAGGAATGAGATGGGGCAGGGGGACTGTTTGTTCTGGAAACCTACTTTTATCTGTCATGGAATTTTCCCCTTAAGAGGTGAAAATAGATATACATCTAGAAGAGTATAAAAGTCTTCTAAATTTCAAAAGAAATAAAACTCTAAGGGAATAGTGAAGCGGAGAGGATAAAGGAGGGATCTTTAGGGAATGGGAGAGGAAATAGGTTAAATGGGAGTATAGAGAGGTGTTTAGATTCAGGGAATGGGTGGATAAAGGAGGGATTGCTGGAGTGTGGGTAAGTTAAGAAATTGGAGAACAAGATATCAGGTAGAAGTAAAGTAGAGGAGTTACGAGGGATAGGAAAAAAAGAGATATACACGAACATAATATCAAGATTAGGAGTAGAATCTCTTAGGGAAAGTATATGTGTATGTCTGAGTGTGTGTGTGTGTACACAGGCATGGATATATGTGTATGTACGCACATATGAATACCTATATATAAATATAACCATGCTCAGTTGTAGCCTTGAGGTGATGGGTAGTGAGGAGGAAAGGAAAAAGAAAGAACAAAGTAAAAAGCTTAAAGCAGAGAAAACCTACAAGGAAGCAAAGAAAACATAGACAGCATTCAACATGAAGCAGAGTATTTAATATCTAGGCTTTCTTGAAATGGTAAGTTGCAGTTATATATTCTAAATACTCTACATTCTGCTACACACATGACGTGGTTTTTCTTTTCTTATTTTATATTTAAGTTTCTAATGTTCCTCTTTCTTTCCTTATGATGTATTTAAGTTTTGTATTTCTCCGAAAGAAAAAAAATTTTTAAAGAAATATTCAAGTTGTTCTCACTTAACATGATATCGCACAGAAATGCAGTATTTCTATAGAAATCTTATTTGCTGATTCTCTTCTTCATAAAATTTAACTATTTGTTCTCACAAAAATAAAATTTTGGCTAACACCTGTCTTTGCTATAGCCAATGCACTAGAAAGATAAGAGAAACCCACACTGAATACCTCATCATTCAATTTTAGCATGTTACAAAACTGATGATGCTGTGTTGCATTTGCACAAATACAGGTAACAATACCTACAACTTGTTGCAAAGTGTCACTTGAAATAGTAGCTTTAACACAGAGATTTTGCTGAAGTAAGATACAATCAAGAGAAATGAGAGCATCTGAATGTGATAATGCTTTTTTAAAAATCTGTACAATAAACCTTTCATATTTCCCTGTCATGGAAGAGGCACCATCTGTACATACACTCACTAAAGTTACCAAATTCTGTCCAACTGCATGTCATTTATCTTGAAAGTTTTTGAAGATATATATGCCCTGTGTTCTGTTCACAAAAGTGCTCAAAGAGAGTAACTATTTATAGCAAGGAAAATCTTCTGATATTAGGCAGATGGAGTACAAATTCTGCATCAACTCAGTAGTATCAGTTGATTCATCAAAAGCAATTGAAAGATACAGATAGATACATAGGTACATAGATAGACATAGATAGACATAGATAGACATAGATAGATAGATAGATAGATAGATAGATAGATAGATAGATAGATAGATAGACAGATTACTTTTGAAGTGTTGCTTGAAATTGTTCTGTTAAGATGAAGACTAATTGAATCTGCTGATCAGTTACGGTTCTCCTTCAAAAAGGTGGTTTATTCTTTGAAATACTATAGGGATCTAAGCATCCTACAACTTCAGCAACTCATCACTGAATGGCCTCCCTTTTCCCCAAGCACATAAGCTACTTCTTGAGTTGCTCCAGTGACATTATTTCCAGGTCTTATTCCTGCTTGAAAGAATTGTTTTTGCTTTTGGTCTTGATCTTTTAATTTCTGCAGTACAGCCTTTCAAGCATCTCCCTCTGATGTCAAATATTTGTGGTCCTTACGAGTGTTATAATGCTGATGAGCACTGCATTTCTTTCATGTTGATATTGCAGTATCACAAAACAAGCAAATCATCTCATCTTGAGCAGAAACAAATAATATTGCAATTCCCAGTCCTCATTAAAGAAAACCTGTTTTCTTCCTTCATCTGTCTTCTTTGAAATGATGGGCTATTAAGCAGATAGAATTTAAAAATATTGTCAAGCTCTGCAACTATTCATACATTCCACTTCAAACAGAAACACAGTGTACCATTGTCA
>CM053584.1:378793657-378806509 GCA_028627135.1 Pseudochirops cupreus
GACCAAGCTCAGTGTGGCAAAAGTGACTCAACTACATGGAAAATCCCCCAGTTGATTTTTGTGGCTCCAGACCATTCTCTCCTGTCCAACACTGGCAGGTGACCATCTTATGACCCCTTAGTGGAGATGGCAGATGCTTCCCTCAATCTGTGACCCTTTTGGTAAAATATGTCATTTTTGGCCCTCAAGAGCAAGGTCTGTCAACCAATGAGATTCTCTGTTTTGCCATGCCTCTTTTGCATATTTGGGAAAGAATAAGCAATGTATTAACCCATACTTTGTATGAGGCACATGAGATGATAGTTTTGAATAGAAGGGCCCTGTAATAGTCCTCAAACTTTAATATAATGTTCATTACTTGTATGATCATGTGCTTTGTCCTGTGTTCTTGAAGGGGATCATAATATCAGGAAGATGATCCCGTGATTTGCAAGTGATGAATTGGTTTTAAGGGAGAGAGGGCTGTGTAAAGTCACCACCTTCACTTTTTCCTTCAGAAACCTCTTTAAATTATGCTTTTACCAGCTGTAGAGCTCACTAGCACCATCAAAAGAATGCTAACAAAGACATCTCCATCCTGCTTTACTAACTTCCATGATTAAATGAAGGAGTCATGGCATGGGATGGAAAGTTCTCCCCACCCATATGTTCTTGGAGCATATGTGTAGCTCCTGCCTAATATAAGGAGAAGCCCATCCATCTTGAGACCACCTGGTCAGTAGAGACATTTCCTGCTTTGCCCAAGCCATGATTCTGCTGATATATTGTGTCTTCTGTTTCCCTATGAATCATATGTCCACCAATGGAATTATTCTGTATTTGGTATAGCCACTCAAGAATGTCTCGGTATCTAGCCCTATGAAAATTGGGCCCTAGAAAGAGGGGATATCTCAGATCATGAGGAAAACCTGAGATCCACTTCATTAGAGGAAACCATGGACCCATTAATAAAGTGCCATTTGCTCAGAACTCTACCTCAGTCTCTCTTATTGTAGATTGTATAATTTTTATTGTCACAAAACAAAGAGAAAAACAAAAACCAAATATACACAGAAAACTATTTGCCAATGTCTGTGACAAAAAAAATACCATGAAAATAAACCTGTGTGGGCAGGTGAAAACTTCTCAGGTAACATCTTAGAAATCTTAATGGAATTTTAGTAAAACACCAAAGACCCAGCAGCCTGAGACCCTTGCCCTACTTCCCTGGTCATGAGTTGAAGGTTTTGCTGAGCTTAGCTAATATGTAGGAGGGGAAAGTACATGCTTCTCAAACTTGGCTACAGACTTGGTTTCCCCTTAACCTGTACAAATAAAAATTTGGCAAGATTACTGCACAGACTGGTTACCATGTTCCAAAATCCCCATGACTCATAGGATATCTTCTACCTTCCTGGTGCAAGAAGGAGGGTCACCATGACCCAAAGTCCCCAATCTCCCCATTATTCACGAGATATTGCCTGCTTTCATATTTGCATTGACAAAGGTGATGTTCTTCAGTTGTTTTCATATCTATATATTTTTTGTTCTTTTTTTCATTGACTTGTTCATTTACTTTTAGTTTACAAGATTCAGTTCCACAATCCCTTGAGTTTCAAATTTTCTCCCCTCCCTTCTCCCACCCCCATGGTGGCGTGCAGTCATGTACAGGATCTGCGAATACTTTCACATTGGACATTAGTCTGGTTGTATAGAAGGGTTGTAACCAATGAGTGATCACTGGGAAAAAAAGAAACAAAATGAAACATGAAAAAGAACGATAGCGTGTTTTGCTTCAGTCTCCATTTAAACTCTGGTCTTTCTAGATCTCTCTCTGAATATAGATCTTCCATCCTGAGACTTGTAGAGTTGTCTTATAGCTGTGTGTTGCTGAGAAGAGTCCAGTTTATCAAGGCTGGTCATCACACAAATGATGTGTCTGTGATTGTGTATAGGTTTTGCCTGGTTCTGCTCTTCTCACTTAGCATCAGTCCGTATAAGCCTCTTCAGGTAATTATGAAGTCCATCTCCTTCCCATTTCATATAGCACAATAGTATTCCATTACATTCATATACCATAACTTGTTCAGCCATTCCCCAATTGATGGGCATCCCCTATATTTCCAGTTTTTTGCCACCACAAAGAGAGCTGCAATAAATATTTTTGTACATATGAGTCCTTTTCCCACTTCTGTGATCTCTTTGGGATACAACCCTGAAAGTGGTATTGCTGGGTCAAAGGGTATGCAATTACTTATAACCCTTTGGGCATAGCTCCAGATTGCTCTCCAGAATGGTTGTGTCAGTTCACAACTCCACCAACAATGTATTAGTGTTCCAATTTTTCAGTATCCTCTCCAGCATTTGTCATTTTCCTGTTTTGTCATCTTAGCCAATCTGATTGGTGAGATGCGGTACCTCAAAGTTGTTTTGATTTGCATTTCTTGAATTAATAGTGATTTAGAGCATTTTTCCATATGCTTAAGGATATCTTTAATTTCTGCCTCTGAAAATTGCTTGTTCATATCCTTTGACCATTTATCAATTGGAGAATTACTTGTACTCTTATAAATTTTACTTAATTCTCTGTATATTTTGGAAATGAGGCCTTTATCAGAGACGCTGGTTGTAAATATTCTTTTCCAATTTCCCACTTCTCTCTAATCTTGGTTACATTGGCTTTGTTTGTACAGAAACTTTTCAATTTAATGTAATCAAGATTTTCCATTTTGCATTTTATAATGCTCTCCAACTCTTCTTTGGTCATAAAGTCTTCCCTACTCCATAAATCTGACAGGTAAACTATTCCTTGCTTCCCCAGATTATTTACAGTATCAGCCTTTATACCTAGATCATGCACCCGTTTAGACTTGACTTTGGTGTATGGTGTTAGATGATGGTCTATGCCCAGTTTCTGCCATACTATATTCCATTTCATATCTATATTTTGACTCTATTAACATAGATGACATTTATCTGTTTTGATACTGATGACATATTTTATCTGTTTCCATATTGTCTAGACATGTACCTTCTGCTTTTTGACATTATTGACTTTTTACCTGCAATGTCAGCAGATTTTTGTGGTTTTAAAATTGTGAGCCTCAGTTCCTAATTAAGGGGAAAGGGACAGAATAAAGGGGGGAAGGTTGGGGAACACTTAGGGTATATAAACCAGCTTTTTGCCTCCTGTATCTCAACCTCTCCTACCAGAGTGCTTCTGGTTGTAACGACATCCCCTTCTCACAAGATTGTGTAATAAATCCTTCCTATCTTCACTGAGAGACCTCTCTGCTTATTTTATTTGGTCAAAGCACGTTTTGTCCCACACAAACCCAAAGAACAGAGTGCTTCCCACTCTGTCTTATGCCCCAGGTGATGTAAAAGGGCCCTTCTACTTTTGCCATAGTCTGATCCAACAGAAGACAGAAGTGGAGAGTCTGAAATAAGGTGTCAGCTAAGCCAATCAGGATCCAGCACCTGGGACAGTGTGATTCAGTGGAAAGAGGTGTGGATTAGATGTCTGAGGAGCTACAGAGGAGAAAGAAGGCTGGAAGAGGGAGAAGGCCAAGGCCTCCCTGAGAAACACGGGGGTGGGACAAACCACGGGCAGGGCTCAGGCAGGGATAAGTTATGGAACACAAGGTGCAGAACTAGAATGCAGGTGTAGACACTCAGCATGTGGCACTGGGCTCGAAATCTCTGGGGTTCCTCACACCCCTGGCTATCACCCATCCAAGGTGCTGGTCCATCCATGGCCACTCTCAGGAGCAGCAGTGGACCCAGGTCAGTCCAGTGCACATGGAGCCTCCTCTGCTCTTTCCTGGCCCTAACCTCTCCTTCTGCTCCCCCATCTTTCTCCTGCCCTCTTCTCTTCTGCTCCAGTCCCCTGTCCTTCTCTTTCCCTACACTAATGTCTTCCCTTTTCTGATTCCTTCACTCCTTCCTCCAAGCCTTCCCTTCTCTCTATGGTCTTCTCACACTTCCTCTCCCCTTACCCACTTGTCTTTATTCTATCTCCCCCTTACCCTGCTTTTCTCTTCTTCAGACCCTTGTTTCCCTCCCTCCTCCCTTCACGCCCACCCTCCCTCCTTTTCTTCTTTCCTACATCCCTTCACTTCACTTTTCTTACCTTTACCCTTTCTTGCCTTCCCTTGGTCAGCCCACCCCTCTTTCCCTTCCTCTTCACTTCTCTCAAACCTCACCTCCCTCCTCTCCCCCTACTTGTGACCAGCCCTGACCTCCATCCTCCTTCCTAGCTTCCCCCTGACATTCACTTGCCCAGGGCTGCTTCTTCTTCCTCCCACTCCTCCCCTACACCTTCCACCCCACATCCTGACTGTTGCTCTTCTGAATGAACATGCAGCCTTCTTCCACAGAGGCACCTGCATGGGGGAGATAAGAGCCCAAGAGACCCTGTACCCCTTACTATCCCACATTCCTTCACATCTCCTGATATGATTGATCCTTCCTCCTCTGCCCTCCTCTCTCCTCACCCTGGCCAGGCCAGTGCCCCTCTCCTACAGGCTGCTGGATGGTCAAGACACCCTCCCACCTGTCGTTTTCCTGCATGGGTTGTTTAGCAACAAAAACATCTTCCAGGCTGAGGCTGAGGCCCTGGCACAGCAGACAGGCAGGAAGGTAAAGAATCCCAAATGATGAGTGAGCTGGGAGAAGGAGCATACTATGGGGAGGGATAAAGTCAGAAGAAAGGTGGGGAGAGACAGAAGATAGGGGAGGGTGAAATGAGAGGCAGGAACTGTCAAGGTGGGAGAGACCTTCCCTCACAGGGCACATCATGAGGGGTACCAGAAAGTCTATCTGCAAACTGCCCCCAGATGGAGTGGGTTCTTTCTCACAGGAGACTTTCATGCAAAGGCCAGATGATCACTTGGTGGGTATTTTTGTTCAGCCAAGGGTTGGACCCAAGGTCCCTTCCAGCCTGGTGATTTAGCAAAGATCCCTCCCCCCTAAATATCTCTACTACTGACACCTGGGATTCTACTCATCTTGGAGGTGCTGCCATGGCTCAAGTGAACCTGTTTTAAAATTTATTTTAAATGGCAGACAATCCTAGTAATGAATAGTTATTGTAAAGCCTTTATGGTTAATGAAGTTATTAGTTACTTTCTTTCCTAACATCAGAAAGCAAAAGGAAATAGAAGGAAACTGAACATCAGGGAAAGAGGGAATCAGTGACCCAAAAACCAGAGTGGGAAAGGGCCAGCACCGGTCAGAGTAATGGGTGGAGGGATGGGAGAGGGGGCAGACTATTTTCCTTTCTAATGCTCTTGTCCCACTATGGTCCCACCTTCCCCACTTCCTTTTGTTCTCAGGCATTACTCAGTACCCTCTCTGGGCTTTGTGGAGAGATTGAGAGTCCTCAGGTAGCCTCCTCCAGCTGCTGGCAACAGATCAGCACTTCAAGGGTGGAGATGGAAGGGAAAGGAATCCAGGAGACAGATAACTCCAAGTCTCTTCCCCCCAGGTATTGACAGTGGATGCTAGAAACCATGGAGAGAGCCCTCATTGTACTGACTGCAGCTATGAGGCCATGAGCTCTGACCTGGAGGTTCTTGTGACAAAGCTGGGACTCACCCCCTGTGTCCTCATTGGGCAAAGCATGGGAGGGAAGACAGCCATGGCATTGGCACTACAGAAGGTGAGGCTGCCCTATTAGGGCTGAAGGGGTAGAGCATTGCACTTGTTCACAGCCAAGAGAAGCCTTTAACCCCCTAAGCAACACCAAAGATTCATCATTGTAAGTTGTTTGTGGAATTGTGGGTGGAATGAGGTTGTGAGTGAACACTGGGACTGGAAACAGAGAACTCCTGAGGGAATAACAGATTTACTTCACACAGTTCATCATTCTAAACCCTAATAGACTGAAGGGCAATTATGGATGCCTCCCCTAGCATTGGAGGATTTCAGGTTTCAGAGTCAAGTTCTAAGAACTTTTCCTCATGAATGTAACCATCTCTCCATGGGTAAGCCAGAGCATACAAACAGGAAGGTTGGTAGCAGGACCAGTTACAGGCTATGAAATGGGGACCTATAGACCCCCATCCTTCTCTTTGGGGACCACAGCTCCCACTTTCTCTGCCTTCCATCACTAGGTGCATGGAAGAGGAGGGAGGGCATTGTAGTTCATTGTGTTATGGGCTTTCTCCTTTAGCCAGAGCTGGTGGAACGCCTGGTCTCAGTGGATATCAGCCCCTTGGCCACCATGGGCACCTCAATCATCTTTAATGTCTTAACTTCTATGAAGGCTATAAACATCCCTGGAAATCTTTCTGACTCCCAAGCCTTTGAAATGGTTGATGAGCACCTAAAGCTAGTCATCCAGGTGATCCTTCAGGACCTCCAGGGTTTGGGGTGGGGAGACAGGCTGCAGAAGCTATAAGCCAATCATTTGAGTTTGATGTCCTCAGGAGACTTGGAGGCAGGGTGAAGTGGAATGCAACCCAGAGGGGGGAAAATCTCTGGGGAAGGGGAATTAGTTAAGGGAAACAGAATGGGCTTCAATTATAAGCTCCTCCAAAGGTCATCCCTATCTTAAACTTTTATTTGTATTCCTAGCACTTTGTATGCCAACAGGAGGCATTTATTACAGGTTTGTTGTTATGAAAGGAGAAGGGTGTATGGAATGAGTTGGAGTCTTGTCTGATTAGGACTGAGAAAGGGATACTGCTGGGGAGAAGACAGAGGCTCAGGTGGGTGTGCCTCCTAAACCCTTGTTCCCTGCAGGATTCAAGTATTCGGCAGTATCTATTCAACAGTCTGGTGAGAGTCAACGGGCAGTATATGTGGAAAGTCAATGCTGAAAATCTGCAGAAGCAGCAAAACCTCTTTCTGGATACTCTTCCAATCCAGGGAGTCTATCATGGGCCCACACTCTTCCTCAGAAGCAGCAATTCGTCCTTCATCCCGTAAGGCAGGGCCAGAAATCCAAGGGCCACACCTAACCCCAAAGATTTCTGCCTTTCTTGGGCCCCAGTTGGGTTCTCCATCACCAAGGGTGAGAGTAACTGGGGATTTCAGCTAGACTTGGCTTCAGGAGGGGTGGTTCCCTCCAGCCCTGGGAAACAACATGTGCATTATCTGAATTTATGGCTTTCTTCTCTGTGTAGCCTGTTTTTCCTCCTGTCACCTCCCACACCTACTGCTCACCCTCTACCCTGTGACTCAACTTTTCCCTTCTCTCTGTCCTCTCTTTCTGCCTCCTTCTCTGTCTCTCTCACTCCCTCTCTATCTGTGTGTGTGTGTCTGTCGGTCTCCATGTCTCTGTCTCTCTCTTTCCTTTCCCCTCTCCCTCTTCCTCTTTCCCCCTTTCTACCACCCTTTCCTTTCCTCTCTCTCTCTTCACCTCTTTCATTCTCTCTCTCTTTCTCTCTTCACAGATTAAGTCACTACCCCAAGGTCAAGCTCCTATTCCCTAAAGCCCAGTTCCACACCATCCCTGATGCTGGCCACATCATCCATATCAAGAAGCCCCAAGAGTTCATGAGCAGTATCCTCAGTTTCCTGTCCTAGAAGATGTGCCCTTTCCTCACACTCTACTTCCCAACTTTCAAACACTAACAGAACCCTAGGCATTTCCTTCTTTGGAAATCTTTCTCTTCAAGAAAATTATCTTTTTCTAATTCAGAACTGAACAAACATCAATTAATATGAACATTCCCATAGGCAAAGAATAAGAGAAAAAGAGAATTGTAGAAATTGTGGATCTCTATTATGAATAGCTTGGGGTTTTTAAATTCAACATGTTAATTTCAAAGTTGTCTTCTTGTCTTCAGTCCCCACCAAATTTACTTCGTTTATGGTCTCTGCAATTTTTACATGTTTCAATGACCCATTTTCTCTTCCTTTTTAGAAAACTAAATACTTTCATCATGATCTTGATAGATAACAAAAATAAACATTTCAATATACAAAGATAGAAAAAAGAGGATTCCATGTGAAACCATGAATCTACCATGTCCATTTCTTTCTTGGTGTTTTTATAAAGTTTCATTTGAGACCATTCACCATCCCAAGTACTCTGGATACGTCTCTGGTTTATCACTGTCTTTTGTAAAATGTGGTGCCCTGAACTGAACACCCTCAATATCAGCAGAATGGAACCATGTCAGGGTTCTCATTTCCCACATTAATAGTGTTTGGGATGAAAAATACCCTTCATCCTTAATTTAGTGAAAAGAAATAAACAGAGATCTCTTAGGATAAGAACAGGAGTTTATTCTCTTCCCTGGGATAAGAGGGCAGTCTTCCCCATGACTCATCATGGAGAAAAGGCAAGTTACAAAAGATAGTGCCAGAATTTATAACTTAACTAGTCAAGACCCCTCCCCAACTGTTTCCCCTCTCATTGGTGGAGAGGCACACTTCACCAAATACTTCCCCAACTGGGACAGCAAGGAAAGATAAGGGGAGGGTCCCACCAAGGCAGGAAAACAGACAAAGGAAGATAAAAGTGATTGACAGAAACAATAGAGAAGGAGGAAGGGAAAGTTAACCACCCCAAATTGAGAAGTTTTCACTTATCCCATACAATAGTAAAAACAACACCACCTTGCTCATGCGCGTGGGCCATATTGAATCTGAGCCTTGGCTTGACTCTTAAGGAATCTGAGCATTCGTGATGCTTGTATTGGCAAGCTGACCAGATTAATGTATTAGCACGCTAGGACCCTAGCATACCCAGAATGGCCTGCTAGCATAGATTCTTTCATCTGCTTTTCTAAAAGAAAGACAGCTTTAAAGGGGTCAACAATCTTACTTTAATTATAGATAAGTAGAAAGAAGTGAGTATCCAAGAAAGAATCTAATAGACAGGGCCCCAGCTGTCTAAGCAGAATAATACATACACCATCAGACCAGGAGAACACCAACATCTGAGGAGCCGGGGGGCTATTAACAAATGGCTACTCAAAGTCTGATCCAGGGAATCAAAAGGTCCTTCTCATGAGATAGCCATCAAAGCAAAATCTCAGGATATGTATACAGTTTTGACTAATAGGCTCAGAGTCAGGAGGCATCACAACCCTCCTGACTCTGGTAACTAATTAGCTTAGTACCAAAAGGTGTGAAGGCCTTCCTACAAGCAAGCCTCCCACTAAGCAAGCTCCTCCTTAGGCAAGTTCCTCCCCTAATGGGCTCTATGTGACCCAGGATGTATCACAGCTCTGATTGAACATGGCTCCTATTCTAAGGGGAAAGGGGATGCATGTGGTCGCATAGGCCTATTAATGGATGGGGAAAATCTTCATATTCTATTAACATTAAATTCAGCCCCAAGATCTTCCCAGAGTAGTCATTTGTTAAGAGCCTCCCCTGCCCAATACTCAGATATTTGTGCTCTTCTGGTCTGGTGGCATATGTGGGTGACTGTATTACTCTGTTTAGACACTTGGAGCTCTGCCTATTAGATTCTTTCCTGGATACTTACTTCTTTCTACTTATCTGTAATTACAGTAAGATTGTTGACCCCTTTAAAGTTGTATTTCCTTTAGAAAAACAGATCAAAGAACCTGTGCTAGCAGGCCATCTTGGGTGTTCTAGGGTGCTTACTGTTGCAATTGAATCTGAGTACTTACATGGAAACAAGACAGATCTGATGTACAGAAAGACTGTGGGAGGGATCTAGGGTTGACCAAGTAGTCTAGGGTGATTGGAGGATGGGTCTAGGGAGGATCTGGATGGGAGTGGCCAGTAGTCTGGGGTGATTAGAAGTTAGATCCCAGGAACCAAGAAAATGGGGTTTAGATAGGATCAAGGGTAGGAAGTAGCCAAAGGCAATCAGGGAGATAACAGACTTGGAGGCATGGGCTAGGTTAAGGGTAACAGTGAATTGGGCATAGGAATAATGAAAGCCCAGTTGAGGGGATTATAGCCTCAGACAAATGCCAGATCCAGTGCAAAGATTCAGGGAGAGTTCAAGGGGGTTTCCAGAGCCTGAACCCCATTAACACCACAAGGTGGAATCTCCCTGGACCTTGGGTCAAGGTCCTTGTCTTAACCCTGGCAAATGAAGCTTCTCCAATGTATGGTCATTCCTGTCTCCCTATATAGGGACCCATCAAACTTTGACCCTTGAATTACCTCCCATATTGTCCACAGTTCTATAATTCTGTCTATAACATATGTGAGGATGAGCTGGAATTGAGCCTCCCCCATTTTAACCTTAACAATCTTTACTATGTGAAGGCAGTCTCAATTAATCACAGTCTTTAGACTAAATGCAAAAAGGCCATTTTTACAAAAACAGAAGTGATGTTTCCTGCAAAGAAATTTGGCCACATTCTAAGAGTCATCTATAACTCATAAAGGGAAATGGGGAGGGGAGGAAAGATGTTTTATACCCATTTTTCTTTATTACTACCTAAAGAAATACCTCTTCCTAAAAGCCACTCAAGGCTGGCTGACTGATTTTAAACTGAAAATCTTTGGACTTGGGGAGAAGAACATGCTGGTGAGAACTTAAGCTGATGGCACTGGTGAATTACTTCCTTGCTTCTCAGGGGTTCCCCTAGGACCCTGATGAGGTTTGAGCCTCAAACTTTGGAGACCATTTGGGAGAGTGGGAATTGGAATAAGAATCCTCAGAAATCCCATGGGCTGCATAAGTATGTGTTTACTATTTAGTATTCTTGTAACTGTGGGTGCCAGCCTTCCTCACTGAATGTAAACACATTCATATTGCTTGCTAGAGAATGTATATGTCTCTTGTAGCCTGTGGAGGAGGAGGAAGGCCTCCTATAAAGATCTCCATCTCAGGTCAAACTATCCCAGATTTGGCCTGAGAGGATAATAGCCTCTGAAATACAGCTTTCCCAAACTCTTTGGTTTGGTATGTCTCCATCTCTGCGTAGAACTTGGAGGAATATTTCTAAAACAAAACTGAGGTATGACTGACATCTAGGATCTCTTCTAAAAAAGATTAACAATCACTTGTTTTAAGGACCTACTATGTAAAAGGCACTATGCTAAGTGCACTGTGCTAACAGGGTATCTTTTAGAAAATCATTTAAGGTACTAAGTACTGTCAATCTGAAAGTTTGGTTAAAAGAGACAATCAGGCTAGGTGATATATATTTATATTGTGTATTCCATTAAGGCTAGCAGATACATGATCATGGAGCCAGAAGAAAACTTCTGACTGATTGATAAAAGAATGACCAGCCTTAAATACATTTTAGAACAATCCAACCCAGGATGTCTCTGTCCCTCAGATTCATGATCTCCATATGTGTTTAACCATAGCATGAGAAAGGAAGTTTTTGGTTGAATAAGTCATAAATACAGTTGGTAATGTCAGTTAAAATTACATTCCCAGTATATCTGAGTTTCCCCTACATAGCATATGTCCACAAGATACCAAGGTAAGAAAAGTACCTTGTATTGAATACTTTTTGTATTCAAGTCAACATATGGTTGCAGGCATCCTGTCCTTAATGGTCATAAACAGGAAGAATGCTCCTGGTCAGCCTCATCTTGTCCTATAGTTGCTGATGGGTCATTTTTAGTTCACTCAGAAAGCATATGTGGTTGATTAGTTCAGGCTTTGACCTTTATTAGGGTTCAAATGATATCAAATGATCATCATTCCATATCAAGTGTAGGACAGCTATTTATTTCTTTCATCAAAAAAAAGGGCATTTAAACACAAAAGATTCACAAATGCACATTAACAAAAAAAAAAAGATGAAAAACATGAATCAGTAACCCCGTTATTACTCTTCTTTCAGAAGGTAAAGACAACTTCAAAGAAGTGCTTAGCAAATATCTTACTTTCCTGTCTTACCTACCCAGTCTGTGTAACTTGGTCTGTTTTGATATAAACCCCTTCCTATGGACCACAGGACTAACTAGATTCTCCTGGTCCCTCTTGTCCCTTGCGAAGGACCAGAGCACATGTATTCCATTGGAAGTTGCCAGGACATATGCTTATCTAGAGATGGACCCTGCAAAATGTGCATCCAGACACATGCACATATGCCATGCTATAACATTAAGGACCAAAGAGGGACTGAGGAATTTTAACACAATGATTCTCCAGGGATGTTCCTGAAAGATAAAGTCAGTGTTACTTCATTTAATGAAGTAAAATATTAACCCAGAGCCATATAACTAAGTTTTGCTGTTGTGAAATTGTCCTTGTTTAAAATTCCTATAAACCTTATTTTTAAAAGTCTTATGTAAAGAGATGAGCAAGGGCATGAGGGACTCTGCTAGGCTGAATAGTCCTCTCCCCAAGTAGAACAATGCTGGAATAAGAACTCTAACCGTAATGAATAAAAATCATTTCTGACAGACTTGTGCCTAAAAGAAGAGGACTATATAAATATTTTTTCTTTTCAACATATAGAAAGCATCATGAATAGGAGGATCTGATCTACTCTAGGTTTCAATAATTTTCCTCCAATCCTGAAAGTAACCTCACTTACTTTTTCAATAATATCCTCCAAATGGATGTTTCAGAAGATAATTGTTGTTATTGAATGAATTTGCTCCATTATTATTATCACAAGAAAATGTTGATTTCTTCTATTAGTTCACCCTTCAAAGTGCTTTACATGAGAAAGTCAATGTGTTTCATAATAATAAATAGGTGTCCTAATCACTGTTCTCATATCGTTACACAATTTTGCAAAGAGTGTTCTTTTTTTTTAACTTTTATTCTATTTTTTAATTGATCAAGAACTGATTTCATTCTCCTCCATCTTCTCCTCTTAAAAAAAGAAAAGAAAAACTAAACCTTTGGAACAAATTTGCATAGTCATAGTCAAGCAAAGCAAATTTCCTCCTGGCCGTATCCACAAAGGTGTGTCTCATTCTACATATTTAATCCATTGCCTTTCTGCCAGGATGGGG
>CM053584.1:378806609-378820919 GCA_028627135.1 Pseudochirops cupreus
TTTTTTGTTGCTTTTTAAGTCTTTGGGACCATATCCTCTCCTAGTCCCATGGCAGAACAGATCATTCTGTGTCTTGTGTCCTTGGAGAAGAGAGACTTTTGTTTTATTTTTTCTCCTTCACAATAGGACTTGATATTGTCAACTTTGGAAGAACTAAAAGATGAATAAAATGTGGTTGTTGCTTTTTTTTTTGAAAGTTCACTTCTTATAACAGTTTTTTTCAGTTCCCAAAATAGCCTGAAAGAGGTCATGGGAAAATCTTAAGTCTGCTTTCTCATGTAATGAAGTGTCAAGACCTTGTGCTGAAGGACTCATATTAGAAATTAAAATTAAGTTATTATAAAGTTGGTATCAGACAAAGGCAACCATGAGTCTAGAGACTTTCTTCATGACAGTGAGGGAGATACACTAAATCATTTTGTACATTTTCCTAAGTTTCTCCCTTTTGTCATTTTCACAGCACAATAATATTCCATTTTATTTACATGCCATTATTCATTCATTCATTTACCAATTGATGGGCACCCCTTAATTTCCAGTTCTTTGCCACTGTAAAACCAAAAAAAGAAAGCTAAAATGTATACAAATGTGTATACACACTTGTACATACATATATGAGTGTGTGTGTAGTAGTAGTAGTAGTAGTTGTAGTAGTAGTAGTAGTAGTAGTAGTAGTAGTAGTAATAGTAGTAGTAGTACATAGGTCCTTTTCCTTTTTCTTTGATATTTTTGAAGTATAGACCTCATGGTGGTATGATTGTGTCAGCAGATATAAGCCATTTTGTGACTATAGGGTGTAGTTCCAAATTGCTTCCTATAATGGTTATTCAATTCTTATTTCCACCAAAAGTATATTGATGTGCCCATATGTTTGAACAACTTGACAATTAACTGAGATTTTTTTTTAATTTTGGCCTTTTTTGTCAATCTGATGGGTGTGAGGCAGAACTTCAGAATATCTTTAATTTTCATTTCCCCAATTATTGCGTAGCTATTGATGGCTGGGACTTCTTTTCTTTTGAAAACTGCTAGTTCATATCCATTGATCATGTATCAGTAGGAGGATAGAAAAAAGGTTCTTATTAAAGGACTTAAAAATCAATTACTTCTGTAACAACTGAAACTCTACATAATTTTCATTTATTTTTCTTAACATAAAATATTATTTATGAAACATGGATTAGATCCAAATTGCACAGGGGAACCATATTTTTAACTAGTGCATTTCACACTATCATTCACAGTCTGGAGATCAACAAAATTCATACACATTACATAATTTTTATTTTCTTAAATCTGACAATTATATTGGAAAATTCCTCCTGATGTGGCACTGCTTTCAATAGGTTTCCATATTAACAACACCAGTTTCAGCCTAACATCAGTTTCAACAGTATACGTACATAATCAAATCAGCATCTTTAACTGTATTTGTGGCATTATCCATTTGCAATACAAAATTGGAGGATTTTGGGGCGGCTAGGTGGCGCAGTGAATAGAGCACCTGCCCTGGAGTCCGGAGTACCTGAGTTCAAATCTGATCTCAGACACTTAACATGTACTAGCCATGTGACCTTGGGCAAATCACTTAACCCCAACTTCCCTGCCCTCCCCCCTCCAAAAATGCAAAAAATTAAAAACAAAAAATTGGAAGGTTTTTAATTTCTCAGAGAATTAGTCGCAAAGGTTGTCAAACATACGGGCAATTGTCCTTCTAAACAAATTCCTCATGAGCAAAACCATTTGAAACCATTTTGCATATGGTTTGCCAGTCATCATTTCCACTATATTAGTAGTTATAGCCAGGGTGTGCTAGAGCCAGTTCTATTGACTGAAGGTTCAATTTCCAGCATAAGCATTTACTTCTCAGACATACAGAAAGGCTACAGTTCAGAGTCTGGTTTGTTATTTTGTTGATTTTAAGGTTTAAGAAAGTGATGGGGAAGGTGTTAATAATTCAGGTTACACTTAAAAGTGTATCGTGTTTTCAGAGAACTGATTGTTAGATATTTATCAGTACACCCCTGGCTGTACATAACACTGACATTTCTACTATAGAATAAAGTTCTTTGCACTTAGAAATTACCTTATATGATGTAAACAATCCTTGAAAGTTATAGTTACTTTAAAAAAAAGTTGCATTTGCTTATTGGAAGCATCATGTCTTTCTATACACTTTGAAGATTTATTTAAGCTCTTATAGATTTCCTGCTGTCTGCAACTAAAGCATTTCTCTAAAGCAATCAAAGAAGTCTTCCCACCCCATCAATTGCAGTGTTTGTCCATCCCAATGATAAATAGAGTGGACCCATATTTTCTGAATTAAGGCATTTTGTGTTTTGGATCTTAGCTACTTAAATTGTCTCTCTTACCTTTCCTTGTATCAGCTTTAGCTGTCCCAGCAGATTTCATCTTCAAACTGTCTATGTAGTCATTTATCACAAAGAAATGTTATATCACTTTTAAAAACTTAGAAATAAAAAATCTAAGATATTTCCATTTTAAGTTAATCATTGAACATTGTGTGTTATTATGGCACTTTTAACATTATTTCTGTTTTTTAATTGCATGGGTTTTTGTGGAAAGTAGTTTGTTATATTTACCTACCAGAATGATGTCGAGAAATAAACAGGTATTAGAATAATTTTAACTTCCATACAAAGACCGTTTGCTTTCACACCCCAATTCAGCAAGCAGCATAATGAGAAAACCCATCTGTATGTGTGCCTACACTGACAAATGGTGACAGAAGTAGATCATGCCAAATTGAAGATTCAACGAGAGCCAACAATTCCATGCCATTGACATATATGATATAGAATAATTGTTGATCTGCCCACACTGTCAGTTGGAGTGAATTATCCAAGTTGGTTGGTTTGTTGTTTTCCTTCATAACTGAAGGACCAAAAATGCTGTGATGTCAGGGTCAAGGTACAGTGTGTCCAATTGTGGCTGAACAGACCAATACAAACTTAGAAGGCTCTACCACAGGCCAGGCACAAATAGTCCATATGAACATTAGGAGTGGAGATCTCTCTAAATTTGAGTATCTTGTGTTTATTTTGACCTATTGCAATTCTGCTTTATTCAGAGAGCACAGTACTTTGCTCTATGAGGTCATATCATGTTGGGCAGTCCTGTCCCGGTGTCTTACCTATGCCAGTGCCTCCCATGTTTCTCAATTAACACCAAAGTTCTCCAGAGAGAGCTTGAGAATGTCCTTGTATTGCTTCTTCTGATGTTCATATGAACACTTCCCTACGCGAATTCTCCACAAAAGAGTTTTTTAAGTAAATGTACATTTGGGGTTCAAACAGTGTGGCCAGCCCATCAGAATTGGGCTCTCTGTAGTAGAGTTTGAATACTTGGCAGTTCAGCTGGAGAAAGAATCTCAGAGGCCTGTGTTTTATCTTGCCAGGTGATCTTCAGATTCTTCCTAAGACAATTCAAATGCAAACAGTTCTGTTTCCTGGCATGGCCTGGGTAGACTGTTCAGATTTCACAGGAATACATACAACAATGAGGTCAGCAAAGCAGCTCTGTAGACCTCCTGTTTGGCAGTCAGTCTAATACCTCTTCTCCCACACTTTACTTCAGAGTCTCCCAAACACTGAACTAGTTCTGATAATGTGTGCATCAACCTCATCATCTATGTGTACAGCCCTGGAAAGTATACTGCCAAGGTAAGTGAACTTATGCACAAAATTCAACATTTCTCCATTTGCTGTAACCAATGGTTCCCCATACAAATGGTATTGTACTGGCTGGTGAAGAATCTCTGTTTTCTTGATGCTAATTGTTGGGCCAAAATTAGCACAATTAGCAGAGAATCAAGTCATACTCTGTTGCGTCTCAGCCTGAGAGATTGCATTGAGTACATCTGTATTAACCACACTTTTGTGGACTTCAATTTGATTTTTGCTTTCATTGAAATGGGGGATGTATTTATGCAAAAGCTGTACTTGATAATATCTAATAATTTTGGTCATTTATTGTCTCAACACATACCACCACAAGTAGTCCAGCAAGTTTGGATTGTGGAGAACATGGCAGGTAGTAAAATGTAAGAAGATTGGAAGGCTGGAAGAGGCCAGGTTGTTAAGCAAAATGCCAAATAAAGGAGTCTACAGAATATGTTTGGGGATGGGGACTCAACAAGGTCTGACCTGGGCTTCAAATAAGATTACTTTGACAGTTGAGTTGAGCATGAACTGGAGCAGGTAGACTTGAGGCAGGGATATCAAGCAGAAAGGCATTGCATTAGTCTAAAAGTGAGGAGAGTTTTCACTAGAGTGGTGACTTAGGGAAAAGAGTCGCAAAGAGTCAGACATAACTGAAATGATTCAGCAACAACAGCAACAAAATTACTTATGATGTCACTTTTACATGATCAATGTGTTTATGCTGTTGTTGGCAGTCAACCATGAAAGGGGGGAAATGCCAACAGCTGCCTCCAAGGGCTGCCACCTAGCATCTTCCAATGTTTGATCAATTCCAGGTAAAAGTAGATTCCTGAGAAGACTAGGGTAACAACTCTTGCTGAGACAGTAGGGAGATACCACTGGCCCATTTCCTCCATTGGCCTCCTTCTTCTCTTAGAAAAGCTTCTCACTTGTTATATTACAGGCCTAACTTCTAAATAATGTGAAGTTAAGGGACATAATTTGGCTATTCCAAAAAAGTTCTCTGACCATTATCCAGTAACAGAATTGAGGGAGCCTTGTCTCAATATGCTATTGAAAGAACACTCTTCAGCTTTCAACCCCAGTCCTAACAAAGGAGGTTCATCTTTTATGATAATGTCCTTTTAAATCCCCCAAGTATCTTAGAATATTTTTGAATTCACTATGCATCCATGAATCCACGATGATGATAATATAATGCAATTGATTTTTCCTTCTAAGCATCACTCATTTCCTAGTTGTTGTATGCACTAATGTTTAAGTCATCCCCTAAGCTTAACAATGCTACTATGGGGCAGCTAGGTGGCACACTGAGTAGAGCAACGGGCCCTGGAGTCAAAAGGACCTGAATTCAAATCTTGTCTTGGACATTTAAACACTTACTAGCTGTGTGACCTTGGGCAAGTCACTTAACCCCAACTGTCCCGCCTTCCCCCCTCCAAAAAGACCAAAAAAAGAAAAAAAGAAAAAGAAAAAAAACCAATCCTGCTGTAAGGTATCAGGTTCAGCAAAGGAAGACAGTAGGAGAAGTTCAATGCCTGCCCTGACTTGGAGGACCTCAAAACCTGGTACTGATTCCAGGACCTTCTTTGCCACTGCCTCCACATAGACTAGCGATAGCCCTGGCAAATCTCTGAGGTACCAGATTTTTGCTCAGAAAAATAAAAACACAAAAATTAGAAATTCAGGGTTTAAGCAAATTTCAGTCCCAGTATTTTTGTATGAGTTTATGACTACCTATACTAGGACAAATTTCTCAGAAGTCCAGACTAAGTCAATTCTCCTGACAATGTCCAGACCATTAAAAACCAAAACTGTATGAAAAAACATATCCATATTAATTTGTTATTATCTTCATACTAATGTAGCTTTAATTCCTTCTTACTCTCTTTCACCTTAAAGACAAGGAAAGCAGGCCTACTGTCTCTTCAATTCATAATTTAGTATTAATTGTGCTTGAAAGAATAAGGAGAGGACCATTGCCAAACATCCTGATTTATGTCTTGCCACAGGACTCTAATGACTAGAGGAGAGAGTGAGGCTGACAAATTTGGCAGCTCTGCCTCGCTTAAATCCAATTCACTTGCAAGTCAAGGCATCACCTTCCTGATGTCATTGGTCCTCCCGAGAACAAAGGATGAACAATAACAAACATCAAGAAGGAGAAGTGTAGAACCCCAAAGATGCAGGGGACCTCTACTAAAATTATGGATGATAAAGCTTATTATTATGAATATTGTATATTGGCTCTCCTGGGAATCTAAGCTGCTGACAAAGCTTTTCAAATATTCTTATCATCACTGGTGTACCTCTTCTCACTGTGATGGATACTTTTATAAAATGTTCCCAAACCATATCTGAGAACTGAATTCTTTGTCTTTACATCTTCATGCATGGAACATAGATTTCTTGTGCCATACTACCAACTTCGTTCTCCTGAATTAAGTTTCTTCCTGACTTGAGCCCAAATTTCAATCTGTAGCCTTTTTCCATGGTAAAGGGAAGTAAGCAGAACTATTGAAAGTTTCCCATTTCCAAATCAACAAGGTAATATATGATCCATATATTGAACAATAGTGGAATTCCCTAAAAATTCATTATAATCCAAATTTTGTTTAAGTATCTGAAGGAAACGAGAAGGAAGTTTGATATGTTCCTTTGGTAATCCAGTCCTGGCATATTTCATGTCTTGATAAAAACAAACAAAAATTTACTTTCTTGGCCTATGGGAATGGAGGGGAAATCTGAAAATAGATCCATAACCATGAAGAAATAGACATCTGATGGGACTCATAATAGGATCATAGTTGAGGGTAACAGCAAAATTTAGCATCATAAGATCTGGAAAAGGAAAATGACAAAGCAGTCCAATAGTTTTGTCAAGAAAACCCCAAATGGGGTCAAGAAGTATGAGACAGACTGAAACCACTCAATAACAACATCATAGATTTAGCACTGAGAGGGATCTCAGAGGTCATCTAGCCCAACCCTCAAATTGTATGGATGGAAAAACTGAGCCCCACACCCCCACCCGAAGTGAAGTGCCCAAGGTCACACAGGGAATAAATACTAGAGTCAAAATACAGAGTGAAGCTCGTTAACTCTAAATTCAATTTTTAGAACAGTTTTTGGTTACAAGAGAGGATTCAATGTGAAGGATCAGGCTCTATGCAGAAACAGGCTATGATGTGAAAACAAAAGATATCAATAAAGCTTCTTTAAAGAGCTAAATTTCTCCCAAAAAGAGAAAGAGAAGACAGCCAAAGACAAAGCCTTCAAGAACAACTCCATTTATTGGACAAGAAATGGACTAGTAGCCACTGGGGTAACAAAAAATATATAGATAGAAAGGTAGATAGATGGGGGGAGTGGGGGGTGGGGGAGGAGAGAGAGAGACAGAGAGAGAGACAGAGAGAAAGAGAGAGAGACATATAGTCAAGCAATGCTATGGATGTTAAAATGCTGAACAAAAGATTAGGTTGACAAGGGCTCCTAGATTCAGTTAGAAGGTCATTAGCAACTTTAGAGAGAGTAGTATTTTCAATAGCAGAAATTCTTTCAATGGTGGAAAGTAGGAAGTCATCCTGCAAGGATTAAAGAATGAGAAAGTGGCAAATTGAAGAAGCATTAACTTTGAAGTATGTTTGTTCCCTTCTCAAGTCATTAGGAAAACAACTATTGCCCAATCTCTTTACAATTCCACTAAGGATTATGTTAATGGCCTTCTATCAACTTATGGCCTTCTATCAACTTGGAATCCATTTCACAATATCTGATTTCTAGTACACTGAAACCAAATATTCATAAGAATAACCCTGAGGAAATCTGGAGTACTTCCCAAGACAAGAAGAGAAAGATTAGATTTAAAGGTGTACATTCACGAGCTCAAAGACAACAAATTTAGAGCTGGGAAGGACTGTGATGAGTCTTCTGCAGAGCAAGAAGTCATTTTCCTGGACTGAAGAATTAGAGTGATACAAGAACTTTTGGTAATCTAAAAGCATTTATTTTAAACCCTTCTGATGTGTCAGATCCTGTGTTAGGAACAGGGATATAAATACAAAGAATTAAACAATTTCTACTCTCAAGAAGGAAGAATAATGACACTTGTCTCACTGAAGCCATTATCACTGGACAGATGTCTAGTGATATCAGAAGGACAGAGCTTCCTTAGCTTCTGGCATAAGGAAGTACTAAGGAACTTGGGGGAAAGGTTAACAAGGATCTGATTAAATCTTGACAGACAATTCTGTTCTTATTTGTCCAACTGCATTTGCTAGTTTTGACCAGTGATCATCAGTTGTGCCCTTAACAATCTCTTCTTGTAACTAAGCCAGGGTAACAGAAAGAAAGTCATGGCTCTTGGCATGAGTTACAAGATTTAAGTTTTCATTTTCATTAGGGACATCCAAACAAATTTTATTAGAGGAATAATAAATGCTACAGATTGATTGGCATGGCAGAATTCAACCTAGGACATTAGAAGGATAACTTCACTCAGTAGAAAAACGTGATGATCTGATATAAAACCAATTAAAATTGGTACTGGTTTTGAAATAAAATGAGGGATGAGTTGATTAGAAATGCCCACTTTGTTTACATTGTCAGTAGATGTGGGAGTTTCAGAGAATTCCTGACGTCTAAAAATAGAAATGGTGGCTCCAGTATCAATTCCAAACTTAGACTCTTTTCTGTTTACTCTGCAATTAAGATGAAAACCAGATTTATCTAAATGGATCAGGGGAGAATTAATGATGTCATAATTCCTAGAACTATTCTGGTGGAGAACATGTAGAGGCATAAAGCTTGGTGTAGCTCAAATCCTGAGTTTTATTGCTGACTGTGCATTCTACATGACTCATTCACTTGGCAAAGGTAATGCATTTCAGTTATATATGTTGTCATATATCACACAAAATGTGTCATTTACATGCAAAGTTGACCTACAGACTCTGGATGTCATGTATTAATTAGAAATCTGCTCTGACTCTGTATTAACTATGCTAGCTATATTGACAATTTTATATTGTTAGTATTAACCATGCAACCGATGGGAAATGTGCTTTGAATATCCATGTCCAGTCATCTTAGTGTACTCCAAGTGATTTGCAGGGGCTAAAAACATTTTACCCAACAGGGAGGATATAAGAGTGTGGGGCAAAGTCCCTTTCAGACTTTGCCCTTTTTAGTGGCCACCCTGTGGGGCCCATTTATATTTATTTGTAAAGGTCCTGAAACCTTAAACACTTCATTTACATATGAAACAGTCATGAAGTGATGATGATTGACAAAGACAATTGGTTTGCCCCAGTACCTCTTCTAACCTCAGTGATGAACAGCTGGCAAGAATGAATGAGTAAAAGCAAAGAAGCAGATAGGAGTAGAGCTGCAAAATAAGAGTCCAGTTGCTGGTAAGAGTAGAAAGATATTGGTGTCTGGGGCAGGGAACCTGCTGATTAGGAGACCAGCAGCCTCAGGGCTGAGACTCTAAGAGAGAAAAATCAGAGAGACTCCTGCTGATTCCAGGGCCTGGCTCTTTCCAAATAAAGGCTTGGCACTACCCTAGACCAAAATATCAGTAGAGCCAGAAGGTGGAGAGGGTGAGTGAGTAGAGCCAAGCAGTGAAACAACATCCAGCATAGACTGTAAGAGGAAGGTCAGCAGGAACAGTGTGAGAATATCAGCAGGCCTGCAGCGTCAAAGGTATGGCGTGTGGTATCTCCTGACATGTGGTTCCCCACGTGTGTGCCTCTCTACTAATGCACTCTACTTCCTTACACTCTTCCACTGACAGAGTGTAATGTTTGTGAGAGCATGAACCTCAAGTCTAAGGGGGAGATATTCAGCTGCTATCATTCACTCTCTAACATTTCAGAAAATGCCTTTGCTAATTCTGTTCTCTGGCTGGTAAAACATCAGGTAAACACAACAATCTGGAACCTACAGTAATCAATCATATCCCCAAGAGATGCAATTTGTGAATGCAAGTTAATGGAGTAAAGCAGTGGGATGATACATTGGAAAGCCTCAGACTAAAGTATTAACACCTCCCAGAGTGCAGAGTCTTCTTCATTTTCTCCATGATCAGGATATGACTTCAAGAAGTTTACAATGGGATCTGGACCTGGAACAGCAGCAATGATGGCTGCTTTCTTAGTTCCATTTTCATTTCAGAACCTTGCTGGGAAGTGAGAGGGAACTATTTGCTATGAATGTGTTGAAAAATAGGACTAATAAAGAGGAACTCCATTTAAAATCACTGTAGACAATATAAAATACTTGGGAATCTGACCTGCCAAGACAAACACAGGAACTATATGAGCACAATTACAAAATACTTTTTACATAAATAAAGTCAGATCTAAACAATTTGAAAAATATCCGTTTTTTATAGCTAAGCCAAGCTAATATAATAAAAATTATAATTCTACCTAAATTGATTTACTTGTTCAGTGCCATACCAATCAAACTACCAAAAAGTTATTTTACAGAGTTAGAAAAAAAATAACAATATTCATCTGGAAGAACAAAAGGTTCAGAATATCAAGGAAGGTAATGGGGAAAAAAGTGAAGAAAGGTGGCCTAGTCGTACTGTATCTCAAATTGTATTATAAAGTAGCAATCATTAAAACTGTCTGGTACTGGCTAAGATTCCTATTGTGTTTGTCCTGCCTTCTCAAAGAGGACCATGACATCAGGAAGATAATGACATGACTTGTAGCTGACTTTGATTTGAGTGAGAGAGGGCTGTGCAACAGCACCAGCCTCACTTTCTCCTCCAGAGCTGTCTGGGTCCATCAGTCAGATATTCATCAGGACAACAGGAGATGACCCAGGATGCAACGGGAGACACTGGCCCTTCAGGTTCTTACTTTGAAGGACGTAACACCCATTTAGTGGAATCCTCCTTAAGAAGTGAGTCAAGGGATGGACCCTTTAATTAAAAAAAAAAATCAAACTAGGAGGAGAAGACCCTCAGGGCTCCTGGCCAAAAGAGAAACAGTTACTGGCTGAGAAATAGAGTGGCAGGGGAGGCTAGGTGGCACAGTGGGGGCGGCTACGCGGCACAGTGAATAGAGCACCAGCCCTGGAGGCAGGAGGACCTGAGTTCAAAGCCAGCCTCAGACACTTAACACAAAAACTAGCCAGCCGTGTGACCTTGGGCAAGTCACTTAACCCCAGTTGCCCTCCAAAAAGCAAAAAAAAAAAAAAAAGAAATAGAGTGGTGGATCAGGGCAATAGATTCGGTACACAAGACACAGCAGTAAATGACCATAGTAATCCAATGTTTAATAAATCCAAAGACCCAAGGTTTTGGGACAAGAACTCACCACTTGACAAAAACCACTGGGAAAACTAGAAAACAATTTAGCAGAAATTAAGTATAGACCAACATCTCACACCATATACCAAGATAAGGTCCAAATGGGCATATGATTTAGACATAAAGGATAATAGCATAACTAAATTAAGTGAGCAGATCTACAGAGAAGGCAAGAACTAATGACCAAACAAGAGACAGAGAGCATTATTAAAGGCAAAACGGATCATTTTCATTATACCAAATTTAATTTATTTTACACTAACAAAACGAATGCAACCAGGATTAGAAGGAAAGCAGAAATCTGGGAAACAATTTTTACAGTGTCTCTGATAAAGGCCTCATTTCTCAAATATATAGGGAACAGAGTCAAAATTACAAGACTATATGTCATTCCTCAATTGATAAATGGTCAAAGGACATGAACAGGCAGCTTTCAGGAGAAGAAATTAAAGTTATCTATAGTCATATGAAAAAATGCTCTAAATCACTATTGATTAAAGAAATGCAAATCAAAACAATTCTGAGGTACCACATCACACCTATCGTATTGACTAACATGACAGAAAAAGAAAATGATAATTATTGGACAGAGTATGGAAACACTGTTGGTGGAGCTGGGAACTGATCCAAACATTCTGGAGAGCAATTCCCAAAGGACTATAAAACTGTGCATACCCTTTTATCCAGCAAGACTACTTAGGTCTGTATCACAAAGAGATTTTTTTTTAAAAGAAAAAGAGGAAAAGGACCTATTTGTACAAAAATATGTATAGCAGTTCTTTTTGTAGTGACAAATAATTGGAAGTTGAGAGAACATCCATTAGTTGGTGGATGACTGAACATGTGATATACAGTTGTAATGGGATATTATTGTGGTATAAGAAATGATGAACTGGATGACGTAAGAAAAAGACTTACATGAACTGATGCTGAGTGAAGTGAGCAGAACCAGGAGAACACTGTAGACAGTAACTGCAATATTGTGTCATGATCAACAGTGAATTACTTAGCTATTCTCAACAATACAATGATCCAACACAATTCCAAAAGACTGGATGAGAAATGCTGTCCATCACCAAAGAAGGAACTGATGGCATCTAAATGCAGATAGAAGCGTGATTTTTTTTTTTGTTTCTGCTTTCTTTCACAACATTGCTGCTAAGGAAATATGTTTCGCGTGATTACATATGAATAAAGTATATCAAATTGCTGACCATGTCAGGGAGGGTGGAGGAAAGAAAGGGAGGGAGAGAATTTAAAACTCAACTTTTAAAGAAATGAATATTAAAAAATGTTTTTCATGTAATTGGGAAAACATAAAATATTATTCACAAATGGAACTAAAATAGTTAGATCTGCTCTGGGATAGCCCTGGTTGAGAATAAGAGGAAATGGGGATAGGATTTCCTCCAAAAGCTTCTATTATGGGAACTTAAACAGGTTCATGATAACACAAGAGGGAGATAGAACATGACTGAAATAAACTGTCAAATCTTTAAAGGATTTCTTTTTAGTATATTCAAATTAAGTAGGAATAGAAATAATAGAGCTGCTGATTAGCACTTAATGAGTTTATGAGATTATGATGCCACCTATAACTGATCTTTTAATTTATCTCAGGAGTCTTTAAAACAATGAAATCAACACTCCTGTCTTTTAGGTATTTCTTCACACCAGAAGAAAGATGCTCTTCATTGACTATTCTGAACTTTAGAATCCTGAGAATAAAGTGCACTTTCCTAAATCATTTTCTCTACATCTAAAATGACCAGGTAGTGGTGTGCATGCCTCTGGGTGTGCAGTGTACATGCAGAAGCCAGGTTAGAGTGCCTTTCTCTGGAACTGGCAATATCGTAGAACCTTTGTGAGAGAAATGATTATTTCTCTCTTATATTCATAATCAGTTATTGAATTAGGACCAGGATTTTTTTCAGAAACCTGTAGGTTGTTCAGTCTCTGAAGGACATTGCTGATGGATAAGATTGCCCACATCTCAGGGATACAGGCTTTTCCATCCTGTCTGGGAGACCCCACCCAACTAGAAAACCTCACAAAGAATTTAATATTAGGGAATTGGAATTTCTGGTCCTTGTGTTCTACTCAGCCAGGTCTGAGTAGAGGTGGACCACCTTTTGTCTAGATTGCCCTAGTCAGGGTAGTCCAGATAAGAAATAAGTATCTTTGTCCAAGACTGAGTGATCAGAGGCACATTCCCCAGCCCTTCATTACAATAAGCCCACCTCTCATTATAATATTCATTCATTTCAATAATTCTTAACCAATCAGAATTGATTGTCAACCTCAAGAACATCAGTCCATGAGGGGCCCTTGGCTTTCAAGAATGTCACTGACCCCTTTTTTTAATTATCCATTATCGATGATCAACAAAATGATTAATTACCCAGAAACCATGTCTCTCAAACCTTTTATATGTCTCATTTGGTACCCCTGTTCTCAGTTCACACAGGAAAGGGAAGGGAAGGAAAGAATTCAGGGAGCCTGGGCTAAGGAAGATTACAAGATTCAGTGCTGGAAAGGAACCTACCTTTAAGTCAGAAATATTTGTTCCTAAATCAGATAGCTGTTCTTCTCAATGGAGAAAATGAAAGATTCTCCACCTGTTGGTTCACAAGACTCTGCTCATACTCTATTTTTGAGTATACTGAGCACAGGGCCAAAACTCCCAGCACTAGATACAGCTAGCATGCTTAGCATGTATGGCTTACTCCTTGATCAAGGTAATCATATTGCTACATCAAAGACAATCCCAGGTGGATCTTGCTGAGATATATTCCCTCAATGCAAAAAGAAAAATCATCCACAATTTGAATGAACATATCCCAATTCAAGCAGGAAAAATGCAATTCATCCTGGAGTAGAGAACACCCAGGAATTGTCCATTTCCAACTTCACTCACTCAGGATTAGGAATAGATTAGGATACAAAGGAGGGAAATGCATACATTCCAAAAATGTTCTGCCTTACCCTGTGAGATCAAAACTCAGTACACTCAGGGAAACATCTATCGGCAGCTCCTTCCCTGCCTATGGCTACTCTGAGAGACTTGTAACACCTCACACTCATTCCAAAGCCTTGGTACATCCATAGGCTCTTAACTAATCAGTGTTTCTAATAAATCTGATGGTTTTTTTAATTGGTTTGACACAAACCTAAGCGAATTCTGTGAGACACAGGCAATCTCAGCAAGGAAAAACCTCCTAAAGATTTAAATCAGGACTCTTACTTTTGATCATCAGACCTCTGGGGATGTGAGTAAGGAAGTCTCAGTTAGCACCAGCCTCT
>CM053584.1:378821419-378836559 GCA_028627135.1 Pseudochirops cupreus
TGAGTTCAAATTTGACATGAGAGCTTCTTAGTTGTATGATCCTGGACAAATCCCTAAAAATCTGTCAGCCTCAGTCTCCTCATCAGTGAACTGAGCTGGAGAAGGAAATGGCAAACCACTGAAGGGTTTGTAAAGGAGTCTCACTTAAGAGAAATTCATATAATGCCAGAGTAACCAGCCCAGGGTACACCACAAGGGCAAGGGTCAGCTTTTGTCCCAGCCAAGCAATGATCTAGCTAACCACTGTTTGGTAACTAGTGCCTTATGAAAAGGTGAAGAAGCCATGACCAGCACTGCCCAGAAGACACAATGACATGAGAGAACTTGTGGACCTGAGGCAGAGATGAAACACTAGGAGAAGCCAGCATATCCTCAAGGACAAAGGAGAAAGAGGCACTGCGAATGCCAGGGTATTATGAAACCACCAGGATGGAGAGCAGGAAAAGCTGGTGTGTTAGTCAGAGTGGAGTGCTAGAACCCCTCACCATCTTCCTCATTTTTTCCCTGTTTTGTAATCTTTTAGATTTTGAGATCGATAATAAATGAACCACCATGCGACTTAGTGGGCTACCCCTCACTAGACATCCTCAAACAAAAGCTAGACAAACACTGGTTTAGCCATGTTGTGGGAGGACTGGAGAAAGCAGATGGTGGGATGACCCTGTCAAAGGTGAAAGGGGACACAGAACTCATTTAGTCCAGTCCAAAAGGGAAAATAAATCAAAGATACATTTGTGTCATAGGATCATGACAACTCAGTCATGCAGCTTCAAAAACTCTAGGATGAGATAAGGGCATCACAAATTTACTCCTTTACAAACCCTTCAGTGGTTTGCCATTGCCTTCTCCAGCTCAGTTCACTGATGAGGAGACTGAGGCTGACAGATTTTTAGGGATTTGCCCAGGATCATACAACTAAGAAGCTCTCATGTCAAATTTGAACTCAGGTCTCTCTCATTTCAGGCCCAGTGTCATCTAGTAGATAAGATTATGCCTTGGTTTGGACTTAATGGTCTATTTTGAATCTTTCTAATTTGCGATACCCTTATCTCATCCTAGATTTTTTGAAGCTACATGACTGAGTTGTCATGATTCTATGACACAAATGTATCTTTGATTTATTTTCCCTTTTTAAAGATAAATGTACCTTGACATGTTATTTATTTAATATAAGGTTTGTAGCCTGAGATCATTGCTTAGAATTTTCTAGGAGCCTTTCAATAAGGAATATAACTCCCAGACTTCCTACATCAAGAAACTAAATGAGTTCTGTGTCCCCTTTCACCTTTGACAGTCTGTCATTCTGTATATCAATGCCCTTGAATCCCTTCCCACTTTGTCCTTCCCTCTCCCCAGCCCTGGGTCATCCCACCATCTGCTTTCTCCAGTCCTCCTCTCAAAGGGCAGAGTATAGCCAAAGGAAGCCACAACACTGTGCTGACTGGGTTCCATGCTGGAGGACTTGGTGGATTTCTCTTGATGGTAAGGATGCTGGTGGAACACCTGACTGTCCATCTCCCTCTTGCCCCATGACTGTCCCCCATTCTTTTCCAGTCATAAATTTGTCCATGTGTGAGTTTGTGTTTGGTTTGTTTGTTGGTTGGATGGTTTACCAGTGATGTAATGCTCACATGGAGTATTATTTTGGATGGGCTGTCATACGAGTAAAAATCCAGCCAACAGGACTGAAATTGCTCAGAATTCTAGACGGTCTGCTTAAGTTACCAGCCAAGGTCTCTTAGAGTTATTCTTCAATAACAACAAACAACTGACTATGGACTAACCACTTTTTAGCCCGCAGTAACCTTCCCATTGGCCACTAGAGGGAACTCGAGACTACAAATGTTTGAACTATGTCCTCCTATGGATGGTCCTTTGTTCCAAGAGGTTCTGAGCCATCAAAGGAGCCATGAAATTTCCCAAAGGAAATCCAGCCTCCTCCTCTCATCTTGTTTCAACCTTGGCAGAACTCACTGACCAGGAGCTGTTTCTGGCTAAGATATACACATGTCTATGCACGTAATAACAGTGGATATACACATTCACACACATGCATACATATATATATTTATGAACATACATCTACATGTATGTTTATCCATACACATAGACATTGCCAATATAACTGAATATCATAATCTTGACAGTAGGCATTCTTCATTCTTCATCTACTTGATTTTTCCTATTAATAAATCACTCAGTAAACATTTATTAAGTGCCTACTATGAACCAGATGATGTTGAATGCTAAAGATACCAAAAAAGGTAAAATGTAGTCCCTAAGCTCAAGCAGTTTACAATCTAATGGGGAAATAATATGCAAACAATCCTGCACAAAGAAAGCTATAGATAGGATAAGTAAGAAATAATTAACAGAGAAAAGGGACCAGAGTTAAGAGGGTTCAGCAAAGGCTTCCTACAAAATCTGGGATTTTAGTTGAAACTCAGAGAAAGGGAAATTAGTAGGAAGAGTGGAGGAAGGAGAGCATTCCAGGCATGGGAAATAGAAAAAATATCTGGAACCCAGAAATGGACAGTCTTCTTCATGGCACAGTCAGGGGCTACTGTCATGGGTCAAAGAGTACACATCACAGAGTAAGGTATAACAAGACCCGAAAGGAAAGAGGGGCTAGATTATAAAGTCCTATGAATGCCAAACAGAGTATTTTGTATTTGATCCTGGAGGCAATTGGGAACCACTGAGTTTATTTCAAAGGGGAGTGGCATGGTTGGCCCTAGGCTTTAGGAAAATCACTTTAGAGGATGAATGGAGAATAGAATGGAATGGGGAGAGACTTGAGACAGGCAGACCCCACCACCACCACCCTCAACAGCTGTTGCACTAGTCCAGGCATGAGGTGATGGGGACCTGGACCATGGTGGGAGAAGCATCAGAGGAAAAAGTTGGTATATTAGAGAGAAGTTACAAAGGTAAAATTGACAGACTTTGGCAACATAGTGTATATGGGGAGGGGGGTGGGACAAAAGATAGGAAGGAGATGAGGATAACTCTGAAGTTTTGGACCTGAGAAACTGGGAGGATGGTGTTACTTTTTATCGTGATGAGGAAGGTAGGGTGGAGGAGGTAGGGAAGGTAGAGGGAAGGAGAATGAGTTCCACTTTGTAAATATTGAATTTAAGATGTCTATTGGACATCCAGTTCACCAAGAAGAACCAGTGGGACATCCTTCCATTTGGATCCAACTTCCTTATATCTTTCAGCTTCATTTCTAGCGATTGTCAAGATGTCATTTATAGGAAATATGAAGACTGTGATAGTTCACTTTCTTGAAAAGCACACCCAATTTGTTGGTCATTGAACAATGATCTCACATCAAGAATGCCAATAGCTAAGCTGAAGTTTATAGATGGTTTAAAACAGTGATTCTAAGCCTTCTTTGTCTCCTTTTACCCCCTCCTGCCAACATCTTTACAAGAAAGGGTAGGGGCAAAGGAGCTACACATGTATGAAGACAATTTTTAGTTTTTCTTCGTTTCATGGGTTGCCATGGCCAATGCTTCCATGCCCCAAATGACCAGTTTTCTAGTGATGAGGTTAATCCCTATGCTTAATTGGGTTGGTTCATGGAAAACAGACTGAGTCCATTACCAAGACAGGACTCAAAGAATTTCTTCTATAGTTGAATTGTTTGGGTTTTGTTTTTTAAATAGTATTTTTTTCAATTGCATGTAAAGACAATTTCCAACATTCATTTTTATAAGGTTTTGAATTCCAAATTGTCCATCCTTCCCCCTCCCCAACACAGCAAGCAATCTGATATATGTTATACACGTGCAAACACGTAAAACATATTTCCACATTAGTCATATTGTGAAAGAAGAAACAGAACAAAAGGAAAAAACATGAAAAAAAAAACAAAGAAACTGAAAATAGTATATTTCTACCTCTATTCAGGCTCCATCAGTTCTTTCTCTGGATGTGAATAGCATTTTCCATCACGAGTGTGTTGTAATTCTCTTGGGTCACTGTATTGCTGAGAAGAGCTAAGTGAATCATAGTTAATCCTTGCACAATGTTGCTATTACTGTGTACAGTGTTCTCTTGGTTCTGTTACTTCACTCAACTTCAGTTCACGTAAGGCTTTCCAGGTTTTTCTAAAAGCCACCTGCTCATCATTTCTTACAGCACAATAGTATTCCATTACATGCATGTACTGTGACTTCTTCAGTCATTCCCCAAATGATTGGCATCCCCTCAATTTCCAATGCTTGGCTACAACAATAAAACCTGCTATAAATATCTTTGTATATGTGGGTCCTTCTCCCTTTTTAATGATCTCTTTGGGATACAGACCTGGCACCAGTATTGCTGGGTCAATAGGTATGCACAATTTGATAGCCCTTTGGGTATGGTTATAAATTCTTCTCCAGAAAGATTGGATCAGTTCACCACTCCACCAACAATGCATTAGTTTCCCAATTTTCTCACATCTTCTCCAATACTTATCATTTTCCTTTTCTGTAATATTAGCTATCTGAAAGGTATGAGGTAGTACCTTAGAGCTCTTCTGATTTGGAAAATGAATTGTATTCTCATAAATTTCACTCAGTTCTCCATATATTGAGAAATGAGGCCTTTATGAGAGTCTCTTAATGAAAAAACTATTTCTCAGCTTTCTGCTTTCCTTCTAATCTTAGTTGCATTGCTTTTGTTTGTGCAAAAAAATTTTGAGAATGAGCTTAATCATCTCATATAGAAGAGGCAAGGGATAATTGTTACAATGAAGGGGAGGAACAGGAAGGCAAAAGGGAAAGGGTCAACCTTACTCTCATTGAATTTGGCTTAGGGAAGAAATGACATACACTCTAAACTGGGTATCTTGCCACACAGGAGAGTAGGGGAGATGGGGATGAGAAGTGGGATGACGGAGGAGAGGGCAGGGTAGGGGGGAGGGTTGCTGGAAGTATACACTTCTGTAAAGGGACAGGGACAGGGACAGGGTAGAGAATAGAACAAGGGGGGATGGGATAAGAAGGAGGCACATATAATCACTCTCTCACAATATGCCCACTGTGGAGATGTTCTGCATAATTACACATGTACAGCCTAGATTTAATTGCTTGTCCTTCCAGTGGGGGTAGGTGATGAGGGAGGAAGGGAAAGAATCTAGAATTTATAGTTCTATAATCAAATGTTAAAAATATATATGTATATATTATTATGATTATTATTATGATTATTATTATGATTATTATTATGATTAACCATATCCAACTGTGAATTACGATATACAGGCACTGTGGTAAGGAGACCCATCCTGCCCTACCAGAAAGTCAGAGGGGCGAGGGGGAGGACATAGGAGAGAGTAGATTGGGGGAGGGGTTATACAGTGGGATGGCTGTTTTGAGGTGCTGGGTAGGGGAAAGATGGGGAGAAAATTTGTAACTCAAAATCTCGTGGAAATGAATGATGTAAACAAGAAAATAAATGTATTTATTTTAAAATTTTTGATTTGAAATAATCAAAATGATCCATTTTGTATTTTGTAATGCCCTCTATCTCTGATTTGGTCAGAAATTCTTCCCTTCTCTGTAGATCTGACAGGTAAACTATTCCTTGCTCCCATAATTGGCTAATGTCATCAACCTTTTTATCTAAATCATATACCCATTTTGCTCTTAGCTTGGTATACTGTGTGAGATGTTGGTCTATACCAAGTTTTTGCCATGCTATTTTCCAGTTTTCCCAGGAGTTTCTGGCAAATGGTGAACTCTTATCCTAAAATCTGGAGTCTTTTATCAAACATTAGATTACTGTGGTCACTCACTACTGTGTCCTGTGTATCTAATCTATTCTACTGATCTACCACTCTGAGGCAATACCAGTTAGTTTTTATGATTGCTACTTTATAACATAGACAAAGGTCTTCTATGGCTAGGCCATATGGTAGTACTTACAAGGGCTTGTGTACAGCCAGGCTCCCTTCCATGCTAAGGCAAGGTATCCCAGAAAGTCTTTATGGACTTTGTTTTCAGCAGATCTCCCCCTCTTGCAGCTTTTTATACACTCTTCAAACTCTCTCCAGTTTCCTCTAAAAGAAAGAAATCGTAACTGCTAATGTTATCTTGCCTGGTTCCATCTAGGATCCTCCCTGGGGCGGGGAGGAGGGGTGGAAGGAGGCAGTAAACTAGACAAGCTGTGAGGTCCTGCCCTGTCACTTCGAGCTGGCCTGGGAATGATGCAGGTCTGCATTTGAATTCCATTTCCACCAGGCACTTGCTGAGTGACCATGAACAGGCTGTCTCCTCCTCTCTGGCTTTCAGTTTCCCTCCTTGTAAAACGGAGAGCTGGGGCTTAGATCATGCCATGTTTAAGCTGAGAGGGAATTGCTTCCCATCAAGGATGGAGGAAAACAAAAAACAAGCATTTATTAAATACTTACTATGTGCCAGGCACCGTGCTAAGCATTTTACAAATATTATAGATGAGAAAACTGAAGCAGACAAAGGTCAAACTACCAGTAAGTGTCTGAGACCAGATGGGAAATTGAGTTTTCTTGCCTCCAGGCCCAGTGCTCCATCATTGCACCACTAAGGAAGGAGGGATTTCACAAGCTCTCATTATCCCTTCTCTGACCCCCCAGGGAGGTGCCCCTAATGAAGAAGTAGGGGGATCTCTGTTCATGAAGATTAATAAGGATAAAGCTGACAGAAAGACTTAAAGTGAAAGGGGACAGGGATGAGGAGAGTGAAGAGCAAGTACTAGAAAGAAAGAAGTTTCATCAGTGAACTGAGAGAAAGGAAGAGAGGAGAGAAAGACAGAGACAGATGGAGAGAGACAGGAATCTCAGAAATGACCTAGACTAATGTACTCACATTTTCCCAAATCTTTTCTTTTTGTTGAGGGAGGGGTGATTGGTGGGAGAAACACAAGTTTATATTGGAGCTCATCCCACAGAGCATATTTGGGGATGGGTCTGGGGGGCCATCCCATGGACCATGTGAAGCTCCGAACCTGGACCCTGGACACTTCTGAAAAGATAAGCACTCTGGTCTCTTGTGTAAACCACTGGTTGGTACCCAAGTGCCATCTCTCCACCATCACCTGTGATTGGGAGGGGACATTTTGTCAAAGAGAACTGGCCACTGAGCAGCAAGAGTGGCCCACTCAGTAGGCTTTAAGGGGAGAGAAAACTTTTGTTCTCATCCTCTCTTGCTTCTTTGTCAAACCTTCGGTTTGAAACCAATGTCTCTTGGACATTCTATAAGGATGAAAGGAGTTGTTCCCTTCCTCACTTCAGCAGCTCATGGCAGCTGCAGTATGTGGTCTTCTAGCTGAGCCTGAGGCTGGAACTCAAAGCTTTCACTGCCTCTCCTGCTTCAAGGTATTTCCTTCAGCACAGGTGATTGAACAGAGCTCCTTAGACAAACCAGGTATGTTTAGCCTGGAGAGGAATAGGCTCAGGGGAGACACGAAAATTGGGTTCAAGTACTATGCTACTATGTAGAGAAGGGATCACTTATGCACTATCACTCACAAAAAGGTTTATTTATGTTTGTTGTTTAGAAAATCTTCCTCACAGATAGCTCTGTCCAAGGTAGAATGAGTTTCCTGGAGAAGTGTTGGGAGCCGCTTCCTTAAGGTCTTCAGCCAGGAGCTGGATGAGCACTTGTCAGGGATATTTTGCTGGGGATTCATTCATGGGATGGGATGAATAAGATGGCCCTGCAGGCCCCTTTCACTTCTCCAGCTCTGTGGTTCTGATTCTGTTGCTAACCTTTGTTGACAGAATTTTAAATGTAGTCTGGACAGGACCCATCTCTACCCTGTGAATACCTACAGGCACACACAGAGAGGGGAGTGCCAGGAAACAAGTGGCAGTTTAATAAACTGATTTCAGAGAGAAGAATGCTCTCTAAGCTGAAGTAAAGGCACAGGTTATGTACATAAATAACAAGTGGGAAAGGGATTGGAGGAAGTGGATTACAAACAATCATTTCTAGGGCCTGAGTGGTTTCCCACAATAAGCCCCCAAGTGTAGGACTCTACAGGTATTCGGGAGTCCTGTAGGAACAGTATTGTTTCAAGTCTTTGGGGGCTTTATTTGGTGGGACATAGGACCAGAGTTCTGTGATGGGAACAGTTTCTACAATTTTTGATTTGCTTCACTTAATATACACACATACAGGAATGTAGTGATTGTGAGAGCATTGTCAAGGGTTTGAATCATCATTTCAACTTGTATTGTAAGTCTTTGACTCCCAAGCCAGAGTCTCCTGAGAAATCAAAATTATCAGTATATTCATTACACATATCATACCATATAAATTAGTATGAAAGTCAAAATTTCTTTCATATTCCATCCTTTTGATCAAAAGTTGGAACATCATGTGGATTGTCCTTCATTCTCAAAGAGGATCATGGCATTAGGAAAGTGATGCCATGACTTGCAAGTGAATTGGTTTGAACTGTGGGAGAACTGTGCAAAGTCACCCATCTCACTTTCTCCTCCAGAGCCCTCTGGTCTAGTGGCCAGATATAGATCAGGGCAACTGGAGACAGCTCCCAAAGGTGGGAACAATCCCGAAGACTCATGAGGAATGTGCATCTGAAACATGATTTTGATTTATCAGCTCTGTATATTTGGTGCCAGATCTGTGAGCTGCAGATGGTAAGATCGCTTGCTTAATGATAGGAAGTTAATGAGAACATCTCCATCCTCATTTGTCCTGGTCATGGTGACCAAGCCCACAGTGGAGATAAATCAACTACATGGAAAATCCCCCAATTTACTTTTCTGCTTCTCTCTTGTCCAGAACAAGTAGGTGACCATCTTATGACCATTTAGTCAGTGGAGATGGCTCTTGCTTCGCCAATCTGTGGCCCCCTGATTCCCCACTAATTTGGCATTTTTGGCCCTCCAGGGCAAGGTCTATCAACCAATGAGATTCTGCATTTTGTCATGCCTCTTTTACATATTTGGGCAAAAATAAGCAAGGTATTAATCCATGCTTTGTATAAGTCACTTGAGAATGTCACTTCTAATAGGAGGGTCCTATAACAGGCTTCACACTTTAATGCAATGTTCACTACTTATTTAGCAGCTGCAGAGCCCCCTTCACAACCACAAGAAAGCTGGCAAAGAAATCTCCACCCTTTTTACTCAATTTCCATGACCAAAACAAGCATGGGCTGTGGCATGGTATCCACCACCTGCTTTCCCCTCAGAGACTCCAGAATATACCTGTGAACCTTGGAGGACTTCGAGCTATTGTTTAGAAAGTCAACCTCTGAAGAAAATGCCTGTTCTCTCCTCTTGGAATCATTTCCCTCTGACTTGGTAATGACAACGCTAATCTTTTTCCTCCTCCCAGATACCTCAAGCACATTTGGCCTCTGCAAGTGGGGGGATAACACCCTAGTCAAACTGGGAAACTCAATGAGGGGTGGGGAGGGGGTAGTTCTGAGTCCAAGATTGTTGGGTTTGCCACTCACACCCACAGTCAATTCTCATCTCCCACCACACATCAACTTTGCAAAACTCCCCTCTTCCTCAGAGATTTTGGCCACCTCATTTATGCTGGCCGCTCCTCTATGTGTACTGTCTCCATCTAGAAATCTCCACAGGGCAATATTCCCTTACCTGGTAGACAAGCTCCATGGCCACTGGACAGGTTAATACCCTGTTGAGGGAAGACTTGCAAAACTGTCTGTTGGTCTTTTAAATTGTGGCTATGTGTGGATATGACTGGTGACAAATGTCTCTGGGACTTTACATCAGCCAACAGTACCAGTTGTACTGAGGGAGTACTTCCTACTTATACTTGTGACCTCATCCCTCCCTCTATCCTCCTACTAGACTCTCCCTCTTTAAGCTGCACTTTTAAGTTATTCTATAATGCCACAGCCCCATCTAGATAAAACACTCTTATTTATCTCTTAAACATACCCCTTTCCCCTGGAAGTTTAATGTACAACTATTCTGATCCTTGGGGCATCCACACTCAGAGCCTCTTACGAACTGGCCACATCTGTGGCCCCAAAGGCTATACCTTCCTTTGTGGGACTGGTGAACTCAGTATCAAAAAGTCTGGGGAAGAGGTGAAACAAAATGCCACCATATGGAAAGACCTCAGAACTACTGTCCCGGCCACCCAGTGCTTAGCACCTTACAAAGACTTTGGAAAGTGCACTCTCCTTTTCCATTTTCAATGCCACACAGCCCAGGGCCTCTAACTTCAAAAGAGTAAAACATAAATTCTAGGGAAATATCTCCTTGACAAGGTATGGGTTCTGGATCCTCTTCCCCTTTGAATTTTCCCACAAATTTCAGGAACCCAGCCCCTGCACTCAGATCCCTGGCATTTGCCTGAGACATCTGTTTGTCCCAGTTTACTCCTTTCAACTGCTCTTTAATTGTTACCTGTGACCCAGCCCAAGCTTCAGTTCTCTGTTACCTCTGACCCTGCCCAGCCCTGCATTGTCTATAACCTCCTGGAAGACCTCAGGCTGCTTCCCAACCTTAACCTCATCTAGACCCCTTCTCTGTTATTCTCAGGTCACCCAATGCTAGAAGCCACTCCTTAATCTCATCCAAATCTTCCCATAATCTTTTTCACTATAAGAAAGGTCACTCTTGTCTACCAAATGCTAAGATTCTGAAAATCTGGTCCCCTTGAATTGGCATTACAATAAATCTTGTTACTTGGACTGAAAGGAGGCTTGAGTGGCCAAATTCTTTTGAGACAGAACCCACACCTTTTGCCCTTGAATTTCAGGGTTCCCAGCACACCTAGGCTGCAACACATTGGTTCCTTTAAAAGAGAGCAGAGTATCTCGTGCCGTGATATGGTCACCTACAATATGAACTCAATCTCTCTAACCCCACAGACACCATTCACCAGTTGGCAAATGAGACAACTTCTAGTCTCCAGGAAATCCAGCAATCTTTGGAATCCTTAGCAAAGGTGATCCTAGATAACAGAATAGCTCTCACCCTGTTTGCTTCTATGGGGGCGAATATGCTCTAGCAAACACCTTTTGTTGTACGTACATCAACAATTCTGGGCAGGTAGAGATCAGTACTGAATGTATTTTGGAAAAGACTAGTTGGATGAAAGAAAACCACTATCACCTCAGTGCCCCAAATAATATTTTTCATGGAAATCCTGGCTCCTTTCTCTACCCCATCCTTATTCCCTCCTTATCATATTCCTTTGATATTTGTTTGCTTAACCTCCTTGCCAGGTGTGTCTCCTCCAGGATCCAGGCCATCAACTTCCAGATGACTGCTTAGGCTATATACCAACTTACAACCAAGTAAAAAGTCTCTAGCCCACTGGATCTGGCATCAGCCAGGTTCTGAAGTCTGACCCCACAGGACCCAGTCAGGCAGGGACAGCCCAAAGGACAGCCAGCAACAAGCAGTTTCAGAAGCCAAGACCTTTGCCTCTTACCCCCAAAAGATTTAGGGGCCCATCTGTTTGATAGAGGAATGATGGGGATAGGATCTGAACCCTAAAAGGAAAAGATCGTGTCTCTGAAAGCAACACAGTCCCTGAATTTTCTCATACATTGCAGTAGTCTCTGCCCAAGGCATCTGGCCCACCCCAGCCCCGCCTTGATTACTTAATTAATTTACTTGACAATCCTTAATCTCATTGAGATCTTCCCACAGTCTTTCTGTATAAACATATCAGTCTTATCCCCCTTAAAGTGCACAGATTCTTAGAATCTGGTCCCATTCTATTGGCAATACAATAAACCTTGCTACTCTGACTGAAAGAAGGTTTGAGTGGTCAAATTCTTTTGAGGCAGACCCACCCTGAACCCTTGCATTTTGAGGCTCCTAGTACCCGAAACCACACCAAAGGCATCTTAGTTAATGAAGCTTCGGTGAAATGGTTGCCTCTGTTACCATGTCTTTTCTTAGGAACCCCCAATAATGGGATGATTTTTTTTTCTAAGAGAATTTTAGTTACCCCAGAGGCTATGGCAGTACAACAGGGGAACACTTCCACCCACCAGAACATACAGACCATAACCAAAGCACATTTGTAACCATGGGCAGGTGACAACTGAAGTCAATCTGCCAGGTTTCAAAGGGTCTCTCTGGGAGAGGAAACTGCCCATGGTCAGGATTCAGAAGCTTGGATACACTGTGTTTGGAGCAGGTGGGACACATCTCATAGATGGTGACAGTAACCTTGTGAAAACTCCCCCACCAATATTTTCAGGCTAGCTCTGCTGGCTTGTCAGGTCCCCAGTAGTGATTGAATGAAGGTGCTCCAACATAGGGAGGGAAAAGTTCTTGGGGAATACTGTAATGTTTGGGCTGACCCATAGTCCCATAATCTGACCAAGCTTCCATTCCTCCTTTTGAAACTTTTCTTGCTGTGTGATGAGCATTCTTTTCTAGACTGTGGCTATTTCTTCTTTTCTTAAGCTAAGAGGCTCAGGCAGGTTTTCAAGTCCAGATGGACTTGCAGCTATGGCCTTATGGGCAGAATGAAAGTTCCATAGGGGCCAGTAGTGTAGACTTTGGAGAGTCAAAGCTGTGCTTCTAGCTACTTGGTGGGCCAAGTCATTTCCATGGGCATGAATGCTGTTTTCTCAGATATGCCCTAGAATTTTAAATTCTGCTACTGCCTGGAGAAGCAAGAAACAAGCTAACAGATGGGAAACCTCTTTCTGATTTCTTAATGGGTTGTCCTGAAGAGGTGAGGAAGCCCCGATGTTTCCATAGCATCCCAAAAGCATGTACCATTCTGAATGCAGAACCTACAACCATTTCTGTGGTGGTGGAGATGCCATGACCAGCAACCAAGGCTCCTTCCTCATTTCTGAGGCAGGATCCACCCGTGTACCAGTCAAAGTCCACTCCTTCTAAGGGAGTTTCCTTCAGATCTTCCTGGGGGAAAAGCAAGGCATTCAGATAAATTACACACATGGTCTAAAGTCTCATCTTCACTTTCCAACTCAGGGAGATGGGTGGTGAGATTGAGCACGCTGACACCAACTACATTCCCTCATTTCTCAGAGGTGAATGAATCAAATGGCAGAGCCAATTGCACAACAATAGGTGGGCACTACCAACTGACCCAATTTCAGCAGCATCTGAAGCCAACAAGCTGGAGAGAACTTGGTTGAGAGCCAGATGGTCAGAAGCAGTTAAGGAAAAGAAACCTAAAGGAATGGGGATATTTCCAGATGTGGAGAGTGTTGAGGATGAAAGACACAAGGAAGTGGTTCCTCCTTGGTCCACTGAAATAGTGACCTCTGATTTATGGAGCAGATTAATGACTAGGGGCTTCAAGGATCAGGATAAAAGGATGAAAGGCATTGATCTCTCCAATAAAAAGGAAGAGTGGTTCTGAGATATGGACTGCAATGGTCTTATTAGCAATCTGCAGGACAGAGTTACACTCTTGCCTCGAGGGGAAGGGAGTGAGGAAGGCAGAGGGATTTAAAATAGAGAGGGCAGCACCACTGTCAACTAGAGAGACCCCTCTTGTCCCTGTATGAGGAAGTAGATATCTCCACCAGGAGTCATGGGCATAGGGGGCATCACCTGCACAGCACCCTCCTTTTAGCACCTCTCCTGGCCGCCCTCCCCAGAGCCAAGTCATGCTGACTGATCAGGACTGCAGAGAGGGTCCCTCAGTGCCTTCTGGGTTTCTTCCTCTTTGTTCTCTTCAGTATCTTCCATGTCACATCCTGTCCTCCAGTGGCCAGATTTTCTACAAGTTCAACAAATTTCCCTCCTGATGACTTTTGATGGTGCAGGGCTGGGATGGGAAGGGGTGGGCTGGGGATGGTGAAGAATGGGCTGCAGCTGCTGCAGAGGGCTTGCAAGAAAAACATTCCTTTTTGTTTCTCTTAGTCCCTTTTTCCTATCTTCACCTTCCTCTGCCAGATTAAAGGCCAGCCTGGTGGTGGTCTCAAGGAGGAACCCAATGTCAGAGTGGTCAGCTTTATTTGTTTAGAGCAGTGGTTCTCAACCTGTGGTTTATGTTCAATTTGTAGCAATGAAAATACATCCTGAATATCAGATATTTACATTATGATTCATAACCATAGCAAAATTACAGTTATGAAGTAGTAATGAAAATAACTTTATGGTTGGGGTTCACCATAATATGAGGAACTGTATTAAAGGTCACAACATTAGGGAGACTGGGAACCAGTGGTTTAGAGATCTGTGGGGGAAGATTATAAACAAAGTAGGGGAATGGCCAAACAAGTTGTGGTATATGAATGCAATGGAATACTATTGTGCTATAAGAAATGGGAAGGAGATGGTCTTCATATTCACCTGGAGAGGCTTATACAAACTGATGCTAAGTGAGAAGAGCAGAACCAGGAAAAATTTGTACACAATCACAGACATATGGTACGTGTGATGACCAACTTTGAAAAACGGGACTCTTCTCAGCAGTGCGCAATTATAAGACAACTCTACAAGTCTCAAGATGGAAGGAGATATCTACATTCAGAGAAAGATCTAGAAAGACCAGAGTTTAAATGGAGACTGAAGCAAACTATATGCTATCACTCTTTTTCATGTTTGGTTTTGTTTCTTCTTTCCCATTGTTCACTCATTGGTTACAACCCTTCTATACAACCAGACTATTGTACAATGTGAAAGTATTTGCAGATCCTGTACCTGATTGCATGCCACCATGGGGTGGGGGGTGGAAGAGGGAGGGGAGAAAATTTGAAGCTCAAGGGACTGTGGAACTGAATCTTGTAAACTAAAAGTAAATACATAAATCAATTTTTAAAAAGCAAGAAAAAAGAAGAAGAAGAAGAAGAAAGTGAACTTGTTGCACGATACTATCTTGCTGGAGCCAGTCTGTCACAAGGCACATGATCATTCTGGGGAAGAGTTGACGGGAACGGCTGCTCCCTCCCCTCTGCCCTTTGCACACATCTGTCCCTTTTTAAAGGTACGAGCTCAAAGACAAGAGTACCTTTAACTAACACTAACAACGTGACACACAATATAAGTACACTATAAAGGGATATAACAATACAGGTACACAAATACAAGTAATCCACACTGTGCCAGCAATCCACTTGAATGACAGAAATAAACATCCCATACCTCGAACCAACAGCCCAACTAAAACACGAATTTCAATTGTTCCCACACAATACCAACAGTATTTGCAATTCTT
>CM053584.1:378837059-378856600 GCA_028627135.1 Pseudochirops cupreus
TTTCTTGCTTTTTAAAAATTGATTTATGTATTTACTTTTAGTTTACAAGATTCAGTTCCACACTCCCTTGAGCTTCAAATTTTCTCCCCTCCCTCTTTCACCCACCCCCCTTGGTGGCATGCAATCATATATAGGATCTGCAAATACTTTCACACTGTACAATAGTCTGGTTGTATAGAAGGGTTGTAACCAATGAGTGAACAATGGGAAAGAAGAAACAAAACCAAACGTGAAAAAGAGTGATAGCATGTAGTTTGCTTCAGTCTCCATTTAAACTCTGCTCTTTCTAGATCTTTCTCTGAATGTAGATATCTCCTTCCATCTTGAGACTTGTGGAGTTGTCTTATAATTGCGCACTGCTGAGAAGAGTCCCGTTTTTCAGAGTTGGTCATCACACATACCATATGTCTGTGATTGTGTACAAATTTTTCCTGGTTCTGCTCTTCTCACTCAGCATCAGTCCGTATAAGCCTCTCCAGATGAATATGAAGACCATCTCCTTCCCATTTCTTATAGCACAATAGTATTCCATTGCATTCATATACCACAACTTGTTTAGCCGTTACCCTACTTTGTTTATAATCTTCCCCCACAGATCTCTAAACCACTGGTTCTCAGTCTCCCCAGTGCCGCGACCCTTTAATACATTTCCTCATATCGCGGTGACCCCCAACCATAAAATTATTTTCATTACTACTTTATAACTGTAATTTTGCTATGGTTATGAATCATAATGTAAATATCTGATATTCAGGATGAATTTTTATTGCTACAAATTGAACATAAACCACAGGTTGAGAACCACTGCTCTAAACAAATAAAGCTGACCACTCTGACATTGGGTTCCTCCTTGAGACCACCACCAGGCTGGCCTTTAATCTGGCAGAGGAAGGTGAAGATAGGAAAAAGAGACTAAGAGAAACAAAAAGGAATGTTTTTCTTGCAAGCCCTTTGCAGCAGCTGCAGCCCATTCTTCACCATCCCCAGCCCACCCCTTCCCATCCCAGCCCTGCACCATCAAAAGTCATCAGGAAGGAAATTTGTTGAACTTGTAGAAAATCTGGCCACTGGAGGACATCACATGGAAGATACTGAAGAGAACAAAGAGGAAGAAACCCAGAAGACACTGAGGGACCCTCTCTGCAGTCATGATCAGTCAGCATGACTTGGCTCTGGGGAGGGTGGCCAGGAGAGGTGCTAAAAGGAGGGTGCTGTGCAGGTGATGCCCCCTGTGCCCATGACTCCTGGTGGAGATATCTACTTCCTCATACAGGGGCAAGAGGGGTCTCTCTAGTTCACAGTGGTGCTGCCCTCTCTATTTTAAATCCCTCTGCCTTTCTCTCTCCCTTCTCCTGGAGGCAAGAGTGTAACTCTGTCCTGCAGATTGCTAATTAAGACCATTGCAGTCCATATCTCAGAACTACTCTCCCTTTTTATTGGAGAGATCAGTGCCTTTCATCCTTTTATCCTGATCCTTGAAGCCCCTAGTCATTAATCTGCTCCATAAATCAGAGGTCACTATTTCAGTGGACCAAGGAGGAACCACTTCCTTGTGTCTTTCATCCTCAACACTCTCCACATCTGGAAATATCCCCACTCTTTTAGGTTTCTTTTCCTTAACTGCTTCTGACCATCTGGCTCTCAACCAAGTTCTCTCCAGCTTGTTGGCTTCAGATGCTGCTGAAATTGGGTCAGTTGGTAGTGCCCACCTATTGTTGTGCAATTGGCTCTGCCATTTGATTCATTCACCTCTGAGAAATGAGGGAATGTAGTTGGTGTCAGCGTGCTCAATCTCACCCCCATCTCCCTGAGTTGGAAAGTGAAGATGAGACTTTAGACCATGTGTGTAATTTATCTGAATGCCTTGCTTTCCCCCCAGGAAGATCTGAAGGAAACTCCTTTAGAAGGAGTGGACTTTGACTGGTACACTGGTGGATCCTGCCTCAGAAATGAGGAAGGAGCCTTGGTTGCTGGTCATGGCATCTCCACCACCACAGAAATGGTTGTAGGTTCTGCATTCAGGATGGTACATGCTTTTGGGATGCTATGGAAGCATCGGGGCTTCCTCACCTCTTCAGGACAACCCATTAAGAAATCAGAAAGAGGTTTCCCATCTGTTAGCTTGTTTCTTGCTTCTCCAGGCAGTAGCAGAATTTAAAATTCTAGGGCATATCTGAGAAAACAGCGTTCATGCCCATGGAAATGACTTGGCCCACCAAGTAGCTAGAAGCACAGCTTTGACTCTCCAAAGTCTACACTACTGGCCCCTATGGAACTTTCATTCTGCCCATAAGGCCATAGCTGCAAGTCCATCTGGACTTGAAAGCCTGCCTGAGCCTCTTAGCTTAAGAAAAGAATAGCCACAGTCTAGAAAAGAATGTTCATCACACAGCAAGAAAAGCTTCAAAAGGAGGGATGGAAGATTGAGATTATGGGACTATGGGCCAGCCCAAACATTATAATATTCCCTAAGAACTTTTCCCTCCTTATGATTGAGCACCTTCATTCACTCACTACTGGGGATCTGACAAGCCAGCAGAGCTAGCTTGAAAATATTGGTGGGGGAGTTTTCACAAGGTTGCTATCACCGTCTATGAGATGTGTCCCACCTGCTCCAAGCACAATGTATCCAAGCTTCTGAATCCCGACCATGGGCAGTTTCCTCTCCCAGAGTGACCCTTTGAAACCTGGCAGATTGACTTCAGTTGTCACCTGCCCATGGTTACAAATATGCTTTGGTTATGGTCTGTATGTTCTGGTGGGTGGAAGTGTTCCCCTGTTGTACTGCCATAGCCTCTGGGGTAACTAAAATTCTCTTAGAAAAAAAAATCATCCCATTATCGGGGGTTCCTAAAGAAAGACATAGTGACAGAGGCACCCATTTCACAGAAGCTTTATTAACTAAGATGCCTTTGATGTGGTTTGGGGTTCTAGGGGCCTCAAAATGCAAGGATTCAGGGTGGGTCTGCCTCAAAAGAATTTGACCACTCAAACCTTCTTTCAATCAGAGTAGCAAGGTTTATTGTATTGCCAATAGAATGGGACCAGATTCTAAGAATCTGTGAACTTTAAGGGGGATAAGACTGATATGTTTATACAGAAAGACTGTGGGAAGATCTCTATGAGATTAAGGAGTGTCAAATAAATTAATTAAGTCATCAAGGTGGGGCTGGGGTGGGCCAGATGCCTTGGGCAGAGACTACTGAAATGTATGAGAAAATTCAGGGACTGTGTTGCTTTCAGAGACACGATCTTTTCCTTTTAGGGTTCTGATCCTATCCCCATCATTCCTCCATCAAACAGATGGGACCCTAATTCTTTTGAGGGTAAGAGGTGAAGGTCTTGGCTTCTGAAATTGCTTCCTGCTGGCAATGACCTTTGGGTTGTCCCTGCCTTACTGTGTCCTGGGGGGTCAGACTTCAGAACCTGGCTGATGCCAGATCCAGTGGGCTAGAGACCTTGTACTTGGTTGTAGGTTGATGTATAGCCTGAGCAGTCATCTGAAAGTTGATGGCCTGGACCCTGGAGGAGACAAACCTGAAAAGGAGGTTAAGCAAAGAAGTACCAAAGGAATATGATAAGGAGGGAATAAGAATGGGGTAGAGACAGGAACCAGAATTTCCATGAAAAAGTTGATTTGGGGGCACTGAGGTGATTGTGGTTTTCTTTCATCCAACTAATCTTTTCCAAAATACATTCAGTACTGATCTCTACCTGTTCAGAATTGTTGATGTACATACAACAAAAGGTGTTTGCTAGAGCATTTTCACCCCCATAGAAGCAAACAGGTTGAGGGCTATTCTGTTATCTAGGATCACCTTTGCTATGGATTCCAAAGATTGCTGGATTTTCTGGAGACTAGAAGTTGTCTCATTTGCCAACTGGTGAATGGTGTCTGTGGGGTTAGAGAGAATGAGTTCATGTTGTAGGTGATCACACCAAGGCATGAGATAGTCTACTCTCTTTTAAAGGAACCAGTGTGTTGCAGTCTAGGGGTGCTAGGAACCCTGAAATTCAAAGGCAAAAGGTGTGAGTTCTGCCTCAAAAGAATTTGGCCACTCAAGCCTCCTTTCAGTCCAAGTAACACGATTTGTTGTAATGCCAATAAAAGGGGACCAGATTTTTAGATTCTGAGCATTTGGTAGACAAGACTGACTTTTTTTTTATAGTGAAAAAGATTGTGGGAAGATTTGGATGAGATTAAGGAGTGGCTTATAGTATTGAGTGACCTGAAAATAACGGAGAAGGAGTCTAGTTGAGGTTAAGGTTGGGAAGCAGCCTGGAGTGCTCCAGGAGGTTACCGACAATGAAGGGCTGGGCAGAGTCAGAGGTAACAGAGAACTGAAGCTTGGGCTGGGTTACAGGTAACAATGAAAGAGCAGTTGAAAGGACTAAACTGGGACAAACAGATGTCTCAGGCAAATGGGGATCTGAGTGCAGAGTCTGGGTTCCTGAAATTTGTGGGAAAGTTCAAAGGGAAAGAGGATCCAGTACCCATACCTTGTCAAGGGGATATTTCCCTAGAATCCATGTTTTACTCTTTTGAAGTTAGAGGCCTTGGGCTGTGTGGCATTGAAAATTGAAAAGGAGGGGTGCACTTTCCAAAGTCCTTGTAAGGGGCTAACATTGGGTGGCCAGCACAGTAGTTCTGAGGTCTTGCCTTATGGTGACATTTTATTTTACCTGTTACCCAGACTTTTTGATAGTGGCTTCACCAGTCCCATAAAGGAAGGTATAGCCTTTGGGGCCACAGATGTGGCCAGTTCATAAGAGGCTCTGAGTGTGGATGCCCCAAGGATCAGAATGGTTGCACATTAAACTTCCAGGGGAAAGGGATATCTTTAAGAGAGAAATAACAATGTTTTATCTAGATGGGGCTGTGGCATTATAGAATAACTTAAAAGTGCAGCTTAAAGAGGGAGAGTCTACTAGGAGGATAGAGGGAAGGATGAGGTCACAGGTGTAAGTAGGAAGTACTTCCTCAGTACAACTGGTACTGGTAGGTGATGTAAAGTCCCAGAGATACTTGCCACCAGTCGTATCCACACAGGGGGTACAGGTTAAAAGACCCACAGAAAGTTTTTCAAGTCCTCCCTCAACAGGGGTATTAACCTGTCCAGTGGCCATGGAGCTTGTCTACCAAGTAACGGAATACTGCCCTGTGGAGAGGCAAGGTATCTAGAAGAAGTGAGTAGACACAGAGGAGGGGCCAGCATAAATGGGGTGGCCAAAATCTCTGAGGACGTCATGGTGGGGAGGGGAGTTTTGCAAAGTTGATATGTGGTGGGAGATGAGAATTGACTGTGGGTGTGAGTGGCAAACTCAACAATCTTGGACTCAGAACTACCCCCCCCCCCCAACCCCCCATTGAATTTCCCAGTTTAACTAGGGTGTTATCCCCCCACTTGCAGAGGCCAAATGTGCTTGAGGTATCTAGGAGGAGGAAAAGGATTAGCGTTGTCATTACCAAGTCAGAGGGAAGTGATTCCAAGAGGAGAGAACAGGTATTTTCTTGGGAGGTTGACTTTCTAAACAATAGCTCGAAGTCCTCCAAGGCTTCACAGGTATATTCTGGAGTCTGAGGGGAAAGCAAGTGGTGGATACCATACCACAGCCCATGCTTGTTTTGGTCATGGAAATTGAGTAGAAGAGGGTGGAGATATCTTTGCCAGCATTCTTGTGGTTCTGAAGGAGGCTCTGCAGCTGCTAAATAAGTAGTGAACATTGCATTAAAGTGTGAAGCCTGTTATAGGACCCTCCTATTAGAAGTGACATTCTCAAGTGACTTATACAAAGCATGGATTAATACCTTGCTTATTTTTGCCCAAATATGTAAAAGAGGCATGACAAAATGCAGAATCTCATTGGTTGATAGACCTTGCCCTGGAGGGCCAAAAATGCCAAATTAGTGGGGAGTCGGGGGGTGGGGGGCACAGATTGGGCAAAGCAAGAGCCATCTCCACTGACTAAATGGTCATAAGATGGTCACCTACTTGTTCTGGACAAGAGAGAGGCACAAAGTAAATTGGGGAATTTTCCATGTAGTTGATTCATCTCTACTCTGGGCTTGGCCTCCATGACCAGGACAAATGAGGATGGAGATGCTCTCATTAATTTCCTATCATTAACCAAGTGATCTTACCATATGCAGCTCACAGATCTGGCACCAAATATGCAGAGCTTACAATCACTACTCCTATAATATCACATCAAATTGATTAACACTGATTGAACTAGAGTAGGAGTCCTTAATGAATCAACTTTCTCAGCTGTCAGCCATGACTCTTGACTGGAATCAAAACAGATGTAAGGGAGTTTTCCTCCTGTTATATGATAATTCTGTGCTTTTTTCTCCTTTTATAGCAAATTTCTGCCTATCCTGATGTTTCTCTTCATTTGCCTTGCTGTCTACTTTGGCGTTTGACTTGCAACTCACTTATTCTTACCTAAAATCAAAATCATGTTTCGGATAAATGTTTCTCATGGGTGTTCAGTAGCACCCACACAGCTCCCACCTTTGGGAGCTGTCTCCAGTTGCTCTGGTCTATATCTGGCCACTGGACCAGAGAGCTGTGGAGGAGAAAGTGAGATGGGGGACTTTGCACAGCTCTCCCTCACTTCAAACCAATTCATTTGCCAGTCATGGCATCATCTTCCTAATGTAATGGACCTTTTCTGGAAAGAAAGATAAACCACAACATGTGAGTATCCCAAACTGCCTCACTGGGGGACCCAGTTGGCCACTCCCAGATAGACAACTCAGTTCCTCCCCCTCTCCTCCTCTCCCTTCTTTTCCCTTCTTCTCCTCTCTTTTTTCCTCTTCCTTCCCCAAATGGTATATTATGCCCTTACCTTAGGGTGCTCTGCCCAAAGGAAGGTAAATTTTGAAAACTGAAACCTACCTAGTTATTTTGGGGTTTACTGGCTAGATTTCTTTCTTTAAGCCTGTGCCTTAAACCCAATTTACTCTGGCTCTCATTGATTGGCCAACAATGGGTCTCTACCCAAGCAACACTTAATGATTCTTGTTTGGGCCGTCTTGACTCAGAGTGAAGGTAAATGGTAATTGTTTCTCTTTTGGCCAGAAACCCTCCCAGTTTGATTTTTGGTTGTTGTTGTTTTTTAAAGGGAGCATTCTTTGGCTCACTTCTTAAACAGACCTAAGCAGTGAACGGGTGTTGCCTCACTCAAAGTGAGAACTGGGAAAGACCATACCTTAAAAAGGCCAAGGTCTCCCACTGCATCCTGAGCCATGTCCAGTCATACTGATCTATATCTGACCTCTAGAACCACATGGATCAGGAGGAGAAAATGAGTCTGGTGACTGCACAGCCATCCTTTACTTCAAACCAATTCACTTGCAAGTCATGGTGTCACCTTCCTAATGCCATGATCCCCACCAACAACAAAAGAAAAGAATCTTGAACACTTGGCTTAAAAAAATAAACAATATGAAACCTAATGCCATGATTCTCTTTGAGAATGAAGGACAATCTACAAGATGTTCTGACTTTTGATCAAAAGGAGGAAATGTGAAAGGAATTCTGATTTTCATAATAATTGATATGATATGATATGTGTAATGAATATACTGATAATTTTGATTTCTCAGGAGACTCTGGCTTGGGAGTCAGAGACTTGCAGGGCAGCTTGAAATGATGATTCAAACCCTTGACAACCCTCTCACATTCCCTTCATTCCCATGTCTGTGCATGTTAAGTGAAGTGAGTCAAAGATTGTAGAAACTGTTCCCATCACAGAACTCTGGTCCTATGTCCCACCAAGAAATGGCCCCCAAAGACTTGAAACAATACTGTTCCTACAGGACTCTGGAACACCTGTAGAGTCCTGCACTTGTGGGCTTATTGTGGGAAACCCCTCAGGCCCTAGAAATGATTGTTTGTAATCCACCTCCCCCCATACCTTTCCCACTGGTTATTTACAGATATAACCTGTGCCTTTATTCCAGTTTAGAGAGCATTCTTCACTCTGATACCTATTTACTAAACCTCTACTTGTTTCCTGGCCCTCTGCTCTTTGTGTGTGATTGTGGTTAGAGATGGGCCCTGTCCAGACTACATTTAACATTTTGTAAACAAACGTTAGTGACAGAATCAGAACCACAGAGCTGGAGGAGTGAAAGGGGCCTGCAGGGCCATCTCATTCATCCCATCCCATGAAGGAATCCCCAGTGAAATATCCCTGACAAGTGCTCATTCAGCTTCTGACTGAAGACCTTAAGGAAGAGGCTCCCAACACTTCTCCAGGAAACTCATTCTACCTTGGACAGAGCTATCTGTGAGGAAGCCTTTGTTAACAACAAACATAAATGAACCTTTTTGTGTGTGTGGCAATTTCTACATATAGATCCAAATATAGATCCACATATGGATCCAAATAGTGCAAAAGCAATCCCTTCTCTACATAGTAGCATAGTACTTGAACACAATTGTCATGTCTCCCCTGAGTCTATTCCTCTCCAGGCTAAATGTACCTGGTTTGTCTAAGGAGCCCTGTTCAATCACCTGTGCTCAAGGAAACAACTGGAAGCAGGAGAGGCAGTGAAAGCTTTGAGTTCCAGCCTCAGGCTCATCTAGATGACCACATACTGAAGCTACCATGAACTGCTGAAGAGAGGAAAGTCCAAGAGACTTTGCTTTCAAGCCAAAGGTTTGAGAGAGAGGCAGATAAGGATGAGAACAAAAGTTGTCTCTCTCCTCAAAGTCTAATGAGTGGGCCACTCTTGCTGCTCAGTGGCCAGTTCTCTTTGACAAAGTGTCCCTTCCCAATCACAGGTGATGGTGGAGAGATGGCACTTGGGTACCCACTGGTGGTTACACAAGAGACCAGAGTGCTTATCTTTCCAGAAGTGTTCAGGGTCCAGGTTCAGAGCTACATGTGGTTCATGGTCCATGGTATGGTTCCCTCCCAGGTCCATCCCCAAGTATGCTCTGTGGTGTGGGTTCCAATCCACCATGATACACCTCCCCCCAACCACCACTATGTCAAAAAAAAAGAAAAGATTTCGGGGAAAATATGAAGGCGTTAGACTGGGTCATTTCTGAGATTCCTTTCCCTCTCTCTCCATCTGTCTCTGTCTGTCCTCCTCTCTTCTTCTTCCTCAGTTCATTGACGGCACCTCCTTCTTTCTAGTACTTTCCCTTCACTCTCCTCACTCCTTTCCCTTCACCTCCACACCCTCTTACCTTCACTTTCTATCTCTCTGTCAGCTTTATCCTTGCTAATCTTCATGCATAGGGATCCCTCTACTTCTTCATTAGGGCCACTTTCATGCAAGGACAGAGAAGGGATGATGAGAGCCTTGAGGTCCTGGAATCCCCTCCCACTTTAGTGGTGCAATAGTAGAGCATTGGGCTGGGAGCTAAGAAAACTTAACTTCCAATCTGTCCTCAGACCCTTACCACCTGTGTGACCTCTGCCTCAGTTTCCCCATGTATAAAATGGGAAACCCCATTTTGCTTGCACCTATTTTTGTTGTGAGGATCAAATGAGATGCTATTTGTAAACTGCTTAGCAGAGTACCTGGCACATAGTAGGTGTTTAACAAATACTTGGGTTTTGTTTGTTAGTTTTCCTCCCTCCTTGATGGGAGGAAATGCCCCCTCAGCTTAAACACAGCATGATCCAAGCCCCAGCCCTCCATTTTACAAGGAGGGGAATGGAAAGCCAGAGAGGAGGAGATAACCCACTCATGGTCACTCAGCCAGTGCCTGGTGGAAGTGGAATTCAAATGCAGACCTGCCTCATTCCCAGCCCAGCCCAAAGTGACAGGTCAGGACCTCACAGCTTGTCTTGTGTCCTCTCTTGGGTGATCCTAGATTGAACCAGGCAAGGCAATGTCAGCTGTTATGATTTCTTTGTTTAGGAGGAAGTTTGAAAGAGTTTGGAGAGTCTATGAAAAGCTGCAGGAGGGGGGAGATCTGCTGAATACAAAGTCCGTCAAGACTTTCTGAGATACCTTGTCTTAGTATGGAAAGGAGCCTGATTGTACACAAGTCCTTACAAGTTCCACCATATGTGTAGCTGTACAAGACCTCAATTTATGTTATAAAGCAGAAATCAGCCATATTATTTGGTAATGGCTCAGAGTGGTGGATCAGTGGAATAGATGAAGTAGTAAATGTAGTAAATGACCTTAGTAATCTCATGTTTGATTAAAGATCCCATCTTCTGGGAAAAGAGCTGAGTATGTGACAAAAACTGTTGGGAAAACTAGAAAATCGCATGGCAGAATCTTGGTATAGTACAGACCCACATATCACATTCTCTCTCTATTTTTTTTTCTTTCTCATGGTTTTCCTTTTTTCTTCTGCTTCTTCTTTCACTTCATGACCAATGTGAAAATATGTTTTTTAAAAAGAGATATCCTTCATAAAGACTTTAGTAGGGAAGAGTCAGGTTTTCCCAATATTATTTCCACAGTAGATCATATCTTTACCATTATATAATTGCCTGAATGATGTAGACTTCAGGATTTCACCTTGTTTATAGTTTTCGACTCTCCTCAAAAATACCATCTTTTATTCCCTATCCCAAATGCAAATCCCTCCCCTAGTTCCCCATTGACTGGGTACTGCAGAGTTTACAGCCTACCTGAAACTGACTAATCACTGCCCCACTTGATTCTCTGCCCCTGTTTACATTTCCCATTCCCCACATTTTGGCACCATATTTTTCTTTATACTTTTTAGGACAATCCTAACTCAGGATGTCTGCATCACTCAGATTTATGGTCTCTGTAGCATGAGGATGTCATTTTCTCAAATGCTAAGAGAGTTGATCAAAGTGTAAACTGAAAACACAACCCAGGATATCGGTAAGAAAAGTCCCATTATTCAAGAGAGTGTCTAGGGTTAATGGACCTCATCCTTGATGGAGCTTCGCCTGGACTTGTAGCTGTTGCCACATGAAAAAGGCATTCTCAGAGGAAGAAGACAGGAATGTCTGCTTTCAGGTATGATGATTAAAAGGAATTTATGTCCTGTTGAGGGAAATGCTTAGTCAATATCCCCATTGGTTTCTTTTACAATTATTCCTTGCATTAGCCATAAGTAACCAGTAAGGGAGTGATGCTCTGACACATATGAATCTTTACATTTTGTAAATCATGTATTACATGATTTCTGTGGAAACAAAAGTTCACTCAGTCCTTACAGTGGGGATTTATTTTGCTTGAATATTCATAATGCATATCACATATTGCAAGGTTTTTTCTTTCATTTTATGGGGGGTTGGGCAGGAAGGAAAGAAAACCGATTTTTGTTCATTAAAAACTGATGAAAATGGTCAATAAACAAGACTTTAGAGAAAAGTTTAATGACAATCATGCCCCTGGGGGCTGCTGAGGTCTGGTTCCTGCCTCTTGGATGGGCTAGAGGAGCAGAGTGAGCTTCTAGAACCACCTAATTCTTTTGCTTGTCTATAATAATACTAGTCAGCCTTGATCCAGCAATTTAAGAATTTCAAAGGGCTTTACAAATTTTATCTCATTTGTTCTTCATTTCCCTGAGACCTAGGTACTATCTTTATGCTTATTTTAGAGACGAGGAAACTGATAAAGGCACCTGTTAAGTGACTTGCCCAGGGTCACACAACTAGCAAGTGTCTGAGACTGGATTTAACTCTTGCCTTCCTGCCTCCAAGTCTCTGTCCTGTGATACCTGCTGCCTCCTTAATCGTTACATGCCTGTTAAGTGACCATACTAATTTGTTATAAGGGAGAGCTTTTATTGGAGTTGGGTACCATGATAGTGAAGGAAAAAAAGAAGGAAAGAAAGGTACAAGCATCAATGAGACACATAGAAGTACCCAGAGGAGAGCGGAAGGAAGTTCAGAAGGGGACACAGACAATCTGCTAATAAATGCATTGGCTCCCCAGTCTGGCAAAAAAAGAAATGACCATCTTGATACAGTAAGAGCTAGCATCTAAATAGTGCTTGCTACATGTCAGGGGCTATACACATATCATACCAAGTGATCCTCACAATGGCCCTGGGAGGTAGCAGTTTTATGAGTCCAATTCTATGGGTGAGGAAATGGAAGCTAAGGGACTTACCCAAAGTCACACAGCTGGAGGCCAGATTTGAACTCAGATCCTCCTGAGTCCAGGCCCAGTGCTCTATCTACTGCACTCCCTAGCAGCTGTATTGATGTGGTTTTTATTATTAATTTGCGAAGTGAGAGGCCTGACATTCCATTCTGCTGATTTTGGGAGTGTTCAGTTCAGGGCGCCACATTTTAGAGAAGACATTGATAAGGCAGAGAAGTATCCAGAGCAGTTGGGAGGATAAAGGGCCTTAAATAAAACCGATGCACACTTTAAAAAAACAACAAGAAAACAAGGCACAAGGCCGATTCCTGCTTTCATATGGAATCCTCTTTATTCTGTTTTTATATGTGGAAATGTTTGTTTTTGTTACTATCCGTCAAGGTCATAATACAAGTAATCAGTTTTCCAAAACAGAAAAGAAAGTGGGTCATTGGAATGTGTAAAAGTCACAGAGGAGAGAACAGAAGTAAGTTTGGTGGGTGCTGAAGACAGGAGGACAACTTTGAAATTAGCATGTTGTATTTATCGTATGATTAAAAAAAACCCCAAACAATTCATGAGAGAGATTCACAATTTCTGCAAATTCTCTTTTTATCTTTTTCTTTGCCTATGGGAATGTTCATATTAATTGGTGTTTGTTCAGTTCTGAATTGGAAAAAGATAATTTTTAAAAAGAGAAAGATTCCCAATGAAGGCAGTGCCCAGGGCTCTCTGAGTGTTCCAAAGTCGGAAACTGGAGTGTGGGGAGAGGAAACATCTTCTAGGACAGGAAATTGATGATGCTGCTCATGAACTCTTGGAGCTTCTTGAGATGGAGGATGTGGCTCATATCAGGGATGGTCTGGATTGGGCTTCAGGGAATAGGAGCTTGATCTTGGGGTGGTGACTTGTTCTGTGAAGAGAGAAAGAGAAAATGAAAGAGAAGAAGAGAGGGAGAGAGGAAATGAGAGGGTGGTAGAGAGGAGGAAAAGAGAAGAAGGGGGATATAGGATGAGAGGGAAAAGGAAAGGGAGAAAGGAGAGAGGAGAGAGACATAAACAGAGAGAAAGAGAGAAAGGCAGACAGACAGGCAGAGACAGAGAGGGGGATAAAGAGACAGAGAGAAACAGAGATACAGAGATAGAAAAGGAGGCAGAAACAGAGAGGAGAGAGAGGGGGGAAAGATGAATCAGAGGAACAGAGACAGGCAGACACAAAGGTCAAGTCTGAGTAGTGGGTATACGTGGTGAGAAAAGGAAAAACAGGGTAGGCAGACAGAAAGGCGTAAGTTGAGATAATGCAGATGTTGTCTCCCAACGCTGGGTGGGGGGGGGGAGAGGGGTGTGGGTGACCCTCCTCTCCTAAATACAAGCTTAGTTGAAGCTCCCAATTGCCCTCATCCTTGGCAGTGGAGAACCCAACTGGTACCCAAGAAAGACAGATATCTTTGGGGCTAAGTGTGCCCCTCGGATTTCTGGTCCTGCCTTGCGGGACGAAGGATGAATTGATGCTGGTGAGGAAGAGTGTGGGCCCATGATAGACTCCCTGGATCTGAAGACTGTCCAGAAACTGGTTTTGTTGCTGCCACAGATTTTTAGCATTAACTTTCCACACATACTGCCCATTGATCTCCACCAAACTGTTGAACAGATACTTGAATCCTGGAGGGGACAAGGGCTTAGCTGGGACATCCATCTTCTCCCCATCAGGATATTACTCCATCCTACTCAGACCAGACTCCAATTCATTCCGATACATCCTTCTTTTGTGTCAACAAATATCTAAGAATGCCTTCTGTGGGCACACAAAGGACAGGGAATGTAAACGAAAATCGCAGGCAGGGCTGGTCTCGGAGGAGTTGATAACTGAAACCCTCTCTGTTCTGCTCAACCTGTCCCTCTACCCGAGAGATGTTCTCCTTTTGGTCTGTGTTCCACTCCCCCCCCCCCCCCGCCCCCGTCCCTGCCCCCGCCCCTCCCGAAGATGCCAAACTCAAATGACAGGCTTTACCAGTCCATCTCCACACCCCCAGCCCTGGGAGTCCTGAAGGATCACCTGGATGAATAGCTTCAGATAGTCATCAACTACTTCAAAGACTTGGGGGTCAGGAATATTTCCAAGGAGGTTTATAGAATTCATAACAGGTACAAGTTTAAAGATCTTTGGGATGTCCGTTGCTACCAAAGGGCTGACATCCACTGAGACCAAGCATTCCACCAGCTCTGGCTAAAGGAGAAAGTCCATTATACAATGAAAAATGAACAATGAACAGTGTCCTCCCTCTTCTTTTATGATCTTAGTGATGATACTAAAGCAGAGAAATAGGGAGCCATGGTTCCCAAAGGGGAAGGACAGGGAACTATAGGTGCCCATTTCATAGGCTGTAAGTGGTCCTGATGCCAGCCTTCCTGTTTGCATGCTCTGGCTTAACCATGGAGAGGCGGTGACATTGATGAGAAAAAGTTCTTAGAACCTTGACTCTGAACCCTGAAATCCTCCAGTGCTTGGGGAGGCATCCAAAACTTCCCCTCAGTCCATTAGGGTTTAGAAAGATGAACTGTGTGAAGTAAATCTCCTGTTATTCCCCCAGGAATTCTGTTTCCAGTCCCAGTGTTCACTTACTCCTTCATTGCAACCACAACTTTACAAGCAATGTACTGAGTACATTGAATCTTTGGTGTTGCTTAGGGTGTTATAGGCTGCTGTTGGCTATGGACAAGTGCAACACTCTGCTCCTTCAGCCCTACTAGGGCACCTTCACCTTCTGTAGTGCCAATGCCATGGCTGTCTTGCTTCTCATGCTGTGCCCAATGAGGACACAGGGGGTGAATCCTAGCTTTGACAGGAGAGCCTGCAGGTCAGAGCTCATGGCCTCATAGCTGCAGTCAGTAAAATGAGGGCTCTCTCCATGGTTCCTAGCGTCCACTGTCAATACCTGGGGGGAAGAGACTTGGAGTTATCAATCTCCCTGATTCCTCCCCCTTCCATCTCTACCCTGGAGATTTTGACCCACTGGAAGGATCTGGGGGAGGCTACCTGAGGACTTCCAAGCTGTCTAGGTAGTCCAGGATACTGAGTAATAGCTGACAATAGGAGTAAGTGGGGAATATGGGACCATAGTAGGACAAGAGCATTAGAAAGGAAAATATTCTGCCCCCTCTCCTATCCCCACACCCTTGCCTGAGCAGTGATGACCTTTCCCAAACTCTGGTTCTTGGGTCACTGATTCCCTCTTTCCCTGACTTTCAGCTTTCTTCCATTGTGTTTTGCTTTCTGATGTTAGGAAAGAAAGCACCTGATAACTTCATTAACCATAAAGGCATTTCAATTACTATTCGTTACTAGGACTGTCTGCCATTTAAAATAAATGTTTAAAAAAGATTCACTTGAAATATGGCAACACCTCCAGGATGATGAGAATCCCAGGTGTCAGTAGTAGAGATATTTAGTGGGCAGGGACCTTTGCTAAATCAACAGGCTGGAAGGGACCTCAGGTCCAACCCTTGGCTGAACAAAAATACCCACCAAGTGATCATCTGGTCTTTGCATGAAAGTCTCCTGTGAGAAGGAACCCACTCCATCTGGGGGCAGTTTGCAGGTAGCCTTCCTGGTGACCCTCATGATGTGCCCTGTGAGGGAAGGTCTCTCCCACCTTGACAGCTCCTGCCTCTCATTTTATCCTCCCCTACGTTCTCTCTCCCCTCCCTTCTGACTTTATCCTTACCCATAATCTGCTCCCTCTCCCAGCTCACCCAACATTTGGGATTCTTTACCTTCCTGCCTGTCTGCTGTGTCAGGGCCTCAGCCTCAGCCTGGAAGATGTTTTTGTTGCTAAACGCCTCATGCAGGAAGATGACAGGTGGGAAGGTGTCCTGACCATCCGGCAGCCTGTAGGAGAGGGGCACTGGCCTGGCCAGGGCAAGGAGAGAGGAGGTCAGAGGAGGAGGGATGGATCATATCAGGAGATGTGAAGGAAAGTGGGATAGTAAGGGGTAGAGGGTCTCTTGGGCTCCTATCTCCCCCATGCAGGTGCCCCTGTGGGAGAAGGTGCATGTTCATTCAGAGGAGGAACAGTTGATATGTGGGGTGGAAGGTGTGGGAGAGGAGCGGGAGGCAGAAGAAGCAGCCCTTGGGCATGTCTGGAAGTCAGGGGGAAGGCATGAAGGAGGGAGGATGTCAGGGCCAGTCACAAGTAGGGGGAGAGAAGGGAGGTGAGTTTTGGGAAAAGCAAAAACAGGAGACAGGAGAGGACAAGAGGAAGGGAAAGAGGGGAGGGCTGGTCAAGGGAAAGCAAGAAACAGTAAAGGGTGAGAAAGGTGAACTGAAGGGATGTAGGAAGGAAGAAAAGCAGGGAGAGTGGGAGTAAAGGGAGGAAGGAGGGAGAGAAGGTTCTGATGAAAAGAAAAGCAGAGGAAGACAGAATAAAGATGAGTGGGTACGGGGAGAGGAAGTGAGTGAAGACCATAGGGAGAAGGGAAACCTAGGAGGAAGAAGGGAAGGAATCAGAAAAGGGAAGACAGTGTAGGGGAAGAGAAGGGAGAAGGAAACTGGAGGAGAGAAGAGGGCAGGAGAAAGTTGGGGGAGCAGAAGGAGAGGTCAGGGCCAGGAAAGAGCAGAGGTGGATCCATGTGATCTGAACTCACCTGGGTCCGCTTCTGCTCCTGAGAGTGGCCAGGGATGGACCAGCACCTTTGATGGGTGATAGCCAGGGGTGTGAGCAACCCCAGAGTTTTCGAGCCCATTGCAACATGCTGTGTCCACACCTGCCTTCTACTCCCACACCTTGTGCTCCAGAACTTATCCCTGCCAGAGCCCTGCCATAGCTTGTCCCACCCCTCCATGGTTTAGGGTCCCCTTGACCTTCTCCCTCCTCCAGCCTTCTCCTCCTCCCAAGCTCCTCAGACATCTAATCCACTTCTCTTTCCAGTGAACTACACTGTCCCAGGTGCTGGAGCCTGAAGGGCTTAGCTGACACCTTACTCCAGATTCTCCCCTCCTGTCTTCTTTGGGATCAGGGATGATAGAAATGGAAGAGTCCTTTGAAGTCATCTGAAACATAAGGTGGGGAAGGGAAACATTTTCCTCCTTGTTATTTTTCTTTCTGTTTACTAGTACGTGGATTGGCTGTTCGTGTGTGTGTGTGTGTGTGTGTGTGTGTGTGTGTGTGTGTATCTTTTTTTTTTTTTAGTCTCTTTGATTAACCTGAAAGTTTGGTTAAAGGAGACAAACAGGCTAGATGATATGTAAATCCACATTTTTATTCCCTTAAAACTAGATAACGCTAGGGAACTTGTACGTACAAAGAGCCAAAACCTAAATTCTGACTGCCTGATACAAGATTGACAAAGTTTTTATATATTTTTGGACAATCCCAGGATGTTTGTGACCCTCAGATTTATGGTCTCCATATGTTTTCTATCCCTACCATGAATAAGAGAAGTTTCTTAGTTGCAAATACAAGACAGGATACTGTCAGCTGGAATTTACAGTCTCAGGATGTCTGTTTTTCCCCCATCTGGAGTATTCCCCCAAGACAAGAGAAATTCCATTATTCTGAATTTCCAAGCATCCTGTCACAAAGGGGAGAATACCTATTGCCAACCTCATCTGGTCTTTCAAGTTATAGACACAGGAAAGGGCATTTGTAAAGCAAAACAAAGCAGTCTGATTAATTAGTTCAGGCCTTGGCCCTTACTGAGGTTAGTAAATTGATATTAAATAATTATCACATTTTTGTTCTGTGGTAATATAACTATACAACCTACAGTAAGAGACTGAGGCAGAGGCTGAGCCAATGGCACTTTATTGAAGAGTCCATAGTTCCTTCTAATGAAATGGACCTCAGATCTTCCTCATGATTGTGGACCCTCCTTCCAGGGCCCAATTTTTATGGGGCTATATACCTAGACATTCTTGAGTGGCTATATCAAATACAGGAATAATTGCATTGGTGGACATATGATTCATAGGCTAAAATAAACACACAATATATCAGCAGGGTCACAGGCTGGGCAAAGCAGGAAATATTTCTGAAGACTTAATGCTCCCAAGGGGGATGGGCTTCTCCTTACATTAGCCAGGAGGTATACAAAAACTCCAAGAACATATGGTTGAAGAGAACTTTTGTTTCCATGCCACCACCCATGCTTGCCTTGGTCAAAGAATTTAGCAAAACAGGATGGAGATATCTTTGTCAGCATTCTTGTGGTTGTGCAAGTGACCTCTGTGTGAGATGAAAGAGTTCAGAGTCTGAATCTAAGGTCAGATAAGGTCTTTATTCTTTCTCATGAGAAAGGACTCTGCCCCCACCACCCAACATGGCATCTGCAGGGAGAGAGTGACAGGTAGAAGACATCCATGGTTATATAATATTCCAATGCAGAAACCCAACCCCCCAGCTGGCCTTCACTCTTATTGGTAGGGGGGCTGTCCCACAACCTAAGTGAGGGAATCTCTCTGAGACAAAGGACCCAGAAACATGTGGGTGTCCAATGAAAGCAATCTTAACCTTATTTGGCATATCTTCTGCTGAGTTGGCTCTGGGGGAGGGTCCCATTGCTCTAAGCCCCAGATTGCTTGAAGGTCAGGTGACCTAACCCTAGGCCTAGTGAATACTGAAGCCATTCTAGATTTTATTTTTCAGAATGGGGAAACTTCACTATAAATTATCCCTCACACCTCCACATCTGATAAGCAAGTAATTTAAAGATAACACAGAAAAGAAATTGAGGCTGTGGTCTTTGTATAACCTTCCCTCACTTGTCACCACTTGCAAATCATGGCATTATCTTCCTAATGTCATGATCCTCTTAGAGAAGGGCCCCTCAGAATTTGTGCCTCTGTACCCCAATTTCTGGACCAAGAGGTTGACCTTGGATCTGGGGGGGGAGGGGGAATCGCTGGCTGACGGGCCATGTCACCTGTTTCTGGTAAAGGGAAATTTTTCAGCTTTTACCCACAAGCTGCTTGTCAATTGGGAAGAAATGTTTCCTTCAACCCCCCTGATAATCCCTGGGGAGATAAATTTGGCAAAGCTGGTTGAGACTGTGTTTGTTCTGTATTTCTTTTGTTTGTTTGTTTGTTTGTGTTTGTGAAATTTGTCTATTCGCGAAAGAGGGAAAATGTTTTACCACAACCTGTAAGTAGTCCAAGCTGCTCTACTGAGGACCTAACTGACCTCTTCTAGTTAGGAAACTTGGCTCCTCCCATTCTCTCCTTTGGTCTCCTCTCCTCTTCTTTCCCCATATGGGATATCAAATCCCAACCCTCCATTTTACAAGGAGGGAAACTGAAAGCTACAGAGGGGGAGAAAACATGTTCATGGTGTAATGCCAAGCAAAGGCAACTTCTAAGGTTCAGATTATCCAGCATAGTAAACCCCATTTATTCAGCAAACATTCACAGAACAGAGAAAGTCAAAATACAGTGTAACTTGTTCCTTTAGCAAGTAAGTTCTCAGTTCAATCCAGGTACTACTCCACCCCTAGACAGT
>CM053584.1:378857100-378911974 GCA_028627135.1 Pseudochirops cupreus
TTTTGTCAGGTGTCCCAGCAACAGGGTCCTGATAGGTGGGGAGTGCTTCTCCATTGATGGTGCATACTCAATGCCCCAGTGTTTGATGTGTAGTCATTGAGGCAGAATACACACCTGGATGCCTCTTACCCACCTCAGGTTTTCCTTGTCAGCAAGGGCAAGGGCACACTGACCGAGGTCAGACATCTAGGTAGCTCTAAGGGGCCCTTACAATCTCCCCCTTTTTCTTTTGAAAAAGGAGGGCATAAGCATATACAACGTATCATTAAAGTTGACAACAAAAGCATAACAGGGGTCAGTAAAGCAAACTCCTCCATAAGAATGGGTGTCATGTCCAGCAATGTTCGTGATCAGACCGCCTGGACCTACAGTAACCATCCAAGCATACCAGGTGTGATTCTTTAGGTCTTCTATGAATCCTACCCACATAAGAACAGTCCCTCCACGAAAGGGTGCTTGGCCCTGAGACCAATGTCCCGCTAAGTCCTGCCATCTGATATGCAGGATATATTTTCATTGTTACAAATTGAACATAACCCACAGGTTGGGAACCGCTAGTCTAGGGCAAAGAGGTGAAATTCAAACAGAAGCCCCTCCCCACCAACCGTATGTAAGGATTCCTGGATGCAGCATATTGACTTTGAAAACTGCATGTTAACATTATCTATGTTCTACTGCGTTTTCATTTCTTTCTTTAAATAGTTCCAACTTGGTAACGTAATTCAGTGGTAGGTTTGACACCTCTGCCTTGGAGAACAAAGGAGGAAGAAGAAGAAGGAATTTATTGTTTCCTATAATTGTGGTTTGAAGAAAGAACATATAAACATGGAAGTGAGAACAGTAAGAGTGGGCATCTCATGAAGCTCAGTCTTATCTGGACTGAAACAAGGAAGGCTGAACAAACACACCTGTGCATGGACAAAGAACCTAGTGAAGAAATATATTAAAGAAAAAAAGTAGTATGTTAAAGTCAACCTTGAACAAACAACTCTTCATTTTTGCCTTGAGTTTCTGCTTTTGTCTAACAGGAAAAATTGAACTAGAATCACAAAACGTCCAAACTTGGAGGATATTTCAAAGACCATCTGGCCTAACTCCCTTATGTCCCAGGAAGGAAACCAAGGCCCAGAGAAGGAGTCATTTGCCTAAGCTAACATAACTGGTCAGGGTCAGAGCCTTTGGCTCTAAGGTGATCGCTAAGGTCCCCTCTACCTCCACCAGCCCAGGATCCAGTAGAAAGTACTAGTGTTGAGGTTTGGGGGTTCTGGGACCCTGAAATAATACACACAGGTCCTGCCTCAAATGAATTAGACCCAAGCCTCCTTTCAGTCACAGACAAGGTTTATTAGAACACCAATCAGGGTGGACATGATTCGAAAAATCCACCATATTGGCCAGACTCTTAAGGAATCTGAGCGCTTTAATGGAGGCAAGATGGATATTTCATACAGAGGACTGTGGGAACAGAGAAGGGTCTATATGAAATTAAGTGTGGGAAGTGGCCAGGGGTGATCCAGAGGTAACAGACAATGAAGGACTGGACTAGTTTAAAGGTAAGAGAGAATTGGGATATTGGGCATAGGCCACAATGAAAGGCCAGTTGAGAGGATTACTGGGATCAGTCCATGTCTCAGAAATGTAGGAAAATTCAAGAAAAGTTGGTGGGGAGAAGGGTTTCCAGGGCCTATACCCCATTAGTAGTGTTGAGATTGAAATAAAGGTGAAATGAGGCACAAAGTTCCAAGCACCTTCAATTTATTGGTAATGCCAGCAATTAACAATAAAAATAAGTCTTTAGCTCCTCAGCAAGCCAGAAGACCACCAGGTCAGGTGAGCTCACCTTTTTTATAGCTTTCCTGGGAAGCACAAAATAAAGAACAGGACTTCATGTGTGGGAAATGAGTTGTAACTGATTACAAAGCCTAATGGTAGCATTTGTAGATGTGGGGGACGACATGATTGACTAGAAATTGTGAAAGTGGGGCTAGTAAGAGCCCTTATCTGTCATTAAGGAATGTCCATTGATTTATGGACCCCATCTGCAACCTGCAGAGCTTGTGAGTGCAGCAGAGAACAGACTTCCTGGTGCCCACCTGCACCTTGTAAAGCTTCTTATCAAGGTAACAGATCTCCCTAAATCATGCATGAGTATGCAAGGCTCAGTTGTAAGACAACAGGTCTCCCTTAATCATGCATGGGCAATCAAGATGGATAGAGGTAATATAGTTCTTTGAATTAAGGTGATTTATGGGACAACTTAGCTCTGAGAGGAAAGCTGAACATCAGAATTTAACTCAAAGACAAAGAAATGTGACTTAGCCATTATATAAAATGTCGGCAACAATAAAGAATAGAATCAGTTACAAAAATGGAGACGATATCAATTTGAATTTCTCAATTTCCCCCTTTGATCAATGGGAAACATGTCTCCCACAGATCACTTATTTATAAAATGGTACTATGAGATTTTCAACATGATTCTTCCCCCCTACATTCTTGAACGGAGTAGCTAAACCCAATTTTTTTCTCATGATGCAGCCTCTTGGTGGGATGCCACCATATATGACCTAAATCCTGCCCTTGCTACAATCCAGATAACAATAGTCAGTTTGGGTTCTGGATGTAATGACTGTGTCTTGGCCTTATCTTCTCTATTGTAATCCCAAACTGGAAAGCTACTGCAATACAGGTCCTGCATTCTTCCTTGATTAGTGCATTAGCTTATTGGTTCAATGGAGATATTTAGTCCTTGCTCTAATCTCTGATTGATTCAATCAAGCAGTCCATTTATACTTATTATGCCTTTGCTAGAACTTTTTCCATTGTCATCTTTACTGGCATTTCCTTTATAATTCTTTATAATCATAATCCTATAATTTCCTTTATAATGCCACTTCAAGTCAGGCATTTCGATAATTTTCTTAGCTAACCTAATGGTAAGTATGTCCTTCAAAAGATAGAGGAAACAATTAGGATAGCTGTTATCCTTAATCAGACTCTCACCAACACAGAAGACTGTTGTCTGCTGAAGTAAAAATATTTAGAACCTCAGGGAGAAATGAAGTGATCATTCCATCTGAGAATTTGTGGCAGAGGAGAGGACATCTGAACCTCATGTAACATACCACCGTATTCTAGGAGATCAGGTTTCAAAAGATACAAAGAAAGCATAGGCAGGGTCCCATGATTTATAAGTCAACTTCTGGTAGGAGACAGCTCTCAAGAATAAAATTCTGAAGACACAAAGGAAAACAATTCTGATGAGGAAGAAACATCTAAATCAGTCAATGAGTTTCATGTGTATCCATATCTATGCAAATATGGATACACAGAGAATTCGTTGACCAATTTAGATGTTTCAAAATCGTGGAAGGAAGATAAAACCATGGCAGAATCCTCTATTAACAGTGCTGAGTGCTAACAGGGAGAATGAGCTGAGCTCAGCAAGGCATCAGAAAGAAAATTAAAAGAGCTGTTATTGCACTCATGCTGACCTCACTGGCTTCCTTTACATTCCTACTAAAATCCCACCTTGAAAAGAAGTCTTCCTCAACCCCTCTTAATTCCAGTGCCTTCCCTCTATTAATTATTTCCTATTTATCCTGAATATAGTTTGCTTTGTATATAATTGTTTGTATTTTGTCTCTTCCGTTAGATTGTAAGCTCTTTGAGGGCAGGGGCTGTCTTTTGCCTCTTTTTATACTTCCAGTGCTTTGCCCAATGCCTGGCTTAATAAACATTGATTGATTACGCTTTTGGGGAGAAATGAATAGGATAAAACAAGGGGGGATAGGACCCTAACCAGGGTGAGATGACATGATGGCAGTGGTCAGTGGAGAGAAGACAGAGTTACCTGACATTTATTTTTGCATTTCTTTTTAATAGGTCAAAGAAAAGGACATATGCTTCTTATGTTAAGTGTATGATGAAAACAATGGTTTATAACTATTAACCTAAGACGTGTCAGAGGATAGACCTAACAGAAAATTTCAAAGAATTGTTCATATTATGGGGAATCTAGGTGGTATAATGGATAGAGCACCAGGCTTTGAGTCTGAAAGACCTAGAAACCTCAATTTCCTCATCTATAAAATGTGCAAGCCTGACTTTGATTCTAGCTCCAAATCCAAGCTTCCATGATCCTATGATCTTTGAAAAAAAGCATTTGTTTGCTTCAGGAGGTCCAAGAATGCCGCCAGAATGAGGTAGGATAAATTTATGAATTGGCTTCTGTCCTTTCCTGATTGGCCCAGGAGTCACTGATATTGCTCAAATCTCTAGATCTGGTCCTTGAGAGTGACTCCACTGTCCATTACATTCCCCCTCTGTTTGAGGAGCTCATGCAGCTTCCTTTGGGCCATCCCACTATTCTCTGAAACATTGGGTTAGTTCAAGGAGTAGTGTTGTGGTTTCATGATGTGCTGTGGGGGTCTTCGTCTCAAAGAATTCAGAGTCAGACCACCTCTAATCCAAGTATAGGCATTTATTGGGAACGGCACCTCCAATTGGTTGAGTTCCAAAAAGAACCAGCAACTTAGTAAAACAACACAGGCAAATTTATTAAGAAGGCAGGAGGGTTTGTCAAGAGATTAGGTAATATCGGAGGGGTCCCAGCCTCAGTGGAATTGCACATGCAATTAGCCACAATGCATACAGAAAAGCCCATGGAGGGGCATTAATATATGATAATGATATAATAAACGTCTCTATGTCATAAGTTCACCTTTTGCTATTACTGCACAGGTGTCTGCTCAGGGAAAGTCCCTTCTATTGTTTTGGGGTCCACATCCTGCTCAGGCTTCCTGGTGGTGTTACTTTCTGGCCAACTGGCTATTGTGGACCTATCTAAGATTAGATGGATGTGGTTGTGGTTGAATGCACAGACACACCTGCTGTTTCTTTGAGGAATGTAAGGACTAGGTCTGGGGGTAGTAGCTAGTTAGAGACAGTGACTGGGATCCCATCACATGGACATGCCTGCTGTTCTGTGTGAAATATGAGTGCATGGAAGCACCTACTGTTTTGGTGAGACTGTGAGACATATATGAGGAAATTAGGGTGTTGAGCAAAGGGGGCAGTGGCTATATTGAGTCTGGGGTCCTGTGCTGTGGTTAAAGCTAGATTGTGTGGCTAAATCCAGACATGCCTGCTGCTCAGTGGGGCCCATAAGAAGGTTAGAATGTTGGGGTTGGGGGCAGCTTTATGATGATTCCATCTAAAGTTGCAATATGGTAGGTGAGGAAACAAGGCACTGGAACCAGAGGAGTGATGGCAGTCCTGAGACTCACTTCAGTTTTTTCTTCCTTATGTGTGAAGAAGCCTCTCCACCAGCCAACTGTTCAGCAGTGTGCTGTTACTAGATTGCGCTAACGTCATGGAATCTTTGCCGTTGCTCAGTAGTCCATTTACGGAGCCAAAAATTTTCAGAGGTAAGAATGGGTGCAAGATCCAGGCACCAAAACGTCACAAACCTGGAAACACCAGACGGAACAGATGGATGGAAGTTGTTGATCCAAAGGAACACTAAAGAAACAACACCCACAATGGCAGGTGGAAACTAGGCTGTTTCCCATGGAAGGATTCTATCAGCCACCAGCATCACTTCTCCTTATCCTTGTAACTTCCAGGCTGACGGTTTCTGCAGCCAACAAGCTTGGGCTGCTTGTCTGCCTCCACGATAATCACCAAAGTGTGCTTGAGCCTCCCAGCAGCACCACCACCAATTCCTACCGAAAGAAGCCACTCCCCAAGTATCATTCACTGGAGACCCTCGTCCCGTCTGTGTCTTGTCTGTACAGACTTGTTTTCATGTTGTCTCCCCCATTAGACTGTGAGGTTCTGGAGGGCAGGGACTCTCTTTGGCCTTTATGTCCCCAGTGTTTGGCACAGTACATGGCACACAGTAGTCACTTAAATGTTTGGTGACTGACTAACCTTTTGCTTGGTTTTTTATAGGATTGTTTGTCTATTTCTGTCAAAGAGAATGATCTTTAGGTCAGAAAGACAGACCCAAAACAGCTCATTGTGAGCTGAAGGCCAACATACATGGGGACAGAGTAAAAGAATGCCATTTTTGATTAGTTCAAATCACCAGGCCCAGACAGACTACATCCCAGGGTCACAGGACAAGAGAATGACAAATGTATAGTAGCAATGGTCCAAGGGAAATCAAGAAAGCTCTTTACCTCCCCCAACCTGTGCCTCCCTGGCTCTGACCCTCTCTTCTTCCCTGTAGTGTCTCCTACCCTGGGTCTCAGCCCTCCTATTCCTCCAGCACTGGGATTCCCAGACACCTTCTCCAAACATGCAGGCCCAAGGGAACAGATCTTTGAAAGTCTGTGTCAATGAACACTCTATCAATCCACCCTTGCAGTGACCTCATGATATTTTGATAGGCTCAAGGGTGGGAAGTAGATGGACAGTGGAGGGCTAGGCTAGTAATGGAGGTTTGGGCCCAGCCCCAATGAAAAACTCATGGCCTCTGCAAATGCCTCATCAAGTGGGAAGATTTAATCAGACTTCAAGGGGTTTCCCAGAGCCTGTACCTGAAAGATTCAAGGAGAGCTCAAGGAGGGTTCCAGAGCCTGCACATAGCATTAGATTGGCCTTCCTGGGATTCTGGGAAAATACTTGCCTACAACATAGGTGTCTTACTGATGATTTGGTCAAAATTCCACAATTACATCATCATTCAGAGGCTTTGTCATGGCCTTCTCTGATTATCTTCTTTAGAACAGCAGAAGCCACTGATATGGGCCACAGTGTAGATGGGGCATGAGCACTTTCATCCCTGACCACAGGGAACACTGCTGGGAGAGCAATGGAGAGTGACTTACCCAAAGTCACAGGATAATAATGGGTAAAGCCAGATCATCTGAGACCAAAGCCAGTCCTTTTTCCAATCTGCAATGGTTCCCATTTGGGGGATCATGATGATGATCCAAGGAGTTCATACTGAAGATTATTTGATGATGCCAAAAGCAGAAAATAATCACTTGTGGATATTATGAGCAACCTCTTAAACTGCCCTGGGTGTTCACAACACAATTTTTTGGTTGAAGGGGATTCATGGAACAAAAAACATTAGGAACCATGGTTCTAGGATCACAGTGAGACATTACTGTGACAGCATTACAATGACATGAGTCATTGCTTGTAGAAGAACCAGTTGTTGAGTTTTCAGTCACATCCAACTCTGCTTGACCCTATTTGGGGGTTTTCTTGGCAAAGATCCTAGAGAGGTTTGTCATTTGCTTTCCCAGTTCATCTTACAAATGGGGAAATTGAGGCAAACAGGGTGAAGTGACTTGCCCAGGGTCACATAGCTAGGAAGTGTCTGAGGCCACATTTGAACTCAGGAGGATGAGTCTTCCTGACTCCAGGCCCAGAAATCCTGGCTGTTGTCGCTCAGGCTGCTGTACTCAGCCTGCCCTGGTCCCAATTCAGCCTTCATATCCTCCCCTACTCTCACTCCTTCTCCTCATCCCCATTGTCACCATCTACCCAACACACGGGCTTTGGAGGTGGATGCTCCAGTCCTGTTTACTCCCTGTGTAGCCTGGGTAAGTCATTTAACCAGTCTGGGACTCAGTTTCCCTCATCTGAAAAATGAAGGAGTTGGAATCTGAGGTCATTTCTTTTAGTCTATGATCTGATAAATCTGTGATGCTATTAAGAGTCTACTCCTACCTCTGAAGCCCCAGGCTGAGGAGAAGCGGAGGAGTCAAGGAGACTGACAGCTTCAAGTCCCCACCCCCTCAGGTGCTGATCGTGAATGCTCCCAACTACAGGGACAGCCCTTCGAGCCCAGACTGCAGCTATGAGGCCATGGGAGCAGACCTGGAGGCCCTCCTGTTAAAACTAGGACTCAATCCTTGTGTCTTCATCAGGCACTGCATGGCGGGGCAAGACAGCCATGGTCCTGGCACGACAGAAGGTGAGGGTGCCCCACTAATGATGAGGTGCAGGCTCTGGGAATCCCCTTGAGCTCTCCTTGAATCTTCCCACTAAGGCATTTGCCTGATAAGCCTTCCATTATAGTGAGGCCCAAATCTCTGACTCTTACTAGCCTAGCCCTCCACTGTCCATCTAATTCTCACCCTACCCTATCAAAATATCAATCCACCCTTGAACTGGCCTAGTCCACCATTGTCTGTTGGCTCCAGGTAGCATCCAGCAACTTCCCACCCTTAATCACTCATTGACCACATTAACTCCTCCTGAAGACTCTCCCCAAACTCCTCCTCCAGACCGCTCCTAGATTCCTCCCACAACCTTTCTGTATATAAGACCCTTCTTGCCCCTATCTGTGTGAGAGCACCATAGAATTTTCTAGCACAGACTTACTCTATGTCCAATACAGGCGAACTTTTAATAAACTTTGCTTTTCTTTGGCTGAGAGAAGACTTGAATCTAATTCATTTGGCACAACCCGGAGTGTTGGTATTTTGGGGTCTCAAGCACCCCTAACCTAACCACATCACTAAGACCCAAGGAGCAGAGTGTCACCTTCCTCTAAGATGGTGGCATTTCATGTTTCCAAAATGGGTAGCAAGAATCCCTCTAACTCAGAGCGCAAGTTGTGGAGTCGGAATAGTCAGATTGTGAATGAGCAGTGGGATTGGAGTAAGAGAATTTGGTTCCAGTGGGATAAAGCAGGGTTCCTTCATGCAGTTTACACACACACATACACACACACACACACACACACACACACACACAGAGCTCTGATAAACTTGGAGAGAAATAATTGTGGCTATAAACGGTCCCCACTAAATGTCCTCCCCAAGGCCCACACCCTTTACAACTGATCCAGTCATCTCTTAGAGACTATGTACATTTCTAGGAAACCCTTAGAGACCAAAGCCTTCAAAACCTCAAAGAAATGAATCTCTCAGGGAGACTCTCAGGAGCAACAACAATGTGATTGGAGAGATTATTTTGGAAGGGAGAGGTCTGAAGTTTCCATGATCACATCACCAAGTCAGAAACTGATCCACCCACTTTGGGGAAAGACCTTGATCCCCTGTTTCCTGGTTCTTATCATTGTGCTATCCCTAACATTGTTGTCATCCTTCCAACCTTCAAAAAACAAATCCTGCCCCCATCTCAAGAACTAGGGGGCTATTTGCATAGCAAGAATTCAATCATTGCTTAGAGTATTATACATTCGTATCCTATGCATATGGTGCTGTCTATACTCACAAAATCACCAAGCTAATTTAAGCCCTCAACATCTCTTGCATAGGTTACTGCAACTTGGAAACCCAACTTCTATTCCCTTCTCTTTCCAATCTCTCCTCAATGCAGCTAGCTGCCAGAGTAATCCTCCCGAAGTACACCTTAAAATGTCACTCCCCTCTTCTATAACCATCTGGAGCTCCCTATTGTCTCCAAGATAAAATACAAACCTTGTGTACACGTGATTAACTTGTATAATTTAAAGTTGGATTCCAGTCCAGCTTTCCAGGATTTTTTTAATAGCTTTCCAGCTGTTTCATAAATAGCTAGCACTTATTTAATAGCTAGCTTTAAGTTTTGTAAAGCACTTTATGAATACTAATTCATTTTAGTTTTGTTCTCTTCACATATTCTCTGGCCCAACCAAACTTACTATTCTCTTACTATTCACAGCAGTTGGCCTGCCATCTCCCACCTCCAAACCTTTGCAAAGGCTTCCTTCCATGCTTGGAATACCTCACTTCTACCTTTTATGGTCTGTAGGTGATTAGATCAAATTTCAGCTCCTGTGCCATTTTCTAAGAAAAGCTCTCACTGATCCTCCTAATGTGAGTGCTTCTCCCTCTTCAAATTATCCTGTATGCTTTTATCTGTGTTCTACCCCCATTACCATAGAATGAGAATTCCTTGAGGGCAGGGACTGGTTTTTGGTGTTTTGTTTTGTTTTTTATCTTTTGTTTTTGCATCCTTCAAACCTAGCACAGTGCCTTGGATAAAATATTATCCTTCTGAAAATGAGGAAAACTCTCTCCCCAAGCAATATCCAACTCTGTTTTACAGTATTTCATAAGACAATAGTTGGAAGAATTGAGTGGCAATAAAAGAACCAAAGTACATGGTTTTCATTTATAGTTTTAGAATTATTAACTAAGGGGAACAGTGATAATGTGGGCACACCCTTGGGGAAGGTTTGATTTAATAAAATCTTATTGGTTTGGACTAGATCAGATAGTTAATAGGAAGTTGAAACAGAACATAAATTGGGAAGTAGTTGGAAAATTTGCTGCTGACCCATCCAAATTATATCCTACAGTACTGGATTGATCTACTTTGGGGCCTTTTATAATCTCTCGGCTCTAAACATTCTCACTTCTAGGATTCTGTAAGAACAAATACTGTCCTAAATTTTAGAAGACAAAAGAGTGGAGTCCTAGTAGAATTCCAGAATGCATTTTAAAGGGGTGGTTAATGAAGATTTAGAAAAGGAAGCTGTGATCACAAAAAGCCAGAAAGACTCCAAATCTAGAAGAGATCCTGCTAAGCTAAGCCAATTTTCCCCACAGACAGTATTACTAGACTACTAGATCAAGGGACTGCTGAAGATAACGTTTGCCCAAATTTTAGAAAAGCATTTGACTAAGCCTCTCATGATATTGTTGTGGACAGAGAGCGACTAGACAAGTATAGGTAGATTCTACAAGGACAGCACACACACACACACACACACACACACACACACACACACACACACACACACACAAATCACTCAGTTTGAAAGGAGGTTTCCAGAGGAATGACCTGGGGATCTGACCTTGGCTCCTTGCTGTTTAACATTTTCATAAATGATTTGTATAAAGACGTAAATAGCATGCTTATCACATTTGCTTATAAAATCAAGAGAGATAAGTATTCCAAAGGTTTTCCAGACTACCATAATAGATAAGGAATGAGATGACTGAGTGGGGATCCAAAAATCTAATCAGGTGAAAACTGATAGGGACACATTGAGGTTAAACAAATCAACTTTCAGATGGAAAAGTATGGCAAGAGAGCACTCAGAAAAAGATCTGGGTATCTTAGTGGACTGAAAACTCAATATGAGTTAGCAGTGTAATACAACAGTCAAAAAACCAATATGATTAGGGGCAGCACTTCAAGAGGCATAGTATCCAGAACTAGGAAAGTGATAGGACTTCTATGCCTGGTCACCGATCAGATCATATCTGGAATTCTTCATTCAATTCTAGGTGCCATGTTATTTGTTGTTGGGTTGGTTTTTTTTTTTTAATTTACTATATTGATTGATTTTGTCCTTATAACAGAGTTGTCTATAGAAATTAAAAAATAATCCATCCCCTCCTTCCTGGTCAAACCCTCCTTTATGATTTTTTTTTAAATTGTTAAATTAAAAATATCAAATATAGTAACCACAATTGACAATGTACACAACATTCTACCCTCCTAGTCCCCACCATTTTCTGCTGTGAAGATGGAGATGTGCCTCATTACATCACTTTGCTTTTTCAGGTACTTCATACTGAGCATCTTTTTCATAATCTCATTTCATTGTGGTCACAGTGTGTATTGTCCTTTTAGTTCTGTTCATTTCAGCCTTCAATCTTTCCGTGATTGCATGGGAGCTCATAGTGTGAAGGTCTCCACAGTGTCAGAAAAACTAAGAATTAGTATTCTAATTATCTCTTTGCTCTGGTATTCTTTGTCTCCCTTGAATCAATGACCTAGTCATGATACAGAGTGTTCTTAATCCCTGGAAGATTAATAGATTAATTGAGGGAGTAGCCTCAGTTTTACTGGATGATTTAGCTAGAACAAAGAGTATCTTTGTTTTCCTAGAAGAGAGATCTTCCTCAAGGGTGTGCCTGTATTACCATTGTTCCTTCTAATAAATAATTCAAAAACCATAAATAAAAACCATGTACTTTAGTTATTTTATTACTGCTGAATTTCTTCATCTCTAATTTTACAAAATATCATAAAACTGTTAGTTGTATATCACTTGAGGGAAAGGGTTTTCCCAATTTTCAAGAGGAAAGCTCTTAGTCAGAGCCTTTCTCTAAGTCAATATTTTGTATATTAATAAAAATGTGTCTCTAACAGATTTTAGCCAAATCTGCAAAGTGCATTGTTTTCCTTCCACATCTGAATCCCTCATATTCATAATTTCTTATTACATAATATTTCATTATATTCATGTACCATAATTTTTTTTAGTTTCCCCCCACAATCAATAGGTACCCACTTTATTTCTAGTTGTTTGTGTTTGGGATGAAAAATGACCCTCATCCTTAATTTAATAAAAAAACAAACACAGAGATCTCTTAGGATAAGAACAGGAGTTTATTCTCTTCCCCGGGAGAAGAGGGCAGTCTTCCCCATGACTCATCATGGAGGAGAGGAGTGTTACAAAAGGCAGTGCAAGAATTTATACCCTAATGCAGTCAAGCCCCCTTCCCGACTGTCTCCTCTCTCATTGGTTGAGAGGCAGACTTAAGTCTCAGCACCAAATTCTTCCCCAAATGGGAAATCACAGGGAAGCCCACCACTTTCTCAGTGTCTGAGAAATAGGTTGACAAAGAACAAGGATGCTGATTGACAGCAAGGAAAGGGGGGGCGGGGCGCATCCCAAAGCAAGGGAGGAGAAGTGAGCCTGGGGTGTCCCTGACTCCCACTGGCAGGGAGGAGGGGCCCACTGAGGCGAAAGCAAACAAAAGAAATGAAAGTGGGGATTGAAAAATTCCCGAAGAGGCTTGCTACTGATTGACAGCAGCAGTGGAAGAGGAAGAGGGAAATTAACAATCCCAAACTGCCTGAGAAGTTTTCACTCTCTCCATACATTTGCTACCACAGAGAATGCTTCCATGAATATATGTGTGTGTGTGTGTGTGTATATATATATATATATATATATATATATATATATATATATATACACATATATATATATACACACACATATATACATATGTATATTAGATCTTTTTCTTTGATTTCTTTGGGAAATACACGTAACATTAGAATCACAATACCAAAGATAGGAACCCTTTGGTTACTTTCTTACATTATCCCAAACTTCCACTCACAAGATACTAGTGTGTCTATCTTCAACAGCACTTCCAACATTGAATATTCCCATGGGCAGATGGGGGGAGGAGGAGTATCAACTTGCAGGGCATGAGAAAAAACACCAAAGTTGTTTTATTTTATATTTCTCTTACTATTAGTGACTTGGAACGGGTCTTCAAATGGTCCTTTATACTTTTCAATTCTTTTGAAAATTTCTCCTGTCTTTTAATTTTTTATCCACTAGGTAATGACTCTTAGGCTTAAAATTTTTGTGTTAAATCTACATATCCCTTGGATATCAGATTTTTATCACTGATATTTTGCGTAAAAAATTTTTCACTCCTTACACTTTTCTCTCCTATTTGCTTTGATTTTATTCATGTAAAAGCATCTTAATTTGATGTAATCAAAATTGTCGATTTTCTCCTCTATGATCTCAGCTAGCTCCTCTTTGGTTATAAATTCTCTTCCTAAGAATTCTTGACCAACCAAGGGGTAGAGATTATCACAAAAGATAACTCCAATTACATGAAATTTCAAAACTTTTGCATGCAACCAGAATAAGAAGAGAAGCAGTCAATAGGGGAAACATTTTTACATTGTCTTATAAAGATTTGCTGTCCAAAATACATAGGAAACAGTTCTCAAAAGAACTGCAGGCTGTTAACCACAAAATAATAATAGAAAGACACATCAAAATAGCTTTCACCTTATTATCTCTCAGATTAGCAATAATCACAAAAGATGGGAATAGTCTATGTTAGAGGGGCTGTCGGTTAAGCTGTGAATTGTTCTAAACATTCTGCAAATTTTTTTGGAATTTGCTAGAAAAGGGTCTAAAATATCTATACCCATTGACCCAGAAGTCCCACTGTCAGGCCAAAGAGATCAAAGATAGAAAATTGCAAACAAGAATACTCATGGCTACATTTTTTTTCAGTAATGAAGAACTAGAAACAAAGTAGAAGCCCATTGATGGAATGATAACTAAACAAAATGTGGTCCACGAGTGTGATAGAGTATCACTGAGCCAGAAGAAACAATGAATATGAGGAATACAGAGAAGCATGGTATGATTTATATGAACCAATGCAAACTGACAAGAAAGCAGAACCAGGAAAACAATAAACATAATGACTACAGCAATGCAAATGAAAAGAACAAAAATTAAGCCCCAAGGAATACTTTGTAATTGCAACGTTGTTGTTATACAGATACATAATTATCTGTCTCTGAGTCCTAATAGCCGCTGAAGGAGATAAGAGACCAAACTGTTCTCCTTTCTTTGAAGACCTCAGAAGGTATGAATGTGGAATACTGACTATACTATTGGAATTGGCTGATGGGTTGGTTAATTCTACGGGGCGGCTTTTTTTTCTCTTTCTTTTTCATTCTTCAATCAAGTGATAAACATTTATTAAGCACTTACTGTATACCAGTCACTGTGCTAAGTACTAGGGATACAAAAAGAGGGAAAAGACTTATCCCTGCCCTCAAGGTGTTTACAACCTAAAGGGGGAGACAACACGCAGACAAATATGTAACAGAGCAAACTATATACAGTAGAAACAGGAAATCATCAAAAGAGGGAAGGCACAAGAATTTAGAGGGTTTGGGGAAGGCTTCCCTTAGAGGGTGAGATTTAGTTGGGACTTAAAGAAGGAGAAGGAGGTCAGGAGTCAGAGCAAAGAAGGGAGAGCATTTCAGGCATGGAAGATAGCTAGGGAAATGAAATCTTCCCTCAAGGAGAACAGTTATGTTGTGAGTTGAAAGTCATATAAAACATAGGCTATTAATAATTTTTTTAAAAAAAGGAATCCTTCCCCTAATCATAATTATGAAAGAGCTTTCTTCATCCTCTTTTGAGGCTTAAGGTTGCTGGCCTATTTTAGTGGGTACAATATTTTAGAAAGGATTTTAGTAAGCTGGAGAATATCCAGAAAAGAAGGACTGAAATAATGGCAAAGGGACTCAAGATCATGCTATGGGAGAACTGTTTGAGAATAGGATATTTAGCCTACAGAAGGCTCAGATGAGACATGAGAGGTGGGTGTGGAACATAGAGTGGATTTGCTCTGTTTGGTCACCAGAGGGAGCCAGCGTGGCATAAGTAGAGACAGTTGGCTTAGAAGGAGAGATATAAGAACGGTGAAGGGCTGTGAAGGGACTGGTTCTCTTGACCTCAGAGGACAGAAGTGGGAACGTTGGGTAGAAATTGCAAAGAAGCCAGCTTTGGCTAGTTGTCCAAAATAACTTCTTAGCCAGCATTGGAATGCGCCGCCTTGGGAGGTGCCGGGTTCCACTTCCTTGGAGGTTCTTAAGCTGAAGGGAAAAGAATACTTGGCAGGAATCTTGAAAGTATGCATTCCTTTTGTGTATGGATCAGGTTAGAAGCTGGTGTCATTAGGTGGCATCATCATGCACAGTGCACTGGGCTTGGAATCAGGAAGACTCATCATCCTGAGTTCAAATGTGATGCTTACTAACTATGTGACCTGGACAAGTCACTTAACCCTGTTTGTCTCACTTTTCTCAGCCTTAAAATGAGCTGGAAAAGGAAATGACAAACTGTTCCAATATTTCTGCCAAGAAAACCCCAGATGGACTCACCAAGAGTAGGACACAACTGAACAATGGCAGCAAAATAGAAGGCTTCTGAGTTCCTTTCTAACTCTGAAATTCTTTGATTCTGTGAAGGCAAGGATCTTGGGTTGGAATCCCAGCTCTACTGCTTGCTATCTGTGTGATCTTGGGCTAGTCACTTAATCTCTGTGCTTCTACTTCCTCATCTGTAAAATAAGAGGATTGGACTGGAAGACATCTTGTTTTCCTCCTATGTTACCCTACAGGAGTAGCAAAGAGTGGAACTCATAAAGAGAAACATTTAGGTTTGATGTAAAGCAAGCTTTAACAATTAGGGCTATTCAAAACTGGAGTGGGCTACACAGTAAGGTAGATGGCTCCCCCTCATTAAGAAGACCAGATAACCATTTTTCTTTTCTTTTTTTAATAATTAATTTATTTTTAGTTTTCAACACTCACTTCCATAAGATTCTCCCCTTCCTTCTCATCCCCCCTCACCAAGACAGCATGTAAACTGATACAGGCTCTACTTAGGCGTTCATATTAAACATTTTCACATTGGTCATGATGTAAAGAAGAATTAGAACTAATTGGAGGAACCACAAAAAAGGAGAAATGAAACAAGAAAAGAAAAGGAGAACAAAGAGTACATTTCCATCTGCATTCAGGCTCCAAAGTTCTTTCTCTGGACGTGGATGCGTTTCCCATCATGAGTCTTTTGGAATTGTCTGAGACAATTGTATTGCTGAGAAGAGCTAAGTATATCAAAACCAATGATCACACAATATTGCTGTTAGTGTGGACAATATTCTCCTGGTCCTGCTCCCCTCACTCAGCATCAGTTCATGTAAAACTTTCCAGATTTTTCTGAAATTTGCCTGCTCATCATTTACTATAGCACAATAGTATTCCATTATCATATACCACAACTTACTCAGCCATTCCCCAATTGATGGACATCCTCTCAATTTCCAGTTCTTGGCCACCACAAAAAGAGCTGCTATACATATTTTTGTACATATGGGTCCTTTTCCCATTTTTATGATCTCTTTAGGATACAGACCTAGAAGTGGTATCAGATGCCACTTTTCATTGATGGGGCCAAACATTTTCTGTTCAGCTGAGGGTTGAGGTAGGTGGTCACTGAGGTCCTGTCCATCTCTGAGAGCCTACCATTCTGTTTATTCATGGTCCTCCATCCTTGGATTCTTTGCTCTCTTGCCCTTCCCCTGCCCCAAAATCTGAATTACCTCCAGGATTTGCCATTTCTGATCCCAACTATGGAAAACTGTTAGAAGAGTTCAGAAGATTTTGGGCAAGTCACTTAATCTCCCTAGGCCTCAGTTTCCTAATCTGTAAAATAAAGGATTTGGACTAGATGGTTTCTGAGCTTTCAACTCTAGATCTATAAACTATGACCCCCAGATCTACCATATTTCTCATGATCTAACCTTAACTAAGTCTTCCCCACTGCACAGAAATATGTTTATTCAGTTCTTCTTAACTCTGAGTGAAGAGAAAAATGCTCTCCCCTCTCCTACATCCCACACCTTCCCAAGTTGCTTTCTGCTTTACTCAGACTAAGAATACCTTGTTGCTCTGTATAAGAGACAATGAAAATAGCAGAGAAACCTTGAGCCCCAGTCCCTTGCCTCAGAATGTTATCTTTTATTTTACGTGAAGATTAATCTAGACCTTATGACCTTTGGAAGGTCAGAAAGCCGAGCTTGCTGAAAGTCTAGGGAGTCCAAGAGTTCAGTCCCCTCAGGGTTTTACAGTCAGCCCAGCATCCATGCCCTATTTGACTAAGAAGTTGGTGGGATCAATGCTATGTAGAAACTGTGCTAAATTTGAGCCCATTCTCCCTAGAGACCAAGGTGGTATAAGGGAGAGTGTTCCCCCAATGAGCTGGGAAGAAATATTCATACTTTGGTTCTATCTTTTCAAAATAAATATTTCTTTGTACTGGTAACAAATAAATATTCCTTTGTAATTTCTTTGCTAATAAATGTAAATTGGTTAAATGGGTGCAGTGGAGGATATGGAAGTGTTTAGCAGAGTCTGGCACATAGTAGGTGCTTAATAAATATTTATTGACTAACTGGAATTGAGGCACTGATCAGTCATAATTGGTGGATGCTGGGGAGAGCAAAATCGGTAAGGGCTCAAGAAGATGGCATTAGAGAAGAGATTCCCCAACCCACTCAGAGTCCCCCTAGAGACCTGCTGGGGAGATGTAACACCTGGCTCTGGTGGAGTGTACTTGCTATACATGTGTGATTCCCCAGACCAAAATCCCTCCTTGGCTACCACTTCCCTATATCTCCCTGGGTTAGAATGTGAGATCCATAAGGGAAGAAGTGGTCTCACTCTTATATTTACATCCCCGGGGCTTAGCACAGTACTTGCCCCATAGTAAGCCTTTGATAAGGGTTTTTCATTCATTTATTCATTCATTTGTGCTAGAGAAGGGAGAGGGGACAAAAGAGGTAAATGGAATGGCGTTTCCTCTCACCCCCAGGTTCCTTCACTCCATCCCCAAGGGATCTATGCAAAAGAAAAAAAAAAGGCAAAAGAAAGCTTCTGAGAGTGAAAAATCATCTTATGTAAATGGCTCTCCATACTCACACTCTTGGCTGCAGGCCCCAATAGCAAAGCTAGGAGCTCCTCATAGCACATTCCCATGCCCTCCAAGAGGCTGCTTTATCTCCTATCCTTCTACTGCAGAGTGTCTCCCAATAAGACAAAGCAAAGATGAATGAGACTCAGGAGAAAGGGGAGTGGGGCTTGAGAAGGAGAGAGGCCTCGGTGTGATTGATTCTCCACCTAGATCTGTCCTCTTTCCTTCTCCAGACGGTTTCTGGGAAGCCTCCTGAAAAGGGAGTTGGTCTGAGAGCTTATTTCATTCCTGAGACCTGCTGAGCAGACTTTAGGGAGAAAAAACAAATGGTGGTCAAGCTCTCCCTGCTGCCAACCCCCTTCCCCAGGGGCCAGGCAGCCTATCGAGCCATAGAGGACAGATTCCTAAGTTGGAGAGATTTCAGAAAAAGTCTGAACTTGGATAGGGGGAAAAATTACATCTTTTTTTTGATAGAATTGGCTTTCTTTGTAATGTTATGTTTTATTTTATGCATTTAAAAGCATTATTCTGAGTAGGGGTCCATAGGCTTCAGAAGTCTGCTGCCAAAGGGGTTCTTGCCACACATAAAAGGTCTGAACATCTGCCTTAGAGCTATCAAATGGTGAAGAGCTGGAAAGAGCCATAAAGATCACCTAATCCAACTACCTCATTTTACAGAGTGGGAAACTGAGGCCCAGAGAAGGAAAGGGATTTGTCCAAGATCATGCAGTCAGTCAGTGGTGGATCAGTAGCTAAAACCCAGAAACATTTGTTCAACGCCTATTGTAGGAAAGATGCTGTCCAAGGTTTTGGGGGACACAAACACCAAAATAGAGGGCTTTGCCCTAGACTCCACTGAAGACTCTAGAGCCAGGTAGTGAGAGAGTCAAACCTATTACTTAGGAAGCTAACCATCTGATAACACTTTGGTTTGTTTGTTAGCTTCTCACTCACCTAGATTCTGCCAGCACCTCAGCTTCAACAGAGACCTCAGCACCAAGCTAGTCCAAGGCCCTAAAGAAGAGAATCTCCACAAGCTATCCCAAGGACAAGCTATGCAATAAATTTGTCCAAAGAGTTCCTCAATAAGGTATTTTGTCAATCACCAAATCTTAAGTGAATGGCAATAATACAGTTGAACCAGAAACTCTCTTACCACCATGATTATCCAACCCTCACTTGGGGAGGCAACATAGTGGATTGGACAGAGAGTGCTGAGTTTAGCATCAAAGGACTGGAGCTTGAATTCTGCCTCTGATAGCTACTATTCAGGTGTGACATTGGGCTTTTCATTCACCAGAGTCACAATTTCCTCCTGTGTAAATAATGAGGCAGCTATGTGGTGCAGTGGATAAAACCTCTGGAGTCAGAAAGACTCATCTTCCTGAGTTCAAATCTGGTCTCAGACACTTACTAGCTGTGTGACCCTAGACAGTCACTTAATCCTGTTTGCCTCAGTTTCCTCATCTGTCAAATGAGCCGGAGAAGGCAATGGCAAACCACTCCAATATCTCTGCCAAGAAAACCCCAAATGGGGTCATGAAGAAACAGACATAGCTGGAAAATGATGAGGCTAGACTGGATGGCCTCTGAAGTCCCTTATAACTCTATACCTAAGACCCTATGAGCCTATGAGTTTACTATGACATTGAGCAAGTAAAATAATGGAATTGAATATGGAGGCTTCTGAGTCACCTTCCATCTCTAGATACCATCATTCTATGAACTACATAATAGGATAGCTGATCCTGGTCTTGGACAGTTCCCATTATGAGAAAGTTTTCCTAAAACAGAAGCCTAAACAAAAAAACAGAAGCCTAAATTTGACCTTGTATGACTTCTACACTTTGTTCCTAGTTCCACCCTCCAGGGTCAAGTAGAACAACATTAATCCCATGTGTATATGACAGTTTTTCCAATACTCGGAGGCTTTGATGGTGAGCTGGCGAACACATGGACCCCTGGAAGTAGATCAGCTTGACTCAGCTCCATACATGCAGAGTATATGGCAGGAGGGCTTCACGAACACTCCTATTATGCCTAAATTCAGCAAATCTCCCCTTCCTACAGCTCAGCTTGTAGAATCTTCAAGCTCATGCTCCTTCCAAATCAATAGTACCCAACTACTACTGTCTAAAATTTTCTACCACTTCTTTTAGACTCAGGTTCATGATTCAAGTCTGAGCCTTCCATGCTTCCCCAAGGTAGGAGGCAAGACATACTGTGCCATCCTGCCCTAGGAGTTGCCAGAGCTGGGGAGTCAGGGAACCTGGAGTCTAGTACTACCATCTGCCACCAAAGCCTGCAATGTGATTGAGAAAATGGTAAAGTAATTTTCCCTCTCTGGATTATTTCCTCCTCTAAAGTACAGAAGCTAGGACTAGAATCATAAACTGTTAGAGGTAGGAGGGGGCTTAGAGATCACCTGGTACAATTGCCTCCTTTTAATAAAGAGGAGTGATTTTCCCAAAGTCTTATGTTAATGCTTTTATTAGTCTGTGATTTCACCTATGTGAGTACTTTCTCCAGTTCAGAGATCAAGGAGCCCATTCATGCCTTCTCACCCAGTGCCACTGGTCCATGTCCTCCCCTACATCCCCCATAGGGGATCCACCCAGTTTTCAAGCTTGCCTTCCTCTAGATGGAGCCACTTTGGTATAGTAGTTTAGAGCAATAGGATCAAAATAGAAAGCTGCATGTTGACTTAGAAAACCACAAGTTAACACTATCTATGTTTTATTGTATTTTTATTTATTTTGTTCCACGTTTCCCAATTCCATTTTAGTCTGGTCCAGATGCTCTGAGGAGTTTTGACACACCCAGATGGATGGCAGGAAGACCTGAATTTACATCTTGCCTCTGATGCCTATGACATTTACAACCATGACCCAGGGTCAGTTTCCTCATCTATAAAAAGGGGAGGGGTGGGCTTGATAACTTCTAAAGCTCCTCCTGGCTCTAAATTTATGGTCCTATGATCTCACTAGATGGAATGTAAACCCTCTTCATAAAGAAAATTGTTTCATTCCTGTCTTTGTTTCTCCAATGCCTAGCATGGTCCCTGGTTCATAATAGGAATGTTTATCAAGTGATTCACCTAGATTCAAATCCTACCTGTGATATTTCCTATACAATGACCTTGGACAAAAGGGTTGATGTTGTTGTTGTTCATCTTTCTTCATTTTCAAAGAGGACCAATGACATCACAGGGGTGATGTCTTGACTTGCACGTGAACTGGATTTAAGTGGATGCTTCTGAGGTTCCTTCCAGCTCTCCATTGATGGTCCCAGGATCTCTTGGCCTTAGGTGGTGGATTTGTATTGCCTAAGATCATTCTGGGGAGACTTCTGTGACTTCATTAGCCTCAGGGAAGTTTCCAGGAGGAAATTCCTTCTGCCAATACAGATCTGAGCCTGCTCTGCCACATTTCATCTTCTGCAATTTTCCAGGGCACTGAGGGGATGATGTGCCCAGAGTCATATGGCTACTACCTCTCAGATGCAAAACTGGAAGCCATTTCTTCCTGACTCAGAGGCCAGTTGTCCATTTGCTTCAGCCCACTGCCTCTCCTACAAAATATACACAGAGTAAACACAAAGTGTTTGTACCATGTAGACTGTAACCAATATACACACACTGCTTGTACAAAATACTTGTGCTCCTCAAGCCTCTTGGGTTTAATAATTACAAGTGGCTTACCAGTCCCACCTTATGAACTAGATAGTATAAGCATTATTATGCCTATTGCAAAGATAAGGAAATGAATAGAGATTAGGTGACTTGCCCAAGGTCTCAAAGGCAAAACTGCCTCAACCTTGGTTTAGACCATCTCAGAGGTCCTTCCTACCCAGACTTTCTTTGATCACACACAGGCAGCAAGCTGACCTTCCAAAAGCTTCTGTTGTTATCCCCATGCTTCCCACAGACTCCTTCCCATTTTTCCCCCAGTCTGTGGGTGAGAAAAGTAAGAGTGGACAAGGACTAAGGAAGAGGGCCCTTAGTTCCTTAGGGTCTATATCATTGAGCAAGGGAGCTCAGCTAGGAGAGGATCAAGGGGTGGCCTAGGAACCACATGTGTGGTGGCTTTCTAGGGGGTCCTCAGGGACTGCCCTCCCAACCCAGGCTCTTTCTGGGCTGGCCATGTACAGGAGCAACAACTCCAGGTCAGTTAAGAACACAACCAACCATCTCTCCTCACCATTTGACACAGCCTCTCACCACTCTCTTGCCCTTCCTGTCTCTCCTCCCTTACTACCATTCTTCTCTTCCTCTCCCTCTTGGTCTCAACCCTCCTCCCTCCTCTCCCTACCCTTCCCCTTGCCCTACTCCTGTCTCCCTCCTCTCTCTTTTGATTCATCCAGCTGCTGCTCTCACAACAGTTCTGTCTCCTGTATAGCTCTTTAGATGCTGCCTATGGTGGCAAGGGGGATAATAGGACAGTGACCTGGAGGGGTTCAGAGACATTAGGTGGTCACTTGTTGGGGGTGGTATGGAGGTCTTTGTTGGAGTAGATGGTGGCCTCTGAGGTCCTTTTATAATCCAAGCTTCTGTGAAGGTCTTCTGCCCCTTAAGAATTTCCCCAGCTGAACCCTGGAATTCCACCATTGGATATCCATTGTGGGGTATAGGGTGGGGTTCGACCATGCCATCTCTCCTTTCCTTTTTAAAATGGTGGAGGTCCCTCAAATTGCGTTATACATTTGAAGCCTGAGAACTCACTCAGGTGAATGAGATTTTCAGATAACTTCCACTTTACAACTGGGAACAGAGATGCCACAGGATAAAGGTAATGGAATGGAGTGGGGGAAGAGAAGAGAAAGAAACCCAAAGTCAGGGAAAGAGGCAACCAGATATAGACTCAGAGCCAGAGGACCTGGATTCAAATACTGGTTCTAATATGTACTGCTCCCACACACACACACATACACAGAGTGTATGCTCCTTGAGGGCAGGAACTGCTTTTTATTTTGTCTGTTTGCCCAGCACACAACTTACACATGCTGAGCACTTAATATTGACTTGAACGAACTAACTTGACCCTTCACCCAACACCCATGCAGTAGGTCTGCACCTCTAGGATGAGGGACCAACAAGGGGAAGGAGTTGAGTTCCCAATTGCTGTCTCTAGGTGCTGACGGAGGGTGCCCAGAAATACAGAGAGCCCACCCAGTCAGAATTCCAGCTGTCTCCAAGCCATGAGCACTGACCTGCAGGATATCCTGCCTCAGCTTAGACTAGTCCTCAGAAACAGAATGAAAGGAGGTTACACAACCATGGTCTTGGTGTAGCAGATGAAGTTCACCCGCTAGAGCACCAGCTTTCTCCACATTCACAAGCATCCTGTATTCCCACAATCAGTGTCAGGGACCCGTCATATCCTAAAAATATGTCAGGTGTCAAAAGTGGATATAGGCTGTGAGTTCTTGATGGCATGGGAAGCAGAGAATGTCATCCTGTAGGAACAGAGTAGAATTTCCTGTGTACCATTCTCCCTATGTCCTACTGGATTGGAAATTGTGGGTACTCAAGCAGTAGAGGATTTCCGTATTCAAAATTAGGTTTGAGGAACTGCCTCCTGAATGTTACAACTTTTTCATGGTCAACTCTGCACATTAGAACAGGAGGGGTGGCATCAGCAGCCACTTAAAAGCCTTCAAAAGGGCATTCTTTGATATCTGAGCCAGTAATCCTATACTCAAAATATACTTTCCAAGGTATGCATGCTTGAGATCTGTATCAAATCTAGCTTGAGTTCATTTAGGAAAGTTAAAGATTCTTAGATAAATCATTCCCCCTCTCTGGGCTTTATATAAGTATGGAGATGGGTTGCACAGGACAAATATTTGAGTTTGAGGTCATGAGAAGGAGAGGAGGGGAAATGTGAGGCCCCAAGGCAGTGAACTGGAAGGTAGTGGATAAGGAGAGTGGGAGGGGTGAAGGGAGGACACATAATCACAAGTGTAGATATTGAACCAGAATAGAGTAGAGAGAGGGCTAGGTAAAGAATTCCAAGTTCTACCAGGCTGGACTGGAGCTTGGAAAGACATGGAGCTGGACCTGGCTGTAGAGGATGAAGGAGGGGCTCAAGGTCCAAGTGGGCACAACAGCTGAGCCAGGATACCAACTCCCATCAACCCACTCAACTCTCAAGGACACAGCTGTTCCTTCTCACCAATCTGGTGGAGGCTGACCATTGAATACTGAAGTCTGGTCCCAGCAAGGAGATAAAATGAGGGGCTACCTCCAGCTCCTTCTCCTGTCTTTCTCCTGGCCCCAAACTCATCCTCTGAGGTGCCACCTTCTCCTGCATCCAGTAAGGCTGGACCAGAGTGGAAGAACACATCCAGCCTCACAGATCTTGGGCCTCAAGTGGGATCTCCATCACCCAGGTTTGGAGCAATCAAGGTTCAAGTTATTCTGGTGTTTGGGAGAACAGAGTCCCCTCAGCTCTGAAGGGAGAGTGTGCACCTTAGCTCCTTCAGAGCTCTCTCTCTGGGCCTTCCTCAGCTTTCTGATTCTTTTTCTCTGACTCTTCTCCACCCCCATATCTGCCTTACTCTTGATTCTCCTGTTTTCCCCTCTGACCCTCTCCTCTTGTCACCACCTTGAGGTCAAGTGTATGTTCCCTCTGTTCAGAGCCTGTCTATGCCAGGGCCTGCCCAATGGTTCCACAATGACCAACCCCAAGATTTCACAGCCAGTATCTAAAACTTCTTGCCTTAGAAACCATTCCCTCTCCCCACCTCACTCCTCAAACACTCAAAAGGCCCTGGGGACCTCAGTCCTGAGGATCTTTCCCACAGGGAGACCTAACCAGCCTCTGGGGTGAGTCTGAAAGGTCTGTAACTCTGGAAGGAGAAGGAGGTAGGTGAGAGGGTAGATGGAGCTCCACTAGGAGGGAAGACAGAAATTCAGAGCCTGGTCCTGTTACCCTTCAGATCACAATGTCACAATCCTTTGATTCAGAGTGGACACCATAACCAGGGTTTCAGATTTTATTGAATAAAGCTATTTTTCCAGCCCCTCCACCAGCATTAGCTGAGCTCTCTCTCACCTCCGCCATCTCCACTGCCAGTGGGAGAAGTGGGTGGTTAGACCAGGTTGGGTTCTGGACCCCAATGCAGGGGCTCTGCAGGGGTCACTCCCTTCACTCTGCATCTGGCTTTGAATCTGTCTGTTGACCACCTCCTGCATGTCATCCTGGGGAAGAGAGGGAGACAATAGGATGGGTAAAAGGTCTGCCCAGGGGCAGTGGCACAAAGTCCTGGTCTGGGGGCACTCTGGAGTGAAGCAGCCACCCCTGCCCTAGCTTCCACCCTCCTCCCCCCCTCCACACACACACACAGTCATACACACAGGCCCTCAGCCTCCCCCTCTCCTACCTTCCAGGCCTCCACCTCTTCCACCAGCCTCAGTTTCTCCTTCACCACCTGCAGTAGCTGCTTCTCCAAAGCTTGGAGTTTGGCTCTACAGATGTGCAGTTCAGCTTCTACGGCCAGCTTCCTTTAGGGGAGGGGGAAAAGGCGAGATGTCAGCCCCATCCTAGTGCTGAGGACTTTTCTCTCAGGCTGGGGCTGGGGGAGGCTGGGGGCAGTTCGGCCATGGAGCCACCATTCAGACAGAAGGTCTACAGTATACAGTGACAGGTGCAGCCTGAGAGTTCACCTCACCCACCCACTTTGTTTTACAAATAGGGAAACCAAAGCCCAGAGGAAGTTATTTCCCTTAAACATCTTTCACTTTCCCAAGTGAGTTTCAAACTGGATTGGATACAGAACGTCCAGATAGAAATCTCGAAAATCCAATCCCAAACAACTGAATTTTTTCATTTTCATCTGAATGGGAAGCAAATGGAAGGAACTGCAATCATTTCTAGTCATAGTTTCTCTGGGAAAAGGAACTTTGAAAATAGAGGAGGATGTCTTCTAAAGTCTCACTGGCAGGCAGATGAGAACACCTCCAGTCTTGGGCCTGGGAGGGAATCGAGAGAGGGGGTTGTTCAGAAAGACAAGAACATTTTTTATCTTGTAGGTGCACAGCTCTTTAGCTGTTGGCTCCCCCCTCCAAAGCCCACCAGGGCTCACTGCCACTGGCCCTTCCCCCCCTTACTTGGCTATGGCGTCATCACGTTCTTGGGTGACCTGCTCCAGAGCAGTCTTTGCCTCAGTTTCCCCCAGGGCTCTGGCCTCCAGCAGTTGTTGGCTTAGCTGCAAGGGAATGAGAGATGGGGTTAGGATATGGGAGTAATACGGGAGGGTGAGGGTAGAAACAGCCAGAAGGGTCCAAGGAAGGGAGTAAGGGAACTTCTTACCCGGCTCTGCCCTGGGGTCTTCCTGTCTTCTGGTGGTCCTGTGTGACCCACCAGCCTGGCGTCTTTCTGTTCCCTCGGTGTCTGTCTGGGAGCTGAGCTGGTTTCTAGGCGAGGGGTGTTGTCACCATGACCCTGTCCCTCCCATTCCAGCTTTCTTCCTGGAATTTCCCTGGGGGAGGGGGAGACTTCCTTAAGCCATCTTCCACTCCCCCTACTTCCTAGATCCTGGGTGTCATTGCAGCCCTGCCTCAAGGGAAAGAATACTTACCTTCCTATGAGTCAAGGCTAACTTAGGGGGAGACCTCCCAGGACCTGAGGTTCCTGCTTTCAGGGTGGGGCTGAGGAAATACAAGGTCCTTTGACCCTGACTTCCTGGTAGAGTCACTAGAGCCCCACCCCTGCCCTCTCCCCTAGCACTACTCCACCCCAGTCTAGGCCAGGGCCCAGGGCTGGCACCCCACCGGTCCCTTTACGGTCTCTCCTCCTCAGCCCCTAGACACACACCTTGTCCCATTCATTCAGCTCTCAGCTAATGTTCCTCTTAGGGTTAAACCAGAAAGCCCAAGCCCAACACCAAGCAAACAGATCTCTAAAGTGGAATTTCAGGTTGCTTGGAGGGAAGAGAAGAGAATGTTGTGAGAAGCAAGGCCAACACTGTGCTCTTCATATGATCAAATGGACACCCGCTTGGGATCCTGGGAGTAAGATCAGATTTACCATACCCTGACCCTGAGAACTGTGTCTGCACCTAGACCTTGCCCCTCTCTCAGGGTCCTTAGGGCTCAGTTTCCTTTGGATGACTTCTGAACGCTTCCAGCTGTAAATCCTGTACATAATCCTAAATCACCAAACCTCTCTGGGCCTCAGTTTCCCCATCTTTGGATAGACGGTCACTGAGGACCCTTCAAGCTCTAGAGCTAGAATCCTACGGTCTCTTCTCAGGCTTTCAGAATGAAGAACCAACATGGGATTTAGGGCCAGAAGAGATTCTAGAAGGTCATCCAATCTAGCCCACTCATACAGAGGACAGAGGAAACAAGTGCCCAGGGCCACTCAGACAGAAAACGGAAGAGTTGGGCTTGGAAGCCCTCACATACCAGACCTAGCACTGTTTCCACCTCTCCCCGGCCCCCCAGGCAAGACTTGTTCCCTTCAGTCTCTAATCTTTACTGGCCCTCTAAGCTCTCAGTCACCTGAGGCCACAGGAAGACGTTAACAAAACTGGCCAAAGATAACAGGGAAAGTTTGCCTGACTGTGTGGCCCCTCCGTAACTGGCAAAAGTTGCCGCAGGTATGGCCATAGTCCGATGCCTTCGGGATCTGGTGGCAGGATCTTCCAGGACAGACCTGAGAATGAAATTCTCCAACCCAAAGAAGAGTGTTCTTCTAGAGCAGTGGGAAGGGGAGAGGGTGAGCATCTGTTTTTTAAAAAGGATGTCTCTTTTGAAGAAAAAGACACACTGGAGAAAAGGAGGAGGGAGGGAGGCTAGAGGTATACCTGCTACCAGAATGTAGAAAGGTAGAAAACCCACCTGTCAGTCCTTCTTCTAAACCAAATTTGGGGTGGTTTTTCCAAGGGACAGCTGTGATGCTGTGAGCTGAGTATGAGAGAGGCTTCATCCCTGATTGGCTGAGAGATCTCTGAGTCTATAGCATCATCCTGTATAGGCACAAGGGGCAAATGCTTAGGAAGTGGTGGAGGGAGGCAACTGTGAGCTTCCTGGTACCACAGACAAGTGGAGAAACCAGTACAAGTATGTCTCTCGAATCCAGTACCTGCTAAGAGCAGCTGTCACCCTGATGAGATCATTCTGTCCCTTTTTGGTTGACCTAAGATCAAAACTCTCTCAGAGAAAGAGCTTATTTACTACCGTGCATTCCTTCACCTCCTAAATAGCCAGTATTTAGTGGGAAGGAGCCAAGCTGATGAGGAGAGAACTGTTCCTATTCCCCTTAAGAGCAATCAGAGAAAGTGGCTTTTATCCTGAACTCCTTATTGTAACCCTAAACTACAGATATTTGATGTGCAGTAGATAGATGTAATTATAGCCTGGTACCCCTTTTGGAGAGAGGAGAGTCCAGAAGAGACCATCCAGCCTCAGGGATGCTGTATCCTCTTGTTATTCCCCAAATAGGGAACTAGCCACGGGCATGGTGCCCTTCTGCTCTCCACAAAAGGGCAAATTTCAGTCTCTATCAGAAATGAAGGGAGCCAGATGTCAGATCATATCTCTCTACCTGTGCCCCATTCAAGCCATGAGATTTTTATACTGAATGTCCACATCCCTTATATTCTATGTGGGTATAGGACTTTATGATTTATGCAGGAATGGAAGCAAGAGTGGGTGAGCTTGGAAGTTCGTGCACTGTGTGTCCAGCCAGTGAGGTGCCTCCCCACAGGCTCTTTGTCCCAAAAGGCAGGTGCTCTCTCACAGGTCCACTCCTACAAATGACTAAGACTGAAGGTTTGAACCAAGGAGCAAATTGGGTGAGTGCTGGCATGAGAACAACTCCTGGTCAGCTTATACTCCAAGCCCTAGCCCAGGTGTCCTAATGGCTTCTTAAATATCCAACAAGGAAAGATCACCGTGCTGGCAAGAAATAAGCCAGGAGTCACTGCTGGTGCCAGAGCCACCAGGAACAATGAGAAATCTTCCTTCCTCCAGTTTTCTAGGAACCTGGCTGAAATTGACCTGAAAGTGACCAGTGACCCAGTGACCAGTGATCTTGCAGATAGGTTTTCACCCATCAGGTGTTTTTTATGGCTGCTGCAGAATGAATTACTTCTAAGGGGATGAATTCCAGATGTGGTCAGTCCTTACAGTAGGGCCACTATCCAGCAGAATTCCCCCCTTCTGACAACACAGATTGGGCTCCATTTTCCCCTAAAGGCAACAAAGCTGTCTCCAGGACCTGAATGATCCCAGAGGACAGTGGGTTGAGTCATGCCCCACTTGGCAGATTCCTGGTAGCCTCTGGCCACACTGATGAGGCTTCCTGGTCACCTAAGGTCACGTGTGGTCAGACCATAAGGAGTCCCACACATGTGTTCAGACTTGGAGGATGCCCCAAGACCATGTGAATCACCACATCCTGCCCTGCTGACCAGATGCCCCTCTGGCTACCTCTACCGAGCTAAGTGTTGGAACAACCTTGCTGAATGTCCTTTCCATGCTATCCTCCATTCCTAAGCTGACCAGGTGCCCTCTTGAGTCAGGACTGCCCTTAACAACACGTCGTGAAGTTAAGCTGCTACTTGGGGCTGTTCTTTGTGATTTTTCATGTTCTTCCCATAATTCTGTGGTGTAGGCAGGGCAAGGATTAGTATCCCCGTTTTACAGACAAGAAAATTTAAGCAGCTATAGCCATAGTCTAGTATCTTTGTGATCCAATGGCTGGATCTTCCAGTATAGATCTGAGAGGCAAAGTGAGTTGCCCAGGGTTTATGTAACTGAAAAAATCAGCATTTGAACCCAGTCCCTCCAGATGCCAAACCCAGAGAGTTTCCCATTATTGGGAGCTATGTGTGTCCCCCTTCCTCAGGACCAGTAGCCAACCATTATATAACCTGTTAACCTATCAGCCCATCGGTTTGTGACTAGCTACCTACACTGAGATCCTTACAGAGGAAAGGAAAGTTCTAATGCTCACAGCAGAATTTCTGCTTCAGCCAAGAGAGTGTCGGGATGAGAGGCAGGAAGAGCTCTGAGTTCAAATCCAGCCTCAGACATCTACTAGCTAAATGATTCTGGGCCAGTCACTTCACCTCTGTTCCCCCGAGTTTCCTCGTCTGTAAAATGGGAATGTTAATAATTGGGACCGGCACATAGGAAGTACTTATTATAAATGTTATATTATATCATAACATAATGTTATGATATAATATAATAATATAAATGTTACATTATTATAATAATATAAATGTTGTATTATATTATATTAAGTAAGCAAGGTCAGGAAAACAGTATACACCATGACTAGAATAACATAAACAGAAAGAGTAACAGCAAAACAATGCCGCCCGAGTGCTATAAAAGTATAATGGCCAAATCAGACCCTGACAGAGATCCTTCCTTACAAAGGTGGGGTGCTATGGGTGTACAATACTGCATGCATACAGTGGGCGCTAGGCTGATATGTCTTAGTTTCACTGAGAAGACATTTGTTCCTCCTTTTTAAATTCTTCACTCTAAGGCAGGGATTTTTACCCTTTTTTATGAGTCATGGGCCCCTTTGACAGTCCTGTGAAGCTTATGGACCCCTTCTCAAAATGCTTTTCTTAAATACATAAAATAAAACACAATACATTGGATTACAAAAGGAACCAGTGATACTGAAATACGATGATTGAAAGGCAGCTATGTGGTACAGTGGATAGAGTGCCAGGTCTGGGGTCAGGAAACCTGATTTTCTTGAGCTCAAATCTAGCCTCAGACACTAACTAGCTTCATGACCCTGAACAAGTCACTTAACCCCATTTGCCTCAGTTTCCTCATCTGGAAAATGAGCTGGAGAAGGAAATGGCAAACCAATCCTGTGTCTTTGCCAAGAAAACCCCAAATGGGATTGTGAAGACTTGGACATACTGAACAATAACAACAGTGATCAAAATAATTTTTTTTCAAGTTCACAGATCCCAGATTAGAAACCTCTGCTATAAGGCATGGTGGCTCTCTGGAGGGGGAAGTGGGGGCGGGGGGTGGGAGGGTAAAGGGAGGGAATATAGATTAAGAAATATAAACAATGTAAAAATGAAAGACATCAATTAAAATTTTCAGATTTTTTTTTTACCGTTACTGGAAAAGATTTCTTTTTTCTTTTTCTCTTTTTCTTTTTTTTAAATTTTTTTATTTACTTTTAGTTTACAACATTCAGTTCCACAATCCCTTTAGTTTCAATTTTCTCCCCCTCCCTCTCTTCTCCCTCCCCCCCCCATGGCAGCATACAATCAAATATAGGAGCAGATGGTTTTTTTTTAAATAAAGTGTATTCTTTCATGGAAAGAAATAGTCAGGTTGTTAAACCTATACAACAATGAGTGGTATGCTTGAGCAGACTCACAAAAGAGCCAGTTGTTAAGTTTTTAGTGTGAGCATTTTACTTCAGAAATGTGAAAATGCCACTACAAATCAGGGCTTGATTTATTATTTTGTTGATTTCTAGACTTAGGAAAATGATTAGATATGAATTAAACTTAAAAGTGTGTCCCTTGTACTTTTTTTTTCAGGGAGCAGATTGTTAAACATTTACCAGCACAACCCTGCCTATAAACCTGTGCTGAACGGCAGAACTTATCCCCAAACTGTGAAATAATCAAAGCAGGACTTTGTCCCTCCAATTCCCTCCTGGCACCCTCTCCTCATTTCCACAGGGCTTTGCTCCCCACCTCCACCACTACCACACACACTGTATTAACCAACAAGGGGTTAAGGTGTTCTCTCTTCCAGGAAATGTTTGCTCAGTGCAAGAGAATTCTGGAAGATCAGAAAACTCTTCAAGACACAAAGAAATCAGTGATAGCCTTGGAATTCAATTCAACAAACACTTGCTTAGCCCCTGTAATGTGCACGTTCCACAAAAGATGACCAGAGACCCTGTAGGCCATCAGTTCTCTAACTTTTTGGCCTCCAGAACCCTTTATATGCTTAAAAATGATTAAGGACATGCCAAAGAGCTTTTGTTCATATCAATCAACATTTACCCTATGCAAAAATAAATCATCTTAGAATGTATTACAAAAATTGTTTTAACCTTATAGACCCCCTGAAAAGGTCTCAGGGGTCTCTGGGTCACATGTAGGGAGGTGCTGCTCGTCTAGCCCACATGTACCCTTCTTCCCACTGTGCCTTTATCCATCTCACTTGCTCTCCTCTTTCTTTCCTCCTCCTCCCTTTCCTTGACTGTTCTTCCCCCCACCCCTTCCCCAGCTCTCCAATCCTCAGCTCTCCCTTCCATCTTTCTCATCCCAGCACCATTAAGCACCCAGCACCTAGCCCCTTGCCTGAGACATAGATCCTGGTTCATTGACTGACAGGTGGGGAAGGGGAGGCTGCACTGGGTCCAAAAAAACCCCTACCAGGGGGCAGCCAGAGTTCCACTTGAAAGTTGGCTTCCGTTATCTTATCTCCTACTCACTCTCTTGGTTTCTGATTGACTTTCTAAGTCATTACAATGTCAACTGCCTTGCTTTCCATGATTGTACAGGATCACCTTTGTCTAAAGGTGCCCTCCTGGGCTTGGTTTTGCCTCCACAGCTGGCCTAAGCCCAGAAAACTCTTGGAAAAGTCCCAGAAACCTCCCTTACCATGTTTCCTTTGCAGGGTGAGAAAGGGAACCATCTCACAAGGTCACATAGAAAGACCACCATAGTTTTCACCAGTAACCAGCAAGAACTCTCAATCCTATATTTCTATCCTTTCATCACTGTCCCTACTTCCCCAGTGTGCCTTTTGAAAGAAGCTCCATGGGGCAGCTAGGGGGCATAGTGAGTAGAGCACCAGCCCTGGAGTCAGGAGGACCTGAGTTCAAATCCAGCCTCTGACACTTGACACTTACTAGCCACGCGACCTTGGGCAAGTCATTTAAACCCAATAATCTTGCCCTCCCCCCTCCAAAAAATAAAAGAGGCTCCTTGAGAGCAGGAACTTTTTTTTTTGCCTCGTTTTGTATCCTCAGTACTTAGTGCTGAGCCTGACATATACAGTAGATGCTTAATAAGTGTTTATTGAAAAGTAAATGTTGAAAACTAAAAATAAATAAACAATTAAAAAAAAAAGAAAACATAAGTGTTTATTGAATGAATGAATAATGAATAGAGCTCTGAACCTGGATTCAGAATTGGACCTCAAGCACTCATCAGCTTCTTAAGCCTGGGGAAGTAACGAGTTCCTCATCTGTTGTATGAAGGGGTCAGACTCACGGCTTCTAAGTTTCCTTCCAGCTCTAACTCAATTATTCCTAAACCTTTACCTCCTTTTCCTTAGCAGACAGAAAGTGTGGCATAATAAATTCAGTACTAAACCTAGCATTAGGCATACCTCTGTTCAAAACTTGAATGTGACTTTTCCCCAACCTTCTGACCACAGGTGAGGATGGTCTTTCTCTGAGACTCTTCTTCCTTCCATCTGTAAAACAGTAATAATAATATTTGGAGAACTTAATATGTTATTGTTGTTCGTCTCTCACTTCTGAAGAGGGCCAAGGACATCGTGAGAGAGTGTCTTGACTTGCACATGAATTGGATTTCAGTGAGGCAACCTGAATCACTCTCTCCTCCAGTCAAGACCACTGGCAAAGGGTGGGTGACATGGGCCTTTCTAAATTCAGTCTTTCCCGGGTCTCAGTTTGTCTAAGGAGCCATCCAAAGACTAAGGGCTAGGTAAGAACTCAGACAAAAGATGGCCCACTTTGCCATCATAAAAATATTGACCTGAGAAAGGAGGACCCTCAGAGAATTGCAATTTATACTCATTCTAAGCCGTCAAAACCTAACCAATGAACCTCAGAGGCTTGGGTGGAGGTTATTATTATAACTGGCTACTCAGTGAGAGCCTAGTCAAGCACCTCCCTTTGAAACACAATGGGCTGTTTTAAGGCCTGTTTTTTCAGAGCTGTATTTCAAGAAATCATAAATGAAGATTGTATAGGACAAAAGGTAAATTGTCTCAATTTTTTTTAATTAATAAAAAGAAAATAATTAAAGTAAAACTAAATCTAGCCCTCAAACTCCAAAATATCTATAAATGTAACTAGTCTCCAGAATGTGATTGCATAGATTTATGGGAATACAGTGGCTAGAACTCTGACCCTGGAGTCAGGAAGACTCGAATTCAAATTCAGCCTCAGATACTTTCTAGTTGTGCGACCCTGGCCAGGTCACTTAATTTCTTCATATCTGTTTCCTCATCTGTAAAGTGGTTATAATAAGAGCACCTACCTCCCAGGTTGTTGTGAGGGTCAAATGAGGTCATATTTATCAAGTGTATTACAAACCTTAAGCACTAGGTAAAATGCTAACTAACTGTGGGAATGTGTTTAGCTTGACGATGTAATGGGATTGTTGAGGTTTGGGGTTTAGGGGTGCCCAAGACCCCAAAATACCAACACACCAGGTCCTGCCAAATGAATTTGACTCAAGCCTTCTCTCAGCCAAAGAAAAGCAAAGTTTTATTAAAGATTTGCCATAGACAAATTAGTTCTTACCTAGCCCTTAGTCTTTGGATGGCTCCTTAGACATAGACCCTACATAGGGTAGACTCTTAAGGAACCTAAGGATTTGTGACACTTATGTTGACAAGCGGGCCAGAACAATCTGACACAGACTGACTGTGCTAGACTGAATCTCAGTCCCTTCATGGAGGCAAGATGGATCTTATATACAGAAAGACTGTGGGAGGGATCTAGGGGTGGTCTAGAGGAGGGGTTTGGGGAGGGTCTTGAGGAGGATCTTGACCAGGATTGAGGTTAGATTCTAGGAATGGGATTAAGGGTGGAAAGTAGCTGGAGGCTACCTGGAGATGACAGACAGTGGAGGGCTAGGCTAGTTTAAGGGTGACAGATTTGGGTACAGATATTTTGATAGGATCAAGGGTAGGAAGTAGCTGGATAATGGAGGGCTAGGCTAGATCCAGAGTAACAGAGATTTAGGCCTAGGATAATGGAAGGCTCGTGGCCTCAGACAAATGCCTCATCAATTGGGAAGATTCAAGGGGGTTCCTAGAGCCTAAACCCCATCAGGTTTCTTTGGACTTAGAGGACATGAATATCTATCTGTTCAGCCAGATTCTCACCATCCCTGGAGTTTTTTTAACAGAGCCCTTCAGGAGCTGACCCACAACCAGTTTGGGCATCTGCAGGTACAACAGTGACTGAGTACAAGGTTCAGATGAAATTCGAGTTCAGAGCAGACAGAGTTGCTGATACAGCTCCAACCAGCTGTCTCCTGCTTGCAATTGTGTTGTTCAGTCATGTCCAGCACTTCATGACCTGATTGGGGTTTTCTTGGCAAAGAAAAGATACTGGAGCAGTTCACTATTGTCTTCTCCAGCTCATTTGACAAATGAGGAAACTGAGACAAGCAAGGTTAAGTAACTTGCCCAGGGTCACACAGCTAGTAAGTGTCTGAGGCTGGACTTGAACTCAGGTCTTCCTGACTCCAGGCTCAGTACTCTATCCATTGAGCTACCTACCTGCCTACCACTTCTCTGATTCAAACTCCAAAAAAGGGTGTATGTCGTTGCCCCTTTAAGAACAATGAAAGGTAGTGAAAAAATAAATTAAAAAAAAAAAAAACAGTGAAGACGTAAGTCCACTCCCCTCCTCCCTGCTCCCACAATAATAACAGGCATTTGTGTAACACTCAACCCCGGGAAGTAGGTGCTTTTATTGTCCCCATTTTACAGATGGGGAAACTGAGGCAGGCAGGTGCAGTCTGAGGCCAGATTTTAATTCAAGCCTTTCTGACTTCAGTTCTAGCACTTTGTCTATTGAGCTGTAGATAGCTGTCTCTTCCCATCCCACTTTGCCAGAAGTTGGCAGGCATTTTTCCGTTTTATTTTTCTCTAAGCTGTCTCTGATTCTTGATTTTTTTTTGTTTGTTTAATGTAAATTGGGATTTTTAAGCTAAGATAAATGCTTTGTGATTTAAATCTGTTAGCAAATTGTGCACAAGGAGAATTGGAATGGAGGAAGCCAGAGACTAGGTTGGCATACATAGAGACAATCAGGACAGAGGCATACAACTCTGCCTAAAACATTAGGATTCCCCCTCAATAAAAGAGCAAGAGATTTCTGTGGGTTTTATTTTGTTAATAACTTGAATAAGTTCCTAAATAGCAAAGATGAACCATATCACTCTGGACATTTTTACCCTGGGCTAGTCTAAGCCAAGTCCAGGTAGCATGAAGTGATGGCACCATCTGCTGGTTACGAGTAAATATCCAACCATGCTTTTTCCCCACTCTGGGGTTTTAAATAGTAATGGCTTTTTTAAAGCAGAACTTCCTACATTATTGCTTCCACACATATTTTAATGTCAATTTTCCCCAAATTTTCACTTTTAAAGTATTTTATATGAATTCATTCTCCTTTATAACTGGAGTTTAGAATTGAAGTTAGCCTGACCTTGGCTCTTTTTGAAGAATATTATCGTATGTTAGAACTTGTTCATTCATTTCATATTTGCTAAGTATTTTTCTTTCAATTTTGTTGTGTAATTATTTGTACAGTTTGTTGTACAATTTCATTATTTCTTCTTGTGATCTTTTCATTTTTCTTCCTAACTGAAGTTATCCATTAGATTTTGTTTTAAATGACGTTTGAATGTGGATTGTTTTTTTAATTCTTATCAGTGTACCTATCTTCCCTAGGTCTTCCCACACGCCTTTTTTGCATCTGTACATTCATGCTTATTATTAGACGTGGCCAAAGAGAACTCAAACTGGTGTATAATCACATGCTGACGGGCAAGCAGAGCTTCATGGTTGTTATAGCACTTTATCTGCACGTACCCCTTTGCAGACAGTTGCTGGTGCTGTTGTTGCTGCTGATTTGTGTAACTTATTGTTGATGTTCACTGAGGAATCATTGTTTTGAAATTTGGTTTATTTGTCTGATCGATTGGTAGATGACCCTTCCTGTTGTTGTTCCATCATTTCAGTTGTAACTAACTCTTAATGACCCCATTTGGTGTTTTCTTGACTGAGATACTAGAGTGCTTTGCCATTCCTTCTCCAGCTCATTTGACAAATGAGGAAACTGAGGCAAGCAGGGTTAAGAGACTTGCCCAGGGTCACAGAGCTAGTAAGAATCTGAGGTCACTTTTGAACTCAGGTCTTCCTGACTGCAAGCCCAGCACTCTATCCACACTGTACCACCTAGCTGCCTACCACTCCTCTAACTCAAACTCCAGAAGAGTATGTATATTGTTGCCCCTTGAGAGCTAGGAAAGGATAGTGAAGGCATAACTCCCCTCCTCTCTTTTCTCAATAATAATAGCAGGCATTTATGTAGCATTAACCCTGGAAGGTAGGTATTCTTATTATCCCCTTTACAGATGGGGAAACTGAGGCAGGCAGGTGCAGTGACTTATTTAAAGTCTGAGACCAGATTTGAACTCAGGAAGATGAGTTTTCTTGAGTCCAAGTTCAGCATTCTACCCACAGCACCATCTAGCTGCCTTGGATAATCCTTTGCTGATTGGTTAAGTTTTAGTATAGATCTTTTAATTAATGTCAACATTTATGTGAGATTATTGATACCTCAATCCCATTCCTATGGGATTATTGATATTGATAGAACTGTGGGTGTTTATAAGGTTTTGAAAGACAAAATACAGGGGATGGGAGACAGCAGAATAACCTATTCTGAAATGAGGGTAGGACAAGCCACCAAGGTTTCATTTTGTAAGTTAATCAGATTCAGTGGATCACACAACCATGCCTGATAAAATCCAAAGGGAGAACCCTACCAGGAAGTTGGTTTACAGTCAGATATTGTAGAATAATCAGAGCAATCTCAAGTACAGGGAATATACATTGTAAGATATACACTAGGATTCTCACCCAGACAGGAAACTGAGACAAGATTCTTGCAGTCAGAATCAGTCATCTCATCAGACACCAGACACGTGAGTGAGGCTAAGTCCATATTATTTTCTCCATATCAAAAAGATATAACTCATATGTGTGAAAGGTGCTGGCTCATTCCCCTGAGTCCTACAAAGGAATAGTATTATATGTCAGGCAAGGCAGATCCCCTGGAATGTATCCTTCGAGCAGGCTGGGATTAAATATAGCAAAAGGACAACACTGGGGGCAGCTAAGTGGTGCAGTGAATAGTGCACTGGCCCTGGAGTCAGGAGGACCTGAGTTCAAATCTGACCTCAGACACTTGACACACTTACTTGTGTGACCTTGGACAAGGCACTTAACCCCAATTGCCTTGTCTTCCCTCCCCCCCCCTCCAAAAAAAGAACACCACTGGCCCAGATTAGGAATTTTCTCAGAAAGGGACTCCTGACCTTCTGGAGGATGACCTTGATGGGAAATCTGGATTACAAGTGTGCCAAAGGAGACTCAGTGGAATGACTTAGACTGAGCCTTGGAGAGTGGGGGAATGATGTCTATTTAACCTGGACCTCACATGGCAGACTCATTTACTAGAACCTGAGAAGCATTTTAGGGCTGGTGAAACAAGGGCCACTAGCATTGAAGAATTGATGGAATCAGGGGACACAATGGGAAAAAAAAATATGAAGAAAAATCTCCACTGGGAAATCCCACTTTGAAATAGATCAGGAGCCAGTGCATAGACTAAAGAAACCACTAGAGATTCAGAGCTGAAGGCAGAAGTCCTCAAGAAACCTTTAGAAAGAAAGTACCATGGACAAAACTGGTCCCGACAGAAAGGTCCTGGGGCAAGGCAATGGGGAAAACAGACTGAGAGCCGAGAACTGCCAATGAGAGAAAACCAGAGGGACAGAATTATCTTCTGTCAGAACCACAGAGAAGATGGTCCTGTATAGATCCCATTGAAGAGAATGTGAGTCTCAGAAGCCCCAGGATCTAGGAGCCCTAGGATCAGCTTGGGGAAAAAGGAGATATAGCCAAAGAATGTCTCCTAACCCTTCCACCCAAGTAGTGAGCAACAATTCTTAATATTCCTAACGATAATTCCTAATGTGTCTTTTCCATCTGGGTCCATGGGACCCCATCCAAAGGTGATAGTGAAGACTGAGGACATAGACTACACTGCTGTCCAGGCCAATGAAACCCAAGTGGACAGTATGTTCCAATCATTTTAGGAGAGGCATTTGAAGAAAATGCCTCTAAAACAGGGCTTCTTCACCTTTTGGGGGGCATGTACCCCTTTGGCAAGATGGCGAAACCTATGGCCCCTTTCTCAAAATCATGTTTTTACTTTTTTTAATAATTATACCTTATTTATTTTAACATTCTTTTTAAAATTTTAAGTTCCCAATTATCTCCCTTCAGCCTCTCTCCACTCATTGAAAAAGCAAGTGATATGCTATCAATCACACATATGAAGTCATGCAAAACATATTCCATATTAACATATTGGGGAGAAAATAAAGAAAAATCAAGTAAGTGAAAAAAAATATAATTCAGTCTGCACTTAGAGCTCATCAGTTCTCTATCTGGATCGTAGAAAAAAAATTTCTTTTTTATCTTTTTTTCAATTACGAGTAAAACCAATTTTTAACATTCATTTTTTTAAATTATGAGTTCCAAATTCCCCCCCCTTCTCACCCCCAATTGAGAAGGCAAGCAATTTGATGTAGGTTATATATGCGCGGTCATGCAAAACATGTTTCCATATGAGTCATGTTGTGAAAGAAAACACAGATTCCTCCCCCCAACAAAACACTAGAAAAATAAAGTAAAAAATAATCGGCTTCCATCTGCACTCAGATTTTATCAGTTCTTTCTCTGAAGGTGGAGAGAATTTTTCATCAGGAGCTCTTTGGAATCGTGAGACATGTGGTCCTTTGTACTGTGAAATTTGGATTCAGTCAAAGGGCCACACTTGAGGACCTAGAGGCCACAGGTTCCCCACCCCCTGACAGACTTAGATCATTGTATTGCCAACAATATCTAAGTTATTCACAGATGTTCATTGCACAATGTTGCTGTTACTGTGTCCAGTGTTCTCCTGGTTCTGCTTACTTCACTTCACATCAGTTCATGTAGGTCTTTCCAGAATTTTCTGAAAGCATCCTGCTTAGCATTTCTTTTTTTTTCTTTCTTTTCTTTTTTTTCTTTTTTACATAAAGTGATTTTTTTTAATGAAAGAAACTTTAAAGATATGTACATCCAAGCTCAAGTTGTGCAGTTCACAAGCCTGGAAGAGAGAAAAAAGTCATATTTAACCAAAGACTAAGCTGGACTTTCCACCAGGTGGACTTCTTCTGGATGGTACTGGTGTTGATGCCTTTGGACTAGGAAGAGGTGCAGCAGGCATTGATTTCTCTTCATTCTGTCCCAGGTCAACCTGTAAGTCAGCTTCCATATTTTCATGCACGTCACTTTCTCCCTTTGGACCTAAAAAATACCCAGAATGCACCTCAGAAGAATTTCTTCTCTGGAGTTCAGATGGTTCAGAATTATCCCTACTAGACTGAGCCCCTGCTGACTTGGCCCAAAAAGGTTGATTTTCTTCAGGTGTTCCAAAAACATTAGATGCCATTTTGTTCTTTCTCACTGGTTGTTCTGTGGGCTCATCAGAGGCCAAGTAAAATTAGACCTGTTGTCTGGAGGATGTAACACCTGGGAGTTATTCCTACCATTGGGGTTGATGCCCTTAAAGGTGATGGTGGTGGTCATGGCAAAGATGGAGCTGGACTAGGGTGGTGGAGGACCAACGGGCAAACACACAGAGAGCAGTGTGACTCCTGGACAAGGTCCAACTGAACACACACACACACACACACACACACACACACACACACACCCCACCTTCTCTTGGCATTTCTTATAGCACATTAGTGTTTCATCACAATCATATGCCACAACTTGTTCAACCATTCCCCAACTGATGGGCGTCTCCTCAGTTTCTAAAAGAATAATGTTTTTAAGAACATCTTAATAATATTTAATAATATTATTAAATATATAAAACAAAATGCAAAGGATTACAAAGGAAATCAATTGAATTAAAATATAGTTAACAAAAATTGTGATGTTGTTGTTTAAAGTTCATAGACTCCAGGTTGGGAATCTCTACTCTAAATCCCTGTCAAGTAAAGATAAGAGGAAGAAGAGATGAGGAGAAGGAGCTAGTGATTCAGGGATAGGAAAATGGCTGTTCATTGACCTGATAACAACAACACAGAGGTTTACTGCCTTCCTGGGGCAAGCATAGAAGATATAACAAAAAAGCTCCCAAGACTTCCCAGAGTAGATGACAATTACCTACTTCTGTTCATTCACACGGGCACAAACGTCACTGCCAGAAGGAACCTAACAAATATTGCAAATGATTATGAAATATTTGGCAAAAAACTGAAGACCATAGGGATACAGGTTGTTTTCCTCACTGTTGCCCATAGGAGACAAGGGATACAAAAGAGAAAGATTAATTTGGGAAGTGAACAGCTGACTAAGAAGGTGGTGTGCGAAAATAGGATTTGAATTTCTGGACTGTGGCCTGAAACATGGGGATGACAGATTCTTGGCCAGAGATGGAATACACCTAGCAAAGCCTGGGAAGAATGTATTTGCTGGGCATCTTGAAAATCTAATCAAAAGGGCTCTAAGTTACAAAGGGGGGGGGGGGAATACTGTCTCTCTCTCCATCTCTCTCTCTCTGTCTTTCTGTCTCTGTCTCTCTCTCCCTCTGTCTCTCTATCTCTCACTCTTTCTTGATAGAATAGTAGACAGACATGTACATACACACATGTAGAGATCCCTGAAATTAAATAATACAAAAAGTAGCTACAAAGAAGGGGGAAAAAATAAGAGTTGAGATATCCAGAAATTTGCATGACATGAAATCCCAGAAAGGAGTCAGTAGAAAAAAAAAAACAAACACGTCTTCATATGTCTATGCACAAGTGCCCAAAATCAGGCAACAAACCAGAAGAACTAGGGGTCCTAATGCAAGGAGGCAAATTTACCTCTCAGAGTTTATGGGATGAAACTTATGAATGATCCATAGCTCTGGATGGGTATTTCTTATTCAAAACAGAATATGTTCAAAGGAGGATGGGTAGCATTATTTATTAAGAAGGTATACCCATGTAAGGAACCCAGGAACCAGAGGGGAAATAAGATAGAGAATATTTGGGTGAAGGTCAATGGAGGAAGAAATAGAAATGATTTTATCATTGTAGTATACTAAAGACCACGTGGAAAGAGGAAATAGATGAGGAGTTTGGAAACAGATCACTAAGCTGGCACAAAGGCATGATAGAGTAGAGATGGAGGATCTCAATTATTCAGACATCTTCCAAAACTCTTTCTTTGCCAAAAGCAGAACAGTTAGTAATTTCTTGACTTGCCTTAGTGATAATCTAATCCTTTGAAAGGTGAAGGAACCAGGGAGGGGAAATTCTATTCTAGATCCAATTCTCTCTAACAGGGAGGAACTGGTTGCTGAGGTAGAAACAATGGGAACCCTGGCAGGAAGTGACAGAGGAGAGGAAATCTATAGTCTGACATGTACCCTAGATTTTGGGGAGAGTTTTCAAAGGGTTAAGAAGAAATACAGATAGGATCCCAAAGACTAAAGTGCTACTAGGGAAGTCAATATAAGAAGGACGAAATTTCAAAGACATAAAGGGAATTTCAGTGATAAGGGGAAAATGGGATATGTCTGAAGAGACCCATGTGGGTGCCCAAAGAACTCATCAACCAATTCAGTTTTTAAAAGGAAATGAAAGCAAGACCAGTTAATGGAGGATAAATCTAAATGTGTGGTGTATTCTTATAAAAAGTGTGAAGAATGCTAAAGCTCAGAATGAATTGGAGTTGCCAGGGAAGCTAAAAACAAAAAAGGGAGGGTAGCTATATTAGGTGGAAAGAGAGCTCAAGAAAAAGAACCAGAACTTTGCTTGGGGTAGATGAGTCCATGATAACTGACAAAAGCTTGATTATTTTTTGGGTCTGTTTTCTTGACCAAGCAGAACCTTGTTCTGGAGATGGCAGACCAAAAATGGCTAATGGGAAGTCGATAGCCATGCTAAGTAAGGGAATGATAGAAAGTCCAGCTTCCCTTGATAAATGCAAGCCTCCCTCCCGACCCAGTGAATTACGTCCTTGGGTACTGAAGACTGATCGATGTGATGATTGATGAGCCACTGGCAGTGATCTTTGGAAGAGCATCAGAAATGGGAGAGGCCCCACAAGACTGGGGAAGGGCAAATGTAGTCACCATTTTCATTAAGGAAAAAAGAATGGAGTCTGACCCCCAATTGAATGCTCAGGTGGCTCTTCCCAGCCAATGAAAATCGTTTTCTCTTGAGTCACTCAAACCCTACCCCCCAGAGAGGGCTCTCCATGAGGTCAAAGCTGTGGTTTTTGACAAGGGAAATCAAAGAAGTCAGAGTTCTCTGGGGAGTCAGGATTTCATTATCCTGTCTGTGGGAATCAAAGGGGTCTGTCCCTCCCTGGACTGCCTCTATTCTCACAGCTGGGAGAAGGCTGTAGGAACACAAAGGAACTGGGAATGGATGCTGCCCACATTCAGAGCCTCCCCCCAGGGAAGACTCCTGGGTTCTGTGACAAAAGCACCCACTCAGCTCTGTGTGTGTGTGTGTGTGTGTGTGTGTGTGTGTGTGGTGGGGGGAGGGTGTGGTATGTGTGTGTGAACCACACAAAGCCTGTCATTGGGAAGCGGGGGAGCTGAAAGGGGACGGCTGCACAGCTGTGGAACTGGGTAGGGAGACACTCCTTCACTTGCACTTTACCCCCAGCCTGCTCTGCCTTCCCCTTTGCCCTCTGAATTCTCAGTTTCATCTCTCATTCATTCATCCCACAAACATTTGCTAAGCATCTGCTCTGTGCCAGGCACAGTAAGGAGTCACTGTTGTTCAGTTGCTTTAGCAGCATCTGACTCTTCGTGATCCCAGTTGGGGTTTTCTTAGCAAAGATAGTGGAGTGGTTTGTCATTTCCTTCTCTGGCTCACTGGAAACTGAGGCAAGCAGGATTAAGTGACTTGCCCAGGGTCACTCAGTAACCCAGATTTGAACTCAGGTCCTTCTGACTCCAGGACTAAGACTCCATCCACTGAACAACCCAGCTGTCACCGATACAAAATTCAGTATCATGTTGTATTTTTCCTGATCCCTCAGATACTGGTGCCTCCACACACACTCTCCCCTGCCCTACCATGTCACCATATATATGGTCATTTCCTGTATACCCCTACCTATAAAAGCTAGATTGTAAATTTCTTGAGGGCAGGAACTGTGTCATTTTTGTCTTTGCATACCCAATCCTTAGCCTAGTGCCTGGACATTAGGCACACAAAATAGCCTTGCCTGAAGCCTGAGCTTAGCTCTGCATAGAGTAGTTCTGCAAGCAGGCCCCTAAACTAAGAATACTCCAAACATTCCCACATGCACTGTTTCTACCAGCAAGTGGCTCCCAGCAGCCCAAGGAGGTCAGAATGTCAGAGTTCAGCTTGTTCCTTCTTGCCTAGTCCCTATCCCAGAAAAGAAATAGCCTAAAAGGCCCAGAGACTGACCTAGGAGATTCCCTTCCTTATGGAGGAGACACAGTTCCTACCCTCTCTGACATTCATTGGTTCATAACTCTAGAACTGGAAAGGCCCTTGGAGACCATCTAATCCAAACCCCTATTTTTACAGATAACGAAACTGAAGTGCAGGGAGCTTAAGCAATTTGCTCAGGGCCAGAAAGAAAATGTTGGGGTTGGGATCTGAACAAGGCACTCTCACTCCAGAACTCTCTCCCTCCCATACTTCCCTTTAAGTGGGAATCGTGGAGTTAAAGCTTGAATATTCTTTGACAGATAATGATGTCTCATCCTCCTAGGACCTCATCTGCCAGGCCCTCCAGCTCTTGTCTCTCTTTAAATTCTCCCAGGCCATTCTTCCTCCTCTGCCCCTCCATGCTTTTGTGACTCAGGTTTCCAGTCAGGCCCAGGACATTGTGCATGTTGCTGCTTATACATGACACCAGATTGGTAGAGAATGCAAAAGTAAGTCTTCAGACCTGAGCAAGGGGCTGAGTCAGTGCAAGAGCTTTGGAAAGAGAAGACGTCCTTTCTTGGAGAGATTCTTTAGATCTAGCTCCAGGAAGGAGTCGGAACACTAGAACTGCAGGCATATAGAGGAAGACCTCCCATTTAGGTTCTCAATTCTGTATTGACATTCTCTCCAGCAATCCAAAATCTTGCCTAAACAGCAGTTTGCAAAATGTCCCAGTCTTGGCTGGAAAACTGGGTTATCCATGCAACCCTCACCCCCTTGTCCTTCCATTGTTCCAATCTTGGCTCACCTCCATTATTCCCTTTTTCTGCTCCTGGTCCTAATCATTGGATGCAGCTGAAAGAAGTCACAAAACTGTCCTAAAATGTGCACTGCAAAATCTATCCTCTCCCCTCACCTCAGCACAGTTCTCTGGCAATCCTTTTCTTTAGCTCTGATTAACTGTCACCCTCCCCAGTTCTCAGCCTCACCCCCATCCTCCTACCCACAGCTGAGCTCCCCTCCTACTTCGCTGAGAAGATTGAGGCCATGTGTCTGGAGCACCCTCCCATCCCCTCTTGCACATCTCAGAACTCACTGTCTTAACCCTCCAGACTCAGAGATTGCAGCAGCTCTCGGCCTAAAGGGAGCTGCTTGGCTTAGGACTTTCATTCCAGTCCTTCTCTGTGACCTTGCTCCATTTACTATTCCCTCTCACCCATCTTCGAGCTCTCCCCAGACTCACTGCTTCCCTTCTTCCTACAAATATGGCAGATACAGAGATTAGGGAAGTAGCTGCATAGAGGTGATAACCACAGTCCTGTGGGATTGTGGGATTCCCCCACCAGCACCCCCAAAATAAAAAACTTCCCTTAACCTGGTTATATTCTCAAGTCAATACCTTACGTGTTTCCTTCTCTTCCCTATTAAACTTCTGGAAAGCCTAGTCTACATTGACTGACTACCCACCCACTCACTCCACAGTCCCACGGCATCTGGCTTCTGTCCCCATTGAAACTTTAATGGATCATTGATCTCGGTGATGTGAACATACAGACCAAACTCAATTTCTCACCCCGCCCAACTCTTGTCCCGTCCTCCCTTGGACCCTACTATCAAGTGCATAGACCCCAGTGTAGTCCTATGACTACCTACCTCTTGTCCTTCACCCTAGCTCCATGAGTAGCCCCATAACAACTGCATGCATTCTACTGAAACTACACTCTCTCTCCCTCTGTCTCTCTCTGTCTCAGTCTCTGTCTCTCTTCTCTTTCTGTGTCTCTTTCTCTGTCTCTGTTTCTTTCTGTCTCTCTCCCCCATCTCTATCTTTGTCTCTCTATCTCTATCTCTGCCTCTCTCTCTGTCTCTGTCTCTGTCTCTCTCCCCCTTCTCTATCTCTGTCTCTCTCTGTGTCCCTGTTTCTGACTCTCTCTGTCTCTGTCTCTTTCTCTAACCCTCTGTCTCTCCTTCTCTCTCTCCCTCTCTCTCCCTCCCCACCAATGACCTACTGATGACCAAATTTGAGAAGATCCACTCAGCTCAATCTCTAAAACCTAAGGTTTCTATAAAGGAGCAGAGCAGAGCCAGGCTTAAGCTTTGTGAAATCAGCCAAATATCATTGTTTGCTGTCCTCAGGGGTTAGTTAATTGACCACCTATGGCCCTCTAGGTAACTTCAAGGGGTACAATGCTGCCTAAGTTTCATCAAAAAGACCTTTAAGGATCTTCCTGTAGCCTGCGTGTGTGCTCCTTTTCTCCCGGAGAAATGCCCTCCTCCCCTTCCAGGCAGGCCCTGCCATACTCCACTTGATGCCTCAGGCCTGGACCAAGATCCCTGAGTTTATGATTGGTGAGAGTTCAACTCATCTAGCCAACCAAGAGCAGAGCCCCAATACTATTCTCTGGCCGTCTTCCTGCTATGCCGCCACAGCTCTGGGAACAATAATCAAATCAACATTACCATTCCTGAAATGAACATTCAATCAATTGCCCTATGTCTCCACTCACCATCTCTGTAACTTCCCAAAGCAAGCTGCCCCTTCCTGGCTACCACTCCAAGAAGTATGGGATAAGAGGAAGCCCAAATTCTATGGTCAGAAGTCCCAGGTTCAAATTCTGTCATAGATGCTTACTTCCTGTGTGACCATGACCAAATCACCTAAACCTCCTGGGCCTCAGTTTCTTCATCTATAAAATGAAGGTGTTGGCCTCTGATGCCCCTTCTAGGTTTGGAGCTATGATCTTCTATGTCTCTGTTGCTATTTGAGTAACCCTGGAAAATTTGCTCATATTCCTGAGCCTCAGTGTCTTCATCTGTGAAGTGAGGGTGTCCAACTAACGGACCTCTCAGGAGCCTTCTAGATCTAGAATTCTTTCTCTGTGCACTATCTTTCCCTTTTCGAAATGTAAACTCCTTGAAGGCAGGAACTACCTTGTTTTTTGTGTTATATCCCCAGTACTAAGCTCAGTTATTGGAACATAATGAGCATTAGGTAAATGTTTTGCTATTCATATATTCATTCAGAGACCTAGCTTGGAAAATCAAATTAAAGGTTATTGTAGTAGTGCTGAGGTAATAAAGAAGGGTGGCAGCCATGTGAGAGGAGAGAAAGGCACAAATGCCAGAGATCAAGCCCATCCCCTGCATTTTACAGATAAGGAAACTGAGGCCCAAAGAAGTTAAGTGACATGGCCAAGGTCATACAGGTAGGAAGTGACAAAGGCAGGTCCTGTGGGCACATTGAATTTGAGACTCTGATTGGATTTCCAGTTGGAGATGTCCAATAGAAAGTTGGTAATATAGGACAGGCATTCAAAAGAGAAATTATTACTCACCCATCAACCTTGTCTCATCTAGGACATCACCTGGGGACCAGCAGAGCCCTGAGGCAATGCCTCCAAAAAAATGGGTGAGGCTAAACCCAGTTCAATCCAGTCCAATGACACTCTACTTAGCACCTGATTACATGGGAGGAGGTGAAGTGAAGGAAAAATTTAAAGGTGATTCCTAGGTTTCCTTATATAGGGAAGACATTGATAAAAGAACAGAAGTTGAAAAGAAAAGGTTTTAGGGAAAGGTGAGAAACTCTGCTTTGAGGTAGTCATTGGGGATATCTAGGGGAGACAGCTAGCTAAAGGAAAGGCTGGAGATGAAGGAATCAGTGAACAAGAAGGACTCCCATCCATCAACTTCCTTTTCTTCCCTTAAGACCAGTTTTAAGCTCATTTGAGAAATGGCCTTATGACCGTGCAATGCCTACAGGAAACACCCTTCTATGTTATCGGAGGTTCCCAGTTGGACCTCCCAATGGGAACCTAAAATGCCAAGTCCTGTCACCTCCATGGCTAAATACTCTCTCACCTATGTTTTGAGAGACCAAAGCAGCTGGTGTGTGATGGAGAATAGAGACCAGAACTCTAGAAGCAGCCAGGGGACAAGGTTCTTGGGTTCTTTGATCAGAAATTGGTTGACCCTCTCCATATCCCTACCTCTTTGGAGGGTTAATTCAAGATGGTAAGAATTTTTCTTTTATATCTTCAGGAATGCAAATGTGTAGTCCTCACAGGGTCTACAGTCTCACAGCTAAAATGAGAATCGAACTGGAGACAGCAGAATAGTACAACATGGCAATGTGGGGAGATAAAGACAGTAAGTCCCATAGGACTTCAGAGAAAAGAATGGCCCATGGAAGAGTCAACTGGACCTGACCTGGACCTCGAAGCATTCTCATATAGTGAGTGGAGGGAGAAGGAAGAGGGAGAAGACATTGAAATTGGTGTACTGTACTTGGACTCACCAGACAAGTTGGAATCCTGTCTCAGATATCACCCACATGACCTTGGACAAATCATGACCTACCTGGGCCTCAGTTTCCTCCTCTGTAAAATGAAGGGCCTGGACTAAAAGGCCTCTGAGTTCCCTCCCAACTCTCCCTCAATGATCATGCCCCTTAATTATGTGCTTGCTGAAAGCAAGAAAAAGAACATTGGCGTAAGGAACAATGATTTTAACAAAATCTGCTCGAGAGAAAAAACATCCCCTCAGCTAAAAATGCTTGAGGAGAAATTCAAACTGTTCTGAAGACCTGTGAGAAAACTGGGCCTCAGACAAATGAACTGAGAATCTCTTTGAAGGAAGAGCACTGAGTTAAAAGGTGGCTGCAATGCATTGTGGGCCAGCAGTTAATTTGCATGTGACTCTTTTCAGAATCTTGAGGAATATCACTGATAAACTATTAATCAAAAAACTCCTTGGGAAAAATGCAGTGATTACATAAGGAATGATCCAAGACACCTTCCACTTCTAAATCTTTAATCCCCGGCTTCTAGGATTTGTAGAGAATAACTCCAATCATTAGGGGCAGGGGTGAGAGAGGACAGGGTTCCAGGTATTTCTGTGGAAATTGTCACAGATTTTTAAGACTCTCTAGGAAAGTCTCTATAAAAATGGCTAGGACAGAGCCTTCTGCTCAAGCTCCAGGGGGATGAGCCAATCAAAGACCAGCCTGAAATATATTTTCCTTGGGGAGGGGAGGTAACCTAAGAATGGTCTTCAGGCATTGGGCTGAGCCTGAGTGAAGAGAGAAGGGAAAGGCATGCCTAGCATTCTGGATGGTGTTTTCTTCTTATACTCCCTTCACCCATAGGCAATGAGGCCCCAAACATACTTCCCTGATACATCAGCTAGGAGTCCTATCCCCTACCTTCCTCCACACTTAATGTGCTCCAGAGATTTTAGTCAGGAAATCACTCTTCTGCTCTGATATATTCCCCTTCTGGTTTCTTGCCCTTGTGCGGTCTCTCCCTCCATTGATTTTCCATCTGCCTCTCTTCTCTTACCTCCCCCATTGCTTTCTCTAGCTCTCAGTTGGGGTGGGAGGATACTTTAGCTAGGACCATCCTGGCACCCCATCCTCCAAGAATTTTCAGTTCCCTTTTAAAAGCTGTGAGGAAGGAGGATTATGGTACCAGAATCACACACACACACACACACACACACACACTCACTCACTCACTCATTCACTCGCCCCATCACCACCAGCAGAATGATCCAGAGTATCACAGATCAAGCTGAAAAGAACCTCAGAGAACATCTAGCCAGTCCAGCTTCACAGACAAGAAAACGTTTAGGCTCACAGAGGTCATTTCTGTGACTTGTCCAGGGTCACATAGCTAGTAAGGCTCAACAGCAGCATTCGAACTCAGCTCTTCCCAAGTCTAGCACTCTGTACATTTATGTATCCCATGCATGGTGCAGGTAGCATCTGAATTAAGCATTGAAAGCTTAATTAAGGATTCTGAAAGGAGATGAGGAGGGAATGTATTTCAGGAAAATGGGACAGTTCATGCAAATCCACAGAGGTAGGAGACTCAGTGTCCTAGTCAGGGACCAATCAGTAGTTCTGACTCGCTGAAACATGGTATGCATAATAGTTTGTTGTTCAGTCATGTCCAACTCTTCATGACCCCATTTGGGGTTTTCTTGGCAAAGATTCTGGAGTAGCTTACCATTTCCTTTTCTAGTTCATTTTACAGATGAGGAAACTGAGGCAAATAGAGTTAAGTGACTTGCCCAGAGTGGCACAACTACACTGAGGCCAGATTTGAACTCAGAAAAATCAGCCTTCCTGACTCCAAGCCCAGCAGTGAGGTGACATCACTATGATGTCACCTCACTGTCCATTAATAGCTTACATTTACACAAGATGCCCCAAATGTCTTAGAGCAGTCTCAAACTAGTAAAGCTTTATGGTGCTCCAAGGTTTTCAAAATCCTTTGGGGGATCCAGAGAAATAAGGGGGAAAAGGAATTTTGGATCCAGAACATGGGGGTTTTCTAACCACCAATTTGAGAGTTTGTACCATATCTAAGAGGCAAAAGGAAAACCTGGGAGCAGGGAAATGACAGGGCCATGGCTAGGCCTCAGGAAGAAGGCGCGCTAACAGTCAATCCAACCTTTACCTGCAGATTTGCCAGGGGATTATTTCTTTCTAAGGAGCTGATGTATCCATTCCCAGTTGATGTGGAGTGAGAAAATTGCCCTTGAGAAAGTGGGGAGGGGGAAGATAAATTAGGCTGGGGACCATGTCTCTTGGGAAGGGGAATATTTAGGAGCTGCCATGGTCCCCAAGAGCAAGACTTCATCATCTCTGTGCCTTGGACTCCTTTGGCAGCCTGGTGAAGCCTATGCCCCCATTCTCAGAAGAATGTTTTGAAATAATGAAAAGAAAGGCTAAATTTCAGTTCGACTTTGAAAAAACAAAGATGTGCTTTTTTTCTCATCCAAGATCATAGACCCCCACACACACATCTGCCCCAGTTAAGAACCCTGGTTTACAGTCTGGTGCTTTCTTACTCCATTTCCTTCACATCGCGCTGACCTGGCCCCAAGGAATACAGTTGAAAAAGCAGGCGTCTAAGGCTTAATCGACTGGCTGTTTGCTATTTGTGCCATTGCCTCCTAAGAGGGATGCAGGAGTGCTGCATTACCCAGCTCCATGACCCCCAAGAAGATGTCTCAGCTCGTCCCTCCTCCAGCTCCTGCCTTCTACTTCCAATTAGAGAAAGTGAAGATGAATGGGACTTGGGAGAAAGGGGAGTGGGGCTTGAGAAGGAGAGTGGCCTCAATATGATTGATTCTCTGCCTAGATCTGTCCTTTTCCTTCTGGAACCAGCTGCTGTGAACCCTCCAAAGGAGGGGGTTGAGATGAGAGCTAATTCTATCCCTGGAACCTGCTGATCAGATTTTAGCCAGCAAAACAAATCACTATGAGGTTCTCTCTTCTACAGAGAACCTCCCCCTGAGGCTAGGCTGCCTGTCTGCTATAGAGCTGGAAGAGACGAGACCACTCTAATTCTGCATCTTCTTTTACAGAAGAGAAAGCTGAAGCCCAGAGGGACAAATTGACTGACCCAGGGTCACCTAATCTGTCAGGGACAGACAGATTCGAAATTAAAACCTAGGTCTTCTGACTTCTAGTTATTCAGCTGGTCACCTAACGATGCCTGGACAGCTTTCCCTCCTTATCTCCACCTCCTACAGTCTTCTCTCTCAATTTCAAGCACCATCTTTTATATGAAACCTTTGTCGACCTGACAAACTGCTGGTACCCTCCCTCCCAAACTACCTGGGATGTAACAACTTTGTATAGATTTGTACTGATTCTGTTCATATTTATGCAAGTCCTTGTTGTTGAAATTATTTCATTCTTTTAATTTGTATCCCCAGCACTTAATACATAGTAGGCAATTAATAAATCCTTCTAGTTTTTGTTAAACAAATAATTATTAAGCAAGCTCTGTGCTAAGTACTAGAGATACAAGGAAAAAAGTAAAAACAGCCCCTGCTCTCAAGAAGCTTCCATTCATGGGGGGAGAGACAATATGTACAAACATAGATATCTACAAGATAACATGCTAAGTAAATAGAAGGAAATTGTAGAAGGAAAAGCTGGACATCATCTAGCTGAGCCCAGACCTACATCTGTACTCTCTCAGAAGATAGAGATTGAAACAGACGTTTCTGTCATTCAACTACCTCACTGGTAAGTCATAGGATCACCAATTTAGACCGGCAAGGAATCTTAGAGGTCTCTTAATTTTACAACAGAAGAAAGTGGATCCTGGGGAGGTGAAGTGCCCAACATCACACTTGTAGTAAGTTCCAAAGTTGGGATTTGAAACCAGGTCCTTTGATTCTAAATCCAATACTCTTTAAACACATCACACTGACTCAAAGATGAGAGCAATCCTCAAGCAAGAATTGAACAGGTGGATAAAGATGACCCCAGGGTGTGAGACTGAGAAAGAATCTAGAGAATGGATTGGCTTGGAGAAGCAAGATGCCTTCTTATGGGCACCTGGAAGAGGTGAGAGTCCATCTGGGCCTCAAAAGATGAGAATAATTTGCTTAGGTGAAGAGTAAGGATGGGGCATTTCAGGGAAGAGAAGTAGATTGTGGTTCATAGACAGTGACTAAAGTAGGATGATTCGAGTAAGGGGTTAGTATAGAGCAGTAATGGGAGGTGAGATTGGAAAAGATGTAGAGGTTTGGGAATACCAACCAAAAAAAGAGGTTATTGTCTCCTGCCTTCCTCAACTCCCCCAAATGAATGTGACCTTGCCCTTCTAAACCTGAATAGAACAGAATGAATCGTACTGCAGCCTTAGAGTTGAAAGATACTTTAGAGCACCCTAATTCCAGCTCCTTTCATTTTATGGAAGAGGACACTGAAACACAGGAAGGTTGTTTATCCATGACAACATAGTTTGTCCATGACAGAGTCAGAAGCAGAGATTGGACTAGAATCCCAAGTCACAGATTCCTCAGTCCCATGATCCATCTACTAGGTCACACGGGACAATCATACTGCCAACTTTTTCTGTCAGCTTATCATTAGCATGTGTTTTTATAGCATCCCAGAGCTGGAAGGAACCCCAGAGGACATTTAGTCCAGGTCACACATGAACAAAAATGTCTTCTATAGGATCCCCAACAAGTGGCTACCCAGTGTCTGCTTAAACACCTCCAGTGAGAGGGAACCCAGAATTACAGTATCAGAGCAGGGTAACACATCATTGATCATCTAGGCCAACTCATACCTGAAAAGAACCCCCACTATAACATACTCAACAAGCTATGGTCCACCCTCTGCTCAAAGACTTCCAAGAGGTTCTCTCTCAACCACTTCTCCAGAAAACTATTTCCAAATCTGGACAGTCCTATTTGTTAAGAAGTTTCACCTGACCATGAGCCTAAATAAGCTTTTTTTTTTTTTGCCACTTTTGCCCATTGTTCTTGGCTCTGCCCACCAGAGTCAAACAGAACAACCCTAATCCTTCTTCCATAGAATTGCCTAAATCCTTGGAGATGGCCATTGGGTATCCTTTAAATCTTCTGTCCTCCAAGCAAGACTCCTTTGATCTCTCCTCCTTTAGAGTTTCTCCCATCCTTCTAACACCACAGTTGCCCATTTCTGAATGCTTAACTTGACAATATCCAGTATGTTCAAAATTGGGGAGGTCTGGAACTGAACACAATACTCCAACTGCTCTGGCCAAAGCAGAACACAGCAGAGATTTAACCTTCTCTATACTGGACTTCTCAATGCTGCCTGGTATAGTATTGGCTTTTTGGCTCCCCTGTCACATTATTGACCAGTTAGCCACACTCAAACTCTAGGAGTCATCCTTGGCTTTCTCTTTCTTGCCTTCCATAGATAATCAATCCTGAAGTCTGGTAGAGTCTTTCTTGGAAATATCTCTCACATTTTTCTCTTCTTTCCATTTCCACCTCAATCAATGGAGTCCAAGCCTTCATTGCCTCATTGAGTCAGTCAGGCAACAAGCATTTATTACATGCTTACTGTTTGCCAGGCACTATCCTAAGTTCTGGAGCTATTTAAAAAAAAAAAAGGTCCTTGTCCTCAAGGAACTCACATTCTAATGGAAGTGAGAACATGCAAACAACTGTGTATGTACAAGATAGATAGATAGATAGATAGATGTGTGTGTGTATGTATGTATGTATATATATATACATATATATACACATACACACACACACACACACACACACACACACATATATATTTTTATATATATATATATATATATATATATATATATATATATATATATATATATA
>CM053584.1:378912074-379071445 GCA_028627135.1 Pseudochirops cupreus
GACAGACAGACAGAGAAAAATAGAGAGAATAATGTAAGTAAATGGGAAATGATCCCTTGAATTACTGCAGCAGGCTCCTGACTGCCTCTAGTCTCTCCCCTTGTCAATCTGTCCAGTGCACCAAGACCAAGTAAATCTTCCTAAAAGGTTGCTTTTATCAGGTCACTTTGTTGTTCAAGACCTGACAATGGCTTCCTGTTGCCTAAAGGATCAACAAATATGTATTAGACATCTATTATATGCAGTGTGGTAGAGTGGAAAGAAAACTGACTCTGGAGTCAGAAAACCTGGGTTCAAATCTGACTTCTGACCCTTCCTATCCATGTCACCTTGGGCAATCCACTTCATAGCCTTTAGCCTCATTTCTTTCATCCACAAAATGAGGAAGTGAGTCTACATGCTCTCTGAGGTCTCTTCAGGTCTAAGTCCATGATCCAATGATATGAAGTCACCATGTGATATATCAAGTAGCATAAAATCTTGTTCCTGTGACCAAGGAGTGTATAATCTTGGTGGTAATGGCCATATAAGTGTGACAGGGGTGTGGAGGTAGAGTAATAAGGAAGAAAAAAATGAAATTGATGAGCAAGAAATTTAATCTTTAGATAAATGAGGAGAAAGTTAACTCCTTACAAGGAGGAATTGTTTCCTTCTTTGTGTGTATCTCCAGTGTCTAATAGAGTATTTGGTACATCACAGGTGCTTAATAAATGCTTGTTGATTGATTATTAATTGAAATAGTAAGAGGGTACCAAGTCACCCTCAATGAATTCAAGTCATCTGACCCAGATGAACATACCTACCAGTATATTGAAAGGAGGGGTTGCTGAACCCCAATCAGAGACACCCTCGTGAACAATTTTTACTCTAACTTGACAAACTGGAATCTGTTCAGAGAAGAAAGCCAAGGTTGATGAAGGAACTGAAGGTCATGCCACAAAAAGTCAGTTGAAAGAAATGGAGATATCTAGTTAAAGACAAGACTTGAAGGGGGAGGAAGGGATATTAGAGTGATCTTCCAATACCAAGAGTTGTCCTACTTGGTCCCAGAGTGAGAAGTATTTAAATGCTTGCTGAATGAATGAGTAATAGATGGAAGTTCAAGTCAGATTTTGACTTTGATAGAAGGAAAAAAACTTTACAATGAAAGCTTTCCAACAGCTACTTCCTGGGGAGGCAATGGTTCTGCCCCACTGTAGGTCTGCAGACCAAGTCCAGACGACCACTTGACAGGCATATGGTAGAAAGGATGCATGTTCAGTCCAAGTTGAAGTACATGACTCCTTCCAGCTTTGAGATGGTATGATTCCATGACTGGGAGAATGATACAATTGATAGACAAGGAACTCAAGTGAACAAATGAAGGAAAGAATGAACAAACAAATTAATGAATATTTATTAAGCATCTATCATGCGCCAGGCTGAAGGATAGAAATACACTTATAAAAAGGAGAGTCTTTGCCATTAAAAAGCTTATATTCTAGTGGAAGAAAACAACCCACACAAGACATTGGTGGCCAGGGAAGAAAGCTTTGACCTAGAGAATGGCAGACATGACATGTGGATTGACATGCTATTTCCAGAAGCAATGGTTGCCTTGATTTAATCAAGTGCCAAGAGCAAAAGGTGGAAAGCTGAGGCAGAGGATGGTGAGTCTGGATGGGATGGTTTCTGGTATGATTTAGTCTGGGGGTCTGGTCAGAAAGAGTGGGAAAGACAGAGGGTTTGGGTTTTGCTTTTGTTTTGATGCAGTGAGAGTGAAAAGAGATGACACATTCAACTTTAGACACCTTGAATTTATGGCGATTACAAGTATCCTATAGATAACAATACCCCAGAGTAAACCAGAATTGTGAAGAGATGTAAGTGAATTTGTCTGAGCCCTAAGTTGCGATGGAAAAAATTTTTTAAATAGCTCCAGCTTTAGGGCAGAGGGGAGAAGGGTGGGGGATGAGCACCAGGGATTGGAGCGGGGTGGGGGTAGGGATTGGTGCTTAGGGGTACAGAAATGCTGCTTTTCCCAGACTCAGGAATCCCTGGGCTCAGCTCCAGGTCCCCTGCAAGGGCCCAGAAAGTGAGTGTGGCCAGCTGACCAGGCGCTTCCCTCGTATTGCTGCAAAGAACAGGCCGCAGGGAATTTCTCGGCTGCTGAATAACCTTTAGGAGCAGTTTCCCTCCTTTCTCAAAAACCATTGGGGCAGACAGGGAATAGAGATTGGGAAACATATAGTCAGACCACAGTCAAAGATCATGCCTGAAGGGCAGGCACTCACAGAGGGCTTCCGTCTTGTCAAAGGGAAGTTCTGGAAAGAACTCACCCCCCCACCCCTTCTGCTAAGCCATGTCCTTCCACCTCCTCCAAGCCCAGGAAACTGAGGCCACCTCCTCCAGGAAGTCTTCCTGATTGTACTTGCCACATAAACAGGCCACTTCGGAGGACAGTCAGTCCAAGTCATATCTGCAGAGGAGTTCCCTCTACCAGAATACATGGCAAACCGACATGTTTGTCAGCTTCTTCATAGATCTCCAGTTTTCAGTCTCTACCTCCCAGCACTAACCTCTCCCTCTCTCAACACTTCCCCAGGCAGTCTATTCCACTTTGGGTTAAAGTAGTTCTCATTTTTAGGAAATTCTTCCTTACATCAAACCCAAATTGGCCTTTATGACATCTTCATCCATTGTGTCTGGTTCTGCCTTCTGGGACTAAACAAAACAAGCCAAACCCATCGTGCATATAGTAGCTCTTCAAATACTTGGAAACCACTATCATGCCTCCTCTAAGTCTTCTCTTTTATAGACTAAACGCCTGAGTCTCTTCAGCAAGTCCTCGTCTGGCATGATCTCCAGGCCATGCTGGTCACCCTCCTCTGGTCAGTCTCTGCTTTCAAGGTCCTTCCTCAAATCTAGCACCTAGAACTGAACACAAGACCCCAGACAGCACCTGCCAAGGGCAGAGCACAGTGAAACTTTCACCTCTCAGGTCCTGAACATTAGGCCTCTCCTAATGCATCCATCCTGAAAAGTTAAGATAATATTAGCTTGTGTGGATGTCCTATGGCCCTGTTAACTAATATCAAACTTGCTATCTACTCAGGGCCTTTTCAAACAAACTGCCTTCTAGCCTTGCCTCCTCTGTCTTGAACTTGGAAAACTGATCTTTTGAACCCAAATAGATTTTTTTTCATTTATCCCTATTAATTTCATCTCCAATTTCAGTCGGTGGTCTAGTCTCTTCAGATGTTTTTGAAGCCTGGCTCTGTCATTCATTTTGATAGCCACCCCTCCAGACTGGGTGTTATCCGTAAGTCTGACTAACATACCATCTGTGCCCTTATTCAAGTGAAAATGCTGAACAGCAGAAGATCCAGCAGAGATCCTAGAGGTAGCCCACCAGAGACCTTCCTCCAAGGTGAGATTGATAATAACATATATTCGTTGAATTAACAATAATTAATAATACCACATTAATAATAGTTCCCATTTACAAGGCACGTTAGGGCTTGCAGAACACCATACATGTGTTATCTTGCTTGTGGGGAAGCTGCTTTTATTATGTCCACTTTTGCAGATGAGGATGCTGAGCCTGAAAGGTCAAATGACTATCCCAGAGTTAAGCTGGGCAGCTAGGTGGTGCAGTGGTTAGAGCACTGAGCCTGGAGTCAGGAAGAAGAGTTCAAATTTGAACTCAGACACTGAATAACTGTGTGACCCTGGGCAAGTCACTTAACCCTGTTTGTCTCAGTTTCTTCCTCTGTAAAATGAGCTAGTGAAGGAAATGGCAAACCCCTCTCGTATCTCTGCCAAGAAAACCCCTGATTGCAGCATGAAGAGTCTGAAATGACTGAACAACAATAATTGCACAACTGGCAAGTATCTGAGGAATAATTTAAACCCAGTCAGGTCTTTGTGACTCCAAGTCCAGCTGTCTATCCATTCCACAACCCAGCTGCTCTTTGGGATTGACCACTCAATAAGTCCCGATCCACCTGAATTTCCTATCAGCTAGGCCACATCTAGTCCTGAAGGGCAGCATGAAAAACCTACACTTTCTGTGTCCCCTCCAACACTGCACACACATTTTGTATATAATTTTAATCTGTCTAGTTCGAAAGCCTGTTTGCCATTAGTCTGTCTACCCCCATTAAATGGGAGGATCTCCTGAGTAGGGGCCATGTCTTCCTCTGACCAAGGGATTTCTATGAGGTTAGGTACTTTATACCCCTTTCTCTCTGTCTGCCCTAACAACATTCAGCAGGGAGCTGGGAGGGTGGGGTGGAGAAGAGACAGAATGACACGTCCCGAATTGCTTTTAATGTGCACCTCTGCTTAAACAAATGATGAGAAATCTTTGTGTGCTTCATGCCAGGGTTTAGAGGGAGGACAAGCAAGAGCGGGCACAGCCCCAAGGCTGGCATCAGCCTTGGCCTCTGGGAGGAGAGCCAGGACCGGACATGTAGGGATACAAGGAAGTGGCAGGAAGCCAAAGCAACACCTTGTCTGCCCAGGGCAAGGGAGGGGACTTGGACAGGGAATAAATGTCATTGGGTCTGCAGAGACTGGGACCAGAGAACAAAGCTAAAAGGCTAGAGTCCAACCCACTGGGGAGGGTAAGACCTGAATGAGGAGCTGGCCCTGAAAACAGATGGTCTTGACTCCATCCCTTAAGGGGACTGAGAAGGGAGAGGGGAAGAATTGAAGCTGGAGACAGTACTTTTAAAATTGCATTTGTCCCAAAGTACATTTTTCAGGAAGTATTGACTGACTGGTGGTCAGAGCCCACAATGACTCCCTGGCAGTTTCAAAATGTCGCCAGCACCTGGGGCAGCCTCACCACTGTGATGGGGCCTCTGGACACGTTGCTCATCCAGGACCAGGGTAGCCTTGAGAAGGAAACCTGGCTTCGGAGGGACGATTAATAGAAAGTAAGCCCCAGAAAGAACCTGTGGAGTCATTGAGATCATCATTTCGTTTTACAAGTACGGAAACTGAGGTTCAGAGACGTCCAAGTAATTTGCTCAAGGTCACGTAGATTCCAGGTCGCTGTGAGCCCCAGCTGTCATTCTATGGAAAAGTAGCCCTCTGAACATCTCAGTCCAGGACCCTGCCCAATAAACGGAGGAGGGTGTACTGCATCAAACCTGGTGGGGTCAGGTTGTAGGAAAGGAGGAGGGACGAGGTGGAATCCGTGGGAGGGGGAGAACTGAAATAGGGCAGGGGTCCCCCGAGTAAGGATGGGCAAGGTGAGATAGTCCCAATTGAAGGGGACTAGGCACAGAGGCTGGGCAAGGCAGACTGAACTGGAGATGGGGAGGGGTCGAGGCCGGTAAAATAAGAGGGTCGGAGCTGGGCTGGAGCCCCCGGGGCAGGGGCCCAGAGAAGGGAGTGCCAGGGCCGGGATTCCCAGGAGCAGAGCCGCTCTAGGAGGGGACATGGGCGGGGCCGAGCTCTGGGCTGCTCCCGGGAGGGGCGGGGCCAGGGCGGGGTGCTCGGGGCCTGGGTCTCCGAGAGAGGGTCCCGGGGGCCGGGGCGGGGCCGGGGGAGGTGCTGCGCATCTGCAGGGCCTCCGTCGCGCATGCGAACGAAGCCCAGACGGCTGGAGCTGCCGCCACCGCTGCCTCCTCTGCTGCCGCCCTTACTGCCGAAGCTGCCGCCTCCACTCTCGGGAGCATGAAGGACCGAACCCAGGAGCTCCGCACGGTAAGTGCGCTCCCCGCGCCCCGCTCCCTGCGCCCAGATGGGGCGGGGCAGAGAAGCCCAGCCGCCGGGGCTTTGCTCCGGGACACGCCCAGGGCGGGAGCTCTGAGGGCGGGCGCGCCCCCCTATCTTTCCCCCCAGGGATGGGGGAGTCCCAGGCCAACCCTCATCCCTGCTGACCTTCCCGAGACTTTGGTCCTCGCTCCCCGTTTTCCCTCGGACTAGGGGTGGTTGCCTCAACCTCCCTGGAGGCCCAGAGAAACTTTTCTTTTCTCATTTTATTTGGGGGGGAGGACTTTGGGGGTGACGCCTAGGGCTTTAGCCCCTAGGCTCCGATGGTACCCGGTCTTCTTAGACTCCCTAAAGAGGTGGTGTCTCCTCCGATCTCGAGCCTTCTCCTCCCCCACTTGCCAGCGGAGTTCAGGCTCCCGGAGCTGTCCGAGGTGCTGCCCTCTGGGCCTGGGGGAAGGGGGCGGGAGTGAGAGAAGGAAGAACCAGACAGCTCTTCGGGCCTGGGGGAGGGCAGACAAGATTTGTGTGCCCAGCCCAGGGGGAGGTCCGGAAATGGGGCTGTCTAGAGGGACAGACTGTCTCTGGATCGAGGAGGCGGGGACCACCTGGGCTCCCGCATCGGCCTTGGTGTCTTTTGTCACTAGAAGAAAAAAGAAAAAAATTGGTGGGTTCGGACCCCCTCCTTGCGGACTCCTTGCTTCTGTTCTCTTAGGCTTGGATTTCGCTTGGGCTCAGACACTTGTGGCTGCTGGTTCCCTCCCCCTCACATCCTCGGCTTGCTTTCTGTGAATTGGATTCTCGCCCCCATGCAGTAAAGGGGGACACGTACCTTTCTGTCTTCCCTCTTGGCCACCTCCCACCACTCTGTGCAGGGGATCCTGGGACCTCCCCCTACTTCTGATTAGCATTTATATGTGGCCTCTCCGCCCCACCACCCCCGGAATTGTCACCAGTCTCCACAACCTCTTCTCTCTTCCTGCAGTAATGCCTGGGGTCTTGAGGCTTCTCTTGAGCAGGCCCCATCGTGAAGGGGTGGAGGGAAAAGGGAGGAGAAATTCCCTCACTGCTGCCATTAATAGGGGACAGGGACAACCACCTGCCTGATCTTTTCTCCCCAGTTTCCACATTCTGGGGCCTCTCATGCCAACATTATTCATATTTCAACATCCCTGGACAGATTCATTTCTATTTTTTTCCAAAGTCAATCTGATTTTCAAGCTGTGTTTCTGGGGTTCCATGGTTTCCTAGTACATTTGTCCAAGTCCTGGTAGTGGCATCTTGCCCTATACCAAGGCTTTCTGCTCTCTCTAAACTAGGAGAGGATGGAAGAGAAAGCTTTGTAGATTGGGAAATTTTCCAGAGTGTAACCTTGTTGTCTTTAGCTTCAACTGCCTGATTCAATTTGGCAAATATTTATGGCATGCCTACTGTGTGCCAGGTCCTGGACCAGGTACTGAGGAAAAATAAAAGGATGGATGACTAAGACAGAGCTTCTGCCTTCAGAATAACCCCAAATGCTCAGAGCACTAGAACAGGGGGAGTGGGGGGAGGTGCTCACCTAAACCACATTTGAGGAGTCACCACCCCATGCTACGAACTCCCTGTTATTCAGGGGTGGTGAATGTACCCCTTGTTTTCCCCACCCCCAGCTTCTTGGCCTCTCTGTTAATTCCTCTGAATATTAGTAACCACCACCCCTTTCTTGAGAGAGAGAGAGAGAGAGAGATGAGAGAGAGAGAGGGAGGGAGGGAGAGAGACAGAGACAGAGACAGAGAGAGAGAGGAAGAGAGAGAGAGAGAGAGAGAGAGAGAGAGAGAGAGAGAGAGAGAGAGAGAGAGAGAGATGTATTGAGGATACCAAAGAATTGTGGAAAGGAATGTCTATTCACATTGTGTTGAATGGCTGCCTGAACAGGGGGACCAGATGGGACCAGGGCTTCTCTGAATTTGGGACTGGCCTTCAGGGGAGGGAATTCTAGCCATAAACCCAACTTTAACCCTTTCAACCAAATCCAGAATAATGAAACTTCTCTGTTCATCTGTCACTGGCAGTTAGAACTCTGTGCTGAAATATAATGTGGGAACCATCATGCATGTATACTACTCTTGATCTCCAAGCCCTTAAATTCATAATTAGGACAGGAAGCCTTTACCTTTAAGAGTAATCTCATGCCCAGGAAACCAGCCTACCAGGTATTTTTGTGGTTCAGCCTCTGCTGTTCATCTCCTACCACCATCCCAGGAAAGATGGAACAGGTGAGGTTCCCCTGGGGCATGGGCCCTGTGGGGAATCCCTCCCTGTCCTCCACAATTGGTTTCTAGCCCTATGGCCCCCGTTCCCTTTCTTCCAGAGGCCACCAGCTTGGAATCAAGAAGCAAGTTGGACATTCAAGTGTCCACAGATATTTGTTTGTGCTGATTAGATGGTCTTCCCCTCCTCCGCTCCACCTCCTAGTGTCTCTCCTTAATTCCAATTCAGGCCCGAAGGAAGCTCATGGGCAGAAAAATTGTATTCTCAACTCTGAAAGACAAGGATTTAGGGAGAAATGGGCCCTGGAGCTCTTTATCCTTCATCTTGACATTGACTTGGGGACCACTTTCTCACAGAATGAGACTAAATGCCCTATTAGAGTCCTATTCTGATGGTAAAGAGAGAGGGGGAAAAAAGCCCTCTTTATCTGTCTTGTGGACCCAATGGATAGACTAAACCTAGTCTGAGCCACAGATTAACCCCGAGCCCCAGGCCACAGACTACCCACTGACCCCCAAACCACACACTCACCTTTAACCCTGGGAATTGATTGAACCCCTAACCCTGACCACAGACCTACCTGCTGCCCCCCAAATAATCTCACCAGCCCTCCCCATTGACCACAGGTGAGATTGGGCAAGAGTATGGATGTTTCAGTGTAGCCCATCACTGCTGCTGGAGAAACGATTTAGGATTTCCATTTGGCTGATTGAGAAGAAGAGGGGGAGTCTTATCAGGAGCCATGGGAAGTCCTCACTTGTTCATGTTTTATTTTCTTGCTGTGTAATCCTTTTTCTTAACAAGATCATAGAGAATATAAGGTTATCTATCTTCTCCCTTAGCTCTGAGTATGGGGACTTTGTCTCTCTCCATCCCAAACCAACTAAGGACTCTACCATCAGATCCAGAGTTTCCAAAGTCAAGGAACTTGGCTCTTCTTACCTCTGGTACCTCTTGCCCAGCTCAGGGCCCTCTAAATGGTGGTACCCATGTGTGAGAAGGGATAGAGAAGCTGCCCTCAATGAATAAGCATTGGGCCCTTTACTTGCACCAGGGGCCTGTTCTAAATGGCTTGGGATTCCAGAGGAAAAAGATGTGGTCTCTCAAGCAGTTAATTCTCTAAATACTTCCCCAGCCTGGGTTTGTGGTTGTCCAGGAGTTTCCTATTTGCCTGCTCAGTGGTAATTCCTAAGAGGAGGTAGACAGCATTAGCTCATAGATGAGTAAATGTATAATGGGCTTATTTTTAGGCAAGTCCCTTGACCCTTCACAGAAAGAGACTGAAATACACAGCTTCTGTGTGTTGCAAGTGAGAGGGAGGAGAAAGAAAAAGTCAATGGAGAAGTAAAGGAAAAGATTTCCTGGATGTGATAATAACCAGCCTCTATATGTTCGTAACCTAGAATCTACGGATGGATGATGGGTGTGCATTCTGCTCTATCCAATCTCCTAATACCTTCCACATCCATTATTTCATACAACCTGTGGGTGACATAGGTAAGTCAGAGAAGGAAGAGAACCCCCATTTGTGGCTGAGGAAACAGGCACAGAGAGGTTAAGTGACTTGCTCAAAGTTACACAGTGAGATCAACATAGAACCTGCCCTGGTTGCTCTTCCCCAGCCTAGATATGAATATGGCCTATGAAAGTCTGGGCCTCTGTGAGACCAATTAAATAGTCAACTGGCATTTAGTAAGCACCTACTATGTACTAGGCACTGTGCTAGTCACCAGGTAGGCAAGGACAAAAGCTGAAATCAAGGGGTGGAGTTCAGTGACCACTGAGGTCTCCTCCGACTCAATGGTTCAATGTCATTTGCCTGGGTCCTAAAGAAGGCATTGTTCGATCAAAGAGGCAGAATGAGATATGGACCATTGGGATGGCATGGACCATTTGGGGATTTGTTTTGCATGATTGAGCACCTTTGTATTGTGTTTCCTTATTGATCATAGAGGAGACTGGACAAGTCTGTGGCCCATCACTGCTGCCGGAGAAACGACGTAGGGCTCACATTTGGAGGGGAGGAGGGGAGTCTGATCAGCAGCCAGGACCATCATCTTCCCATAGAAAGTCCTCACATATCGATGTTTTTATTTTCTTAGAGTGTAATCCTTGCTCTTGACAAGATCATAGAGAATATACAGATAACCTATTTTTTCAAGGGGGGCAGGGATGGGAGAGAAAATAAATGCTTGTTAATTGAAAAGTAAATTGAGTTAATTCAACAAAAAAGAAATAAGTAAATATGGTAGAGTTGAAAGAGCGATGGGTTTGGAATCAGAGGCCCCAGGTTCAAACCCCAGCTTTGTCACTATCTGTGGGTTCTTGGGTCAGGTCCTTCATCTTTCTGGGCCTCACTTGCCTTATCTGTAAAATGAAGGAGTTGGACTAGCTGGTCCCCTCCAACCCCAAATCCTTCCCCCTTCCATGACCAACACCCTGCCTTACCCCATCTTACTATTACTGATTGGGCTAAGAAGTGAAAGGGTAGCCTCTGGCCTGGCCCTCAAAGGGTCTCAGCCCCCAGTAGTTGAGACCAAAGAGCATTGGGCATAGGTGGGACCCCCTTGTTATCCTGGCATCTTGGTTTTCTAGTTCATTTGGGCCTCACTGAAGCTTCTCCACCCTCTGCCTTCTTCCAAAACCTCGGGTGCACTGGTTTATACCAGATTTTGCCACCCTCAGCCAGAGAAGCCAAGAGCCAGGAACCAGGGGGGCTGAAGCATGTGAAATACTGGGAGCTTATTCTGGGAGAAAGAACATCTGAGTTAGTAGCCAAGAGGTTAAGGTTCCAAGCTGGCTCAGTCACTGATTTTCTGAATGACCTCAGGCAAGTCACCTTTCTGTCTAAAGAGAGTGACTTTGGAGGCAGGCAACTTGGGTTCAAATATTGCCTCTTAACTTTCCTGGAGTGGTGCATTTTCCTAATCTGTAAAATGGGGCTGTGGATTCCAGGGCCTCTGAAGTTCCTACCAACTCTAGATCTAGGGGAGGCAGAACTGTATGTGGAGTCAGAGGACCTGGGTTTGAATCCCAGCCCTGAAACTTCCAGCTTGTGAGAATTTGTGAGGACAACACTTAACCTTGTTGAGCCTTGGTTTCGTCTTCTTAACATTAGAGGGGAAAGGGTTAAGCTAGATGACCTCTAAGGTCTCTTCTGGTTCTAGGTGTATAATCTGTTACCTATGGTTTATAAAATGTAAGTTTTGGATGAGATAATTAACCTGTCTGGGCCTCATTTTCCTCATCTGTAAAACAAGGAGTTAGAACAAAATGATTTCTAAGGTCCCAACTCTAAACCAATCATCTATGATGTGTCTGTAAAACATAGCAATGCTAGACAAGATAATTAACCTGTCTGAGCTTCAGTTTCCTTGAGTATAAAATGCAGGAGGGGGAAGGTGTTGGTCTAGATGGTTTCTGGGGTCCCTCCATCTCTAAATGTATTATCCTTTCTCTTTTATGTAATGAATAAAGTTCAAAATCCTTTCTCAAATACTCAGCCCTCAGCAAGCTGACTTCTGTCAATCCAACCTTATCTCTTGCTGTACTCTAGCAACCACCATAAGACTGGAGCCCAATTCTTACTTCCAGATCTCTTGGCTTCTCTTTTCATTCTACCTCACTATAATAGAAAAGACCTAGGGCCCTTCTTACGCACCAATCCAAATCCCACTCACCCTTCGAGTTCCACCACTACCACGAAGCCTTCATTGACAATTTCTGATGGCCAGTGATCTCTTCCCATGCTGACCTCCTCAGCAACTACTGTCTGATCCTCATATGTAACACTTAGTATAGATTCCCTTACATGACAAATTAATTCTTTGCTTCCTACTAAGATTGTGACCTCTCAGAGGGTAGGAATCTGGTATCTTGTATTTCTTTTTTCCATCCCATAAAATAATAGGCGCACAGTGAAGGGGAGGGCAGGTCATGATAGCTGTCTTCAAGTATTAGAAGGATTGTCATATACAAGAGAGATTAAACATCTTCTGCTCATCCACAGAGGGTGGGACTCAAAAGCAGCAGGAGGTTGGGAGTTGAGGAAGATATGAGAAAATCTAGGACAGTGTGGTTGGGGTGATGATAACCAACACAGGAGAGAAGGTAGAAAGGCTAACTCTTACATTGCATCCATTTTCTCTGCAAAGCAGAATAAACTGTAAAGGAGAAACAAAAAAACGATAAATAGGGAGATGAAACCAAGATAAATAAGGAGGTAGTAAGAGAATGACTAGCTATCCGTGATGAATTCAGGTCACCGTCCCATGGTGGTACTTGCCAGGATTACTAACCCCCCATAAGTGATCACTGAATGATTATGGAAATAGGAGCAGGACCCGTGGACTCAAGAAAAGCAAATGTCCAGGTTTCCAAGAAAGGGAAGAAAATGGAGTTTATAAACTATGGGTCAGTGAGCTTGGCTTGATTCCTTATAAAATTCCAAAGTCTATTAGTAAAGGGATGGTTAGTAAACATTTAGAAAAGAAAATGGTGATTGTTGAGTTTAATTAAGAACAGGTCAAACCAGATTAATCTAATTTCTTTTTTTTAACATGATAAATAGATTGGTAGGTCTATTATATAATTATAGCTAGTATTTATACAACATTTTGTGGGGGAAGCAATCAAGGTTAAGTGACTTGCCTAGGGTCACACAGTTAGTAAGTGTCTTGAGGCCTGATTTAAATTCAGGTCCTTCTGACTGCAGGGCCAATGCTCTATCCACTATGCTAGCTGCCCCTATTTATATAGCATTTTAAGGTTTGCAAAGTGCTGCATATGTTATCTTATTTGGTCCTCACAATAACCCTGGGGGTTATTATTGTCTTCATCTTACAGATGAGTGATTAAGTGACTTAGCCAGGGTCTCACAACTGGTATTTGTCTGGCACAGGATTTGAATCCGGCTATTCCTGACTTCAAGTCCCATACTCTATCCACTGTGCTATCTAGGTACCTCAGATAGCTCCTCTAGATATAGTTTACTCAAAATGAAACAAAGCAGGTGGCAGAATCTTCCATCCTCTTCATGTGGATTAAGATGGAAATCTAAGAGCTAGCCAGTCGTTATACATTTAGATGGATTTAGAAATGGCTCAGTAACTGGACTCAAAGGGTAATCATTCCATGCCAACTTGGACTGACACTGGGATCTGTGCTTAACATTTTCATCAATGACTAATAAAGGCATAGATAGCATACTTACCAAATTTGCAGATGACCAGGTTAGATGAGACAGCTAGTTAATGCCCTGGCCACAGTGGCATGAGCCAAAAAGATTTCTATATTCAGATTAATCTAATAAGATGAAATTTCATTGGGATAAATGTAAAGTCTCATACTCGGGTTCAAAAAATCAATGTTACAACTACAAGAGGAGGAAGACATGGCTAGTCAATAGTTTATCTGAAAAAGAGCAGGGTTTTAGTAGACTTCAAGTCCAATATAAGTCAGTGGTGATATGTCAGCCAAAAATAAGAAATATAACACCTAATATTAGTTGGTCACAGGAGGCATTAAAAGTATAGTATTCAGGGAACTAGGGAAATAATGTTCTCACTATATTCTGCCCTGGTCAGACCACATCTGGATTATCACATTTAGTTCTAGGTAGCTAAGCTGAAGAATATATAAAAATGAGAGCAACCAGGACAGTGAATGCTCTGGAAATTGGTTTTAGGAAATGAGGATGTTTAGTCTAGAGATGAATAGTCTTATGGGAAGTAGGGGGAGGGTATAAGAGCTGTCTTCATGTATTTGAAGGCTGTCATAAGGAAAAGGGATTTGATTTGTTCTATTATGTCCGAAGGGGTAGAAGTGGGGGCAATGGATTTAGACTTAATGGGAAGAACTCTCTAAGAATGAGTGCTATCCAAAATGAAATGAGCAGCTCCAGAAGGGTTCCCCCTCAGTGGAAGCCTTTGAGCTAAAAGCTGGGTGACCTCTTGGGGGGAGTTCAAGAGAGGCTGCTTTTGTTTGGATCTGGGTTGCACTCAACTTCCCCTGAGAGCCCTTCCAACTCTGTGGTTCTATCAAGAGTTGGAATTAAATGAACGAAACCATATTATCATATCACAGGGAGAATAATCCCTGCCATATCTCCCTCCGTTGAGTTATATAAGAACCTGTGCACAATGTGCTCTAATAAATGTTGAATGAATGGATGAATAAATTAAGGAATGACTAGAAATAGTGGTAGAAGCACTACAGAGAGGCCGTGTACTAAGTCATCATGAGAGATCATTGGTTCTAGGCCAGAAGGCAGAGCCTCGCTCTACTCTCCTGCTTGTAGTTTGTCTCCTGAGGTGTCAACTCAAGCCAGGCTCCAGTAGCCATCAATCAGTCAATCAATCAATAAGTCATTCTTGATCATGCACTGGGTGCCCAGCCCAGTACTCGGCATTGTGAGGAATACAATACTAACAATTCACTGACTTACTTAGTCCTTCCGGTTTTCCAGAGCCACCATCCTGGAAATACTGCCCTGAAAAAGGTAATGAGATTAATATTCTCCCTGTTATATCAAAGAAGAGAAAAAGAGAGAGACCGCATGGTGTAATGCAGAGATATCAAACTCACTGCAAAACTCAGTGCAGCCAGAGCTCAATTAAAATGCAGCTGTTTATGCAACTGAAATGTTTAACAAAATAAATAAAAATACAGTAAAACACAGATAGTGTTAATTTGTGGTTTTCTAAGTTAGTATTGGGCAAGGGGGAGTTTGACATGGCTAATGGATGGAGAGCCAGCACTGAAGCCAGGAGGACCTGAGTTCAAGTTTCCCTTCTGACATAGGCTGTGCTGCTTCTCCCCATCTATATGGTCTTGGACAAGTCTTTCTTCCTCGGTAAAATGAGGATATTGGATTAAGTGACCTGTAAGGTTCTTTCTAGCCATGAATGAGCAATAAATGCTAAGCCCTAGGGATACAAATACTAAAGTGAAAATAATTCCTGCCTTCAAGGAGCTTACACTCTAATAAGGGGAAACAACACATAGAGGGGACTGGTGACTAGGAATTTTTTAGTTTGGAAAGTTACAGAGATGGCGAGTGGAGCCATACAGGAAGAGATCAACAAGACACAGCAGAGATAGAAGTATTGATTCGATTATGGTTGCCAATCTCTGATGCCATGATGCTCTCCAAGGTCTCTTCCCATTCTAGATCTTGAAAATTACTCAGAGTTGGAGAGCAGCATATTCTAGGAAGAGAGTGCTTGATCTGGATAGGAAGAATGGGAAGACGCAGTTCCTTCTATTACAGACAAATTCATTTGAGGACAGAAATACTCATTATATCAGCCACGGGAAGGAAGGATGGATGTTCAGTTCACTCGTTTCCTTCTTTCTCCTCTCTTCCGCCACCCCCTTTTCCTTTGCCAGATTTGGAAGGAGATGGGAAGCTTATTTATAAAAGTCACACTTGAGGAAGGAGCTGGCACATTCCCTCAGTGCTCCACAACCACAGACCCAGTTTCTTTCCTTTGTCACAAACCCTTTCTTTTTCACTCTTTTTCTTCCTCCTACACCATCCTCAACTAGAAATCTGGGAGAAGAGGATACTTTTCCTGTAGGGAAGGCTTCCCATTGAACCCTAGGATGAGTGAGAGCCTTTTTAGCAGTATATCCTATCCAAGAAAAGAAGGTCATGGGGCAAACCATTAACATAAGGGATCACATGATTATAGATGTAGGGTTAGAATAGGCCTTAGCTGCTGTCTGTTTCTACCCACTCTTTTTATGGAAGAAGAAACTGAGCAAGAGAACGAGCTAGGATTTGAACCCAGGTCCTTGGACTCCAAATTCAGCCTTTTAACTATGCCAAAATGCTTATTTAAAAGGGTCTGAGACCATAGCTGTTTGCCACTACAACTCAAAGCCAACTAGGCAGGTTCTGTGATGGAAATGACTCAGGGCACCTTGTGAAACAGAAACTTTCTGGGCCATTTTGCCACCACAAAAGTAACTTTGCATCCTCACCACCCAAGAAAAGAGTAAGTTCTCCAGGAACTAGAGTCCTCGGTGTAAGATCACACACACACACACACACACACACACACACAGTAGAGAGCTAAGGGCTAAATTGGGTACTGTGCAGGTCAGAGAGAAAGGAGAGACCCATACGGATCAGCATGGTCAGAAAAGGCTGCCTAGACAAGATGAGATTTAACTCAGCATCAAATGAAAGGTCAGATTTGAACAGGTGCTTGAGAATGTAGGCTGCTGGGACTTCTGAGAGGTCAGCTCCAAGAGAGAAAGGACCATGTCATTGTTGCTTCATATTCCCAGCCCCCTAACACAGTGCTTTATATCTTTAAGACAGGCAAAGTGGTATGATGGAAATATGGCGGCTACATCACTATGGTGCACAGAGCACTAGATCTGAAGTCAGAAAGATTCATCTTCCTGAGTTCAGATCCAGCCTCAGATACATACTAGTTATGTGACCCTGGACAAGTCCCTTAACTCTCATCTATAAAAGCTGGAGAAGGAAATGGCAAAAACACACCAGTATCTTTGCCAAGAAAACCCCAAATGAGGTCACAAAGAGTTGGATATGACTGAACAACCACAATAATGGAAAGAGGCATGAAATCTTTCCTTCTCTTTCTGGCTTTTAGATTGTGTTTTGAAGTTAGCAAAATGCTTTACATCTGTTATCTCCGTGGACCTTCACAACACAGGTATTTTATCCTATTTTACAAGTGGATAAACTGAGGCCCAAAGAGGTTAATTAATTTGCTTGTGGTCACACAGCTATTAAGTATGCAGCCTCTCTTATTAGGAGATGGGACCAGACCTGTGTTTTCATTGGTGTAAGGAATTCCCAGAGTGAGAGAGTTCCTCCTGATGCAGAACAGCATTTTCCATGCATTTTGTACTCTTAAGAAATGCCTGGATTCCTGAGCAATTCATTGATGCCTAGAATCATACAGTCAGGATGTATCAAAGGCAGGGTTGAGCCCATCTCCTCCTGGCTTCCTGGACAATCACCACTCTGCCTCCAACTTCTCTTATTCTCATTAATATGATTGAATAATTGAATACTATGCCATGCTCTAAACAGAATCTCAAGTGGCCCCCCCACCTAGTACCGACCCTAAAACATCTCTCATCCCTTCCCAAATGATCAAAATGAATGGTCCCATAGTAAAGAAGGCAGTCCACATGTCCTATCTTTCCCTCCCTCACCACATGTCATTGCATGCAGGGTTCCCTCAAGCACCCTGCAGAGAGTATAACTGTGATTCCTCAACTCTTGGTGGTTCCTTGAATTGGGAAGAGGAGGGTGAGGAGCATGTGTGAAGGGGAGCTAAGAAACTTGCTTCCAAGGGGAAGATTCACCCAACATGATCCCTAAGGATTCCATGATTGTATCAGCAGCACCACAATCAGGGTCTGGTCAAGGCTGCTCTGGTAGGACTGACTTTATTTTTTAGCTAGATTTAGAGAATAAATGGGGGTGAAAAGATGGCCCAATTCCCCCTTCTTAGGGTCTAGCATAAGGCGTTCCATTCTGCCACCCCCTCCCCAAAATACCCCATCTCTCTCCGGAGCCTACTCCTTAAGCCCCCTCCCCCATTAGATTGTAAGCTCCTTGAGGGCAGGGACTGTCTTTTGCCTCTTTTTGTATCTCTAGAACTTTACACAGAGCCTGGCATATAGTAGCTATTTAAGAAATGTTCATTGACTCAACTAACATCTCCATGTTGATCAGACCTTCCTTGTACATAATCAGTTCCCCCACTACATTGAAAATAGGGTTCAATTTCTATTCCGTTTATGTCCAATCACCTTGCTATGGAAAGTGACTTCCCCTCTTTGGACGTCAGTTTCTCCATCTGTAAAACAAGGGTGAGCAGACTGTGTTGCCCTGGTCAGAACACATCTAGAGTATTGTGTTCAGTTCTAGAGGAAAGCAGCTAGTGTTCTGGGCTTGGAGTCAGGAAGACCTGAGTTGGAATCCTGCCTCAGACAGTTATTACCTCTGGGCAAGTCACACAGCTTCTGTCTGCTTCAGTTTCCTTCTCTGTAAAGTGAAGATAACAATGGCACCTACCTCCCAGCGTTGTTGGGAAGATAAAATGAAATAATATATGTAAAATAACCTTCACCAAAACTCTCTAAACATTAGCTTTTATGACTATCCTGGGCACCATGTTTTAGGAAGTTAATAGACAAGCTTAAGCCCATTCAGAGGAGAGGGATCAAAATAGAATGAAATCTGGAAAGCAGACTTCCTTCCATTGAAAGAACTGGGGATGTTTGACCTGAAGATGAGGGGGCTGGGCTGGGATAAGGGGAGAGAAAAGGAAGGATGAGATTTTCGCCTTATGGGGGAGTTATGGGATGATATCTGCCTGGCCCCAGGGACCAGAACTAAGGACAAGTGGAGGTTACAAGGAAGCAAACTTAGGCTTCATGCAGGAAAAACTTCCTAATAGTTTGAGCAACCCAAAAGGGGGAATGAGCTGCCTGGGGTGGGGAGGTAGTGATGCAGGAAGAGGTCTGGCTTGGTCCCAGCAGCCTCTGAGTTCCCTTCCAATTCTAGGATTTCAGGATTTAAAAACTAAAACATCTCTGGGGTTGGGGACCTATTTTTTCCTTGTTTTTTTTCTTTTTTTTTTTTTTTTTGGAGATCAATTGGCATTAAGTGACTTGCCCAAGGTCACATGGCTAGTAAGTGTTAAGTGTCTGAGGCTGAACTTGAACTCAGGTCCTGCTGACTCCAGGGCCAGTGCTCTATTGACTGTACCACCTAGCCACCCCTAAATTTTTTTTTCCTATTATTATTCTGGAAATGGTCTTTGTCTGATTTCCCTTTTCAGTATGACTCCACCTCTTAGGAGCTCCCCCTTTGTCCAATGGGTGCTCTGTGGTGGGGAGGGGGGAGGAAAAGAGAGAGAGAGAGGGAGAGAGAGAGATTTTAAGAGTGTAGGTAAAACCTGCTGGGTTTTCCATCCCATTCTGGCACTGTGCCCCCTTGGTGAGTGGCCTTAGACTTCAATGTCCCTCAGAAATGAGATAGGCTAAAAATAGAACTCGGGATTTCACTGGAGTCCCCTCTGAGGAAATGCCCTCTACCAGTGCAGGTTGGCACCTCACTGAGTGGCCTCCAGCTCTTGGAAATGAAGTGGCCTTGCCCAACCAGCATGTGGCAGGGGTGGGACTCCAACCTAGGTCTTCCCAGCTCTGGGGCTAGCTGTCTCTACTACACCATGGTACCTCCTTAAATTAGAAAGAGGCAGAGAGGCTGAAGCTCCTATCACTGCATAGGGGCATGGGAGATCTGAGATAGGGTGCCCAGATTGGAGATCAGCAGGAGTGAAGAGGAGATGCTGTTCCTCCATGACATCCCTACTTCCTGTCTTCATGTTGCCATGTCCAACTCCTCAGAAGACTTGAGTTCAAATTCCAGCTCTGGTGCTTAACCGTTATCTATATGTCCTTAAGCAAGCTGCTGCCTTCTCTGAGCCTGAGTTTCCCCCTTTTATAACAGTGAGGCTGGACTTGTTTCCTTCAAAGCTCAACTCCAATTTTCCTTCCATCTGAAGCCTTTCCTGCCACACCCCAGCTACTAGTACCTTTGTCCCAGATTTCCCTTGTATCTATTTTGTAAAAATATATTTCCATGCTGTCTCCTCCAACTAGGCAGTGTCTCCTTGAGGGCCAGGCAGGGGCTGTGAAGCCTAACACAGTGCCTAGCACCTAGTAGGCTCTTAATAAATGCTTGTGGATTGATTCATTGGTAATTCCCTGGTGCCTTCTGTCACCAGGACCTCCCATAAGCAAGACTGAGAAACAAGCAAGCAGAGCCAGGTCCCTGCTGAGGGTGGGATGGCCACTGGAAATGGAAGTCATCATAGGATTGTAGATCTAGGACTGGACTTTGGGTGACCTAACTAGAAGTGATGGTAGAGGCCATCTAATCCAATCTCTTCATTTTACTGATGAGGAAACAGGCTCACAAAGACGTGCTATGACTTGTCCAAGGTCACACAGCTAGTATCAGAGTCAGGATTCAAACTCAGGTCCTTTATGCCAAATACAGCCATCTTTTTACCATACCACCACACCTACCACCTCCTGATTTCTCTGGAGCTGGCCCTGGGGTTTGGGAATGGAGGTCAAAGGAGTGTGAGAGAGTGCTCTGGAATCCCTCAGCACCTTCTCTTGGAGCTCAGCTCCACCTTCCCCCAGTCCTGACCCATCTATCTGCCTTCTGTGCTTTTTTAATTGGAACTTTGATTAGTCATTAAAAAGGGTGGGGGAAAACCGCCTGGTGACAGCAGCTCTCCACTCAGCACCATCAGCTTCGATGAATCAATTTGTCCAGGACTGACATCACCCATAGGGAACCATCCCTGGAGTGCTGGCAACTTCCTTCTTGCCCCCTGTAAGAATCACAGAATCACAGAGCCCAGATTCTTAGAATCCTCAGTGCCTCGGGCTGGAGATACACGGTGGGTCATAGGAGCTGCACTCCAGCTGCCAAGCATCACCCCAGACAAATGGGTGTCTTTTTTCTTAAGGACTTCTGAGCATAAAAACTCCCTCCAACCATCCCCCATTCCAGAGTTTGGGCCCCGGATGGTCCAAAAGCTCCTCAATATGTCTGACCCAAATCCCCTGGGGCCTGTTTCTTTCACAACAAGAATGATAACTAAGCATCTTCCTCAGAAAAGCACAGAAATGCCTCAAAAACCATAATTAGGTCATCACTCAACCTTCTCTATTGAGACAGAGAAGAAAAAAGGCTGGCTTGGGAGTTAAAGGATCTGAGTTCAAATCCTGTTTCTGCAAAGGTCACATGTGTGACCCTCTCTGGGCCTCAGTTTCCTCATCTGTAAAATAAATAGATTTGATGAAGGAGAGGCAAGTCCACAGGGTGGGGGACTTGGAATCAGAGAGACCTGAATTCAAATTCCATCCAAGACCCTTATTATTTTTGTGACCCTTGGCAAATATTTTAATGTCTCTGGGCCTCATTTTCCTCATCTGTAAAAGGAAGACCAGATGGTCCCCAATTTTCCTTCTAACTCTAAGTCTGCTCTGGTTGTAGGTCTTCTCCCATCTCAAGAACACTCAAATTCCTTCATCCTTTCTTCTTGAACTAATTTTCCAGCATCTTTGTCTCAGATCCTTTCTCTGAGCACCAGCACCCCCTGTCTCCCCACCCCCAGATTTTGTGGGTGCCACGACCAAAACTGAAGCCCCTACACCATTAAATGTGTGTAAAATATATGAGAGGTAGCCTACCCTGGTTTGGTGGCTAGGGGTAGACCCACCTCAGACTCATACTGGCTGCATGCCCCTGGGTAAGTCACTTAACCTCTCTATGGCCTCTTCAGTGCCCAGTGTCTCCCCTGTCTGGGCTCTGTCCCTCCATGCAGTGCCCAGTAATCTCACTGGCCCTCTCTCCTGGTGAGGACAAGTGACCAGATAAACATATTCAAACTGGAGTGTCAGGGGTTTTGTCTTCTACATACATAATCAGATCTGAAAAAAATGGGGAAAAGAAACTAGACCAACTTCTTCCATCTACAGAGAAGTCAGCTCAGGACTGGAGAAAGGAAGTGACTTATCTAGGTCCACAGTGAGAGACAGAGCCAAGACTAGAACCCAGGTCTGCTGACTCCCAGTCATTTCCCTTCCTACTATATCAAAATACTTTTTTTTCATGGATTATTTGGATTCTAAAAGAGGAGACTGGGGGCAGCATTCCCAAAGGAATGACTCTAATGGTGGAATTTCAGGCTCATGGCAGATGGTGGGGTAGATATTTTGAGGACAAGGGAAGCTTTTCTCAAGCCTCTCCCAGCTTCCTATGTGGGTGACCACCTACTCTGCCCACACATAGAACTGTCCTGTCTTGTTTCTATCTGGTATGTTGTTCCTTCCTTCAACCCTCACCATCTCCATCTTCCCTCTCCATGTCATATAGTCCCAAAATAGCCATGGTACAGAGAGGAAGAGCAGCAAGCATGGGGTTAGATTAATTTTGGCACCAGTCAACAGGACTTCTGGGTAGTCTGCCTGCTTGGCAGGCCCCGTAGGCAATGTTAGACTGACTGAGAGCTCTCTGTCTAGAGTGAACCAAAGGCCAGAGGCTTCTTTCTTGGAGTTATTCTGCAGAGAGAGGGTACAAAGGAAGCGGAGGCCTGTGGTCATAGTTAGGGCATGGGTGTGTGGGTGTGTGTGTGGGTGGGTGGGTGGTAACTGGAACTCAATTTGTAAGCAGATCTAGGGGTCCATCTGGGGCTGGGGCCTTTGCTTAGGATAACAGTGAGGGTTCCCTGCCCTACCAGCCCCACCTCGGCAGGGCCCAATGAATGTTAGAGCCACCAGGCAAATCAGCCCTCCCCAGGAGATGGAGATGAGCAGGGCCCGCCAGGCAAGACCTCAGAACTGATCTCCTCAGACATCATCTGAAAAGCGTGGGAGGGCAAGGCATGGCAGGAGTGCTTGGTGCTCACCTCAGGGAGACCCCAGAACTGTGCTGAGCATGGAGCTCTGTGGCCAGTCCCCTTGCCCCCAGCACAAAGCTCTGTGTACAGGAGAGGCTTAAAAAATGATTGTGGGGGGGGGGCAGTCCTCGACAGGAACAAGTTAGACCTGGGGCTAATTGTGTGCAGCAGCTTTTCCTGAGCCTTTACTGGCTCAATATAAAACTTGAGGAGGAGAGTGTGTAGCAATATACCAGAGATAGAGGTTCAGCATCAGGGACAGGGGCAAAACATCAGGGATGAAAGCTCAGTACCATGGACAGGGGGCTAATTCAAGGATACAGGAGGATGCTTGAGGCTTCTAGAATAGAACACTCCTGGGCTAGATCCTTTGTTCCCAGCAGACATCGTTTTAAAATAAGTAATTTATCATGGACACAAAACATTTTAAATAATGGCAGAACCAATTGAATGCATATTCATAAATATTTTAAATGACCTTCAACACAAATATCCCATACATACTTTGGTGCATAGATTCAGAGCTAGAAGGAGCCTTGGACGTCATCTCATCAAAACTCCTTTTACAAATGAGGAAGCTGAGAGTCCATGAGGGAAAATGACTTGTCCATGGTTACAGATAGTAGTAGGGGCAGCTAGGTGGCACAGTGGCACCGGCCCTGGAATCAGGAGAACCTGAGTTCAAATCCGGCCTCAGACACTTGACACGCTAGCCATGTGACTTTGGGCAAGTCACTTAACCCCAATTGCCCCCCAAAAGAAAAAAAGCAGGGCATAAATCAGTCTTTCTAACACCAAAGCAGCCTCCTCTCCAGCAACCCGTGCTGCCCCTCCTCCCATCTAGAGTCCTTAGCTTGGCAATGAGCTCTTCCCTCTGTGTCTGCCATCTCTTAGCTTTGTTTTTCCGCTCACCCTGGCTCACAGAGCCAAGGTCCACATGTGTATATGAAGCTTTTCCCCATTAGGCATCATCACTTCATAGGCAGAGCCATCTTTTCCTCTTCCTTGGCTCTGTGGTTTGTAGCTACATCCTCAAGCCAGCTGCCTCTATTTCTCCAGTCTGATCAATTATTCCCCAGTCACATGATGTTTTCAGTTTTTGATACTTCCCCAATAATGCTCCTTCTTTTATTGGAAGAATTATTTTTTTTTTATACATGGGCTTCTAACTCCTCACAACATGAGAGGTGAGTCTGTGTGGAAAGAGCTAGATTTAGAGTCAGAGGACCCAGTTCTGCCACTTACTACATGTGTGACTTTGGACAGGTCACTCATCTCTCTGGCCTGTTTTCTCATCTGTAAAATGAAAGGGTTACCTAGGAGATCTCTTATACTCTTTCCAGGATAAAATCTCTAAATCTGTGGGCCTCTAGGCCTCAGTTTCCTCATCTGTAAAATGAGTGAGTTGGAAAGCATGACCTCTCATATCCCTTCCTGCTCTAAATTGATGGTCCAATGATCTCAGGGAATTTGCTTCTTTGAGGGGAGGAGGAAGAAGCAAGGCCACCATACTCATTAAGTTTTAGGAGTTAGAGCCAAGAAGGATGAAAGTCATGGGTCAATCCTTCCATGAGTCAGTTATTTTTACACAGCAAAAAATTCCTCCCTGACCTCAGGCTGGCCAGGGATCCCAAAGTACACACTGACTCCTAAACCTGGCCACAGACTGAGCCCTGACCCTTTAGCCCTGGCTCCCCAGCCCTCATCCCAAACGCCAATCTCGGACTGAGCACTAATCCTGAACCTCAAACCTTGCCCACCCCTCAGCTATTGCCTAAACCTTAGGCCAGAGGGAGCAGACCAGAAGGTGTGAATAGCTCAGTGAAACCCCTCCCCACTGCTCCAGACACAATTCAGCTCACGTGTTACCAATGGTGTGGAGGAGGAGGGAGGAGATGGGAAGAACCAGACACCTGTGCTGTTTACCTCTTTGGGAGGCTAGCATTTGGCTGGGCAGCGTTAGAGAATCAGTCCATGGAAGGGAAAACCTGCCTGTCACCCAGACATCTGGTTTGCTCCTGTGGGAGCACCAGGGCCAGGCTGGGTAGGGGTCCCAGTGTCCCCTGCAATGCAGCCACGCAGCCTCTACCCCAGACTTTCATTATTCATTCTTGAGAACAGAGCTGCCTGTTTTCTTTCAAAGGTTCTAGCCACTCCCTTCTCCTGGTCCAGTCTCTCCCTCCCTCAGAACAGAGAAAGGAAAAGTGAATACAGAGGAGGCCAGGATAAGGCTTGGTTTTGAGAACTCCTCCATCATCTCTCTGACCAAGGAGAATCTTCTTGCCTTCTTGCCTCAGTTTCCCCAGGGAGAGATTAGCTGATCCTTATTGGGCCAGACCAGTCCCAGGAGAACTAGGTTCAGTGTTTGGAGATCCCCCTCAGCTTCTCTGTCTGTGGGGTGCCACATAGCAGCAGCAAGGCTGAGTGAGGGGTTTATTTTAGCTGTCGTGGGAGGAGCCGTGACAGCCCAGCAGCAGAAGGCTTGGAGATGTTTCACACCCGCTTCCTTCACCAACTTAAACTTCCCACCTCCTACCTCCCTCATCCCTCCTCCTCAGCAGCTTGGACTGGGAGTTCCAAAGAGCCCTGGCCCCTGCCAGGGGAGCTGGCAGCCATCCCTCGGGAGGTAGGGGACAGAGGTGCCCCATAGATTGTGAGAGAGCCATCACTGCCTCCCCCTTCCTCTTCTGAGCCAAGATGAGCAAAAGCACTTTGCCAACATTCTCTCCTTACCCTCTCACATCAACCCACAGACATCATTATCCCTGTTTCACAGATGAGGAAACTGAGGCTCAGAAAAGCGAGGTCACATAGTAAGTGTGAGAAGCAGGATGCAAACCTAGGTTTTTCCTGAGCCCAAATGCAGCACTCTGTCCATTTCTCTATTGTGCATCTCTCATAGGCAGAAATCCCTCCCTGTGATTTCTGTGACTCACCTGTCATATCAGAGATGATGCCATTCAGAACAGTGAATGATGCGATTGGGGTTAGGAATGCATTCACTTCTGCCTTTAGGCCCATATACCCCCAGGACACCTGCCTGGCCCAAGTGAAATGAAAATCTGATTTCAGCCCTTAGGTATATCTCTGTGAGCCAGGGAATTGGCCCAGAATCTTGCTGGAAGCCAGCAGGGCAGCTGTCTTACAGAGAGCCCCTCCCCTAATCACTGCCCCTGATCTACTGAGGCAAGGAGAGTGGGGATTGATGAGGGTCATGCAGGGGTGATGGGGGTGAAAAGAGTGAAACCCCAGGGGCCCAGTGGGATCCTGGAACAGCTAGGCCTGGGCAGGGGCCCTCCAGGGCCAGGGGTTTGATGCCCATCAGGCACCCCTTACTAGGCCACACTAGGGTGGTTGAAATATCAGGAGACTTACACCTGGAAAGGGACCCCCCAAGCCCCTCATTTCATGAGTGAGGGAGGTGAGGCTCAGAAATGGGGCTTGTCCAAGACCATTAATAGATGTAAAGCCCAGGTTCAAATCCAGGGCCCCTGATTTCATGTTCTGTGGGAGCTGCTTTCTGGCTGTAACCTTCAAGTTCATGGCCAGGAACCCGTCTGTCTGGTCTCCTCCTGCCTCCCCACCCGGGACTTAGCCCTGCTGTGTGGAGAGGCCTGGATTGCCTAGAGGGAGGGCAGACTAAGGAAAGTGAAGTCATGGTCCTCACCCCCGTGGTGAGCCAAGCTTTTAGCCAGATGGGGAAGGTGGCTCTGCCCCTGGGCCATCCATATTGCTGACCCTCAGGGGCAGCTTCTCATCCCAGCTAGACCTCACCTTCTCCATCTGCAGGATGGGTAGGCATACTGCCATGGAAGTAGAAGGAAGGCAGCCTATAGTAAAAAGACACCAGTGTGAGGAAGAGCAGAGTAATTACAGTTCTGGGGGAGTGGGCTGCACTGTCTGCAGACAGGGAAGCCAAAGATGTAATCACTCCTGATGGGGTGACTTTCATTCCACTGCTTGTGGGGTAGACAGGCGGGTGGCTGGGGCTGGTATCAGCACCTGCTCCCTTCTCCAGACCTGGGAGACTGGGGGAGGGGAGCTCCAAGCACCTGCAGGAGAAAGATGCTTTCCTGCTGTCCCTTGAGCTCAAGCACACACACACACACACACACACACACACACACACACACACTCACATACACACACACACACTCACACACACACACCCCTAATGGAGAGAGAAGAAGCTACAAATGCCCCTCTGACTCCATTTGTACCCTTGAGTGGCCTGGTCTGGTTCCCTCTGTCTAGCTGTGTCCACTCAGACATTGGGTAAGGGACCCAGGGAGGGTCTCCCAGCTGGATTGATGATCCCAAGACTGGCAGTCATACCAGGGAGCTGGCCCCAATGTTTATTTCCACCATATCTCCCCAGGGCAGGTAAGCAGAAGCTGGGGCATTCCTAGTTCCTTTCCTCCTGCCTCCCTCCTATCCATGGCCTTACCAAGTAAGCATGGCAGCCCCACCCAGCCTAGGGTGAAGAAATCCAGGAAGGGAACAGGGGCCAGCTGTCAGGCCTCCTCCCAGAGGGACCTCCCCGGAAAGAAAGCCTGGAATCAGCCTTTGTCTTAATTAAAGCGCCAGTGCCTGGAGCCCCACAGCAGTGAGCCAGCATGTGACTTCCTAGGGCAGCTGCCTGAAATAGGCTCACTTAAGGGGCCCCGCCTGAGCCAAGCAGGATGGGGGGCCCCTATCCTCATGGGTTCCTGCCTCCCTCCACTGCTCCATCCACCCACCCCCAGCTCCTATGTTTTTCTTTCCTTTTACCATTTTTTTTTACCCAATCACTGATTTCTTGGACCTGGAAAGGAACTCCCGTTCTCAGGGCAGATCTGGGCCTTCTCTGCAGTTATAGTGTTAGCCAGGGGCCCTGGAAAGTCCCACCACCAAGCCTTTTTGACCCCCAAGGCCTCCTCTCTCTCCACACCCTGTGCTTTCAAACAGTTGAGTTTGCTCTCCTAAGGGAGCAAGACTATTCAGGGTCCTCTGTCTCCCACTCTGCTCCCAAACTCCACAAGGCCAAATCCATGACCATGGCCACGCCTCCTGGAGAAAGTCTAACCCCCAGGCCACAGATAACAAGGCCTGAGCTTGATTCAAAGGAGTGGAGAAGTTACATTTAAACTCCATGGAAATAAAAATACAAGGAAACACAGATATTCTTACAGTTTCAAACAAAGTCACTATGTAACTAACCTGCAGGGATCCTTCTGGACCATTGGGGTTTGACCCTCTGAAGGCAGGAACTGTTTTGTCTTTGTATTAAAAGATATATTTATAAAGAGTTTAGCGTAGTCTTAGTATATAGTAGGCACTTAGTAAACATTTGTTACCTTCTTCTCTCTCCTTGTATCCCCAGCACACAGTAGGTGCCTGGCATGCAGTAGGTGTCTGGCATACAGTAGGTGTTTAGCAGTAACAACAGACAGCTTTTATACAGCATTTTAAGGTTTGCAGAGTACTTTACAAATGTGATTTTATTTGATCTTCAAAATAACTCTAGGAGATGGATGCAATTATCACCCACATTTTACAGATGGGAACTCAAGCCCAGAGGTGCTTAATAAATGCTAGTCAGGTCTTTCCTTATACATGCATATGTTAATATACTTGATAGAATATAAATTCCTTCAGAGGGCTTACATTCTGTCAAATGATAGATGATAATTGATGGACTGGACAGCTAGATGGTGCAGTGGATTGAGTACCAGGCCTGGAGTTAGGAAGACTCATCTTCCTGAGTTCAAATCCAGCCTCAGACACTTACTAACTGTGTGACCCTAGACAAGTCACTTTACCCTGTTTACCTCAGTTTCCTCATCTGTAAAATGAGCTGGAGAAGGAAATGGCAAACCACTCCAGTGTCTTTGCCAAGAAAACTCCAAGAGCTAGGACAGGAACTTTATGCTGCTTTGCAGGGCTCGCTAGCGCTTCATGATGAGGGAAGGGAGAGAGCTAAGCCCAGAGGAGTCCAGGCTGGAAGCAGCCAAGCCCACATCTCCCCATGTTCTGATGCTAGGAACCCCACGCTGAATCTCCCAGCAAATGGTGCCATGGGGCCAAGGGGAGCTCTCTTTGGCAGCAGAGGGTGGGCAATGTGCAGTGGGGCCCTTCTTCCCTGACTTGGGTCTATTGGTAGGTACATTGAACACCTCCATCTACATGAACATCTGTGCATCTTTGTGTGCAGGCAAAAGACAGTGACGATGATGATGAGGTCACCGTTACCGTGGACCGAGATCGCTTCATGGATGAGTTCTTTGAGCAGGTGGGAGCCCCGCATGTCATTCCCCTCTCCAGCTGTGCCTCGGCCCAGAGTCAGTTCCTTCAGAGTCATACCCTAGCTCTGACCCCCTTCATTTACATCATTAATTCAAGCAGAAATTATTAATCACCTACTGTGTGCTGGTACAGTGCCAAGCATGGAGGAGATACTGATAAAAACAAAAGAATCCCTGCCCTGTAGGGGCTTACTTTCTCTCAGGGGAGACAATACATCTATGTATTCACATACCTATGTGTACTGTATGTACACACATGCACTGTGTATCTACATATCCTAACAAGATCTCAGAGAAGAGGTGAAAAGCCTTCCTCCTCACTGCTCCCAAACACTGAGAGTAAAGGGTGATTGGGAAAATATGGGTGAGAATCTGTCCTGAGGCCTCCCCTGAGAGCATCCTTTGAGGTCTCTGGCTCTGCAGATGGGGTGAGGGGGCCACAGAGCTGAATACTCAGATGTATGTAAGTGCTGAGAGAAGGAGCTGAGCCAAGGGCTGTCTGGAGGTCCTCACTGAGACATCAGAGGTTGTCCTGAAGAGAGAAGGGGTCAAAATCCCACCTGAAATCTGTCTACTGCTTTCTCATCTTCAAAGCCCTTAAAATACCTTACTCTAAACTTGGAGTCAGGTTCAAATCTCGTCTCTGATGCTTACTCTCTGTATGACCAGGGGCAAACCTGTCCCTCAGGCCTGGATTATTCCATATGGGCTCCAAGGTCACTACTGGTTCTAAATCTATGATCCAGTATGATCCTTATAACAACCCCATAAGGTGGCATGGTTGGACAGCTATTTATCCATCAGAGAGTTTTCTGAGGCCCACAATCACACAGTAAGAGATGGGGCTAGAATAATTCTTTGGAATTAAGAGCCAGCCCCCAGCTTACTGTTCCATTCCCACGCAGGCTGCTTCCAACACCCTTCCCCCTGGATCCATCCAGTTCAAGTGTTGGGCCCAGCTATGCCTCCCACCCTGACTTGTTCCCTCCCCAAATTTCTCCCCAGGTGGAAGAGATTCGAGGTTTCATTGACAAGATCTCGGAGAACGTGGAAGAGGTGAAGAGAAAACACAGTGCCATCCTGGCCGCACCCAATCCTGATGAGAGTGAGTGAGGGTGGGCTCTTGGAACATGTGGGTGAGGATCCCCCCTGAGAGAGCAGACTTCAAGGAGGTCTCTGGCTTTGGAGATGGGGCCAAGGGGTCACAAGGTTAAGTATGAAGATGGAGAGATAGGAGGGATCTTAGAGGCCATCTGATCTAAACCCCTCATTTTACAGATAAGAAAGCTGGGCCCCCTAGGGATCGAGCAATTTACCCAAGGTCACCCAAGCAGTCATTGTCAGAGATGGGATTTGAACTCAGGTTCTCTTACTCCAAAGTCAATGTTCTTTCCATTATCTGTCTACTGTATCTCCTTGGGCAGAGTTAGGAGGTGGAAGAAGACTCAGAAGTCCCTGAGCCCAGGCCCTCTTCCCCTCTGCTAGATCCCTTACCCCAGAGAAGCAAGCAGAAGGGAGCTCCCCCACCTGTGCCCATTCTCTCCTGGCAACCAAGCTCCCAGCCCGCCTGCCCTTCCTGCCCTGTTGGCAGGCAGTACCCTGTCTGCCTGTCCTGGAGTCAGGGGAGCAGCTGGGTTGTCTGGGAGGAGGCTGATGAGGTAGCTACACACAGACACACACACACACACACACACACACACACAGACACACACACACACACACACCCCTCCCCTTCCCAAGAGAAGCAGATGGCAGTGAAAGCCAGGGTTCTCTCTGCTGCTGCCTCAGCCATGGCAGCTTTTACCGGGTGCTGGAATGATGTTGGATTTACCAAATGTCCTCAGAGAGAAAAGTGTGTGTGTTAGGGACATGAAGGACAGCCCAGCAGCAGAGCCCCAGGGATAGGATCTCCTCAGTACCCCAAGTCTGCATATGCCCCCCATTTCCAGCCCTTAATCCTTCTCCAATATTTAATTCATTACCCTGTGCCTTTAAATAATTGTTAAAATTTGCCTAACCCTTTGAAGATTGACAAAGCATGTTCCTACTGCATGTTATTTCCTTTGATCTTCACAGCAACCTTGTGTGGGAGGGGCTGTTCTTCTCTCTATTTTACACAGAAGGAAATTGAGACAGGCAGAGGTGAAGTGACTTTCCCAAAGTCACACAGTTATAATCTTCTGAGACAGTATTTGAACTCGTTTCTTCCTGATTAAAGATCCGGTGCTCTCTCCACTGCGCTCTCTAGTGGTCGTGTTGCCCAAGCACAGCCTTAAATCTTAGAAAGTCAGAAGTGAGGGAGGAAGCATTTCTTAATCTGACGGGCACTGTCCTGGGTGCTGGATGTTCAAACACAAATGAGAAACAATCCCTGCCCTACTGTTATTCTTATGTGTCCCATTTTTAGGTCGTTTTGAAAATTGTATTTGGGGAAAATCGGCTAATGATTAAATTTTCCTCCAGAAGCCTAGAATCACAGAGTTAGAAAGGCCCTCAGAGATCCATCAATCCAGTTTCTCAGGATGGAGGCAAGGATGCTGGCTGTGAAGGGCTTATCACTACCCCATAAGGTTGGACAGAATGGCTTTGTGTCTCACCTTTGTCACTTACTTCCCGGGTGACATTGGGCAAGTCCTTTCCCTCTTCCTGGTCCTCAGTTTCCACATCTGTAAAATGAGATGGTCTCTTAAGACCCCTTCTAAAGACCTAGAATCCTCAGGTCCTATAACCTGAGCAGGTATTCCCTTCTAGAACATGGAAGCCACCCAAAGATCACAAGTATAATGGAAAGAGGGTTCCATCTAGAGCTGGAAGACCCAAATTCCAATCCTGGCTCTCCCACTTGCTGCCTGTGTGACCTTGGGTAAGTCACCTCTCATTTCAGGGCCTGTTTCCTCCTTTGGAAATGAGTGGGTTGAACTAGAAATGAGATAATATGTGTAAAGAGCTAGATAAAAGTCAGCTATGAGTGGTATTCCAAGTCTGACTCTCTCATCTTTGTGGCACCCACTGTATTGAGAGTGGAATTGGGATATACCCCATTGAATTGGGATACACCCAAGGGACCACCCAGGGATGTCTGCATTCCCCAAAAACCCAATGTCCTTTAGCACTGAGCTACATTTGTCCCCAGACATTGCCCAGGAGCTTGATACATCCTGGATGGTGTATACTGCAATCCAACCCCCACTACACCACTTTGGGTAACTAATTGTTAGGAAATTTTCCCTGGGGAGAGGGGAAGAGAGAATAACCCTTCAAGAAGGCAAGGAGTGTCACTAGTGTTATTAAGAGGTGGCAGCAGGACAAGAAGAGGGATGAGAGAGACAAGGAGGAGGTTGGGAAGCAGCAGTGGTCTGAATTGAACAAAGACTCCTCAGATGTCATCCTTGAGAAAATAGGGAAAAGAATTCTCCAGCTGCCCCATTTGTAGACTTCTCAGAGAACTTTATCATAGTGACAGGCTGAAGAAGGGTGCTTGTGGGTCTATGTGGACCTGTGTGTTGGCATGTGTTATATACTGTGTGTATGTGTACATGCAAGTGTATGAATGTGTATGTATGAGTCAGGAGGAGGAAAGATAAGTAGCACAATATTAAGAGTATGTATGTGTATGTGTGCATATACAAACATGCACGTCTCCTTGGATGATGAAGAAAGAAGAGCAGAATTACATTAGGAGCGTCTGAGTTTTACATGGATGTTGTAACTTTCCTTCTTCCCTAGGAAGCATCTCAAGAGAGGAAGGAGGTCAGACTGACTACATTCTCTCTTTCTCTTGCCTCCCTCCAACACCCCCTCACCCTCATGCTCATGTACCTCCCGCTTCCCCAGCTGTGTCTGCACAGACAAAGTGTGATCAGGTCTCAGAACAGAAACTGCTGATTCTAGTGGGAACAGAAGCCAAAATCTCCCTTCCCCGCCAAGGTGGAAGGGTCCTGCAGGGGGTAGAGCTGGTGTAACCACAGCCCTCAGAGTTGGGGAAGATGTAGCCAAACTCCAGTAAGAACATTGACTGACTTTCCTCCCAGCCCTTGGAGGGAGAGGAGGCTTTATGCCTCAGTTTCCCCCATTAAGGGATTTAACTAAGTAGAGGAGAAAGAGTTATCTGAGGACTTAGCAAAGCTGAAATGGGGGAGCCCAGACTGGTATAAGCAACAGAGGGGAAGAGAGTGGGGAAAAGGAAGGAGACAGTGAGGGGAGCTGAGGTGGCCACTCCCTACCTGTGTTACAGTGTGACCTTGGGAAAATCATTTAATCTCTCTGGACCTCAGTTTCCTTGTCTGTGAAATGAATCAAATTGCTTTCAGCTCTATACCTATGATCCTCTGACCCCCTTCTCTAGGGACTGGGATGTCAGCCCTGTTATTTTTTCTTATTTGAGCAGGAAGGATCAGTTGATAGTTAGTTAGTAAATTAATTTTCCCCTCATTAAGGGGTAATGAAGCTCTTGCTTAGCTATCTCTTCCTCCTCTTTGGTCCTCACTCCAACCCCTATAGACAGTATTCCACTCCTCTCACCCACCCTGCTTCTGGAACCTTCCCTCTCCCATGGCTCTGTGTTTGGGAAGTTTCTGCTCTCTGGGGCTCTGCTGCTCTGTTGCCCTCCCTGACACACACACACACACACACACACACACACACACACACACAGTACCACCCTTCCATGGGCAAGGGCCCCCACCCTTGTGCCCTCTGCCAGAACTTCTCCTGGGTTGTCCAGAGGTGGAAAGGGGGCCCATCCTATCCAGGAACCATTCCCTTCATGGCCACAGGGGGCATTGCCCTAACCCACCCCATCCCACCCCTCTCTGCACAAAGCCTCAATTAAATGCTCAACTCCCTACAAAGCCATATGCTCCACAATTGTTCCTGCCTTAAATTTAGACCCTACTCATTTGTTATTTGAAGAAATGAGGGAAGGAGGAGCAAGAGTTTTTCAGAGGACCAAAAAAACTGGAGAGTAGGGGTGGGGGAGGCAAGAATGGAAATGTAAGTGCCTCCCAACTTTGTGGGGAGTCTCCTTCCACTCTGAAAGGCAATAAAAGCCAATAGTCCCAGCCCCTGTCCCTGGTGCTGAATAAGGAGGTGGCACCTTCACCTTTTGATTAAGAACCTTTAAATTTCTCTCCAGCAAAATTCAGCTGGAATTGAGGAATTGGGGGTGGAGTGAGAGACACCACAGGCCTCTCAGGAGCTCCTTTTTTGAGTTCTCCCCTCACCACACAGTCTGAACGTGGGTGGGAAGGAGCGGGGCTGGTAGTAGACTTCTCTATAGACTTCTCTCTCAGCCCTAAGGACTCTGTCTCCTCTTTCTCTCTCTCCCCACACCACTAGAGACAAAAGAAGAGCTGGAAGAACTCATGTCAGACATAAAAAAGACCGCCAACAAAGTCCGATCCAAGTTAAAGAGTGAGTCTGTGATGGGGGGTGGAGGTTGGGGCTGGGCAGCCCTCAGAGCCTTCAGCTGCTTCTTGGATGAGTCTGCCTGGCTTCATGCTGCTGTTGGATTCCCGAACCCCTGTGTGTGAATCAAATTCTATTTTTACTGTGAGGAGAAGGGGGAGCAGTTCTTAATGATGTATAAAGACTATGCCTGGAGCCCCTGGTGTTAAAAGAAGCATTCATTTGTAAATTTCTCCCTCTCTTCCCACCTCTCCCTTATTTTCACACCTTGGATTCGGTAAAGGGAGCCTCACCCTACTAAGATGTATATATACATCCTGGCCTCTCCCAATCCATCCTCACCTTCTGCTCCCTTTCCACAGTCTTACAAACATAAACCTTTTAGGAAATCTTTCCCAAACTTGGTATCCTAGGGGCAAGTTGGTGATGTGAGTAAGAATAGAGGCAGTGTGGTATAGTGGAAAGAGCCTTGGTTTTAGAATCAGAGGCCCTGGATTTGAATCCTGGTTGTACCCTTATCATTTCCATGTGTGATCTTATACAATCGATCAGTAAACATTTGTTAATTCCTTTCTGTACATTAGGCTTTGTACTAAGTGCTGAGGATGCAAAAAATAGACAAAAAGGTGAAGCTTAAATGTTAATAGGGGAGTCTACCTGTAAATAGATAGGTCTTTACATAATATTGTTCACTCATGTCCGACTCCCCAGGATCTCATTTGGGGTTTTCTCAGCGGAGGCACTGGAGTAATATGCCATCTCCTTCTCCAGTTCATTTTACAGATGAGGAAACTGAGAGAAACAGGATTAAGTGATTTACCCAGGGTCACATATTTAAGAAGTGTCTAAGGCTAGATTTGAACTCAGGTCTTCCTGACTGCACACAAAACTCTATCTACTGCCACCTAGCCACGCCTAGGGTACCAAGAGAGTAGAAGGAAGGTAACACTATAGGGTAACACTCTCTTAACCTCTGTGGGCCTCAGTTTCCTCATCTGAAAAATGAAAGATTAGACTAGATGGCCTTTGAGTTCCCTTCCATCCCTAGATCTAAGAACCAATAATGTAAGAAAGGTGCTTTTAAAACCCCAAAGCATTGTACAAACAGGAGTCTTCTTATTTGGCCTCGTGTTTTAATTTATCTTCATGTTGGTCAAATGAGTGGGAAGAGCTGGAATGGATCTCAGGAAACCTGGGTTCAAGTCCTGGGTCTATCACTGACTCACTGGCTGTGTGAGCCTAGGCATATCACTTGCTCTCAGTGTCCTCTCCTGTAAGATGAGGGGGTTGGGCTAAATGATTTTTCAGGGTCTCTTTCCAACTGACTCGGGGCAGTTAGGTGGAGCTATAGTGCATAGAGCACCAGGCCTGGAGTCAAAAAGACCTGAGTTCAAATCTGGCTCAGATTCTTCCTAGTTATGTGATCCTGGGCAAGTCACTTCACCCTACTTGCCTCAGTTTCCTCATCTGTAAAATGAGCTGGAAAAGGAAATAACAAACCGCTCCAGTATCTTTGCTGAGGAAACCACAAACAGTGTCATGGTGAGTTGGACATGATTCAAATGACTGAATGATTTGTTAATCCCAACTGACATCCTCTCATTCTGAGTCTGCCATGGGGTCACAGAGTGCCAGTCTTGGAGTCATGGAGCCCTGGGCTTTGGTCCAGCCTCTGCCACTTGACAAGCTTAGACCTAGACCTGGGTCTCCGAGGCCATCCAGTTCACCCCCTTCATTTTACAGATGATTTGAAGGTCAGGGTCATAGGATCACAGATCTACAGCTTCGTGGAGCTTCAAAGGTCATCTGGACCTACCTTTCCATTTTACAGATGAGATAACTGAGACCCCAAGAAGTTGTAAGTTGCCCAGGGTCACACAGGTAGTAATTCATTACACTCTGAAATAATTCGAACCTAGCTCCTCTGACTCCAGAGTCATTGCTTTTTCCAAGTTATCTCTCTTTTTAAAGTTATTTACTAAGTTGTGTGACCCTAAGCAAGTCACCTCTCCTCTCTATGCTTCAGTTTCCTCATCTATAAAACTCAAGGCTTGAATCCTTGCATCTCCAGCCCTCCCTGAAGTGGGGTAGAGGTGGGGGATGGTTGGTGCTTTTCCACTCTCCAGTCTGGGAGAAGGTGAGGCCAGAGTGTGGGGCAATGGGCCTCAATCCTTGCTCCTCCCCAGGTATCGAGCAGAGTATTGAGCAGGAGGAGGGACTGAACAGGTCATCTGCAGACCTGAGGATTCGGAAGACACAGGTGAGGGGGGAGGGCATGGGAGGGATGTGTGTCTGGGAGAGTGCTTGGCTCCAGGTCATCATGGGAGGCAGTGGGAAGCCTTCAGAGCCCAAGCTCATCTGCCTACCTCCTACATCCTAGCACTCGACGTTGTCCCGAAAGTTTGTGGAGGTTATGTCAGAGTACAATGCCACCCAGTCTGACTATAGGGAGCGTTGCAAGGGCCGAATCCAAAGGCAGCTGGAGATCAGTGAGTGCATGGCGGGGCTTGCGGGGGTGGGTAGTCCCCATGCCCTTGGCCCAGGGGTTGGGAAGGGCTAAGGAGGCCTGGCGGACGAGAGAGAGAAGGGGGACAGAAGGATGTCTGTCTCACCTCCTTCGTGTTCCCTCCTACATGCAGCTGGGAGAACCACCACAAGTGAGGAGCTGGAGAACATGCTGGAGAGTGGGAACCCTGCCATCTTTGCTTCAGGGGTAAGTGGTCCAAGCTGGGGCCCTTTTCTTTTTCCAGAGACAGTGTGGTTAGGCACCTAAAGCAATGGACTTGGGGGTCGAGGGCTTCAAATCCTCACTAAGCTGAGTTACCTTCCTCCTCTTTCCATGAGAGGTTTGGTCACCCCAAAGCCTCTAAGGTCCCCCCTAGCCCTGTGACCCCATGACTTTTTTTGTTCTCAGAAGGGAGACAAGCCCATCCTTTGTAGACAGAGACAAAGCCCAGTCTACAGTGGAGACAGCTGCAGGCAGAGGGCTTAGCTGGGAATCCAAGCCTGGAAGACTATGAAGAGGACCACTCTGGGCCTCGGTTTCCCTCTCTGAAAATTTAGGTGGTCTTTAGGATCTCCTCTAGCTTGAAATCTATGATCCTGAGTGGTCCTATTATTCTCTTTACTTATGTCCATTTTTTAGCTGATTTTCCAATGTTCAGAATTGTGTGATGCTTAATAAGTGCTGACCAATTTCATTATTATCAGGAGTTCCCAGTTAGAAACCCTCTCTACCAATATAGATGGACACCAATAGTCATAGATATTTGCCTGGGGGTACTGAAAGACTTCATTCATTTGCCCAGTACAACAAAGCCAGGATGTGACCAAGGTAGGTCTGCCTGACTCTAAGGCCCCCTCCTTCCACTAGTCCCCATGGTCTATCTCTTACAAGCCTACCTAGGATAAATCTAGGAGGGTTTCCTGAAGGAGGCCGGTGGGGATCAGTGGGCAATGCATTTGGAGGATGTCAGGGGGATGTTGGCTTTCTCTGCCCTAGACCCAGGGGCACCTAAAGGAAAGGCAAGGTGGGTGACAGAAAAAAGCTGCTGGATTCAAAGGATATGAGCTTGGACTTGTGTTTTCACCCATCCATCTATAAAGGCCACTGATCAAATTTACAGATGATTGATGTATTGGGTATCGCTAACAGAATGGGGGCAGAATTGGGATCCCAAAGGCTCTTGACAGCCTAGGATACCTGGAGAGATCTAATAAGATGACTTTCCACAAGGATAAGTGTAAGTCTTACATTTGGGATCCAAAAATGAGTTCCTCTGAAACAGGTATGGGAGTTATAGTGGATTACAAGTCAAAGTATGATATAACAGTCAAGAAAGAGATTCCTAGCCTAGGCTACCATAAGACAGGCAGAGCATATATAGGGAGGGAGCTGAGAGTCCCATTAGACTCTGCTCTGCTTAGGGTACCTGGGGGCTCTGTATTCACTTTTGGCCCAAAAGGTTAGAAAGGACATTGATGAAGTATCTGGTATTCAGAGGACAGTCACCAAGATGACCAACAGCCCCTAGATCTCAGCATATGAAGCTTACTGCAAGGAAATTAGCAGGAAGAAAATTAGAACATGATAGCTCTCTTCAAGGAGAGGGTACTAAGGATAGGGTTTCCCAAAAGGAAGGGAAAGAAGAAAGGATGCAGAAAAGGGGGGAGGAGAGAGAGAGGAAGGAAGGAAGAGATAAGGGAAACAAAGGGAAAAGGGAGGAATAAAAGGCAGAAGGAAAGGGAAAGGAAAGAAAATAGTCACTGAATTTTTTTAAAATGCGCAGACAAAAACAGAAGGGAGGCCAGAAAGAAACACAGCTTTGAAAGCTCCATTTTGGATTTGTTATAAATTTAAAAGGAAAAGCAAGCTATACATAATAGTCTCAGTTTCACATAAAATACTCATTTAATGTCCCATGTTTTTTATGGAAAAGCTTTTTAATTGGTTATTTGTTAAGACAAGTAACTCTACATTGAAAAGGAAAAACAAATGATGTGATGTTTGTAGTTTTGTGTACAAAACTCATTGTGTGTGTTGTGCGTGTATGGAAATAGTCTTGATTTTTGTTAGGTTCAAAATAAAAATAATCAAAATTCAAAAGCAAGAAGATGGCCCTAGAGTGGGATGAGGAAGGCCTCCAAGCTTTCAGCTCCCGAGCACCCACTAATCCAGGCCTTTGGCCTCCACTCCAGCGAATGGAGGCCCCAGGTGAGTTGGGGTCGGGCCAGCCTCCACACCAAAGGCCCTTCCTGTCTCCACAGATCATCATGGACTCCAACATCACAAAACAAGCACTGAGTGAGATTGAAACGAGGCACAGCGAGATCATTAAACTGGAGAACAGCATCCGAGAGCTTCACGACATGTTCACAGACATGGCCATGCTGGTGGAGAGCCAGGTGAGCTCCTGCAGCCAGGGGACACTGGGCTGAGCCCTCCTGACTCTGGCCCATCCCAGGTGAACCAGGGAGGCTGAGACTGATTTGTGTGTGTGCGATGGAGGAGTGGCGGGGGGGGGGGAAATGGACCCCAAATGACAGACACTCAGCCAGCCCCTGCAGGTGGGGGTGGGGGCCCTCTAACCTCACCCACCATCATTTCTGTCCAACACGCTGCCCCTGGATGGAGCCCTCAGGTAATGAATAAGTGACTGCATGTGCCTCCTCCTAGGACCTCCCCCCCAGGGTCCACCCTGTGCATGGCTGGACCTGCTGAGTCCTCCTCTCTGCATGACTTTGCCCCCCAGGGCCCCACCCCCTGCATGGCCAGACCTCCCAAGCTTGGATTCTAGCATAGTTAGGCCCAGTAGGACCTAGACACCTACATAACTCAATCATGGACATAACCCTAACACACACACACACACACACACACACACACACACACACCAAATCATAGAATGTAATTGTGACCTTAGTGACTGTAATCTACTCCACTCCCATTTTTATAGATGAAAAAATTGAGGGCCAGAGGGCAGGTATGGCAATGCCAAGGCTGGAAGAGTAAGCTCACATTTCTGTTGCAGTTCCAAGTTTCTAACACCCTCTCACAATAATTGGGGAGAGAAGGAGAGTGAGTATTTTCATCCCCATTTTACAGATGAGAGAAAAGGGACTTCCCTGCCTCTGGTATCACTGGAGTTTGGACCTTGGTCTCCTGATACTAGGTCCTTCACTTTCTGCCATCTTGTGTGGAACAAATGGTTTCCATGTTGTCTCCCCTACAAGGACGGGAGCTCTTGGAGGGCAAGGACCAGTCTTTTTACTTTCCTCTGTATCCCTAGTGGATGGCACATAGTAAGGGATTTAACAACTGTTGACTGACTGACTGATGGACTACTCCTAGTCCTCCCCTCCCTCCTCCAGGAAGCTAAGCATGTGAGGATCAGGGGCTTGCTGCGCTTCATCTTCCTCCACACCCTGCACCCTCCCCTCAGGTGGTGGTGTGAAGGTGGTGCTTCTTCTGCATGGGCTGCTTCTTGGGTCCTGGAATGGGAAGCCTCCCCGCTTTCCCCAGAATGCCCTGGGGCAGAAGCTTATCTCTCTCCAGGATCTAACAGTGTCAGTTTCTGGGAAGCCCTGGCTTCAGGGTCATAGGTCCAGAATCACCCCCCTGAAGACACAGCCTCTCGCTCCCCTTCCTCTTTCTCCTTCCCCTGACTTCTTTTCTCTCTTCTGTATCAGGGCGCCTGTAGAGTCCAGAAGCAGCCCCAGACCCACTCTGGCCCCAGTGAGTGGGTCCTGAGAGCCAGGTGAGGAGGGGCTGCCCCTCCAGCTTGGCCCCCTTGGCCTCACAGGGTGAGATGATTGACCGCATTGAGTACAACGTGGAACACTCGGTGGATTATGTGGAGCGGGCTGTGTCAGACACCAAGAAGGCTGTCAAGTACCAGAGCAAAGCTCGAAGGGTGAGTGGGCCTGGGGCCGGGGGCGCTCCTCCCTTCTGAGCCCCGTGGCCCGGCTGGGCCCCCTGCTCTCCCTCCCTGCCTTCCCTTCTACCTGCTGTTTTCCTTCCCCTGCAGAAGAAAATCGTGATCGTCATCTGCTGTGTGATCCTGGGCATCGTCATCGCCTCCACGTTTGGGGGCATCTTTGGGTAGACTCTCGCCCCTCCCATCTCCATCCCTTTTGGACCGTCCGCCGCGAGGAGGCACCGATAGCTGCTGCTAACATGGAAGCCCCTGGGGAAGCGCCTCCCCTCCACCTGGGGGCCCAGAGCCCTCCCCTCTTGTGCTCGTGCCCCCTCCCCCCACACCACAAGGGCTGGCCCCCTCCCAGAGCAGCTGGGCCATGTCACGTGCATGATCTCATTGTAACACTGTGTGTGTCTGTGTGGAAGGGGCATCTGGACCTTGGGGGACGAGGGGGCTGGAACGGGAGAAGGGTAGAAAGGATTAGGGCTGTAGCTATGTGACTGGAAAACCAGGGAATGGCATCAGGAAAGGGAAGGAGCAGCCCTCGGGCCCAATAACCCCAAGAGGCCCAAGAATTCCCCAAATCCTCCCAGTTCAAGGGGCCTGGAGAGAGGCAGGCCAGGCCAGGATAGGCACCAGACGCCTCAGCCCCGATCTATTTATTCCCTTAGTGAAGTCCTCCCCAGGCTGAGCCACCAGATCCAAACTCCCAGTCCTGGCTGTTTCCCTCCTAGCTCAGGGCTAGAATCGTTCAGCAAGCCCCAGGCCTATGCCCCTTTTTCTGACCTTTGACAGCCCCATCCTGAATCGAGTCTAGCAATGGCCAAAATAGGGTAGGGGCCACTTGGTGCTGTTGCCCACTTCTCAGGGAGGGGGGAGCCTTGAGGGACCAGTGGGATAACACTGCTGAACACTGCCAGGCTGGGTTCAGGGGGCTGCCCCGGATTTGGACCTCCTGTCCCTTCCCAGCTCTTACTCAGCCTCTGGCTCATCTCCATGAGAGCCTAGAGAGAAATCAAGAACATCGAGGTCCATCCCTAACATCCATCCGCCCCCAAGCCTGAAGGGCAAACCTTTTCCTGCCCCTCTCCCCACAGGGCCCTCCTGGAACCCACAGGCTGCCCAACCTCCATTCCTCCTCCCCCTGGAGATCCTGTGATGGGGGAGGGAGCGGCCAGGCCTTGGCTCAGGCACCAGGGACAGGAGCTGTCCCAGAGGGAGTCACTTCCGGCACCCTTGTCTAGTCCTTTGCTCCAGCCACCCTCAGCCCTGGGGGATGGGGGTCCCTGCACCCCGTGTATGTTGCATGTACAGGGCATGCTCCCTGACTCCCAAGCTTCACTGTGCCCTTCCCTGCCTTCTCCCTCGCTTGATGTGCCTTGTGCCAGGTTTGACGGGGTAACTCATTGACGCAGTATTCACCAGCCAGCAGGGGGGCCCTCTCCTCCGCACTGTTTGGGACTTTGGGGGGTTTAAAAAAGAAATTCCTACTTCAAACTGCCCTTGCCCCATTTCTCCCTTTCTGTGGGTGCCAGGCAAACACAGGCTCTTCCCGGGTGGGGTGTGAGTGTGCTGTGTGTGCATGGCGCCCTGGCCAGGGCTGCATCTGTGCCCATCTGTGCCCCTGCCTCCCCAAGGCTTTGCTCCAGCCCAGTGACCATGACCACTGTCCTGTGCTGCCTGTCCAGCCGCTGCCCTGCCCATCTCCTCTCCCTTCTCACCAAAGCTCTTGGTGCAAACCAGCTGCCCATTTTGTGAAATTTTTATGTAGAATAAACATTTGTATCTGTACCAGGCAGAAGGCTCTGGTTACCTTATCCTATTAGTGACGGAGACCGTCTAGACTTTCAGAACAAGCTATAAAATTGTCCCATGGTCTGACTCCTGCCCCAGCCCAGGGGGTGTGGCTAAGGGGAAAATTTGCCAACAAGGCAGCTAGGTGGAGTAGTTGATAAGAGGCTGGGCCTATACTCTGGAACACAGCAGGCAAACAAGCTGGGCATGGGTATCCAGCCTCTGACTGGGGGGTCTGAGCCACAGGGGGTGGGGCATTTGGAGAGGCCTGGAAGTGAGGGGGTCCTACCCCCTTCCCCACCCCTTTCCTGCTCCAAATCCTACAATCTGTGTCAGTGAGCCATATGCTGGGAGTGCAGTCACAGAAAGGAAGCTGCAGGAGGTCAGAAGAGCAAACTGAGGCTGAGTTGGAGGGACTTCATCTAGTCCAATCCCCTCATCTTAAAGGCAAAGGAAGGTCCAGAAAAATGACTTCACCAAGTTCACGCTGGTAGCCCGGCCTCCTCTCTCCTGAGCTCCAGACTCTAAGGCCGCACCATCCTGCCCACTTGGTGCCATCCACAGTTCTTGGCCCTCTCACCCCCAACAAGGGGCCAATCAGGGCCTCATGCTGCCCATCCTTATCTCCACAATAAGGCACCACCCCCAGGCTGGTTCAAGCCCTCATCTCAACTCGGCTACTGCAATACCTTCCTCTTCGCCCCCTTCTTCCCATCCTCCCCACTCCAACCACTCACACTGCCGCTAAACCGATAATCCTAGAGCATGTCCAATGTCATTCCCCTGCTCAAGAAGCTGACAAGTCCTCCACACTACCTCCAGCCTGACCTACTGCCAGCTCCAAGCTTTGACCCAGGGTGTCGCCCATGCCCGAGAGGCTTCTCCTCATGCCACCGAGCACAATCCCCAGCTTTTTTCAAGAAACAGTTTAGGCTAATGGCCACAAAGGGCCCTTCCTTTGCCCAGTGCATTCATGTAGCACAGCAAACTAGCACCTGGTCCCTAGAGCTCCATTCACCCCTTTCCTCACTGATTACACATATGAGGATATGGTTTTGCTTTTTAGGATCTTTGTAACTGCAAGTGTTGTCCCTCCTCACTGAGGAGTGCAGAACTAACACAGAAGTCATTCCAGCTCTCATTAAACACGTCATGCACACACATGCTGACACACAGCCAAGTAAGACCATCACCAACTGTGAAGGTATGTTCTGAAAGTTTACTCCGCCTCCCCTGAGGAACGTGTTACAACTTCACACAACGCATCCTGAGAAGGAAGAGGGAAAGAAAAAGGGGCCACAACCTGTGGGGTCTTCAACTCCTCACTCTGGAGAATAACCCAAGGCTAATCTCCTGCCAGTTAATTGTCACATATCCTGCATTAGCTTTCCCTTGATTTCTGCTCTCACTCCTAAAGTCAGTTGAGTCCCATCAGAGCCCAGGCAGTGACTACAGCGAACGGAACCAGAAAACCCCTCCACACCCCCTTTCATACTTTCACCCATAACCAGTTACTGCACTCAGAGACCCAGGATGAAGGCAGCAGATTACACCCTGCTCACGAGCCCCAGAACCCTGAGACCCCTGAAGAAGAGAGAGCATCGTTAATGCATCAGACATGACACCTCTGCCAAGCAAGAGGAATTAAAATGGGCAAGAGAAGGCAGAGCAAGTGCCCATCTCATCTTTAAACCCCTCCAACTCAGAGCTACAGGGAGAACTTCCCACTAACATCTTTTCCCCAAAACACAGTGGAAGGAAGGGCAAGACTCCAGCACCTCTTTTCAGTTTTGCCCTTACCCCCAGTGCCTGACACACCACACAATCTGAACCCTGGTCCCTTACTACAAACCAACCCAGTACTTCCTGGAGCTGTTGCTGATTTCAAGTCAACAGGAGCAGCCTCACAGGGGAAGGGGCTTGGGCTCTCCACATCCCACTCCCTACAAGGGTTTCTCTACCAAGCACCAGCTGAAGGGCCAGGCTGAAGCGACTGCTCTAGGCAGGTTGGTTGGGATTTTAACTACCCATTTTGGCCTGTCCCACACTGAGTCCTCATCCCTTTTCTCTTTGGTTTCGTTGGCTCTCACTACTTAGCAAGAAGCAGGATGGCAGAGCCTGGCATGGGAGTCAGTCTGATGCTCCCAATGACCAACTGCATGACCTTGGGCAAGTCACAGACTGTCTTGGGGCTTCAGTTTCCTCATCTGTATACGAGAAGGCTGGACAACTTGGCCTCTCAGGGCCCTTCCAACTCTCTGTCTCTGAGACTGAGATTCTGGGCCCAGCTGAAGTCATCAGTGAAATGGAAAGTGGTCACACTGTGTACATTACGTACAACGTTGACTTCCAAGACATTTCACTTTGGCCAAGTTTTTATTTTATTCAACAATAAGATGATATAATCTTAAGTCTTTTCTTTTTTGAGGGCCCTGCCCCATGCCCATGATGTCACTTCAATGCTGGGCACTTCCAAAGAGAAAGCCCAGAAAACAGGAGCAGGCCGGGCACAGGCCTCACCCTCTATTTCTGCTCCCCCAAGGCCTCCGGTCAAATCTGCCCCTTCTGAAGAACCTGGAGTTCCTAACAATCCCTTGCAACTGCAAAGTTAAGGCACAAATGGAGTGTTGCAAACCCCAGGGGCCCAGCTCTGTGGCCCCAGAACCAACAGACAGCTCTGACTTGCTCTCCTGGGAGATGGATAGCAGTAGGTCAGGCTACAGCCAAGGCTGGATTGTGGCAAACAAACAGGAGACAGGCTGGAGCCACCCAAACAACAAAGGGAGCAAGCTCTGAACTGGCTCCAAAGGACACAAGGAGCTGCTCAAAAGTGGGGTCTCCGCTTGCGGCCAGTGTAACGTGTATCAGATCGGACCTCCCTGCGGGAAAGATGGAACGAGACAGTCAGAAAGGGAAATGAAGAAGAGGGTGTATCAATGGCAGTTCCTCAGAGGTCATGGTTTACACCCTAAGCCAGAGAACCCAAGGCCCAAGCAACAGATCCAAGGTCCAAGATGGACAAGCCATCTACTGACCCAGACAAGAGAATATTTGCTTTCATTCGTCCTTTAGCCGCATTCTGCTACTGAGAGGGCTCTGTAATCAGAATCGGGGACTGGGACTACAGGAAGATGCTGGGGGAGGAAGTGGACAGCGACCCCAAACTCCCCACCTGGCCTGGACATATTTTAAGATTTGTTCCCAGGACTTGAAAATAGCTAATCCACCTCCACTCAAAGGGATCTATTCTGCGAAGGGGCTTTTTCAGCCTCTATTTCTCAGCTCCAGGGAGCACGACATGGAACAGCGGTAGCCCGGGAGGACGTCCGTGCACTCACTTGCCCTGCCGTCGCCGCCGCTCCTTCTTCTCCAGGATCCAGTCTCGGCTCTTCTTCACGGACTTCCCCTTTGCCATCTTATACCGGATCCTGTGGAAAAGGAGGAATTGTGAGCCTGTGAAAAGAGCACACTGCCTCCATCTGAGCAATGACTGCTCTGATTCAGGTGGTAAAGGTGGACTTCACACAATGCAGCCACTTCTCCTTTCACCAGTACTGGGAGGAGCTGTCCAGAAGGAACTCCACCCCCAGAAGTGTCTCCTCCTGGGAGGTCACACCACCAGCCGCCCCCTCCTCAAGCCCTGACCCTCCTCCTGCTGACCATGAGCAAACCCAGCTCCAAGGCCCCCTCCTCCATAAAGCTGCACTCACTCCTCCTCCTCTGAGCCTAGTGCTCTGCACCTCAATGTTCTCACTGTTCTTACATTTACTCATCTCTGCCCATGTCTTATCTCCACTGCACAACTCTAAGTCCTCTGAGATCAGGCCCCGTCTTACAGTCACCTCAGACACACTCGCGTTCAATATCTAGTAAATGGTAACAGGTACTGCAGAGATCATGCCAGCATGCCAGCCACTCTGAACCCATGGGCACCTGTAGTTAGCAGACAACCACTTGTTCCCCAGTGGGGCAAAAAGGGGCCCCCACTCCAAGCAGAGCTGACGATGCCAAGGACAGGACTTCTGTAGGTGGCCAATGACTCACTTCTGGGACCTGCAAGTCACTGGCTTAGCTCAAATGTGACATAATCACACAATGATATAAAATAACTTTTTTTATCTAGAGTGCTGCTTCTTAAATTTTGAGAAAATAACCCAGATTCTAGAAAAGCTATTGAAAGTTGGGAGCAAGAGAAACTAACACTTGACCAGGAGTCCACAGTCCTGGCGTAGTCTAGACTCAGCCACCAAGCTGTGTCACCTGAGCACTCCCCACCCTTCTTGGGCCTCAGTGTCACCATCGTTGCATGCTCTCTAAAATCCCTTGATCTCCGACAGCCTCGGACTCCCCTGACAGTCTGGAGGGCTGGGGCAGCTCTTCTGTTTAGCCCAGGTTCTGTGTCACCCCAAAACTCCCAGTCTGGTCAGGGCAACACCCTCATCTCTCACCACTTGCTTGCCCCAGTAAGTATTCAGTCAACAGCTCATAGGCACACAAGTGTCTGAGGTAGGAAAACGTGGCAACCTTAGCTACAGGCAGCCCCGACGAGAGTCCTCCAGTGATGTTCTTGGTCCCTTGGCCTGGCTGTGGAAGGAAAACATCCAAGCAGCCCCGTGGCTGAGAGACACTCAAGATGACGGGCAGCCTGGGTCACTGCCACCACTCACCAAGCCAGAAGCAGAACTGTTTGGGGCGTGAGTCACCCAACCAAGTTTCACATCAGAAAATACCTCATTCCCCCCACTTGTTCCAAGCCTCTTCTCTCATTTTTCTTTCCTTTGCTGGGCCCGATTATTACATTTAGCAGTGATTAATTCCTCTCTTTGAGTCTCACCAGAAAAGACCTAAAACGGCTCCTTAACCAAGCTGCCACAGAAACACACAGTGTCCAGCTCTACCAAAGAGTCAAAGCTATCCCTGGCTATAAGGGGCAGGAACTGAGGGCAGTTAAAATGGGGGGTTGGTGCAGTGTCTTACTGACTTTTAACAACATTATCTCTGTTTAGAGTAAAACAAGGGGAGGACAGGGAAATCCTACCATCCTTCCAAGCTCCCTGCCCCAAAGAGGCCTTCCTCCACCCTACTTGGGGTTTCTGACTGTATAGTCAGAACTCTCCAAACTGAATCCCACTCTTTCTCCCTGGGAATTTACCAAATCATCCAGGAATCAGGCCAGGTTAGAAGTTTCTTTACCTTTCCTTGGAAAACTTGGACTCTTTCACCTCTTGCCCATCTCCACACTCAGTGCCCAGGCCCTGTAAGAACAGTCAGGGTCAGAAGGCCATGAAGGCACTGTAGTGGTAAGGATACTGACCTGGGAACACACACAGCAAGCCAACACACATACATACACATATACACACATACACACACACACAGACACACACACACACACTCTCTCTCTCTCTCTCTCTCTCACCATCTCCTTCTCCCTCTCCCTCTTCCTCTCTCTCTCACACACTCTCTCTCTCCAGACACAGAGCAAAACCAAAGGAGGTTAACAGTTCTGGCATCTTTGGGGTAACTAGAAATGAGTCTGATACAACAGAGCACAATGTCTCCCCTGAACTTTAAAGGACACTTAGGGAGGGAGGCTGGGCTCAAGCTCTGACAGATATCGTGGACAAGTTTCCTTCCCTGATTTATAAGCTACAAACCTGTCCCCCTCCCTCAGAGAGTAAATAGGGCAATCCTCCATGCTCTCTCAGCCAGGAGATACATCCTTACCTTAGGCAACACACCAGAAGGACCAGCAAACAGACAGAGGAAAAACCTGAATATGATAGAAGACAATCTTGAAGAAGCAAGTGCCAGCATCTTCCCTTAAGTTCCCTTAAGTTAAGAGCTTTATTTGCAATTGGGGGCTAGGAAGGGGACATTGCACCAAAACTGAGGGCTCCTGCCACAGCCCAACCCTAGCACCAGGTTATCTCCCTCTACTCCCACCAGCCTTGGCAATATCTAGCTGTGCCGAATGCTATCAGCACTGTGTGCCCTTCTGTCTGGCAGAATTTCTCTCAAACCTCCCACACCAGGGACAAGGTGACAACCCCAGACTCACTTCTTAGCTTTAGCACTGTTGGGGAAGTCCACCACCATACCTCCGGTGAAACCGGCCTTCATTGCCTGAGCTGTGATCAGTTCCAACTGAGGCCAGAGAAAGAAACACTAGGGATTAGGCTTAAGAAGGGGGTAAGTACAACTGGCCCCCCATCAGTGTTTCTTGAAGCCAGTGGGGACCATCAGAGATGCCCCTGGACTGCTCCAAATCTGAGTAGGTGTCTGGTGCACAAAAAACAAACAAAAACGCTTAATAAGTGTTTACTCACTTAATTTTTTTTAAAACTATCTGACCATAGACAAGTTCCATGACCTGAAAATGACTTGGACAACTCGTTAAGTCTATGGGGGTTATGAGAACAGTTACCAACCTACACTGGCAGAAGTTTCCTCAGTGAGATTTCCCTATGCCAGGGAAGTCCTAAATATAGACCAAGTAACAATCAATTCCTTCAAGAGCTCCAGAAGAGCCACTAATGGTCTGAGGCCCCTTATGGTCAAATAAAACCTCGCCACGCTACAAGAAATGAAGTCCACAGCCCGTCCACAGCCTTGAAGTCACTCTTCTCCTCTGAAAGACCTTGGGGGCCCACTTCCCCTTTAAGGAAGGATGCTCTTGTAGAACTACTATGGAAATCAAGGTTTTTGATAGTTTCGAGTCCCAATGTGGACTCTTATCAGACACAAAGCACCACACACTTGGCAGACAGAATACTACACTTCCCTAACCTTAATCTCATCACTATTATCTAAAATTTAGGCACGATGTAAAGGAAAAATTTCTAATCCTTAGAGAAATGGTTCTCAACTTTTTTTGTGTTGGGGACCCATTGAAGCCTATGAAGCCCTTCTTGGAACAATGGGGGTTTTTTTTAAGTATGTAAAATAAAATAGACACAATGAGTCAAAAATATAGACGTTACGATACAGAAGGTGTTCTTTTTCAGGTACAGACTGGAAAAGATGGCCCCTAAGGTCCCTCTTCCAACTCTTAAATGCCATTAGCTTGGACCAAGACTCAACAGCTTGGCCGACTCACCTGCTCAGCATTCTCAGGGTACAGCTGCAGGACCGCTCGAGCTCCTCGGGCCTACAGGAGAATGGGCACTGTTGGTGTCTGGTCAGGCCCCTGAAGCAACCCAGATAGCCACCTGGGACAGCGCAGGGCCCGACGGTCACTAGAAAAAGCCACGGAGATCCCGTACTCACCAAAGCAGAATAAAGGGACGAAAAAAATCGGTGCAGGCGCTTGGCAGGGTTGTGCGTCTTCTGGTCAGCATTGCAGAGCCACTGCACAGCGGAAATGCTATAGAGAGGGCCCAGAGTCCTCTTCAAGAGCCCAGCCAAGCCTAGCATGCCTGTCTACCCCCAACTCTAAGTCTCTACCACCTCCCCGTGTGCCAAGACTATTATCTCAGTGCTCCTGCTTCCTCTCACCTTGGACTCATTCTGTTTCTACCGTTTAACCCGAGAATGTCCAAAAAGGTCACCAGTACCTTCCTGCAGGCACACCGAGATACATTTTCTCAGCCTCTACTCTAGCCAACCTTTCTGCTCGCTTCTATAGTGGATCAGTTCTTTTTTGTTTTTGTTTTGGGGTTTGTTTGCTTTTTAAGTGACTTGCCCAAAGTCACATGGCTAGTAAGGGTGTCAAGTGTTTGAGGTCGGATTCACTTCTACAGTGAATTGATTCAAAGTTGCTCAAACTGTTTTTCCTCTGAGACCCTCGACAGTCCCGCTTTTGCCTGAATTGCTTTTTAAGTTAAGTAAAAATTCATAATTAGGTAAGAGTGCACTTGAACTTTTAAATAAGCAACACTTCCTCCTCAAAATGTCCTTCCAATGACCTTTCTTCTCCGTACTCTCTTCTAATCTTTCTCTCTCCAGAAGTCCTCCCTAATGGGGAGGGGTGACTTAGCACCCTTGCCAAGACCCACCTGTGAAGAGCCCCCTCAGATTTCAGCCCATTTCCCACTCCAGCCCAGGACGAAAGAAGGAGGTTACGCATTCTGCTCAGCTTCTCAGTCTGTAATGATTTCTGCCACTCTCCACATCTACACCAGCCTTCCAAAAATCACACCACCCACACGTTACCTAGGACACATGGCATTTATTCATCTGCCTTCTTCAGAAAATAAGCTCTAAAAGGAGTCACACTCTTGAAGCTCTGCTAACACAGCACCACTAACTCTGTAGGCCCCACATCAAAATGCAGGTGGGTGTGGGATCTCCAAGTCCCAGGCCTGAGGTCAGAATACCCAGGACTTCCCGACTCCATCCTGGGTACTCTGCTGCCCATCTCAGTGAGGCCACATCCGCAGCCACAAGGCTCTCCCCGGCCCCCAAGCGCACACATCAGAGACCCACCTTACCTAATACAACCATCGAAGGAGCCAGGCCTGAAGGGGATGCCCTGACCGACGTCCCCCAGAAGCAGGTCTCCTTCCACCTCCCGGTCCAGAGCCACATCTAGTTGTCCAGACACGATGGCATTAGAGGGGGCCTTAGAGGAGGGGTCCCTGCACAGCATGCACCCACCCCCCCCACACCCCACCCAGCACCGCTCACCCAGCATGGCCCCACTGATGTCGATGCCCACCCAGTGGTGCCCCTGCTCCGACAGGGAGTCTCCGCTGAGGCCGGAGCCGCAGCTAGAAGGGAGACAGGACAAGAGATCAGGGTGGGGGGTGACGCAGCCGCCCCCAGCCCCAAAGGCCCCAGGCTCACCCCACGTCCAGGAGCAGGCAGGGCCAGTCCTCGGGCAGGCTGAGGAGCTCCACGGCGCGCTCCGACATCTGGGTCTGGATCTCGATCATCCGCGAGCTGGAAGGAGAGAGCCGGGTCTGGGCCCAGGGGTAGCTCCCCAGGCCGGCAGGGCCGTGCAAAGGCGCAAAGGCGCAGAGGGAGCCGACTCTAGGCTCCCGGCCCGGCCCCTCCTCTGGGCGGTACCAAAGGATCCCAGGACCCTCTTCCTCGGGGCCAGGGGAGGGGAAGGGGCGGCGGCCCTAAGCACTCCGGGGGCAGGAGCCGTCCTTATGTCTACTTTACAATTAAGGAAACCGAGGCAGACCGCGGCGCAGCGGCTGGCCGCGCATTTGCACCCCCCTCTTCCAAACGCCAGGTCCAGCGCTCGCCCCACAGAGTGGTCGCCGCCCCACCCCCAAGCATCCTCCTGCCCCTAAAAAGCCCACCCCCCCATCCCACCTCCCCGGCCCGGCTCTTACTTGTGAGTGTATTTCCGGGCCTCGTCCTCGTTGTAAAACTGGGGGGGAGGAAAGAGAGAGGGCGACAGTGAGAGGGGGCGGAGGAGGCGGGGCCAGGGCTCACGGAGAAAGGGGTAGGGGGGAGCCTCACCAGCTCGGGGGGCCCGCGGTGCTCCGGCCTCCGGCCACTGCACGCCATGACTGCACTCCGGGAGTTTCCTCAGCGCTGAGTCCGCAGGAGGCCGGGTCATCTTCTAGGCGCCGCCGCTCAGGTCCAATCAACTCCTCGTAGCCGTGTTGCGTCATCACCCAGAGCGCGCAGGCGCACAGGGCTCTTGTCCTGGCCCCGCCCCTTCCTCTGTCTCGTCTTCCTCCTCTCTGCGATTGGCCCCGAGGAGGGCTCATCAGGCACCCCGCCCCAGCTCATTGGTCGGCCCTTCCGTCTCCACCACCCTCTCCACCCCACCCCCGCCCCACGCAAGATGGCGGCCCTGGCGGGCCGGCAGTGGTCACCGCTGTTGTGGTCCGCCGGGCGAAAGGAAGCCCGGGTCAGCTCCGCCGCTGGCGGTAGCGGCGGTTCCTGGGCTAGGAAGGACCAGGCAAGCAGCGGCTCTTCCCAGTACTCGCGCACGGCGCTGTACGACTTGCTGGGCGTCCCGGTCACCGCCACGCAGGCGCAGATCAAGGCAGCTTACTACCGGCAGAGCTTTCTCTACCACCCGGACCGCAACTCGGGCAGCGCGGAGGCGGCGGAGCGCTTCACGCGCATCGGGCAGGCCTATATGGTGCTGAGCAGCGCAGCCCTGCGCCGCCAGTACGACCGCGGCCTGCTGGGCGCTGAGCACGCGCGCCCGCCCCCGTCCCCGCCGCGGCCGGCGCACGCTCACGCCGCCTCGGGCCCCCAGCGCGCGCGCCCGGCGCCCGGCGGCCAGCACATGTTCGACTTCGATGCCTTCTACCGCGCACACTACGGTGAGCAGCTGGAGCGGGAGCAGCGGCTGCGGGCGCGGCGTGAGGCCATGCGCAAGAACCGCGAGGAGCGTGCGCGCGCCGGGCCGCGCTGGGACGACAGCCTGGTCCTGGGCCTGCTCATCTTCCTGGGCTTCCTGGGCTTGGCGCACGTCAAGTAGCGGGGCCTTGTCCTAGCCCCGCCCCCGGAGGGAGGCGGGGGCGCCTGGGGTCCGGCCGAGTTCGGGGGGGGCGTGGGGGGGGAGCCCGGTCCTGGTGCAGGCCCTGTCACCCCCGGGGGAAAAGCCAGTGAACCACTTCTGCGAGAATGCACGGGGTCCCGTCTTTGTTCCCAGCCACCTGGGAGGCCCGGGATGGCCAAGGCCGGCTGGAGCCCGGACTTGGCCCCGATAGCTTCCCCAGCCGTGGGACCCCACAGCCCCGAAAGACAGTGCTTCCTCTGTTCCTGCTTCCTGCACAGTCTTGCACAGCTCCTCAGCCTCAGATCTGTACGAGAGCAGAGGTTCCTCGGGGTTCTAAGGCCATCTTTTATGGAAATGGACGGTGCCAACCAAGCCAGGCTTGCCTTTTCTCCAGCCAGTTTGCCACAATAAAAAGTATTCCCGAGCACAGACTGTACTGCGAGCTAGTTGACTGTGCAGGTCTGTCTCCACTGCCGGCGAAATGGCACAAAACCCAGGTCCAGCTGAAAGGTGGAGGGATTTGGGAGGAAGGTCGGTAGTGTTGGGACAGGCAGAGGATATACTGTGTGTTAGGTACGAAAACTACCTCCGCGATAAAGGGCTACTCAGATTGTAACAGTCCATTCAGAACTTCCTCTAGCACTGTGAGGTTTAGCCTTTGGTTTTAACTGGAACACAGAAAATGTAGGGAAGTTGCTGCATCGGTCCAAGCAAGGGATGAGAGTCCCTTCAGTAGTACTAGGTGGTGGGGACGGTATTTGATCATTCACTGGATGAAAGTAAAAGACAAAGGAACTCGGGTAAGTCAGGGCTTTAAACACTGAAGACTGGATGGTGGTTGATGCCTCTGACAAATTGTGGAGTCAGGAGAAGGAGCAAGTTTGATGGGGAAGATGAATAGGTGGCTCAAATTTAGACTTAACTGTTGAGGTTGAGATACTAGTAGGGCACTCAGCTGGGGATATAGGTAGCTGCACTGATGAACTTGGGAGAAAGGTCAAGGCTAGGGAAAGATTTGGGAGTCATCTCTTCAGAGGTGATGATTGAAGCCCTTGAGAGACGGAGATCACTAAGAGCTGGCCCAGGTCAGACCCTTCCTTGGTGAACTCCCTCTATAAGAGGTTGGGAGAAGGATGAGGAGCCAGGGAAGGGGCTGTGGAAGGGTCAGAGTATGGTGTCTCAGAAGCCTAGGGAGGAAAGAGTGGGTATTCAGAGGGAAGTACTCGCTGTCCCCTGATAGAAGCAGCTGAGGGAAGGATTTTGCTGAGGTTGCTTAAGCCACTCCATTTTGGGCCTGGTTTGGAATGAGGAACATGTCTCAAATACAGTTAAATGAACTTTGAGCTCCTGTCATTGTATGAAGAGATGTAGTCAGTGCAGAATCAGCAGGCTTCATCTGAAAGAGCTGTTTAACTGGGCCAGGAGATTAACACTTAACATGGCTGAGAAGTTGTCTTTTCCTTTTGTGCCTGGTCAGAGCTTTTTAAATTCTCTGAACAAACCTGCTTCCATAGGCTTTCTCTTGTATCAGACTGCCCTGACCCTTTAAATATCCCAGCCATCTTGGAGCACCATGCCTCATTTCCTTAAGAGCTTTTGGCATCTGCTTTACTGGGTATCTTTGAATAAGTCCTTCCTGTGTTGTGTGCCTGTCCCACAGCCTGAGGGCCGGCCAGGCAGTAAGTCCTGTGGAGCTGTAGGTATCAATAATGGCATGACAGTTACTTAAAACAGCTCCAGATGTAGAAGAGCGAAGGTTAGAACTTGGCCCAGGAAGCCAGCAGTGGAGTCAGATTGGGCAGCCAGGGTCACTCAGCTGATAGCAGTAAGGTGGGATTTGGGTAACTGGGACCTCTAGAAGGTATTTCTAAGCCCAGAAGGACTGAATTGTCTTGCTGTTTTAAACATATCTCCAAAAGAAGATTACTCTCTTCTTCCTAATCCCTTTACACTTGAAAATTAAGGTCCATCTTGACCTTGTGTGTTTTCCTAGTCCCTTGTTGCTGGAGTGACAGGAGTGTAATTTTACCCTGGACGAGCAAGACCTCGGGGCCTAAGGAAAGGAACTTCCTTGCTCCTTCCCCCTCCTGCCTGTCACCTTGGCTGTCACTCACACTGGATTCCCAGCCTGGAATCTGTACAGTAAGAGGCTCCTCCTGGCAAATGCTCAGTGTCATTCATAACAGCAGTGGCTGTTTGTAGAGCCCCTTGGCTTAAAGTTGTATTAGAGCACTTTCCTCACAACCACCCATCAGAGTGAGCAGCACGAGGAGTGCTTGCTCTATTTCACAGCTGAAGATACAGGTCACAAGGTGAAGAGTTGCTAAGGAAGGTCACCCAAGCAGGGAGTGTCAGAGCCAGATCTTGTGACCCAGAGATTTTTCCAGTGTTCTTTCCAAAACACATCGGGATTGCTGAGATGTCAGATAAGTCCTAGCACCTAAGTTACCCCTAAGAATGGGACCACAGCACTCCTGGGAGCCAAGCCACCTCTGCTACCTCACCCTGCCTTTCTCTTCCCTCTTTGAATCCCAAAGGCCTTTGCCAAAGCAGTTTTGCCAAGGACTCGACTCAGCTCCCAAAGTCACCATCTGTGGGTTTCTAGGTGACGCTTCCTGTGGCCTCCTGTCCCTAGGAGCCCATGAGCAACCCAGGGAGACTGAACTTCCCCAAGAAGTTGAGTCAGGTGCCTCTCTGCCCCGCCTTTAGCCACTCAGAGTCTTCCACCCCAACAGTGGCTTGGAAAGAAGGCCAGAAACTAAAACCTGATTCCCTCACATGTGAGGGAGCAACAGCATAGACCAGGCCCTAGGCTCACTATCCCACCCCACCCCCACCTCCTTGAAACTAGATTTGGAAAGAGAGGGAGAGGGGAGATCCCCCTGATCCCAAGCAGTGATCTTTGTGTTGTTGGTGTCCTGGTTGAGATCTCATTCAACAACAGGTCCAACCAGTCTGTAAGCATTTAGCAAACAAGGAGTTAACTCTGGCCCAGCAATTGGAGATTCAAAGACTAAAGTGGTGGACATTTTCTGACCTCGTAGAAGTTCTCCAGAATATAACATGTATGTAGAAAAGTCAATGTGGGCCACATGCAGAAGTATAGTGATGGGGGAGTGAGACAGCTGGGGAATGGGGAAAGGCCTTTTAGACAATGTTTGAGCAGATCTGTGAAGGGGCTTGGGAGGGAGAGGGAGAAGTGAGGGGGAGAGCACACTAGGGGTGAGGCATGGCTTGGGCAAAAGTACCACGGTGGAAGGCAGAATGTTTTGAGGCTCGCAAGTCAATTCATTTGGCTGGAGGTAGAGTGAGGAAGAGGGACAGGTGAACAGCCTGGCAAGACCTGCTCAAGCTTCACTGCAAAGGGCTTTCAAGGCCAGAGGAGTGTATAGTTTATACTAAGAGCAACAGCAAGCCACTGATGCTTCTTGCTTGACTAAAGCCATGGCAGATGTGCACTAATTGGGGATGTCCATTTGGCAGCTGTGCAGATTGCAGAGCAGAGAGGGGGGAGAGCCTGAGTCCAGAGAGACCATCCTGGAGGCCACTGCAGCAGTCCAGGCAAGAGGAGGGAGAATGACCTGTGTGAAGTGGTTCTAGGATGAGAACAGAGAGAAAAAGCCAGAGGCTGGGACATTGGGGAGCTGGAATCAGAAGAGCAAAGGGAGGGTCCATGTCCTCAGGGAGTCCGTCTCCTCCCTGTCCCCACACTCGAGACCAGGCTATTCAGAGCTAGCTGAGCATGAAGGAGTGAGATTCCTCATTTCTCTTCACCAGTTCACTGGGTGTCTTTGTTGGAATCCTCCCTCTGTGCCTTCAAGATCAGCCAGTCAAAGCTTCTTCCCCACACTTTCCCTGGAAGTCTAAAGAGTAATAATGACTTATCACCCTAAGCAGCACCCCTTCCTACTGCAGACAAGATTTCAGCTACTTGCTCCCACTTCCTTGGCACTGACCAATAATACATTTCAATTCAGTTCAGTGTTTATGTTCCAGACGAATCCTCTCCTCCAGTGTTGTAGCTTGGCATGCCTAAAAGATGCCTAGTTCATCCACCATGAGAACTGGAGAGACCAAGCTTCAGAAGCCTCAGTTTGAGCCCCAGCTATAACGCTGTGTGCCTTTGGGCCGCTCAGCCAACCTTACTGGGCCTTCTTTTAACCCTGTCCAATGAGGGAAATATTGCCAGTGCTACTTCTCGGGGTCACGATGATGAAAGAAAAATCCTTAACCATGATGTGTTATATAAATGAGACCTATTATTTTGTAAGGGGTGATAAACTAATATGGAAAGATGGGAGGGAGAGGGGATGATTGATGGAGCTTAAAGCTGTGGCAGACAGAGGTTCAAGGATTCTATTCTCCCTCCCTGCCCCTCAGGATGTATACATTTCTTGAGGATAAAGACTGTCTTGTTTCTGTATTTATATCCATAGTATCTTGCACAGTTCCTGGCACTAAGGCATTTAATAAATGCTCATTAACTGATTGAAAGAGTATGGCTGATTTGATTAGTTTTGGGAGGCGGAGGGCCACTGTACTCATCCTTGTCTCCTCCCACCCTCCCCCCATCCTCCTCACCCTGTTTGGGTGGGTACCACTGAATAGGGTAGAGCCTAGAACTGAAAAAAAAATCAGGCAGATTCACAAGCTGCCTTCCCCCTAACTGCAAGAGAGGTTTTTCTAAAACATTGGCCTTAGGAATTCCTTCTGATCTAGGAGAACGAGAACATTCAGGAGCTCCACAGTTCCTTCTGGGGTCTCAGAAAGTAGAAACTGGGCAAAAGTTTCCTGTGTGGCCTAACCAGACCAAGCAGCCACATCTTCCAGGCCTAATATGGTGCATCAGTCATCATCTTGGTTCAGTCACATGCTGGTTCTCCCTTGCCCCACCTGCGTGCAAGAGTGTGCCAAGCTGGATACTGAACTAATGCCCTGATGTCCCAGACCATGTGAGGACAGCCGCGGTGATGCATCCTCAGCCGGAAAGTCGACAGGTACAGTCTAAGTCACTTAGGCAAGGCTGCCATGTTATCTTCATCACCGACGGAGAGGGGAGCCAGACCTTCCAGTCTCTGCTCAGGGCTCCCATTTCAAGGCTGTGGAGTAGTTAAAAATTAGCCTCTTGGGAAAGCTGGGAACCTAGATCTTTGGTCTGTTTCAGTGCCACAAGTATGCCTCATTTTGTGCAAGAAAAGCACTCTGGAAAGGTGGTGTCAGTATTATTTTAAAAGAACAGCATCAGGGAGGAGAGTGGCTGTTAAAAGAATACATTGGTTAGATCTCATGTAAAGCAAAGACTCCTTCAGCAAAGTAACTGATACTTTTGGCTTTGGAAAGAGTTACCAGGTTTTCTTAAAGCAAGAAAAATATGTAAGTGGTCCAGGAAGCCTCGTTGAACAGAGACAGATCTCTTCTCTGACCAAAGCAGGTGGATTACTATGCCGTAACATGATTTATTTATGAAAAATAAGAATTAGCTGGGGTGGCCCACCTTAGTCATCCTCCCAGTGCTGGCAGGCTCGCTTCTGAAATGGTTTGCTCCAGTAGAAGTGGTTTGGCCTGCAACAACCAAGCACTTCCTTATTATCCCTCGTTGTGCATAGGTAGGGGTGTGTGTGTGTGTGTGTGTGTGTGTGTGTGTGTGTGTGTGTGTAGGTGTGTGTGTGTGTGTGTGTGTGTGTGTGTGTGTGTGTCTGCTGGCTAGCACATCCTCAACACTCCCTTTGTTCCCAGGTCTAGAGCAGTTTTCCTAGCCTAGCTTGCCTCCTGCCTGCCAGTCACCTGCTTCCCCTCCCCCTTCTACTGCCATTCAGGGTCACATCCTGGACCTTCAGTTAATGAAGTTTCTCATTAACGAGCCAACTCTAAGGTTCTCTCCCTCCTTACACAGAGGCAAGCCCACTGGGTAGTGAGCCCCGCCTCTCCCACCAGCACCAGAGGAAACTGCAAACCACAGTCCCTTTAATACGAGAGGGTCACTGAGGGACCTACCGAGTGTCATCATTCCCCCCCAACACACACACACACACACACACACACACACACACACACACACACAATCCCTTCTATCATGAAGCTTTTCAAGGGCCCTCCAGTTGCCATGGCAACACTTCTCCCTAGCAGGCCTGTCGGCCCCTCCCAAGGGCCGGTCCCCATGGTGAGAACATCACGGACTCCTCCCCCAACCTGCTTCCAGCCCACCAGATGGTCCTCAGAGGTCCTGGGGGAAAGGAGGCTGACTCAGAACCCTACAGACTCAATTACCTGCCTCCAGCCTGATGCCCCGGGTCCCATAAAACGCTTGGTGCCTCTTAAGCCCAGTGGGGGGAAGACCACTGCACTTAAAGAGTCCTAAGAGCTGGGTTCAGAACACACTGCTGCCACTTTGTGTCTGATGACCTTAAGTAATTTCCTTCTCTCCTGGTCTCAATTCCCTTGTAAAATAAGAGATTGGACTAGAACGCCTCCTGGTCCATAGGCCCCCTTGGCAATCTGGTGAAGCTTCCACACCCCTACTCAAGAAGGGCTTTAAATGCATAAAATCCACAGGATTATAAAGGAAACCAGTGACATCAAAATAAAGTTATCAAAACTGTTTTTAAATGTTCACAGTTGGGCATGGTGGGGCATGCCTATGATCCCTATTACTGGAGAGGTGAAGGCTGGCAGGAGACGTTTCTGAGCTGCGGTGAGCTGTGTCAGTTTAGTGTCTGCTCTAAGGAAGGCCCAGATCAGAGCTCTAGTGCTGGTGAGAGTTGGACCTGCCCATGAGTGGTCCCTGCAATCCCAGCCTGGGCGACCCTGTGTCAAAAAAAAAAAAAAAAACCAAGCTCTTAGACTCAGGTTAAGAACCGCTAGATTAGGTGATCCTCAATTCCTTTCAGTGGTAACATCACGCTAGACAAAGGCCTGGTCCAAGCACACAGCCTCTTCAATGGTGTCCTCTAGGCCTGCCTCAGGCTTTGATGCTGATTCTGGAAAGAATGCCAATGAGAGGCAGTAGAAATGCAGTGAAAAGAGTCCTGGATTGGCAGTCAGAGGGCCTGAGCTCTGCCGCTCCCCACCTAGGTGACCCCGGAGAGCCACTTCACCTGTCAGCCTCAGTTTCCTCATCTGTGAAATAAGGGGGTTGGACTAGATGGTCTCTTCTGGCTCTAACCTCTGAATTCCATGGTCTGTCTCCCCATGTGGTCAAAGACCAAAGACCAGAGCAAAAGGCCAGTCCAGGGGCCAGCCCCCACACTTTCAGCAGAAGACAGTCAATGTGGGTAGGGATCTGGTCAGGCTGGACCAGATCCAGGGAAAGCAGCCCCAAGTGAACGAGGTGATGAAGTCCACGGAGCCCCAGGGGCTGGTGCCAAAGGAAGTGAGGAATCCTCTCCCGAGCCCAGCTTGAGAATTTTGGCCAAGACCAGGCTGGCACACACACTCTGCATTGTGTTTCCAACTGGGCAAGCAGTGCACACAAAAAAAGACTTTATTGCCTGGTGGGCTTCATGGCAGAGGTAGGACTCTGAAGGGTGGGCAGGTAAGAGTTGGTGAGGCACAGAGGAAGGGGAAGGACTGTGCAAGCAGAGAAGGGGGAAAGGAACTGAGCATGCAGTGGTCAGTAGGCTGGCCTCATCACCATCTTCACCATCACATTTATTGAGGGGCCTGGTGGGCAGGGCACTAGACAGAACACACAAAGACAAGGACCCTGCCCTCTGGGGGGTCCCATTCTAAAGAGACAAGACAGAAAAGGACAGTGTTCTCGCTGCCGGGCATTCCGGTTTGCCCCGCTCTGGTTGCTGGACAGAAGCGCCCCCTCCCCCCAATGCCACGATGCCCTCACCCCTTCATGCCTGGGGTGCCCAGGGCCTGGTGTGTATGTATGTGTTTATGGAGGGAGGGGGAAAGCGTGTGGTCCCAAGGGCTACCTGGCCATCCTGGGTGAAGGCCCTCCTGGCAGCCATAACAGTGGAACCAGGGGATGGAGGAAAGGAAGAGGCCAGGGAGAAATCTGAGGATATCTCCAGCTGCCTTGGCATCACGCCCAGCGAGAGGCCCCTTCCCAGGTTACTGGTGGATTGTGGAAAATGCCCCCACCCCCACCCTGCAAGCCTAGATGTGGGAATGCTCCCTTCTTGGGGCGTGGGAAAAAGCAAGCTCTGGCCAGCCCTGAAACCCTCCCCCCACCCCAGCCAGGGAGAGAGAAATAGCTGAGTTCCCTCAACGCTGGGGGGCAAAGTCCCCTGCCTCCCCACCCCTACCCACTGTCTCATCTTCCTGGAGCCCCTTTTCCTGGGCTCTGCCTCCAGGGGCAGGGACCTTGCTGGAGTCCTGGGGGAAGGGGAGCCTGCCCCTCCAACACCTCACTCCTCAAGGATGGTGGTGGTAGGAGCCTGGTATCAAGTCTGTCTGGGGGCCCTCCTAGAAGGGGGCCACATTCTAAACCCTACCGATGGGGGGGTTCGGACTGCGGGGGCCGGGGGCTCAGCAAGGAGGCCTGGCCGAGCAGGCGCAGGGGGGAGCCCTGAACTGGGGGGAGGACAGGGCGGGAGTCCAGAGGTGGGAGATTTCGGGGTGCTGCAGGCAGGCCCCTGGCCACCCCCGAGGGCAGCAGAGCTGCTGTGGCTGGGGCCAAGGCATAGCGCAGCTGGAAAAGTTTGGTGGGTGCTGCAGTAGGGGGGGGCGAGGGTGGAGGGGGTGGGGTGGGGGGCTGGGGCCTCTCCTGCTTTAGCAGCAGCTCCTGAAGCTTCTCAGCCTGGGTCCGACGCAGATGGGCCAGTGCCCTACCCCGCTGAAAGGCTGGCAGGAAGGCCTCTAGACTCTGCTCCCCAAGTAGCAGCTGCTCCATCTGCTCCTGGGGCACAAGGGAAGAAGAGAGAGCATTGTGGGAGGGAGGAAGGAGGATGAGGAATTGAGAGACAAAATCAAGAGAGGGGCAAATCCTGAGGACCTCAGCCCCCCAACACAGGCCCACCTCATACCCCTCTGCATTCAGAAGAGCCTTGCTACCTGGGATGGGGAGGTGGAGGGAGACCATGGGAGTGGTAGGCACTCATGACACCCCAGCTTCTGCCACTGTCCTACTAAGGGGCAAAGTCACAACTTCTGCAGTTCTGTAAAATGGGGGGCTTGGAGTAGGGGGTCTTTGGAATTGCACAGTGAGACTCCCAGACCAGAGGGCATACAACTAAATGTTGGCCCATGAGTGCCAGCTGTCAATGTTGTAGCCGCTCAGGGATTGGACAGATGACTGGAGTAGTCAAGGAAGGTTCCATAGAGGAGATGAGCCATGAGTAGGGTTTTAAAGGATTGGAAGAATTTGGATCAGGAACAAAAAGGAGGGAAGAGAGGCAGCAGAGATGCAGGGGGAGGGGGTGTAGAAAAGAGCCAGACCAACAGCATGGTTGTTGGGAGAAGGTGTAGTACGTCTAAGTGGGAGAACCCTGGAGTAACTGGAGCACTGCTCTCCCTCCCCTTCTCCTCTCTCTTAGGTCCCACTAAAGCAACCCCCTGAAGGGCTAAACTAATTTTGCTACGTGAACAAAATCAAGAGTGGCATCATAAGAAATAACGGCTACAGTGTATTTCAGAGAAGCAAGGGAAGACTTATCGCAAGTGATGCCGAGCGAAGGAGAATCTGTAAAACAAAACACACAATGACTAAACAGCCTAAGCCGAAAGCCCGTAAAAACCAAACATAATGGAATACAGTGCAATCAGAAGGAGCAAGCTCGGTCCAGAGGAGTTTAGAAAAAGGTGCCGCCCTCCCTTCCTTGCAGAAGTAGGCAGACTGACTGGGCTGTGGAGTACTGGACACGCTGTCAGACGGCCATTTGTTTTCATTTTGAGAAACCTTTTTCCCCCATTATGTTTTAATCTTTGGCAAAGGGATGGTTCAGCTAGCAGGGGAGGAGGAGGGAGATATTTAGAAATGGATGTAAAATGTAAAAATGAAAGATAGCAGCAAACACAGGAGACACTTTAAAATAGGAACAAGAAAAAGCGAAGCAATCCCTCTCCCCTCCTCACCTCAGCCTCCTGCTCGGCTTCCTCCAGTTCTGCCCGGAGCCCGTTCAGGGCACACTGTGGGTTCCAGCGTTGCACATTCACCTCTGGAGACCACAGGGACAGAATCTAACTAGCCCCCCTTCCTTCTCCTGGGGGGAACCAAGGCCCCCTAAACCCAGGAATGACATCACCCTGCCTAGGGGGCAGCTAGAGGGCCCCAGAGTGCACAGAGCTCTGGGCTTGAGGTCAGGAAGACAGCGAGCGCCCCTCTCCTGTGTGCTCAGCCCTGTTCCCCAGCGTACTTCAGAGAAGGGAGGAGAAGCCCTAGTCCCTGCCCTCAAATCCTGTGTGACCCTGGACAAGTCACCTGATCTCAGCTTGCCTCAGTTTCCTCATCTGTGAGATGAGCGTGACAAGAGCCCGTATCTCTCAGAGTTGTGGTAGAAATCAAATGAGACGACGTCCGCCTAGCACAGCACCCGCCTAGCACAGCGCCCGCCGGGCAGTAAATGTTCCGTCATTCTGAGTAATTATTTCTTATTATTGTTGATAGTATTATTATTAGTGTTCCTTTGACTTTGCAAAGCTTCTCCCAACAAGTGCCAGGAGGCAAACACCTAGTTTCCAAGTTAGGGATAGGGATGGGGATTGGAGCTGCGAGTTAACTGAAATAGGAACCCCCAGAAAAAGAACCTCCCACTACCAGTGCAGGCTAGCACCTCCTCTGCACCTCAGAGAACTGCCTAGGACACCAGTAGGTGAAGTGACTTGGCCAGGGTCACACAGCCAGGACAGATCAGAGGTAGGGCTTGAACGTGGGGTCTTCCTGGCTGCATGGCCTATACCACCCTACCTCTTATAAGTTAAAGAATAGGAGGGCTGCTGTTTCATGGCTTGACTTGGGGATTTTGAGGGTGTTGAAGATCCAGGGCTGGGAGTCTGAGTGACTTCATTCCCAAAGCCCTTCACTTTGAGGATGCCCTCCCTCATCAGTCTGACTTCCTCTTTGGCCCTAAGCCAGAAAGAAGAAAAGAAAAGGAAGAGCCAGTGGCCCAGGGCCAATCCAAGGCCAAAAGGGACCCTTCCCCTTCCCCTATCAGTGCCTTTCTCACTTCCCCCGGGACATGCACGGTCTCTTATAAAGCCTTGCCCTCCCCTTTGGGGCTTGAAGCTCTGGACCCTTTACCTCCATCTGCCTCCCTTCAATATTTACTGCCTACCCACGCTTGCCCCCCATATTCTGCCCAACCTCTCAGGGCCTTGCTCCAACCTTTCCAAAATGACACCAAGCTAATCCCTGATGTGCTCACAGGGGCCAGTGTGTTACCAGACCAAGCCTCCACCTTCAGTGTGCTATCCATCAATGACTTTAATGGGGTGGGGGATGCCTCTGACAGCCAGCAGTGAAGATCTTTGGGGAGGGGCAGGCTTGGGGCTGTTCCTCAGACAGGTATGGCCAGCACTTACCCAGCCTCTGCTGTTTGTCCCAACAGCTCTCCACCAGCTCCCGGAGCTCTTGGTACTTAATGGCCAAAGCAGCTTTGCCCATCTCCAGCCGAGGCCGAAGGGCCAGGTTCTCCTTGGCCAAGGTGTAATTGGAGGCCAGACATGCCTCCCGCTCCAGCTGTAGGCCCTGAAACTAGGGAGACAGAAGTGATCCATTGATCCATCCATCCACTCACCCCCTCTTTAAGTAAGTTCCCCTCTACTGTGTGCTCAGCTCTGTTCTCCAATAGACTTCAGAGAATGGAGGAGAAGCCACAGTCCCTGCCCTCAAGAGGCTTTCAATCTATAGAAAGACAAACCCAGCCACATGTATAGTGCGCTCCCAGGTGTCAGCAGACAAACGATATTCTCATTTTCCTTTGGCCACTATGTAATCTGAGGCAAAAAGCATTTCTTAGGTGTTCAGACACTAGGCTAAGCACCAGAAACCCCAAATGTAGTACGAGGGAAAGAGGACTAGGCTTGGGACTAGAGGGTTTCTGGAGTCCATGATCCTAAGACATAGCTTTAGATAAGACATGGTAGAGAAAGCACCTGACTTGACATCAGGCAGACCTGGGTTAAAATCTCACTTCACTTACCTATTATACGACCCTGAGCAAATTCCTTAACTTCTATTTCTCTAAAATAAATAAATAAATAAATAAGAATTGCACCAAAAATGTGGGGGCCTGCACCCCAAAATGGGGAGAATTGCACAGGGCTGAGGTGTGGATCAAATAGTGTAATGTACGTAAAAGTCCTTTGTAAACCTCAAAGCATTATATAAAAGTAATCTATTCTTTTCATTTCCTGTGTGACTCCACACAAGTCACTCCCCCTCTCTGGACCATAGCTAGCTCCTCTATAAAAGGAAGGGACTGAATGAAATGACCTCTGAGGTCAGGATTCAGCAAACACCACACCCCCCAGAGTTCATTCAGTTTCACATGTGCACCCACTGTAGTTGGGAAAAAGGGCCACCTTTTCTGGAGGGCTAGGCTCTGCCAGATGGCTCAGATAGGGATGGGCAGAGGGTGGGAAAGACCCTTTAGGGCCCCAGCCCACAGTCTGCCTCCAATAAGAGTCCCGTCTCTGGGTCACAAGCAGGCTGGCAATCAGCATCAATGAGTATTCTAGCTGAGAGACCTCAGAGCTCAGGGACTGAAACCAGCATCCTCCATTCACAGATGAAGACTAGAAAAAGGAAGTGACTTCCCCAAGGTTGCGTAACTGCTGCTCAGTAGCAGAGTTTGCTTCATTAAGCACTACAGGCAGGACACTGTTTTCTAAGGCTTTTCAAAGTACCTGGTCTGGAAGGTACAACCCCAGAGCAATGAGAAGTTAGACAACATAACAAACACAAGGGTGTCCAGACCGAGTGCCCGGAAACTGCCCAGGCAGAAGTCAAAGGTCAGAGGGAACAATGCCCCATCTCCCACTGTCCCCCACAGGACAATGAGGCAGTTAAGAGAGTGTACAGTTTGCTAGGGGTGATGAGCCCAGTTAGGTGGGCCCCTGGACTGAAACTTTCACCAGTTTGTCTTGGTGATGCCCTTCGTATTTCCACTGGAGCCATTTCCAGATATATCCTTCCCACCTCCCCACCTCCCCTTCCAGGTGAGCTAACAAAGAAAATAAAGCAAAACTGCTACAGACAGAAACTACAGGGTATGCCATATTTCACACCCAGAGACCCCACCTCTGTAACAAAAGGATCACATCATTACAGTGGCAAGGGGCCACACAGTTCATCTAGTCAAGCCCCTTTGTTTTACAGATGAGGAATCTGAGCCCCAGAGAGGTAAATTTACTTGCCCAAGAGACTGGATTTGAACATAAATCTTTTCGCTCCAAATCCCAGAGCAGGAGGGGATGCCTGTGATCACTGACCATGAGAGATCTTTTGCACCAGGAAGGCTTGGGGCTACCTGCTAGATTTTATTCATGCCACAGGACAGTCCTCTCTACCTTCTATAACGTTTCTTTCACTCAGAGCTGGTGTCTGTATGTCCACTCAGTCCCCACATTCCCCTTCCTTTTTCTGTCCCCATACATAAGAGGGGGCAGCATAATATAGAAAGCGATTCTGAGGTTAGAAGACCTGGGTTTAAATGTGACCCCTGATGCTCATTTCCTGTGTGACATTGAGCAAATCACTTCTTCCCTTTCCTTGGCCTCAGTTTCCTCATCTGTTAAATGAAGGGGTTGGACTCTAAGGTACCTTCTAGACTATGCATATACCTGTCTTCTCTCAAAGCCTAATAACAACCACTTGCTTCTGTAAGGTTAGCAAAGCTTTTTCTCCCAGCAGCCGTGTGATACAGGGAGCCCAAGTAGTATTATCTCCTTGTTACAGGTGAAGAAATTGAAAGTTCAAGAGACTTGCCCATGATCACATTGTTAGTAAGTGTCCAACCTTGAAACAATGTATCTGCTTTGTGCTCATTCTCCAGCGATATATGCATTCCTCCCCTTCTATTCCTGAATGCCATTCTGTGCCTATTAGGATAGAATGCTTTAACTTTGTGCCTCCTATAAACTACAATACTCTTCCCTTCTGTTCCCCATGGAATGTACACACCTCCTACACAATTAGCCCATAAAATGCACACACCCCCTCCCCCCATCCCCTGTAGAATACCTCACTTCTTCTGAACATCACCTGAAAGAACATCTATATGTATGTAGGTCGGTAGGTAGGTAGGTAGGTAGACCACAGACCATACAGCCCTCCCCTTTTGCCCTCTTTGGAATGTATGTACACCCCGTTCCTCAGCTTTCCCACTAAAACATATACCTGTCTGGACCCTATAGAATACAGATGCTCAATCCCATTCTGTCTTTTTTAGCTATATACCCTCCCTTCTATCCCGATAGAATGCACCCACCTTCTCCTTCTAACTCCTATAGACAAACTTAGACCTTCCTCTATAGAATGCAAAACAATCCTGCCCTTTAACCTGTATGAAATGCACACAGCCTCCTTTCAGTCTCCTGGCACATACCCATCCCATCTGGCCCCTATAGAATCCTAGGAAATGCACATACCTTCAGTGCCCAGAGGCTGCACACACCTCCTTCTCTTCTAGCCCCCTCACATACACCTTTCCTCCAGTCCGCTATAGGATATGCTCTCCCTTTGCCCCCTGCAGAGTTCACACACACACACCCCCACCCCTCTCCTGTTCCTTATAGATTCCACCCCTCCTCCTTTAGCATCCTACAGAACACACACCTTCCCTTCTGTCCTCTATAAGAAATGTTCTCCCTTTCTGTCCCCTTCAGAATGCACACACCCCCACCCCTCCCCTTTTGTCCCCCATGAACGTACACGCCGCCTCCTACTTTGGCCCCCTATAGAACACACACACACACACACACACACACGCCCCTTCCCTTCTGTCCTCTATAGGGCATGCCCACCCCTCCGTGCGTTGCCGTATACAGAGCACCCCGGCCCCTCCCCTTCTGTCACCTACAGAATGCCCCCACCCGCCCCTCCCGTCCTGTCCCCACGGATTCCTGGGGCCTTCCCGTTCGGCCCCCTCCGGCCCCCCGCCGAGTGCCCAGCCGCCCCTCCCCCGGGCCAGGGGAGGATGGATGCACACCTGTCCTCTCCCCCACGGCCCGGGAGCCCCGACTAGGCTCGGCCACACCGCCCGCCGCCTCCCGCGGGTCCCCCCCAGACCACAGCGCCTCCTTCCTCGGTGCCCCCTCCCCCAGCCCAGAGCTCCGGCCTGGCCCCGGCCCCCCAGCCCCCAGCCCCAAGCCCCGGGGGGACCCCCGGCAGGGGCAGGTCCCAGGGCGCCTCCCTCCCCGCCCCGGGCCCAGAGGCGGAGCAGGGCGGGGCGGGGCGGGGCCGGTCGCGTCTACACGGCCCGCCCCGTCTACACCGCTCCTACCTACCTTCCTGCTGAGCCTCACGATCCGGTCCAGCTTGGGCTCGTCCTGCAGCAGGTCCCGGAGCTGGCCCGTGCTGAGGATCCCGAAGCGGCCCCCGGGGCTCCCGGGGTCCGGCCCCGCGCGCACCGCCCGGGCCCGGTACATGCCGCTGCCGCCACCGCCGCCGCCGCCGCCGCCCCCAGGCCCGGCCCCGGCTCCGGCTCCGGCTCCGGGATCGGCCGCGGGATCGGCCGCAGCCCAGGCTGGCCGCCAGAGGGCGCTGCCGATGCTCTTAAAGGAGCCGCCGCCCTGGCCGCCCCGACCCCGGGGAGCCAGAAGCCCCCACCCCCGGCCCCAAACCTCTGAGGCCCAACGGTCCCCCGGCAGCGTCGCTTTCGCCCGGCCGGACGCATCCAACCCCGACCCCGGCTCACAGCCTCTTGTCTCAGTCAACCACCACCCTGGCCTTGAGACTGAAAGGGAAACTGAGGAAAGAGTCCCTAGTCCGATGGGGAGCAAGAAGCCTGGTCAACTCTGCTGTGTTTGGGGGGGACACAGACCTGGCTCTGGGGAAGCCTCTGGTCCGGTGCTTGAGACCCATCCCTGCACTCGGGGAGCCCCTGAGCTGAGTGGCTGCTGAGAATCCCTGCGCCCCAGGATGGGCTGGGGGGATAGTCCCTTCTGCCCTAAGGAAGCTCTAGTCCGATGGGGGCAGAGGTGGGGGCGGGGCGGGGCGGGTCAGGGCAGGAAAAGAGACAGCGCTTTCCCTGGGGAGCCCCTGGTCCCTTCTGCGGGAGACGGTCTGCCTTGAAGCCTTTGGCCGAGGGGGCCTTGAGGCAAAGCCCCAGTTACTCAATAAGCGTTTATCGAGGACCTACTGTGTGTTAGACACTGTACCAAGCGCTCTGCTCCCGGGAATGTGTCTCAGAGAGACTGAGGGGTGGGGGCCAAGGAGAAGGGCAAGAGAGAGCTCTTGTCCTTTGGGAGCCCACAGTCTGATGGAGATAAAGAGCAGACTTCTCAGGCCAGCTGTGGAAATGTCCTGAAAGAAGACCAAGTCAGAGACAAGAAAGGAAACAAACATTCATTAGGCATCTGTTGTATACCTAAGGCACCTCCAAAATGTCATCTTATCTGATCCTCACATCTACCCTGGGAGGTAGGGGATATTATTATCCTGTAAAATAAAGTGGCGGAACAGGAAATAAAGATTAAGTGACTCGCCCAGGGTCACACTGCTTGTCGGTACCTAGTAAGTGATTTCAACTCAGGTCTTCCTGACTCCTGGCCTAGCACTTTATCCACTGGGCCACCTAGCTACCCAAAAGACAGATCAAGGCAAGCAAACAGCCAGGCAAGGACATTCCCCCCCCCCCAAAAAAAACCCTTAGTTAACCATCTCCTTCAGGGAGCCAGTCTGGAAAGGACTGCTTAGAGGAAGGCACCCTCTGCACCCCCGTGCTCCCACACTAATCTTGCTCTCACCCCTAAATCTGGAGGTAATGAAAATGCTTCCCTATCTCCAAAAGGCTATACTGTTCATCGCTGTGTATGGCCAGTCTCTGCATGTGTCTGTCAAAGGCACATGGGTGATTTTCTGGAGTGAGTATCCAGCACAGAACACAACCTAATGTGGCTCTCCGAAGAAGAGGAGGAGGAGGAGATAAGGAAATCCCTGGTTAGGGCACAAAACAGTGCTCAGATAGTGCTATGGGTTACTCATGCCTTGCTTGTGTGGATATGGTTCTGGCTCCGAGTTCCTGCCCCTCCCTCTCCATCTCTTTTCTTCCCTCCGTGTCCTTGCACTTGCTCCTCTCCTTCCACGTCTCTGGCCCCATCACCGCTATCCCACAACCTCCACATCCTTGTCCATCCTTCCATGTCTCTGTCCCATTCCCTGTTTCCCCCCTCATGTCCCTGTTGTCTCCCCTTACATCTCTAGGTCAATCCATCAAGACGCTAGGCTAGGCACTGGGGATTCAAAGTATCCCTGCCTTCAAGTTGCTTATTTTCTTCTGGGGGATACAACTTACCGTTAGATACACAGAGAATAAATACAAATTCATTCATTGGAGAGAAAGGTGGGGAGAGGGGAGGGGGGAGGCATCTTGAAGGAGCTGGCCTCAAGCCAAACCTTGAAGGAAGCTGAGGTTTCTGGGAGAATGAGGAGGGGGGCACTGCAGGCACAGGAGGTGGTTGTGTAAAGGTACAGAGATGGGAGATGAATTGTGGATGAGGAACAGTTGGCTAGTTTGCTGAGAGTGTGAGGGTGAGGAGGGGAATAATGCTGGTGATCGGCTTGGAAGGAGAGACTGGAGCCCCACCGTGAAGGGCTCTTAAGAGTCAAACAGAAGAACTGCTATTTTATTTTTTAAGAACAAAGGGGAGTCAGCGAAGCTTCTTGAACCCTCCTTCCATGTCTTTGTCTCTGTCTATTCCCCCCCCTCCATATCTCTATCCCTTCTTCCATGTTCTTTTTCCTCTCCCAAACCCTGTCCTTGCTTGACTGACTTTGGTCTAGAGCAGCAGTTCTCAACCTGTGGGTTATGTTCAATTTGTAACAATGAAAATACATCCTGCATATCAGATATTTACATTATGATTCATAACAGTAGCAAAATTACAGTTATGAAGTAGCAACGAAAATAATTTTATGGTTGGGGGTCACCACAACATGAGGAACTGTATTAAAGGGTCACAGCATTAGGAAGGTTGAGAACCACGGGTCTAGAGGAAGGATGATATTCCCCCAGTCTAAAGCTCCTTCCTTGAAGTTTGGTCTATGTGTCTGCTTTGCCAGTCATATCTATCTTTTCCCTCCTCTATCATTTCCTATAGAACGGTCTCCATGATGTCTACCCTAAAAATGTGAAGACTTTCCCCAGCAGAATGAGAACAATTTGTTTCAACAGCCATGGAGGCGACTGAAGCAGATGCCATGGAGCACTTAGAGCTTGGTCACTCATGAAAGATGCCAAGGACATCCAGTGCATCCCAGGCCATCACCAGTCATCCTGTCTTTTGTCTTGCCACTGGACTTCAGTGATCCAATGAAGCCAATGACTTGTACGACTCTGCCTCACATAAATCCAATTCATGAGCAAGTCAAGACATTACCCTGTGATGTCATTGACTCTCTTTGAAAAGGAAAGTTGGACAACTATACCCCCTATACACCCATTTAGGCAGTAAGCCCAACACAACGCTTTGAACATAGTCAATGGTTAATATCTGCTTGTTGATTGAATTAAACTGAGTCATTTCCAGAAAGTACTTCAGGACCAGTGGACACTCCTGAGACAGCCTAAGGCAGGGGTGGAGAACCTTTGGCCTTCACAGAACAAATCCCCTTAATAAGAGGATTTGTTCTGTAAAACATGGACTTCATCAAAAGACCAAACTTGAGGACCTAGAAGTCCACATGTGGCCTTGAGGTCATAGGTTTCCCACCCCCAGAAGAGAACCTCAGAGCTGGATGCCCTTTCACACTGGGACCCTGCAACTCCCTCTTCTGGGGAAAGGAGCCCCCTTACCCAGCTTCAAGCCCATGCCTGTTCAGGGTAACTCAATACTCTCTCCAAGTCAGAAGAGAGCTCACAAGGAAGGCTCTACTGCTCAGACATCACACCTAGAAAGATCTGGTCTTGGGTCTTTTCATGTAATTCATCGTGTGTGTGTGTGGTTTTTTTTATTGAGGTAACTGGGGTTAAGTCACACAACTAGAATTAATGTGTGTTAGGGGGTGTGTGTGTGTGTGTGTGTGTGTGTGTGTGTATAAGTGTGTGTGTGTGTGTGTGTGTGTGTGTGTGTTTTCCCCTCTAACACCTTAAGTTACAGTAAGGGCAAGGACTATGTCCAGTTAAAACTTTGTAGCTCTCCCAGAGATACCAAGCCTAGGGTGTGTTCTGCTCACATTAGGCACTTTTAAAAATGTTAATATGAAATAAATGATCTGTAGTATAGGAGGGAAATAGCATAGTACAACAGAAAGATAGGGCTCTGGAATTAGAGGAGCTGGATTCAAATTCTGCCTGTGATATTTACTATTTATGTGACCAAAGAGGAAGTCTGTTCTCTTTGGGCCTGTTTCTCACCTGTAAAATGACAAGTTGGACTAGCTGACCTCTACAATCCCTTCCAGCTCTTGGTCTATGACTGAACTCTTAGAAAGCTCTGAAAAACAGGCCCCAGTCTCCTCTCTTCAGTAAATCTAGAAAACTCCCCAACTAGATGGAATCCCTGAGTCCACCTGCAGAGTAGACCAACCCAAACTCCTATATTAACTGGCCATTGACCCTAGGAGAGAGAAAAAGGGACAAAAATGAGCTGGGGTTTGGGTCGGTGTGGCCATGGTCAAGAGCTCAGTACAAGAAAAGGCAGGAGAAGGTAGTTATGGGGCAGTCAAGGTAGTTGTAAGATTGTAAGATTTCTCCTAAGCTCTCCATAGCTGGACCGTCTCAATGCCCAGGGTGAATGGTCAGCATTAGGAAGAAAGATGATGGAAGCTCAGTATCAGGGATGGGGGTGTTGGAAACAAAGGCTTACTGGTGGGTAAATGAGTTTAGTGTCAGATGGGGATGAGCGGTGGGTGCTGGTTCGATTTGGGAATGAATGCTCTGTGTTAAGGATGGGGGCTCAGTAATAGAAATCAACCCTCAGTAAAATCCTCCAGGTTAGGGACTTAACTTCCCTGCCTTCTTTGCACAAGTGAGTTAGCCTCTCTAGGCAGGCTTAGCTCCCACCTATGCAAAGTTAAAGGGGTGGATTAGCTGGCCTCTACAGGCCTTTGAGCGCCAAAGCTGTGTTTCCACCATCCCACATTCTGTCAGACTTGGGTAATGTCCTGGTTGGTTTGGTTGAGCTGTTATTTTTTTTTTTTTTTTGGAGGGGGGAAGGCAGGGCAATAGGGCTTAAGTGATTTGCCCAAGGTCATATGACTAGTTAGTATTAAGTGTCTGAGGCTGGATTTGAACGCAGGTCCTCCTGACTCCAAGGCTAGTACTCTATTCACTGAGCCACCTTGCCGCCCCTGCTGTTATTTATTTTTAAATAAATTTCAAATCCTCTTTATTTTTTGTATTTTGGCATAAGGGATGGCCCTGTGGGTGGAGGAGGGGAGGGATATACTAGGGAATGAATGTGACAGAAAAACAAAACATATAAATGGAAACTGATTTTTGAAAATGATAACCCAGTGCTGGCTGGCACAAAGCAGGCTCTTAATAAATATTGGTTAACTTATTGATTGATGAGAATTGAGGGATCAGTTCTAGCAACAGGACCTCAGTTCAGGGATGGATGCCCAGTATCAGGAATAAGGGTTCAGTGTCAAGGAATTGGGGAAGGGGGAGTGGGATAAGTTATAGATGGGAGGAGGGCTCCCTGCTGGGGGCAGAAGTCTCAGGGAATGGGTGATTGGGTGGATGGATGGATCGATGGATCGATGGATCGATGGATGGATGCTCAGTATCAAAGAGGGGAGCTCAAGATGAGGAATAAAGGCTCGATGTGGCTATAGTACTTCAGTACTGGGGCTGACTTCCCGGGATGTGGGCTCAGGGTAGAGAATGGCTCTGTGTCTGGGATAGGGGCTAGAGCCTAAGAATTCCCCAGGCTGTAACCAACCCGAGAGGCCAGAAGCCCCAGTGTCCCTCTCTCCTCACTGGTTGGTAGGACACCCCAAATATTTCCTTCCTTCCTTTTTCCCTCCCCCTGGGCTCCCAGCTTAGGGGCTGGGCACCTAGAAACTCAGGGGGTGGGGGTGAGGTGAAAGGTAAGCAGGCACGGGAAGCACCCAGGACTGCGATTGGCAGTAACGCCCAGCTCCTACTCCCAGGCATGGCTGCCCCACAGGTTGCTCCACCGCTGATCGGCTGCCTCCCACGTGCTAAGGAGAGAAGGAGGCACCAGAGAGAGGGTCAAAGGACACCTTCAAGAGGCCGGCAACAGGCAGCCAGGGGACAGATCGTGGGGAACTACTACAAGGCTCTGAGCTTCAAGCAGAACAGCACACAGAGCCCTCTGGTGCCTGAGTGGAGGAGAGTGTGGCCTGGGTGGGGAGGAGGGACAGAGCATCCCGAGCCACCCACTGGGGCTCCCCCAGGACGGGGGAGTGAAGGAGCAGCCACTAACACCACCCGCAGCTCCCAGGGAAACCAGGTGAGAAGCCTTTGGGTTAGGAAAGGGAAGAAAAGGTGGCAGGGACAGTGAGGTAGCCAGCGAAGGAAGGGGCAGTGGGCCCAGCACCAGGTGATTTCCTCTCTGGTCTTCTTCTTATTGGTGTTGTGTCTGGTCTATAATTGAGCCCAAGAGCTGTCAGACACAAGGAGATGCCCCTGTGAGCCTCAATCATGCCATCTGTTAAAGAGGTGTGAGGGAGTGGTTCTCCAGCCCCAGTGGGAGCCAAGAGGCAGAAGCCCCTGGCCACTATAGTGCCTATGGGGCACACTCAGACTCAGTTTCCCTAGGAAAGACTAGCTCAGACCCTTGGAAAAAGGATCAAAACATCTGAAGCCCCCACCACCTTATCCACCATATATACATATATGTTTATATGTGTGTATATATGTGCACATGTGTGTATGTGTGTGTTTATGTGCATGTGTGTGTATCAGGGGTGGTAAGGGTAGGAGACATCTACCTTTGCCTATTATTACATTTGCTAACAATTCTCAAGGGTCAAACTCAGACAAAAGTCTGAGAACTGGGACCACAGAAAGGGCTCATGGGGTTAAAGGACTCCCGGGTTGGGAGGTGGCTAATCTAGAGACCCAGGAGGGGCCCCCACCCTTAAGGTTTCCCTTTCCATGGGAAATCTTAGCCTACGTCTCTGGACGTGGAGAAGAGAGTTCCCCAGCTCCCAAATGGGCTGAGCTAGGGTGGAGACAAGATTGTTTTAGGGAGACAGAGTGTTAGGGATGTGGGAGCCTGGACTCTGGTGTACCCAAGCAGCCCAATACCCAGGTGTCCAGCTAGATTGGTGGGAGAAAGGAGAATGAAAGGGGAGGAAAACTGACCTCTAGAAATCCAGCCCTTTTCACCTGGGAGGAGTAAAGTTAATGGAAGATTCCTTGTCAATAGATCAGCCCTGGTCATTCTTATTGCCTGGAAAGTTAAATCTGAGTTCTCCTTACCACCATCACCACCACCCCTACAAAAGATTTCTCTTGTCTTACCTTCCAGTAGACAACTCCCTGGCTGGGTCTGGGTTAAGACTTAGGAGCCCTGGGAGTGCTGGCATTCTTAACTGAGTAGGTAACTTGTTTAAGTGACCTTAAGTTACCTCCCCTTTCCTCTGGGCCCCAGTTTACCCATTTGTAAGATGAGGCAATTGATGTTCCAGAAGGACCTGTGGGGAGGCATGTTACCCACCTCTTGACAGAGAGATGATAGATTCAAGATGCAGGGTCACAGACACCATGTGCATTCAATTTATTGACTGTGTTTATTGTTACAAGAGTTTGGTTTGGCTTTTTTTTCCTTGCTTTCTGTTAATTGAGAGGAAGGAGTATCAGAGGAAGGAAGGGGGATTGGCAATGGTGACGCAAAAAAAAAAAGAAAAAGAAAAAAAAGAGCCAGTGAAATATTTTCTTAAATGCAAAGAAGTTCAGAAAGAAGTGTAGACAAGCAGGATAGTTTTGAAAGTACCTTTTTTTAAAAGCAAGTGCTATGAAATGGAGATTCCTGCTTTCCTGTAGAATCTTCTTTTTGTCTTCTGTTGTATGTGTGGAAATGATCTTTTTTTTTTTTTTTGGTGTTTAAGTTCAGATTTTTTTTCAAAAATTAAAATGTAAAAGTAAGTAAAATAAGAGGATTAGATTGGGTGAGCTCCCAGGTCCGTTTGCCCTCTGGCTTCAGGCTCTTCTCTGACATGGCCCCTTCACTAGTTTCAGAGTCCCACAAAGCAGGGACAGACAGAGGGTTTGGCCAGCATCAACTTGACCACAGAAGGAAGAAGTAGGAGTTACTGCTGTCAGTATGCTACGTGCTGATGGGACTGGGTGAGGCCCTTCCTTGGCTGCTCTGAAACCCTTCCCTTGCTTCTCCTTCCTCCCTCACCCCAGCTTGCTGACCTTCAAAAGCCCTTTTTTCCTCCCATATATGCTGGGGAATGGGGCTCAAAAGCAGGTTCCTGTAGATGGTAGATCCAAAAGACTATTCAGTGGAACCCTGTTTAGGGGGACCATTTCCCTCTTGTCCCATAGTTCTGATGCCCTTATCCAGTCAGCTGGGACATCCTGACATTGCCAGAAATGAGCCACTTGGATTTCTCTTGGGTAGAAAGAGGACACTCCTGCCCCCTAAGTAGCCACAAGTGGGCTTGAAGCAGGTTTTTCCTTAGTGGGGATGGGGTGCGTAGAACCATCCATATTCTCAATTACTCTCTGTGGCCAGAATTAGGTATGGTCTATGGCTAGTATGAAGAATCAGTGAGTAGGGGTGGCTAGGTAGCACAGTGAATAGAGCACAGACCCTGGAGTCGGGAAGACCTGAGTTCAAATCTGACCTCAGACACTTCACACCTACTAGCTGTGTGACCTTGAGCAAGTCACTTAACCCCAATTGCCCCGCTTTCCCCCCTCCAAAAAAAAAAAGAATCGGTAAGTTGCCAGTGATAGAGGTTAGTCAATGACTAGAGTTAGGGTCATAGTCTGGGTCTGAGGCTAAGACTAGCTTTAGGTAAGCTGTCCCGCCTATTTCCATTTCCAGCCTCCATGACTTTATGTGGACCCCAATATGTGTACAATATGAGGGAGTAAGGAACCATAGTGTCTAGAGCACTAGACATGATACAAGGAAGACCTGAGTTCAAATCTACTCTCAGATACTTACTAGCTGTGTGATCCAGAGCAAACCAGTTCATCTCTATCGACCTCAGTTTCCTCGTTTGTGAAATGGGGCTAATAAGAGCACCTGCCTCCTGGGGTTGCAATGAGGATGAAGGAAGACATTTATAAAGTGCTCCTACATATACATGCCAGTTCTGATGACTACCTTGCTGTTATCATTAACTACAAGTGAAATGGAAGCTTCCTGAGGCCAGGATAATTTCATTTTTGCTGTCCTCCCCAGCACCAGGCATAGAATAGCTAAAAACAATAATAACTTGCATTTAGATCTAAGACAACTCCAAAAGACTCACGATGGAAAATACCATCCACGTCCAGAGAAGGAACGACGGAGTCTGAATGCAGATCAAGGCAGACTATTTTCTTTTTTGTTTTGGTTTGGTTTTTTTCTTTCTCATGGTTTTCCCTTCTGTTCTGACTCTTCTTTTACAACGTGACTAATGTGGAAATGTTTAATATGATTGTACATGTAGAACCTATATCCGATTGCTTGCCATCTTGGGGAGGGGGAGAGGAGAAAGGGAGTAAGAAATCTGAAACTCAAAATCTTATAAAAGTAGGCGCTAAAAACTAAAAAAAGTTTTAATTTTAAAGATAGCTAGCAATTACGTAGGTCTCCTATGTGCCTAACAACGTGCTATAGGGCCTTATAAATATTATCTTATTTGATTCTGGCCGCAACCCTAGAAGGAATCAGTAAGTTGCCAGTGATAGAGGTTATCAGAGGTAGTCTGGGTCTGGGGTTAAGACTAGTTAAGGCCCCACCTAGCTCTAGGTAAGCTGTCCCACCTGTTTCCGTTTCCAGCCTCCATGACTTTATGTGGACCCCAATATGTGTACAATATGAGGGAGTAAGGAGCCATAGTGTCTAGAGCACTAGACGTGATACGAGGAAGACCTGAGTTCAAATCTACCCTCAGATATTTACTAGCTGTGTGATCCAGAGCAAACCAGTTCATCTCTGTCGACCTCAGTTTCCTCATTTGTGAAATGGGGATAATAAGAGTACCTACCTCCTGGGGTTGTAGTAAGGGTTTTAGAGTTTCTATTATTATAAGAGCTACAGTGCTATTATCACTCTTTTAGAGTTGGGGAAACTGAGGCAAACAGAAGTTAAGGTCACATAGCTGGAAAGAGTCTAAGGGTAGTTTGGGACTCCAGGTGCTGTGCCACCTACCTCCCTATGGTATGGATTTAGTAAATGCTTATAAATTAAAGTAAATTGAATTGAAGGCTCAGTAGTGGTCAGAATTAGCAATTAGGTTGAAGTTGGGGTCACTCTGTGGCCAGCAATAGAGACTGGTCTATATTAGGACTAATATCTCAGTCTATAGCTATGGGCAGAGATCAGTCATCGTATAAAGGTGAGTCTGCGTCCAGGGCTAGGGATGAGTCCCATGATCCTAAAGTCACCCAACTTCTCCCGGGCTGTTTTTGCATTTGGAAAGTAAAGGGGTTGGCATCTGTAGCCTCTCTGGTTTCTTCCAGCTTTACGGCCACTCTGTAGAGTGTGATGTCATTTGTTCTAAGAGATTTATTCAGAAGCCCGAAACCCAAAGCCAGGGTGAAGAGGTGTGTGTGTGTGTGTGTGTGTGTGTGTGTGTGTGTGTGTGTGTGTGTGTGTGATCCAATCCCTTCATCAGATGAAAGTGCAAGCCTGAGAGTAAGGCAACATGTACCCATACAGCCCTTTACTGCCTGTTCGATGTTACGTAAATCACTTGAGTACTCCAGACTTCATTTTCCTCATCTACAAAATATACAGGTTGGACTAGATGGCCTCTAATATCCCTTAGAGTTTGAAGGCTGTGGTCTTTTAACTCTTTGACCACAAGGATACTATGACTACTGACTACCAGGGTCCCATGACCTCTGACTGCCAGGATCCCCTGACCTCTGCTTGCCAGGATCCTCTGACCTCTGATTGCCAGGATCCTCTGACCTCTGATTGCCAGGGTCCCCTGACCTCTGACTGCTAAGGACCACGACCTCTGACAGAGGCACACCCAAGAGAACAGAGCAGGGTTCAGAAGAGTTTGTGTCAAGGATGAAATTACTGCTAATCTTGTGACCCAGATTCATCAGAAACAAATCTTTCAAGGGTCTTTGTGCTCAAACTTTGGGCAGCTAGTTCCCAGCATGATCTGGAACATAGAACTTCTCCAGGGATACTCACAAGATAGTAGAACCCAGAGACATACAGAAAAACCCACCCAGGAACACCAGAACCTCACTCACCTGGATCATTCTATTACCTCTATCCTAATTCAGCTCTGTCCTGAGCCAGCTTATAAAACCAGCCGAGAGACCTACTTGTCCCATCTTCTGTGTACTGCCTGAAGCCAGAATGAGCAAAAGGAGACTGACCTCAGCTGTTGCCTCGAAGACCTCCCCAAGCTGACAATGGGAATAAAGGGAAGAACTAGAAACTGTGTCTGGCTCAAGCAGTCTGGAGGTGACGCAGACTTCGGGATGTAGGAGTAGGGAGATAGCGAGGGTCATAAACTGGCCTATGCACAGGCCAGTCCGATAAGCTGTGCTTTCTCATGCCTGCACCCTCAACCCAGAGGCACACACAGCCTCCCCATGATTCAAGGTTAATCATTAGCATTTAACACAACTAAATAGCATTTTATGTTTTTCCAAATCACTTTCTCCTCCAATTTTGCGTGTGATTAGGGTAGCATCACTGAACTGAAGACATGACAGGGAGGGATTATTGCTTTGATTCATTGGAAACAGTGCCAAACTTGTAGTCACTGAGTTCAAATACTAACTCTCCCATTTACTGCTTGTGTGACCTTGGGCAAATGGTAGCCTCTCTGGACCTCCAGTTCCTGATCTCTAAAATGAAAGGATGGGACAAGATGGCCTCTGATGTCCTTCCCTGCTCTGGATCCAGGATCCTATGAGGGTGTTAACTACCCATTCAATGTCGAGGAAGAAGGAACCTGTTCTACAGGGAGGAAGTGACAGAGAGGGACATCATGGGACACTGACAGTCACAAGTCCAACAACTCTCATCAACCAGAGTCTTAGTTGCAGGGAGTGCTGAGAAGGCCAGTGACTTGCCCAGGGTCACACAGCCAGTGTGTTTCAGAGAGAGGAATTAAACCCAGCTTTGGATTATTCCTCAATCCTCCTTTTTTTTTTTTTGCCAGGGATCCCCACTCACCCTTGGAGTAGGGGCCCTGAAACCTGAAGAGAACATTTCCTGAACAAGTAGCACTGATAAGAACAAAGCAGGTAGGTGACACATTTCACTCAAAGATAAGTGAGCTGGAGAGAGAGTCCATACCATACCCAGATGAAGAATCTGCCAGCCTCCCACCCAAGGGCCAAGTCAGCTCAGCATCACCCAGCCTCTCCCAATGAAGACTCTGGTCATCTGTGTAACAAGACTTCCCATTCCTTGTGCTGGGAGACTTTCAACGCACCTCCTTTCAGAACAGCAGGGCAGGCAGCATTGTCTTCATTTGACAGTTGCGGAGACTGAGGCCCAGAGACATCAAGTCACTCACCTAAGATCATTCAGCAAGTTAGCAACAGAGCCTAGACAAGAACCAAGGTCCTGTTCCAGGCTGCCTGACAAGCCTCATACAAGCTAAACTAGTATTCATGCCAAGACTAGAACCTGGATCTTCTCATCCTGCTTTTTCTATAACATTAATACAGCTTCTAAAGCCTATGTGCAAACACATGTGTCTTCTGATCCAAGAGTGAGGGGGAAGGAAGGGCCCTGAACACTCCTGTGGGGAAGAGGAACAGTAATGATGTAGTAGTGTGCAACAGGCAACAGGCAACAGGATTGGGATTCAGTCATGTCGAATTCTTTGTGACCCCATTTGGGGTTTTCTTGGCAAGGATACTGGAGCAGTTTGCCATCTCCTTCTCCAGCTCATTTTACAGATGAGGAAACTGAGGCAAATAGGGTGAAGTGACTTGCCCAGGGTCACACAATGAGTAATTGTCTGAGGCCGGGTTTGAACTCAGGAAGGTGAGTCTTCGGACTCCCAGCCAGGTGTTCTATGCACTATGGCACCACCTAGTTGCCCTCAACAACAAAAATGTGGGACATCCAAAAGATAATAGGATTTGGAGTCTGAGGATCTGATTTCAAATCTCAGTTCTGCCAGTTACTGTCAATGCGACCTTGAGGAAAATTACTTCCGTACTCGGGGGGCTTCTGTTTCCTCCTTCCTAAAATGAAGGGCTTGGTCTAAATGGATGGTTTCTGAGGCCCCTTCCAGCTCGTGGAAACATTTAGATCCTAGAAGGGTTTTATCTACAACAGAAATTGTAGATGACTGATGCACAGCTCTGCTCACTCAGCACCAAGGGCTGCTCCTCCGTCTCTGGCCTCTTCTCATGCCTGCCTTAGACCTCTCTTCCTCCACTGGTGCCTTCTCCACATTTCCACCCCCTAAACATATCATCTTTCTTTCTCTGTTGTCATTTTTTTAAATTGAACATTGCAGTTTCCTTGGTTTAAGGAACTCCAAGTGGGGAAACTATCTACTAGTTTAGTTTACTCTGGAATTGAAGAGTCTTAGACCATTGTGGGGAGCACTGAGGTCAATGACTTGACCAGGGTCATACAGCTGGTATGTTCAAGAGACAGAACCTGAACCCAGGTCTTTCTGCCTCTAAGCCCCATGCTACCCTCTCCACATTGTGGCTATCTTCATCATCCTCACTAAAGTTCCACGGGTATTTGCATTGTGATAGGAAGTAGAAAGATCCAGAAGCTATCTCAAGATGAGAGATGAAGAAGGGGAAGGGGCCTCAGAGACTGCCTATCTAGCCCAAGCTTCATTTTACAGACAGTGAAATGGAGACTCCAAGGAAGGGGAATTGCCTAAGATCACACAGCCTGTAAGCAACAGTTGCCAAGAATTAAGGCACTGATAGTGGAAGGAATTTCACCTCTCTAGCTCTCAGTTTTCCCCATCTGCAAAATGGAAGCAACAACCTTCATCCCACCTACACAGGGCTGTTGTGAGCATCAGGTGAGGTAATGAAATTATTCCAGACCCTTTTTAGCTGGAAGGAATTACTGTTACAGCTGAAACGAGATCTGGCACTGCTGGAAGTTAGGAAGCAAATTGTAAGGTTCCTTCCAGGTTTAAGTGGGAAGATCCTATAACCCTGCCCATTTGCCTTGAAGTTAGGAGTAAAGGCGGCTTTGGTCCAAGTCCTCCCTCCACGTGTATGTTTCAGGAGCTGCTACTCTTGGGCGCCGTGCTAAATGCTTTACAACCCACCGAAGTAGGCACTGCTATTCACGCCATTTTACAGGGAAGGAAACTGAGGCACAGAGAGGCTTTATTGACTCGCCCAGGGCCACACAGTTAGGAAGAATCTGAGACTGGAATGCACGTCTTCTTGACTCCAGGATTGGTGCTGTCTCTCCTGGGCCCCCTGGCTGCCTAAGAAAGCAGGAAAAGAAAACTGGTGACCCTCCCTGGTTTTCTAAATATGGAAAAGGTTTCCATCCAAGCTGCCAGTGCAAACACTTTGCACCATGTGGGTCAAAAACCCAGGTACAAAAGAGCCCTCAGGAAGGTGGAGATTCTGATCCCAGCTCAGTCCCCGGGAAAGTCACTTTAACCCCTGCATGCCTCAGTTTCTCCTTCTCTAAAAGGAGGGGGTTGGACCTAACAGCCTCATTGTCCCACCTTTATCACATTACTATGAAGCAGACACTTTTCTCCCCATCTGAAAGGAAGGAAAACTGAGGTCCCATGATATTTCTAACCCAAATAATATTATGCATGAAGCGTGTCAATGAAGACACTAGGATGGAGAAGCAGAATTCCCATCTGGTCAGTCCAGGCTCTCTGAGCCATGAAATACCCCTGCTTCTCTTGTTTGACATGTGTGTCTGGTCCCCAAACATAAGACTGTAGGAGATCTCTGGAAATACCCTTTAATTGATTGATTGACCCACATAGCTGGGATTTGGAGAAGAGCCAAAGAGCAGGGCCTAAGGGTTGCCTGGAAGGTTTGGTGCCAAGCTCTCTGATAAGCTCAGGTGGCCATGCCAGTCATTCACTCTATCCATATGGCTTTCTCTCACCAACCTTCTTTTTTCCATTAGGAATTTGATAAACACAAACACTTCTATGTACAAGAACAGAAAATGAAGATTACATATGAAACTGAGTCTCTATTGCTTGCAGTTCGAGTTTTTAAGAAGGAATATGTTAGGTGGTGCAGTGAATAGAACACAGGCCCAGGAGTCAGGAGGACCTGAGTTCAAATTTGACCTCAGACTTACTAGCTGTGTGACCTTGGGCAAGTCCCTTAACCCCAATTGCCCTGCCTTCCCTCCTCCAAAAAAAAAAAAGAAGGAATATGTTAACTTTAATATGGTAGTAGACTGCTCTACTTGTCCTGATTCTCCTTTCTTCCTCTTCTGTGGTGTTTTTTCTCATTGATGTTCTTTTCTTTTAGGGGGCATCTCTATTACTAGGGTCTCTCCCATAACTCCAACCCCCTAATAAAAATAAAGGCCCTTTCCATAATAGCAAATGAGTTTAATTCAGCAAAGCAAACTCCTACATTTCTTATCTGAAAATGTCTCCATCTACAAATCAATCACCTCCCAGTCAAGATGTGGGACACACCTTCACCTTTCTCCAAGTTGCTGCCCCTCACTCCATCTCTCACTGTGTTTTCCAGTCCCTTCTGGGCACTGTCTCCCATTCTGAACTTTATCTCTCCTACTCATATATCTCAAGTACTCTCTTGTCTCCTTGCCCACTATTTCTCTTTCTTTTCAGAATCTCTTCCTTTTCAGCTCTTCTTCCTCTCTCTATCCTGTCTCCAATTTTTAAAGTTTTCATTTTATTTTTTTTAATTGGCAAAAATTGATTTTTTTCTCTCATCTCCTCCCTTCTTGAAAAAGAAAGAAAGAAGCCAAAACCTTTGCCATAAATACAAGTAATGTAACAACATATTATTACTGCACTGGCCACATCCAGACAACATGCTTTCCCCCGAACCTTTCGTCTATCACTTCTCTCTCAGGAGGTCCCATCTCCTATGTTGTCAAATTTGTGGATCACAGAACTTGGAGGGATGGCTAGCATGCTGATGGCTAGAATCCGGGTCCAAGAGACCTCCACAGGTTGAAATTATGAGATACATCTAATCAGATGGTACTGAATAGGACAACATCGAAAGACTTGAAAATTCTGGAAAATCTAGTAAGATTCCAAAGGACTAATCATGAAGCATGATTCCTGCTTCCAATGATGGCCCAGGATGAAACGCTAATTTTGAAGATATTGTCCATTCCCTTTCTCTGAAGGAGACTTCCACCCCGCTTCTCATGCAATCAAGAATTCCTTAAACACCCACCTGTGTTACTTGCCTTGTAGAAAACAGGGGCGCTAGAACCACGAGATGCTAGTGTTCAAAGGGGCTTTTAATGTAACTTAATTTAGTGTCACCCCCCTCCACTTTACACAGGAGGAACTGAGTAGCCAAGAAGGGGGACTTGTCCAAGGCCACCCTGCTAGTCTGTGGCAGAGCCAAGACTAGAATCCAGGTCCCCTAATTCCGAGTCTATATTACTTTCCTTTCTACAATGGTGGAAAAGTACAAGTAAACGGTCATCCACTGGACTGACTGGAGTACAAAGCCATAAGGGAGCTTCAGGGTTTACAGTCTAATGGGGGGTGACCATGGACAAGACAAGCAGCACCACTAGGCAGGATTAGCATTGTCCACAGCAGAGGCAGAAAGCCACAGATGACTTTGTCATCTGATGCCTGGCCATTCCAGGACTTTGGACTCTCCTCCTGGCCCTCAACAGGGGGGCCAGAGCTTTCTCATCCTCCCCAAATGGCTGAGGATACTTTAGATTGCCTACCCACTCCTCTCCCTCAGATCCAGTGGAAAGCAGAAATCTGCTTGTGCCTCAGAGCTGAGATGACACCAGGGCACAGTGAGAAGAGGGGTGACTTTGGGGTCAAGGGACCTGGGTTTGAATCTCAGCTCTGTGTGACCTTGGGCAAGTCACTCCCCTCAGTTTCGTCATCTGTCAAGTGGGTGGGTGGCACTGGCTCACTTTCAGAGCTAAGCCTATGATCTTATGATCTCAGAGCCTTCTTCAGCATATCCCAGGGGAACAGAAAGCACTTGATCATAGAGGGCAGAATGGAGAAATTCCACAGTCTCAAGGCCAAGGTCATGAGATGAGTCCATGATAAGAGTCACAAATGGAACCCAGGTGTCCCTGTTCCCAATATGGTGACCTCACCCTTCCTGCTTTGTGCAGCTCAGTCTCGGGGTCCAAAAACTGAACAGAGATATCAGGACACATTTATTGTTCTCCAGTCAAAAGACACTCCCCCTTTCCTACCCAGCAAGCCTTTCCTGGTGATAGACATTTGAGAGTCAACAAACAAGCAATTCAGCAAAACCCATCAGTCGACTGAATCTAAGCCAACGTTCCCCGTTCCACAACCACGGTTCTCCGTCCCCCCAACGAAGAGAAGGTTCATTTTCCATCTCTTCCCCAAGGTCTGAATTGGTCACGACCATTGCATGGAATTTTTATCACTTATTATTTTAATGATTTTCTTATTGTTTAAAGTTCATTTTGTCGTTCTTCCCATTTACATTGTTGTAGTCACGGTTTTCCTGATTCTGCTTCTTTCAGTTAGTATCAGTTCATAGAAAACTTCCAGGGCTTCTCAGAATTCTTCGTAGTCATTGTTTCTTAGCCATTATCTTCATGTGCCAATAATAATCACCAAGCTTTTTGATCACCTCTTATCAGTAAAAATCTCTGAGCACCCCAAACTATCCGTATTTATTCATTCACAAATAAATAAAAACATAAATATTTACATAAAATATAAGTAAAGATTCTTATTTATAAGTGACATGTAATTATTTCATTCAGTTCCGATTCAGTCCAATTGTGTCCAACTCTTCAGGACTGCATTTGGGGTCTTTTTGGCCAAGATACTGGAGTGGTTTGTCATTTCCTTCTCCAGTTCATTTGACAGATGAGGAAACTGAGGCAAAGGGGGTAAAGTGACTTGTCCAAGGTCACACAGCTAGCAAATGTCTGAGGCTGGATTTTAACTCAGAAAGATGAGTCTTCTTGATTGCAGGTCAGGCACCTCTTAGCTGACCCTATATATGTTTAAAGGCATTATCAAACGTACACAGAGAGAAATTTGAAATGGACTCGCTCAAGATGAAATAATACAGGATTCTAGAAATAATAGGGAGCCACTAGAGTTTAGTGTGAAAGGAGGCATAGCATAGTCAGACCTGCACTTTGGGAAAAACCACTTTGGCTCCTGTGTGGAAGATGACTAGAACAGTCATGGGCCTGAGGCAGGGAGACAAATGAGGAAGCTGTTGTCACTGTCCAGGTGACAGGTAGTGGGAAGGAACTGATGGGAGAGGTGTTATGAGGGTAGAAGCCAGACTTGTCAAGTGATTGGATATGTGGGGTAGAGAATGGCAGCTGAGAATGATGGTGGTGCCCTAGACAACAATGGGAAAGTTTGTAAGAGTGGTTAGTTTGGGGTTGGGGAGGAGGAATGAGAATATAATAGATCCATAATGCAGATGTAAACTCTTGGTGTCTCCCCATTCCTGTAGGGCTCACGATATCACTGAAAACCAAGATGGGGGGTTTGGGAGGGGGAGGATCCTAGCTCTGACCTGTGAAGCCTGCCATGCCAAGACTACCTGCCCAGGTACCTGCTGCTGGCACCTAGGGCTACCTGGGGCTCAGAGTGTATCATGCCATAGTCACAGGTAATCTGGGGAGAGACCGGGAATACCTGCATGATGGGAGAGGAGGTGAGAATGATTTTCCTGATGGCATCTGTACAGCTTCCACTTTTGGTTCTGATGGGTTCACCTGGGTTCTGGTGATATCAGAACTGCTCTAACAGGTGTATGGCTAGGGCAGAAAGCTGGCACTTAGGACCTTCCACAGAGGAATGGAAAATGTTGGAGGCTAAGAATAGGTGTGATTCTACTGGAGACAGGCTCCATGATTGACTACCTAGGGAGGGTGAGGTAAACACCACCTTTCCACCCTCTGATTGGTGGGTCACATATGCTCTGGGCCGAAGTCCATGCCCTGTTTGAGACTCATTTCTCTCCAAGCCAATAAGCTACTTGGACATTTCCCTCGTACTTGTATTTTAGGAGTTATTTTTATCTTCCTTCGGGTTTCCGGGTGTCCTAGGCACGGTAACAGCTGACGTTGCTTGTCTTTGGCACATCATTTCTGTTTTAGAGAGGTTTGAGAAGTCATGGGGATTGGGGAAGATGTCTAGGTCACATGCTCAGTGACCCGGAAGTCTCATGTCTGTATTTTTATCATTTCATACAATGACCTGCATATTTTTGGTTTTTTAACAAGACTTTCGATTTTATTAGGATAGGAAACTCCCAGCAACAAAGTTCCCTCTACCAATGTAGATCAGAACGTGATTGCAATTTACAGCCCTGGGGAGCTCTTTCCTGAGTCTCAGATAGGTTAGACACACCCCCATATGTATCTGGGGCAGAACTTGATCCTCTTCCTGACTCTGAGGTCAGCATTCTGTCCACACCACTGCACCTCAGCGTTTAATCAATAGTTGCTGAATGAATAAATAAATGCCATAATATAATTTAAGCTCTATGAGGGCAGGGAATGTTTTATTTTTGTCTCAGCATCTCTGGAGCCCTCCAGAGTGCCCAAATTATAATAGATGCTTAATAAGTGGAGTGTTTGTTTTATTTTGAGAGTAAAGCAATCAGGATTAAGTGACTTGCCCAAGATCATACAGCTAGTGTCAAGTGTCTGAGATCAGATTTGAACTCAGGTCCTCCTGACTTCATGGGCAATGCTCTATCCACTGTGTCACCTAGCTACCCCTTAAGTGTTTGCTTAATTTAGTTGAATTATATAGTAGATTTTGCTTTCTTCCTGACACCTGTGGAGAGTTATTGTAGCATAGTAGAGAGAATACTGGATCTGAAGTCAAGAAAAAAGGGTCAGCATAACCTGGGAAGAAGAACTACAATACCCAAAAAACCTCCAGGGATGGGAGAGAAGGAGGATTTTTTTAGTAGGTTATTCCTTTTCTTTTTTTTTTTTTTTTCTGAGAAAGTGACTAGACTAGTTTTATCTTCCTGCAAGAGCTATATACCTAGGGCAAGGCAACTGAGGCTCTGTACTAACGCAATGACATTTAAAGGGTGCAAATACTTAAAATAATAATTTTGCAAGCTATGTAATCTTAAAATGTGTTACATATACATTCCAACAGTACTCTCAAGTTTTCATCAGTGTAGAAACTAGTTAGCAAGAAAAACTAAATTAGGATGCTACCAAATAGAGTACCGTTGCTCCATGGCAACAACTCCTCCTCCAGCTGGTCTTAGTCTATGCCTTCCTGGGAAGCAGCCTTCCCAGCATCAGTGTCACAGTGTCCCAGAGTCTCTGGGTCTTTGGATATTCCCCTCCACAGCTAGGTGTCTTAAAGTCTCTGCCCCCAGGGGGTAGAATCCTAGGCTCTCCTCTCACTCATTGCTTACTTGAAGGTTCATTTCACGCTGTTTACCTCAGTTATCACATTTCTTTCTCCAATTGTTCTTCTTTCTTATTGTTCCCCCTGAAATACCAGTCAGTAGCATGAGAAATGGGGTATAAAGGAAGGTGCACTGACTTTGTAGTGAAAAGACCCTGGTTCTCCATTAGTATTTTTTGTCTGACCTGGGGCAGAATCATTGCACTCAGTTTTCTTATCTGTAAAACAAATGGGTAGGACTAGATAGTCTCTGAAGACCTACCTAACTCTGACATTCCATGAATATAAAAGGAGAAAGTGATAAGAAAACAATTTCTAGCTTCATTAGACTGTGAGCTTGGGAGCAGCCCCCAACATGATTGTCTGGGGTAGTCACACAGACATATGTCCCTCTCTCTTCCCTAGCTACCTGGCTCCACCTGAATTCAAATTTGGGGACACAGTGAGAGTTCAGGGGGGAAATTCCCCTTACGTTATAAACTTAATCCTCAACAAATTTAAAAATATTTAAAAATTCAAATGAGAACAACAAAAAGGCAACATGTGATACCAAAACTTCCAGGACTGATTTTCCAAAATAAAAGTATGATCCCACCTCTAACATTGGCTAGCTGTGTGACCTTGGACAAGTCACTTAATCTCCCTTGGCCTCAGTTTCCTCATCTGTAAAGTGATAGGGTTGGATTAGATGGTTGCCTTCCAGTTCTAGATCGTGTCAAACAAATACTGACCACAAGCTCCTGCTGTAGAAACCAGATTAAAATGTAATTGGGAAATATCTAACAAAACAAATCAAAATATAACAGAACATAGATAATGTTAACATGTGGTTTCTAAGTCAATGTGTAACCTTGTCCACAGGGATCTTTATGCACTGTTTAGTTGCCCCATTTCTATTTGAGTTTGGTGCCACTATTCTAGATACATGATTACTGCTAGTTAACTATACTTTTTTTTTCTTATTGCTTTATTGACTTTTCCTTTTTGTGTTACAAATATTTTCATATGCACTAACTGCCCCCCCCATACTCCTTTATAACAAAGAAAAATGTTTAAGCAAAACCCAGCCAAGACATGCGCTATGTCTGACAATTAATATGGCATTCTGTACCCTGAGCCTGCCACCTCTGATATGTTTCATTAATGTCCCCTGGTGATTGGTCAGTGCATTAAATCTGAGGTCGGCTGCCCTTTTTTCAGTTTATTTTTTTAATTTTAAATATTTCATTTTTACCTAATTACATGTAAAAACTGCTTTAAATATTCATTTTATTTAAGTTTTGAGTTTCAAATTCTATCTCTTCCTTCTGTGACCCCTCCCTGAGACAGTAAGCAATCTGAGATAGGTTATACATATGCAATCATGTATAACATTTCCGTATTAGTCATTTTGTGGATGAAGAGAGAGAGGGAGGGGGGAGAGAAAGAGAGAGAGAGAGAGAGAGAGAAGGAGAGAGAGAGGGAGAGAGGAAGGAAGGAAGGAAGGAAGGAAGGAAGGAAGGAAGGAAGGAAGGAAGAAAAAAAAAGAAACAAGGAATGCTTCAATCTATATTCAGGTTCTACCAGTTCTTTCTCTGGAGGTGGATAGCATTTTTCATCATGAGTCCTTTGAGATTGTCTTGGATCATCATATTGCTAAGAATAGCAAAGTCATTCACAGTTGTTTATTATACAATGTTGCCATTTCTATGCACAATGTTCTCCTGATTCTGCTCACTTCACTCTGGATCAGTTCATGTAAGTCTTTCCAGGTTTTTCTAAAATCATCCTGCTTATCATTTCTTATAGTACAATAGTATTCCACCACAATCATATACCACAGCTTGTTCAGCCATTCCCCAGGTGATGGGCATCCCCTCAATTTCCAATTCTTTGCCACTATAAAAAGAGCTGCTATAAATATTTTTGTACAAATATGTTCTTCCTCCACCCTTTTTTTTTATCTCTTTGGGTTACCGACCCAGTAGTAGTATTGCTGGATCAAAGTGTATACACACTTTGGTTGCCCTTTGGGCTTAGTTTCAAATTGCTCTGCAGAATGATTGGATCAGTTCACAACTCCACCAGCAGTGTATTAGTGTCCCAGTTTTCCCTCCAAAATTTATCATTTTCCTTTTCTGTCATATTAACCAATCTGACAGGTGTAAGGTGGTATCTCAGAGCTGTTTTAATTTACATTTCTCTAATCAGTAGTAATTTAGAGCATTTTTTTATATGACCATGAATAACTTTGATTTCTTTGTCTGAAAACTGCCTGTTCGTATCCTTGATGAGATGCCTTTTACCATTTTTTTTCATTTCCATTATTACAATTCCTCTCTAGCTTGTCCGTCTGGTTCTGCTTGCTTTACTCTGTATTAAATCATCCTTGTCTTCCCGGGAACAGCTACGAGGCATGATGGATATAGTACAGAACCTGAAATGAAGATCTGAGTTCAGATGTGGACCCAAACACTTACTAGCTGTGTGATTCTGGGCAAGTCACTTAATCCTTATTTGCCTCAATATCTTATATGTAAAATGGGGACACAGTGGAAGAGGAAATGGCAAATAACTCCAGTATCTTTCCCAAGAAAACCCCATTATTTTTTGCAGTCATAGACCACAGTATAGTCAGCCATATCCCCATCAGTGAGTACCTACTTTCCTTCCAGTATGGTGCTATCAGAGTCAACTAACTAGGTGACAAAGTGGATAGTGTTAGACCTGAAATAAGGAAGACCTGAGTTCAAATTCTGACTCAGATGCTTAATAGCTTTGTGACCCTGAGCAAGTCATTTAACCCCAGTCTGTCTCAGTTTCCTCATCTGAAAAATAGGAATCATAATAGCACCTACCTTCCAAGGTTGTTGCGAGGATCAACTGAGACAATATTTGTAAAGAACTTTGAAAGTCTTACAGCATTGTTATAAATAACTATTATTATTATTATTATTACTGAAAGTTCTGTTATGAATACGTTGAAGTATAGGGAATATTTTTCCCTTTTTTCTTACCTTCTAGCTTACATATTCAGAAGTTAGATCAGATAATAATGGTCAAAATTCATATGACAGCTTAAAGTTTGCAAAAGGCTTTACACATATTTTATGTATTTAAAAATTTTTTAATTGCAATATTTTCTCAATTACATATAAAAATAATTTTAACCTTCATTTTTTATAATTTTGAGTTCCAAATTCTCTCTCACCTTCCCTCCCCCATCATTGAGAAGGCAAGTAATTTTATATAGGTTATACATATATAGTCACTCAAAACATATTTCCATATTCTTCATGTTGTGAAGGAAAACACAGACCAAAAACAAGAAAGATAAAGTAAAATAAGTATATAATTGGATCTGCCTTCAGATTCCATCAGTTCTTTCTCTGAAAGTGGATGGCATTTTTCATCCTAGGTCCTTCAGAATTTTTTTGAATTTTTGTGTTGCTGGAAATAATTAAGTCATTCACAATTGATCATTGTGCAATATTACTGTTATTATGTACAATCTTCTCCTTCTTCTGCACACCTCACTTTGCATCAGTTCATGTGAGTCTTTCCAGGTTTTTCTGAAAGTATCCTGTTCATCATTTCTTACAGCACAGCAGCATTCTATCACAATCATATACTACAACTTGTTAAACCATTCTCACTTGATGGGCATCCTCTCAAATTCCAATTCTTTGCCATTACAAAAAGAACTGATTTAAATATTTCTGTGTGTATAGGTCTTTTGCCTTTAAAAAAAAATCTATTTGGAATATAGACCTGGTAGTGGTATTGCTGGATCAAAGGGTATACACAGTTTGATAGCCCTTTGGATGTACTTCATCCAGAATGGTCGGATCAGTTTACAGCTCCACTAATAGCAGCACTAGTGTCTCAATTTTCCCATATTCCTCCCAATATTTGTGATTTTACATTTTTGTCATGGCTAATCTGAAAGGTGTGAAGTGGTATCTCTGAGGTGTTTTAATTTGCATGAATAGCGATTTAGAGCAATTTTTCATATGACTCTAGACAGTTTTGATTTCTTCATCTGCAAATTGTCTGTTAATATCCTTTGACAATTTATCAGTTGGGAAACGATCTGCATTACTATAAATTTGTCTCAGTTCTCTATATATTTGAGAGATGAGGTCTTTATCAGAAAAATTTATTGTAAAAATTTTCTCCCAGTTTTCTGCTTTCCTTATAACCTTGACTGCATTGGTTTTGTTTGTGCAAATCCTTTTTAATTCAATGTAATTAAAATTATTCATTTTATATCTCACAATATTCTCTATCTCTTGTTTGATCATGAATTCTTCCCTTCTTCACAGATCTGAGAGTTAAACTATTCCACGCTCACTTAACTTGCTTATGGTATCACTCTTTATGTCTAAATCATGTATCCATTTTGACCTTATCTTGGTATACAGCATGAAGTGTTCGCTTATACCTACTTTCTGCCAAACTGACTTCCTGTTTTTCCAGGAATTTTTGTCAAATAGTGAGTTCTTGCCCCAAAAGTTTGGATCTTTGTGTTTATCAAATTTGTGTGGGTGTTTGTGTGTGTGTGTGTGCCTGTGTGTGTATACATTTCCTACTGTATATTATGTACCTAAGCTATTCCACTGGTTCACCATGCTATTTCTTAGCCAGTACTAGATTGTTTTGGCAGCTAGGTGGCATAGTGGATAAAGGGTTGGACCTGGAGTCAGGAGCACTCATCTTTGTGAGTTCAAATCTGGACTTACTAGCTGTGTGACCCTGGGCAAGTCACTTCACCTTGTCTGCCTCAGTTTCCTCATCTGTAAAATGAGCCAGAGAAGGAAATGGCAAACCACTCCAGCATCTTTGCCAAGACCCCTAAGCGGGGTCACACAGAGTTGGACACAACTAAAACACAACAATGCCAGACTGTTTTGGTGATTACTGATTTTTCCTGATTTATAACACGGTTTGAGATCTGGCATAGCTAGAACACCTTCCTTCACTTTTTTCCCATTAATTCTCTTAATATTCTTCACCTTTTTTCCCAGGTGAATTTTGTTATTTGTCTTCTAGCTCTATGAAATAATTTTTTAGTAAGCTGATGTGCTCGGCACTGAATAAGTAGAATAATTTAGGTAGAACTGTCATTTTTATTACATTGGGTTGGCCTACCCATGAGCAATTAACATTTTACCAGTTGCTTAGATCTCATTTCATTTGTGTTAAAAATGTTTTGTAATTGTGTTCATGTTGTTCCTGGGTTTGTCTTGGCAGTTAGATTCCCAAGTATTTTATATTGTCTGCAGTTATTTTAAATGGAATTTATATGTGTGTGTGTGAGAGAGAGAGAGAGAGAGACTTTGCTGCTGGACTTTGTTGGTAATATATAGAAATGCTGATGATTTATGTGGGTTCATTTTATATCCTGTGACTTTTCTAAAGTTGTTAATTATTTCGACTAGTTTTTTTAATTGATTTGCTGGGATTCTCTAATTATATCATCATATCATCTGCAAAGAATGATGGTTTTGTTTCTTCATTCCCTATTCTAGTTCCTTCTATTTCTTTTTTTCCTCTTATTGTTATAACTAGCATTTCCATTACGATATTGAATAATAGTGGTGGTAATGGACATCCTTACTTTACCGTTGATCTTATTGGGAAGTCTTAATTATTCCCATTATAGATAATACTTGTTATTGATTTTAGATAAATACTACTCATCATTTTAAGGAAAGTTCCATTTATTCCTTTACTTTCTAGAGTTTTTAATAGGAATGAGTACTGGATTTTGTCAAAAAGTTTTCTCTGCATCTATTGAGATGATCATATGATTTTTGTTGATTTTGTTGTTGATATTGCCAATTATGCTAATACTTTTCCTAATATTGAACTATCCCTGCATTCCTGGTGTAGATCCCACCAGCTTGTAGTGTATGATCTTAATTATCTCACTTAGTCTCACAACAACCTTGTATGGTAGAAGCAATTATTTTACCTATTTTACAGATGGGAAAACGGAGACTGAGAGAGGTTACATACCTTACCTAGAGTTGGACAGGTAGGAAGTATCTGAGGCAAGATTCAAAATCCAGCCCGTTGTTCTATCACCAACATGTGCTATCTCTCACAAATGAAATGAAATTAAATAATTATAATGAAGGTTGGATGAAGGACTGCATAATGAAACCAATTTATGAAGAGCTTACTAGGTGCCTTCCAAAATGATTGTATTAACATGATTAAGGTGAAAATATGTTTAATATGAATGTATATGTGGAGCCTATATCAGATTGCATTCCATCTTGGGGAGGGAGAAGGGGGAGAAAATTTAAAACTCAAAAGGTTATGGAAGTGAATGTTGAAAACTAAAAATTAATTAATTATTTTTAAAAAATACTTGTATTAGTTCATAGCTAGGGGATTAGTCTTTTCACAACTCCTCTAACAGTGACTACTCCTATCTTTCTCATTTTTGCCAGTTTACTAGTGAAACCTCAGCGTTGTGTGTTCTTTTCTTAATCTTTTGACCCTTTATTTATTGAAGAATAGTTTTTGGTATTATATTTCTATTAATTATCTATATATCTTAAATATAAAGTCCCTAGTTAAGAAATTTGATGCAAATATTTGTTTCCAGTCAACCATTTCCTTTCCTATATTAGATGCATTAATTTTGTTTGTGTAAAAACTTTTCAATTTCATATAATCAAAATGATCTACTTTATCTTTTGTAATTATTGTCTCTATTCTTTGGTTGAGAATTCATCTCTTCCCCAGACCTGTGAATGGAATATGATCTATTTCTCCTCTAATTTTTTCATGAGTTGATTTTTAACATTCAGATCCTCTATCTATCCTGTATTTATTGTGGGATATGGTGTGAGATCTTGATCTAAGCCTAATTTCTGCCAAACTGCATTTCAATTTTCCCAGCAGTTCATATTAAGGAATTTTTCTCCTAAGTAATTTGTTTTCTGGTTTATTGAACCAAGAGTTATTAAATTCCATTTTTTTCTGATTCTCTCTCATCTAGTCTTTCCTATAAATAAACTTTTCTAATTTTTTAAAAATCAGGACCAAATGGTTTGAATGCTTACTACTTTATAACATAGTTTGAGGTGTACTACTTGCTAAGAGCTAGGATACAAAAATAAAAGATAGACAAACTTTCAAAGGGATCAAAGGGTATGAACAGTTTTGTATCTCATTGTATAATTCTATATTGCTTTCAGGGGAAATCTTTATAATCCTTTTCTTAAAAAATGTTTTTATTGGTATCTTTTGTTTTTTATAGTACCTTTATTTCCCAATATATCCCTCTACTCTTCTCCTCTCAAAGAACCTTTAAGAAAGAATTAAAAGGGGAAAAAATTTGGTAGAACTAATATGTGAACCAAGTCTGTCATCCCCCAACTCTACCAAAAAAAAAATGTCACCAACCCTTTGACTTCCCTCTCTCATTAACTATCCCTCTCCTGTCATGTGGAATAAATGGGCTCTGACAGTCACAAGACCTGAGTTTGAATCCCAACTTCTGTCTACTCTTTATGTGACCTTGAGTTAGAACCAGACGAGCTTTGTATGTCATTTTCCTTTATTGTATATATCATTCACCTGGTTCTGCTTTCTTTGCACAGCAGGAATTCATATAAGTCTTCCAAAGTTTCTCTGAATTGTTTCAAATTCAAGCCAATTCTTTCTTGGCTGTTTCATTATCTGTAAAGTAAAGGGATTGGACCAGATGTCTCCAAGGTCCCTTAGAGTTCTAACTGTAGGGATTGCTACACTCTCTCCCACCCCCTCCCCATATATAGTCTTTGGCTCTGGCTACATCCTCAGCACAGCCCTGGCAAAAATCTGGTTATAAGTAGAGACCCCCGAAGCAGTGAGGTTCTGTCAACTAGGTAAAGGCAGAACACTAAATAGTAGTTGGGGAGAAGGAGGACCGCCTGCCCCAGGGTTTCGATTGGTGCTGCCTGGTATGATGGCTATTTGCATACAAAATTTCTTCATATGTGCATGCATGGAGTTGGCCTGCATAGTTTGTGGGATCCTTTTCTTTGAGATATAAAAATGGTTTCAGAAAGCTCACAGTATCAGTATACCTGATGACTTTGTAACGGAATTCTAAGTGCCATAGTGGAAACTATGAGAAGAAAAAAAAGCCATTATCTATTTCCTAGGATTGTATTGAGGAAAGCTATTATGTATGCTTTTTTTTAAGTGTGCAGCCAGGTGAGCCACTGAATAGAATGTGGGAGTTGGAGACCTGAATTCAAATCCTGCCTCGGACTTTTTTGTGGCCCTGGGCAAGTCACAACTGCTGTCTGCCTCAGTTTCCTCAGCTGTAAAATGAGAATAATAACAACCTCTACCTCACTTAACTTTTCTGCGCCTCTATTTCTTCACCCACAAAATGGGGGTAATGGTAGGTAGTACTTACTTCCCAGGGCTGTTGTATGACTCAAATGAGATAACATTCACAAAACTTTAAAGTGCTGTGTAAATGCTAGCTAATGTTATGATGATTTAAAATGTGAGCTAATGTCATACATTCAATTCTCTCCAGAGTCTCCCCAGCAAACTGGAAACCCTCCTCTCTTTCTTTTTATTCTCTTGGGGGGCAGAAGAATGCTGCAGCCCTCCAGCTGTCTTTTATAGCTATGCACATTCTTAAACAATTGTCTTTTCTGCTTGTATTCTCCTGGAAAGCCATCCTTGGTAAACTCAATCATCCCTCCCTCCTATGACTCCCCAGGAATGGGGGACTTCTAGGAAGGCAGGGTAGGGGTAGTAGCAGGGCCACTGGAGCTGGAGTCCAGAGGCCAGAGTTCAAATTCTGCCTCTACTTCCATAATAATAATCACAATAGGCAAGTATTTGTTAAGCACTTTCTGTGTGTGTGTGTGTGTGTGTGTGTGTGTGCTCGAGCCTCTGACATGTACCTCTACTTTGAGCCTGGGCCAGGCACTAATTCTCCTATTGCTTTATTTAGGCAACTCTTTACAACAGGATTTCTTAGACATTTGTGTGTCTCATGGCCCCCAAGTTTTGCATGTTTAACAACCAACTCTCCAAATGATACATTTTCAAGGTCATCTTTTCTCCATCATTCTCTTAAATCTAGACACTCAACAAAACAATAAGCTGAATCTTGAATTGTAGGGTTTGTCGATTTCCAAAGTGCAATGTTCACTCAGAAAAAAAAATAGTACATATTTTTATTTTTTTTTCAACATTCACTTTTTATAAGATTTTGAGTTCCAAATATTTTTTCCCTCCCCTGCCCCCTCCCCAAGACAGCAAGCAATCTGATATAGGCTATCCATGTACAATCATATTAAACATTTCCACATTAGTGAAGCTGTGAAAGAAGCGGAACATAAGGGGAAACCCACGAGAAAGAAAAAAACAAGAAACAAAAAAGAGAAAATAGTCTGCTTCGATCTGCATTCAGACCCCATAGTTCTTTCTCTGGATGTGGATGGCATTTTCCATAATGTCACTCAGAAAATCTAACAAACTGCTCTCACAAATAGGTCTGAGCAGGCTCCACCCCTTCAGCAGTCTGGTGAAGCCTAGAAAAACATTTTAAAATACGGAGGATTACAAAAGAAACCAATTATATTGAAGTACAGTTATCAAAATAGTTTCTAAAAATTCACACACCCGCAGGTTAAGAACTCCAACTCTAAAACTTTACATTGTAGAGAGAGTGGCCAGTTGCAATAGTAAAGGGAGTTTCCCCACCTGGGATGTCCCTAGAGCAATGGTTCTCAAAGTATGATCCAGAGGTCCCCTGGACCCTTTCTGGGGGTCCGGGAAATCAAAGGTATTTTCACAATGGTAATAAGATCTAATACTGTGAATATCCATAGACAGAATTCACAGAAACAAAAGCTCCTTGGGCCTCAATTTTGTAAGAATTGTCAAGGCGTCCTGACCCCAAAAAGTTCCTATCGCCCTCGAATTTAGGTCAAGGGATCTAGTCCTGTCCCTACGGCGTTTCTGGAACTGTGCTTGTCCCTTGCAAGCTCCCGCCACGAGCTCCCTAATTCTATTGGAGAAACAAAATGAACAGAAGTGGATGAGCTCATACGAAATAGATACCGGGGTACCTTTGAGGAGGACAGCGCTCGGAGCTGACGGGAACGGGAAAGATTTAACGTAAGCTTGGCTTGATCGGAGCCCTGAAGAAAACCAAGGCTTCTAAGAGACAGAGGCGGAGCAAGAGTCCGTCCCAGGCAGGGGGGACGGTCAGTACAAAGGCTGGGAGGCGAGAGATGCTGCGTCTTGGCAGAAAGATGGCAATAATCGCCCCTGTTTATATACGGCCTGACATACGGTACTTAGCTCATTTGACGTCCACAACCACCCTCTAAGAGTCGCTCCAAGGGACCTTGGGTAAGTCATGTCCCCTCTCTGGGCTTCAGTTTCTTCCTCTGTAAAATGAAGGGGTTGGACAAGGTCTAAGTGTATGCCACTGTGACTTCCTCGGCTTTGGGAGCTACCTCCCTCTCTAGTGCTTCCCCCTCTTCCCCGAGGCTCCTTAGACCCGCTTTCTCTCCAGCGTCTCCCTCCCTCCCCCGTGGGCCCCAGAAGCTGGGAGCACACCTGGAGCATACATTATGTTAATGAGCTCCTCGCCCCACCCGGCCGGCCCAGCCTCTTGGCTGGGGGCCGGGGGCGGGGCCATGCTAATTAGGAGCGCCCAGCTGCACGGTCCGGACGCTGGAGGCAGCGGGCGGCGGCAGGCGGGGCGGACTGGCCGCGGCTGTCGCTGTGATGGCCGGGGCGCTAGCGGGGCTACCCGGGGGTTTCCTCGGGCCGCGTGCGGAGCCGGCGCCGGACTCGGACTCGGACTCGGACTCAGAGGGGCCGGGCCCTCGGCGCGGAGCCGCCTCGCTGCTCCGCTCGCCGCAGGTCATTCACAGCGGCCACTTCATGGTGTCGTCGCCACACAGCGACGCGCTGCCCCGCCGTGGCACCCAGGAGGGGCCCGTGGGGCCCGGTGACTTCGGGCCGCGCAGCATTGACCCCACGCTCACTCGCCTCTTCGAGTGCATGAGCCTGGCCTACAGGTGAGCCGGAACGAGCAGGGACCCCCGACGGGCGCAAGGTGGCGAGCCCCCCAGCCCGGGCCCCTAGGCACGACCCCCCGGAGCCCGCTGCCCCTTCGCTGGGTTGGTTCGCCTGTCCCAAGGCCCCCCTCCCTCTCGGACCCGCGGCACCCCTCCCCTTGCAGGCTCCCCTAGAGCCCATCTCACTCTCGCTAGGCTATCCCCATAACCTCGCCGGAGCCAGGAACACCCCCACACACACACGCTGCCATCCTTCCTCTAGCACCTCGAGGTGGACACGCCGGAGCTCCTCCTCCCTGCCCCGCCCTCAACCCCAACCCCAGCACCCCACCCCTACCCCTACTATCCCGAGGACACAGGCACTGAGGTCCCCTCCAGATCTGCCACTACCGCTAACCCCGTCCCGGGATGTGCCCCACTCCTTCCCCTTCGGGTGCCCCTCCCCCTACTGTCCTGGGGACTCTGAGTGCAGACCCGGTGACTAGATACCACGGGACAGACCCGACGAAGCCCCACAGCCCCAGGCCTTTCTTCCCTTGCTCCATCCCCTGGACACAGCCACGGGAGCTTTCCTACAGACTGCACTTCGGGGATCACTGTCCCTGAACATCTTGGGGAAGAGCCACGGAGCTTCTTTCGTTTCCCTAAATCCCCTAAGTTTTCCCCCAGTCCCCACCATCCCCCTGCCCTGGGACGAGGCATGTCCACTATAAAATGGGCTCCCAGGGGTTGTCTAACACCCCCCCCCCAAAAAAAAACTGGCACCTAGACAGATCCAGCAGAGTCCCTTCCTCAGAATTCCCATCCTCCTGCCCAGTCCCCTCTTTGGACTGCTCTCCGCTCTCCCGGAGATTCTAAGGGCCTCTGGTGGTCCCCACAACCATCATCCTCTCACTTCCAGGACCCAGAACTCTTCATCTTCCCCCTCCCCCTCCAATTTTTTTGTAAAGTGGCACCAACCTTAGTTCCTCCAGGCTCATCCTCACCCTAAAATCCCTCACCCCCATCCTCGTGTGTGGAGGGGACCTTCCTCTACTCCCAGGATGCCCACTAAGGTCCTCACTCCACAGAGGACCTCCCCGGATCCGCGATTGCACCTCCTGGGCACTGGGGGAAGGGGGGTTCTGTTGGCCTAGAGGGAGCTAGTGGTAGGGCTTCGCTGCAAGGCTGCCGCCTCCAGCCCCATTTCTTCTTCCTGCTGGGGGGCACCCCCAGCACGTTTGTCCCAGCAGGGGGCGCTGCAGCCTATTAGGGGACCTCAGTTTGGGCCGGCCAAGGGCCCCAGCTGCTCATGCTCTAGGGAGGGCTGAGCTGGGGAGCAGAGAGGTTGGTGTCCATATCGCCTCTCCACTGCTTCTGAGCTTGGAGCAAAGAGGTTCCAACCTAGGATCTCAAAGGGAGCTTTTTGGGGGGGGGGGCGCTGACTGACAAAGGGTGAGAGCATGTAGAATGGGGAAGTCTAGTTCTAGCAAGTTCTCTGGGGTGTATAGGAACCCCTTTCCCTACCCCCTCCTGGCCAGGTGCCCTGAATGTTCCAGAGCAAAGTTCCCAGAGCAAAGAACAGAACAACCCAGGAATTGGGATAAATTATCAACTGGGAATAGGAGAGAAGAAAGGGGGATAGGCCGACCTTGATCCTCTCTCTGTGCAAATATCTCTTTTCCTCCCTCCCACCCTTCTGAGAAATGCTGGCATCCGCTGTCTGCCCTTCCCCCTGCCCTTAAATACCCAGGGGTCCTGGCAGGGGGAGGAGAGTTACCTCCCTTTAGTTCCAGGAGGTAACATGGCAAGGGGGCGGTGGAGGGGCTCTTTTTTGATTAGCCGGGGGATTGGAGCCCTTGTTCCAGAAGCTAGGACTCTATTGGCCGGGCAAGCAGTGGGTAACCTTGGCCCACATGAGTTGGCATGATGCCCAGGTCATGTTGCAACCCGATCGGCTGGGCGGCCAGGACCAATGTGGAAAGTTCAAATTCCCACCTCAACTCTCCTCCTCCCGGATCACGAGACTTAGTCTGGGGCATCTCAGGTCCTGAGTATGGCCTCACCCTAAAAGGTGTTAGGGTTCTTCCTGCCCCCTAACCACCACCACCCAAAAAGGGCCCAACCCTGTGGGAGGAATGCTAGTCCTGTCTCCAGGAGGTCAGATCATAGGGAAGAGGCTTTCAGACACTCCGGACATTGCTTCTGTGTCCTCCCAGTAGAAAATCCCGAGGACAGGGTACATCCCACAAAAAGTCAGCCAGGTTCCCCATTGTCCCTACAATATGGGGCCAAAGTTGTTGTCCAGAGGCTGTGGGGGAGTGAGTTTCTTTGAATCCTTCAGGTGGCCTCAGAGCTGTTCCTCCTTCCTTGCCCTCCTTGCTGTCCTGTCCTGCCTTCAGATTTGGGGACAGGTGGACTGTGGGCCAAGCCTGGGGGATGGGTCTCACTCTGGGATTGGCCACTAAGAGTCCTGTGCCTCCCCCAGAGAGAAGATTTCCCCTATATAAGCCAGCTCCCCCCAAATGGCTTCAGCCTTTCTCCTTCCCCTCCCCCCGTGGTAACAACACATGTGCTCTAAAAATAGTCCAAGCTGCACAGAGACGCAGTGTCCCAAGAACCCAGGAGTCCTGTCTTCTAATGTTGAGCTGGCCTCCTGCAAGGTTGGAAGTGGGCAGACTCCAGACCCAAGACCCCTTCCCAGGAGAGATGTGAGCTCTGAAGGGTTCCCCCACCTGGTAGGCTGACAAGCCTAGGGGCAAGGCATGGAATGGACCTCTTAAACCTGGGCTCTCACCCTCCCAGCAGTGTTGGGGGTGTAAACCCTAACCAAATTCATGTATTCATATGTTGGGATGTCTGAGGGGTAGAGGGAAGAGTCAGCTAGTTCTAGGCATGAGGACATTGAAAATAGTGCTCAGTGACTTATTTGGAAGAATGCCTGGCATAAGAATTCCAGGGCAAGGTTTGGAGTCAGGACTGAATTTAAACCTGTCTCAGACTCTTACTAGCTGTGTGACCCAGGGCAAGTCCCTTGACGGACCTTGGTCTTAGTTTCCACATTTATAAAATTGCAGCTTTCACAAAGTTGTTGGAAGGATCAGATAAGGTCATATTTTTGAAGTGTTTTGCCAACTTTAAAGTTTTATATCAATGATATTGCTATTATTACTGGCTACCCCTTGGTATTCCTTCTCTCTAGTGGGAGGGAAGGGAGTTGTGCTAGGAAGCTTGAAGTGATCAATGCCAAGAATGGCAGCATTGTACCAGAAGATCCAGCAAAGGCTACGCTGGAGAGGCTCAGGAATCAGTACAAGCTAGATAATGGCAATTTCCTGGAGAAAGAATTGGAAACCCAGAGAAGAAGCAACATTTGAATGGTGCTCCAAAGTTTTCAGAGGGACCTTCCATGTGGTCTCATCTGAGCCTTACAACATCCCTGGGAAGGAGAGACTGCAGAATAGGAACTGGCCCTGTGATTTCATTGCTATGGGGAACTCTCAGGTGAAGAAGCTTCTTCTATAAATGCCAGCCAGCGCCTTTTCTGCAACTTGGAGTCTGAGAAAGTTGCCTGCTTGTGGAGTGACTTGCCTAGGGTCTGTGTCAAAGGCAAGGCTTAAACCCAGATCTTCCTAATTCCAAATGCACGTTTTTATCCATTTACTACTGGTGCCTTTCTATGGGTACTGTTATCTCCATTTTTTGGATATCAAAGGCTCCAGGGTGGGGGTGGGGGAGTATGAATTGCCTATGGTCACACAATTATGACCGTGTCAAGTATTATCCTCATTTTATAGATGAGAAAACAGGCTCAGGGAGTATAATTGTGAATTGTCCATAATCACACAACTAGTAAAGTGAAACGAGTACCTCTTCCAGACTCTGAGTCCAGGACTATATTAAGCTATGCTTGGCAATACCCTAACTGCCCCTAGAGGGACTTCTTTCTGGAGAAGAAAATAGCAGTGATGCTGTTCTATCCAGAGGAAGATGTTCAGAATGGTAAGAGGGTCTAGATCTGGGAGTGTTTAGTCTAGAAAAGAGTAGACTTGGGGGATGGATGAGAAGAGCTATCAAATGGAAAAGGGAGTCATTCATTCAGAAAACATTTATTAAATGTGTGCCATGTTCATAGTATTGTCTGTGGGCAGGATCATAAGTGTTCAGAGTATCTTCTGTAGGAACCTATGAAGTTTAGAAAAGACAAAGACTTGGTCTCTGCCCTCATGGAGCTTACCATCTAGTAGGCGGGGAAGACACAGTCAAAAAGGATTCTAATCTGCAATGTTACATATGCCCATTGGAGCTGTGCACAAACAAGTTCTATGTGAGGTCCAAGAGGAAGATCATTATGGACCAAAGATATCAGGGAGGCAATATGGAGAAGGTAGTTTTGGAGTTAGGTTTGAAAAGTTGAAGTGGAATTCAACAGAATGAAAAGGACATTACAGGAATAGAAAATGGCAGAAGGGAAGGGCATGCTGGGAGTTCAGGGCATTCTGGAAGACAGAAGAGGTCGACTCAGGTGATGCATCATGGAGATAGGACATGGAACATGGAGACTGGGCACCTGACTAGGGCTAGGTTCAATCTCTTCTGTTCCAGGGGGCAGAATTAGGACCAACAATAGAAGCTACAGGGAGGAAGATTTTTACCTCACTGTAAGGAAGAACTTTCTAACAACCAGAGTTATCCCACAACAGGGTGGACAGGGCATCTTATGATGCCATGAGTTCTCTGGTCACTAGAAGTGTTCGGGAACACATTGGATGTCCACCTGTCAAGGATGCCTTAAAGAAGACTCCTGCCCTGGCTGGGAGAATCCACCAATCAGTCAACAAGCATTTAGGGACTGGGAAGACAAAGACAAATGAAATAACCCCTGCCCTCAAGGAGTTTACATTCTATAGAGAGACATAGCATGTGCCAGTATGAGTGTATACAAAAAAAAAAAAAACCAAATTAAATAGCTACAAATACAAAAACATCATTTAGAAGCCATCTGTTCCAGCCCCCTCATATTACAGCTGAGGAAACTGAGACTCAGAGATTTAAGTGACTTGCCCAGGGTCACACAACTAATAAGTATCTGAGGTCAGTTCTGAGCGACTCCAAGGACAGGGTCTAGTATTGTAACAGCGCTCTGATTAAGGACAAGTTACCAGATAAGCACCAGGTAATGGTGAGGTTGGATGAGGCGCTAGTCCCTGAAGGCATCAGAAAAGGTTCCTATTGGAGGTGATGCTGATCTTTGAAATAAACCGAGGGGATGCCAAGGTGGGACATCGTAGCCATGGGGGACAGCCTTGGCAAATGCATGAAGACGGCCAATGGAATGTTGAGTGTAAGAAACGCCAAGGAGGCTGCTTGGCACCACAGAGTGTGTGGAAAAGTAATGTAGAATGAGACTGGAAAGGTAGGTTGGGGCCAGGTCGTGAAGGGCTTTAAATGACCAACAGAGGAGTGTATGTCTCATTCTGGGGACCATAGGGAGCCAGTGGAATTTATTGAACAGGAATGTTATGTAGATCTGTGCTTTAGGAAGGGAGAATAGATTGGAGAGGGAGGAGGCTGGAGGGACGGAGGCCAGTTAGGAGGCACCTGCAAGGATCCAGGTTAGAGGAATGAGGGCCTACATTAGGGAAGCTAGAAGCTTCCACCTCTAAGATTCTAGAATTCTCTAATTCCATGGTTTTCTCCAGATCACAGTAGCTGACAGAGCCGGACAAACCCAGGCATCCTGCCTCCCAGTCTCAGGCTCTAACCCCTTACCCCCTCTTCTTCCATGCCTTGTACTGATTCAGGTGTCCAAGTTCTTCACACATTCAGGAAAAGTAACTGTTTGGCACAGTCCCCCGAAGAGCAGAATCATTGAATGAGACACACGAATCCTATCAGCCACGTAGAGCTGGGTCCCCAGGATGCTTCACTGGGCTGGGGGCAGGTCCAACCAACCTGTACTTTTCTACCCAGAAGTTGAAACTGAGTGGCTCTTCCACCGCTCTTCCTCACCCACCTCAGTTAGTCTCAATGGAGGATGAAATATCCATCAATGATCCAAATCACTTGTTGCAGTAAATGATAGCCGTTCTCCAAGAATGGGCACCCCACCGTCCTGGGTTGTGTGCCCCTATATCAGCTCCATGTCAAGCCTGTGTCCAGCACACTCAGTGATCCCTAGGCCATCCTAGGGGTGGCCACCCCCGTACTTTGTTTATCAGTCCTTGGGCTGTACTCAGACTGGATGATGGAGCACATAGAGATAAAAAGTCAAAGTGGAAAGATCAAAGCAAACTCTACTCAGGATATCTGAGCATGAAACACCCAAACAAAGAAACTCATCACAGAGCAAGCTGCGCATGAAGGGTGTTGTCTTAGTTGTGTCCGGCTCTCTGTGGCCCCATCTGGAGTTTTCTTGGCAGAGACACTGGACTGATTTAGCCATTTCCTTCTCCAGCTCATTTAACAGATGGGGAAACTGAGGCAAATAGGGTGAAGTGACTTCCCCAGGATCATACAGCTACTAAGTGTCTGCGGTCAGATTTGAACTCAGGTCCTCCTGACTTTGGGGACCGGTGCTCTATCCACTGTACCATCTAGCTGCCCCGAAAAGATAAGGAGGATTTGCAGTTGTTGATCCACAGTTTGATAGAGGAGAGAAAACAAACAGGCCCCCACTCATCATTCCAGACAAAGATCTCCTGTGATCGGTTCCCCCAGACAGGGGCACCCATGAGCTTGGGCTGAACACAAGTCGGTGACGTGTCTGCTCTTTCAGATCTGTTCTATACACTAGCAGACCCCACAACATACCCCACCACTGGCATCTATAAAATCCCGTTAGCTCCGGCTACTCTGTGTTGTTTCTCTCTGAGTTGGAGAATCCAAGGAATCCTAAAACTGAGGGTCCAGTCCCTGCCTGGCGCATGGCTCCTCTCCTGCCTTTAGGCTCATCAAGTGGTTCTGAAGTAACTGACTGTGGCTCCGGCCCTCGCTGGGCCTGCTTCTCTCTGCTCCTCATCCCAATCCTCTTCACCTGCTTAAACTTTAAAGTCTTTGCCATGGAAGGATTAGCAATCTTCTCCCATTCTTTTCAAAGCTTTTAGCCTGATGCCTCCAGACTCAGTCCATTGCTCCTTTTGCCATTCCTGAACCTGACAGAGATAGCTGGCACAGTGCCTAGAGTGCTTGACCTGGAGCCCAGAAAACCCAAGTTCAAATACGGCCCATGGCACTTACTAGCTCTGTGATCCTGGGTACATCACTTACTGACCACTCTGGGTGTAGTTTCCTTGTTTGTAAAATGAGAGACTTGGTCCCTTCCAGGTCTGAGGCTCCAGATGGGAAGAGTGAAGCTCAGTTTGTATGGGGAATGAAGAGGCTGTAAGCCCTACCCTCCTTCCCCTCCATTTCTTCTTCCTTCCCAGATGGTGTTTTTTTTCTGGGGCAGGCGAGAAATGATGTGCATGTGCCTGGTATTATGTACACTGTGTTAGAGCAATGAGGCCTCTCACTCCTGGGGCCTCAGACCAGCCCCCTCCAGCTGCTACTGAACAAACACAGAGCCTGGAGACCAGGGAAGGCACAGATGGGGGTGGAGGGGGGGTGGCAGGAGAGCTAACACAGGGGCAGGGGGAGGAGCACACTTTGGTGCTAGAGTCTTCTGATAAGCCAGAAATCTTCCAGTTTCTTCCCAAGCCCCAGCCCTGAGCTAGGAAAGGAACAGGCCTAAATTCAACCAGACTCCTTGAAGGGCAGAGGGAGGCCACAGAGCTTAGTGGAAAGAGCACCAGCTCAAGAGTCAGAAGACCTGAATTCAACATCCTGTCACTGAGGCTTACTACCTCTGCGAGCTAGTCAAGTCACTTAATTTCCTGGTGCCTCAGTTTCCCCTCCTGTAAAAGGACCTCTGAGATCCTCCTATGAGTCAGAGGTCTTTGGGGCCTGTGCAGTAGAATCATTGATAGTGTACACTCTCCAAGATGCCGGGCTGGCCTGAACTTGGCATATTCCTGGAGCAAGCTGTACCTAGCATAGAGCAAATGAAGCTTAACCTCAGGATATTATCATGAGAGGGGGCACATTTCCCCCCGGCAGTGACTCCTCAGTTCATGATACTCTACAGGGAAGAGCTGGACCTGAGCAGTTGGACACCACCCAGGGACTTAGATTCTAAGGAACACGCCTAGTCAGACTCAGCTGTCAGGGCAGAAGGAGCTATGCCAAGCCAAGGGCTCCCTATGGGTAGTCACTTTGGCCTGTCCCCACTTATGATGGTTTTTTTTCCTTCCAAAAGTCCCCCTATAACCATGCAGATAAGGCAGGGTGTAGATGACTATCTTCTTAACAGAGATTGGGAGACCTCTTGAGAGCAGTACACAGGACACAGGATGTATTGGGAACTGGGGGAACCAGCACTGAGGAATGCTGGGAGGGAGAAGTCTCCTCACCCTGTCCTGTGCCTCTGTCTCCCTACCCTTTACTCTCTCCATCGCAGCCAAACTGAACCTGTCTCATTTCTCATGGCATGACTGTTGGGACTAATCTGATAAGTAATTTCAGCTAAGGTGTTAATGGCTGATACTGAGTTAATATGTTACCATATTTCCCAGATAATATAATTATAGAGCTTTGAATGTTAGCAATGGGAGAGGGAAACTGAGGTCCAGAGAGGGAAATCAATCAATTAACATTTATTAAGCCTTTACTATATAGATACAAGGCGCTATGCTAAGCATTAGGGATAATAAAACAGGAGTGAAACAGGTCCTGCCTTCAAGGAGCTTACATCTAGTGTACATATGAATCTTTGGGGATACAGAAAATGTACAAAATGAACACAATGTAGTTTGGGGAAATGAGATACATGAGTAGTTGGTGGAAGGAAGGAAAGGCTTACTGTACTTGAACAGAGACTAGAAGGGAAGCAGGGATTCTGTGAGGCAGGTGTGAGGTAAGAGTACAGACCAGACCAAGGCAAAGGCGAGGAGGTGGGAGATGGAGCATTCTGTATGAGAAATAGCAAATAGACCAGCATGGCTGGGACTATAGAAGGGAGGGAAGAGAGTCAAGTGTAAGGAGACTGGGAGGGTAGATTGCAGCCAATTTGGGAAGAGTATTGCACACCAGAGAAAGGCATTTATATATGGCAGTAGGGAGCCTGGAGTTTATTGAGTGGGTCCATATTATTCTTGAGGAAAAATCCCTTTAGATGCTGGGTAGAGGATAGGCCAGAGTGAGAGGAGGCTTGAGGCAGGCACCCTGTTAGCAGGATCTTCCCCAAGATCACACTGGTATCACTAAGAATCACTGGTAAATCCAGGACAGCATCCCAATGTCCTGACTCTTAGTACAGGGGTCTTTGCATCAAACACATAACACATTACACAGCTGAAATGTGCATTTTAATGGGGATTTTTTTTTTTATACCTCAACTCAAAGGAGTGAAAGGTGGGAATTTCAGAGGTGACACGCACATGAGGGAAATGGGAAATCTGGGTCCCCTGCCAACACCGGATACCAGGTGCCTGCCTGCTGCTGTTGTGTGAGGATTGGAGGTGGGCATCTGAAATGCCCCCTGGTGGTGATGACCAGAGCTGGGGGAGGGGGCTGGCTTTCCCCGCTTCTGTCCCTCTGTCCTTCTGTCCTCCCTGACCCAGACCTATTCTGTCCCTCACAGTGGGAAACTGGTGTCTCCCAAGTGGAAGAACTTCAAAGGACTGAAGCTCCTCTGCAGGGACAAAATTCGCCTCAACAACGCAATCTGGAGGGCCTGGTACATCCAGTGTGAGTGGGGGTGGGCAGCCATCTGGCTGCAGGCAGCTGGGCTAGGGTCTCTGCTTTTTCTTGCTCCCCTCCTCAGCTCACAGCAAGCTTTGTGCTTCTCCCCCAGTCATGGCCTTCTTAGGTACAAAACACACCTCCAGGAAGACTCCCGGATTCTCCCCACTTGGGCTCCTAGTAGCATAGATGTGGAGAGAAGTCAATCACAGGATCAGAGATTCGGAGGAAGGAGTGACTTTAGAGGTCACATCCCACCCCTGACAAACTGTGTTAGAATTCAGCAGCTAGGACTCAGCCATGTGCACTGGGCCTCCCTGAACCTCAGTTTCCCCATCTGTAAAATGAGGGCATTGGCTGATCCCTTGGTAGTTCTGACCCTATGAGATGGTCCAGCCCACTCTTTGATACAAGAGGGACTAAGGGCCTAAGAGATTAAGTAACTTGTCCAAGGTCCCACAAGTGGGTAGAAGCAGCCCACCACATGGCAATGGGGGTTTGACTCAGAGCACCAGCTACATCCCTGGGGTCAGGGCCACAGTCCATCAAACCTGAGATTTTGTTGGTCAGTTTGAGGAAACCCAAGGTCATCCCCTTACATCATCTCAGGTTTTCTTTTTTTCTTCTTTTTTGGGAAGGGCAATTGGGGTTAAGTGACTTGCACAAGGTCACATGGCTAGTAAGTGTTAAGTGTCTGAGGCCGGATTTGAACTCAGGTCCTCCTGACTCCAGGGCCGGTACTCTATTCACTGTGCCACCTAGCCGCCCCAATCTCAGGTTAAAGATAGGCCTCGCCCACTTCCAGCTCCCTGTAGCTAACTAAGGTAGATGTGTCACTCAAGGCTTGTCCTTACTTGGCTGGAGCCTGTTATATACTTGGCCTCTCCCCTCAGGGGGGCCGGGGTGGGGGGTGGAAATGAGCTCCTTATTTTTACCCCACTTCACTCCAAGGCTTCAGAGTCAAGAAGACCTGGGTTCCAGTTCTGCCTTGAACACATTTTCTCAGTGACCTGAAGCCCCAAGCAACAGATTGCAGAGAAAATGTCGGTCTGCCTTAGTGAATGGAGTTCCCTATGTCAATGAAATCCCAAGTCTGTCCTTATCCCCAGGGCCATCTGAAAGCCTTCTTCCTTTCAGCCCCAGCTGTAGCTGCAAGATTTCAATCAGCAAGCACTTCTTTGGTCCCTACTGTGTGCCAGGCTTTGGGAAGGGATAAGTATACGGCACCTACTATGTGCTTAGCACTTTTTACAAATACCTCATTGGGTAATTTTTTACAGGAGATACAAAGATTAAAATGAGACAGTCCCAAAGAAAATTTGAAGCGCCCATCACAAAATCATAGATTTTTACAGAATTAGAATTTCCAAAGTGAAGTGGGATAATGCAAGTGCTCTTCAGTTCCATTTCACAGCTGAGGAAACTGTGTCAGAGTCAGAACTCGAACCCAGGTCTGAACTCTCTGAACCTGATGTTCTTTCTGTTCAGGAGTGTCTTTAGTACAGACTCCTCCCTGTGCTCCTTTCACCAGTAATAGCTAACATTTGCATCAAGCTTTAAGATCTGCAAAGGGCTTTTAAGGTGTTCATTCACTCTCTCCTCACCATCACCCTGAGAGGCAGATGGCATTATTATCTCCATTTTACAGATAAGGAAATTGAGGCAGACAGAATGGAGAGGCAGGAGGAGAAGGAGGAAACGTAGTTCCTTAATGGAGCCAGGGGGATAAAACTAGCCCCCGAGAGGCTTCTTTCCTTTGTCTTCCCTGCCCCTGGATATCCTTTGGGCTCCCTCTCTGTGGACCCTCTCCAGCTCCCGGAGAGTCTTTCCCAGGATGTGAAAATGAAGGAGCTACCCGAGGTCTTTCTTGGGAAGGAGGAGGCAGAAAGGTGCCACTCTCTTGCTGTTCCCTTCCCTAGTGCCCAGATGACTGATGGGTGGTTTGCCTTCTGGACTTCCGTCCAAGCTTGATAGCTGAGAGCTTAGTGGGTGAGGACTCTCCCAATGGAGCTCCAGCTCAGCAGCCTCAAAGGCTTGCCTCCCTCCTCCAATAAAAGCTTAGATTCGGGACTTGGAGTTGGGGCCTAGACTCTGAGGTCCTGTCTTGCAGACTCAATGCCTAAGATTATACATGGAAAGTTGAAGACCTCAGAGGCCACCTAGTCTGAGCCCCTCATTTCACATCCAAGGAAACTGAGCCCCAGGCTGGTTAAGCCACCTGCCTCAAGTCACAGGGCATGACAGGAGGAATTTGAACCCAGGCCTTCTGAGTGCAGAGTCAGGGCACTTCCCACTGTACTAAGCTATAGCTAGTTCCCACATGTTCCCTTTACCTTCTTGGCAATGTCCTCAGACCTCCCCGGGGTCTCTGTGCCCCCTCTGTCTTGGGGAGTCATCTGGGGCAGTCAGAGGTAAAGGGACTTGGCCAGGGCCACATAGCCAAGGGTCAGAGGTGAGACTTGAACTCAGATCTTCCTGACTCCAAGGCCAGTGCTCTATCCACCACAATGTGCCCCCTCCCTGATTTGTTGTTTTGTTTCTTGGAGGGGTCGGGGACAATCAGGAATAAGCAACTTACTGAGGATCACACAGCTAGTAAGTGTCTGAGGTCAAATTTGAACTCAGGTACTCCTGACTGCAGGCCAAGTGCTCTATCCACTATGCCACCTAGCTGCCCCCCAATTGTTAATATTAACTAGATGCTAGACTACGGAGGAAGTCTAGTACAGAAGTGAGAGTCCCCTTGTGTGGTTCTCAGGCTGAGCTCTGGAACACTCGTGAAGGGGGCTGGAGGGTGGCATCGGCGCCGCAAGGTGCCAGTGTGTGGTCCCATGGAAGAGCACTGGCTATGGCCTCACAGAGCCTGGATTCAGATTGCTCCTCAAACCCTTGCTACCTGTGTGACTTTACCTCCAGTTTCCTGCTCTAGAAAATGAAGATGTTGACCTAGATGGCCTCAGAGACAGGTCCTTTTGGCTTCTCAAACTGAGCCAAAGCTCCTGGTTCATTCCTTCACCAAGCCTCTGCTGAGTCTCCTTTGGGTCATAGCCCTGGGTCAGCCAAGGGAGCTCCAGGAAGTGTGAGGCTCAGACCCTGCCCTTGAGGGGCTTTCCCCTGAGCTGGAGGCGCGCACACACACACACACACACACACACACACACACACACACACACACAAATAGCTCATAATAAGTGAGATGGAACAATTTGTTTCTGAATTGAATCTGTAATTCAGTTAGTATTACAGGAAATTACCAGAGAGGAAGGTCCTTGGACCAGCACATATCAGCAGCTGCTTTGCCATTTATAGTGTTAAAGAGTAATCTGGGGGCTACTGAAAGATTACCCAGCACGACATAATAGCTAGTCTGTGTTAGAGGCAGGACCTGAACCCAGGACTTTCATCACAGTGAAGGGGACAGGCCGTTGTTGCTGTGATGGAAAAGATGGAAGGTATAGTCTGGGTGCCTTCCTGGAGGAGGTGACCTTGGGCCTGGGCCTGGTGGTTCTAATGGCATCCATCTGTCCCTGTGAGCAGGGTGCTGGGAGGTAGGTGGTCTCCCTGGTGTCAAGGGGAGGGAGGCAGCTGGGACACTGAGGCCTGACTTGGCCTACCCTCTTCCCAGATGTCCAGCGGAGGAAGAGCCCTGTCTGTGGCTTTGTGACCCCTCTGCAGGGGTCTGAGGCAGATGAGCACCGGAAACCAGAGGTACTGGAGAGTCATCCTCTCCTCTGAGGGGTGATTGATGTAACTGCCCTGGACTCTCACTTGGGGCAGCCCCCTGTCTTCCTCCCTCCGCTGCCTCTCTGACTGTAGACTGCCTTCACTGGGACAGAAGGACAGAGCCAGAATGGGGAGGGTGAAAGTTGGGGGAAGGGGGAAGAATTGGGAAAGTGTTCCTGGGATGTCCCTGCCTAGTCTCCATGACCTTCCCATGGGCCCTGTCCCCCGCCTCCCCAGGCTGTGGTGCTGGAGGGAAATTACTGGAAGCGGAGGATTGAGGTTGTCATGCGAGAGTACCACAAGTGGCGGATTTACTACAAGAAGCGTGTAAGTGTGGAAGAGGGGCTTCAGCCAGCCTCCCCTCAGAAGCCAGCTCAGGTCCCCAAGCTGTGTCCAAAGCGTGCTCTTTCCAGGCTGAGTCAGGGCTGGGGTTGGAAGCCCCACACTGGCCCCATATCTCTTCTAGTGCCCTTCACAGCCCCCACCCTTCCCTTCCCTGGATGGAAATCCCTTTCTCCACAGCTAGCCTTGCAGCACCACCTAGTGGCTATGTGGTACCTCCATGGCCTCCCACCTCCCAAAGCCAGGGACCTGGGGGAGAGGGGCTCCCGATGGTGGGAAGATAGAGGGGATGTTTTGGTGCTGCATGCTGAGATGCAACCCTCTTTGTGTCCCTGCAGCTCCGAAAGTCCAGCAGGGAAGGGGACCTCTTGGCCCCCAAGCAGGTAGGTGCCCCTGGGGAGCAAAGGAAGAGCTGGGGCAGAGGGAAGGAGAAGAAAAACTATGATGGAGAAGGGAATGTGATTAAAAAGAAAACAGAGCGTGCCAAGGGCATAGAAGCAGAGGCAGAGAGAAGGCTCATGGGGGTAGGAAGTGGGGGGACTCCTGACCCACCAGTTGGCTGGGCAGTACCATCTCCCTAACTTGGAGGTGAGAAGGATATGCAACCTCTGCAGGATTACTGATGGGAGCCATCCCTGTAAGCAGGGGTTGGGTGATGAGGGGCAGACAGCAGGGTGACCCCTATCCCGCTGGCTTGCTGATTGGTGCTGTCTCCCCAGGCGGAGGAGGGGTGGAGGCCGCCAGAGCGATGGTGCGAGCAGCTCTTCTCCAGTGTGGTACCAGTGCTGCTGGGGGGGCCCGAAGAAGAGCCAGGGGGCCGGCAGCTCCTCGACCTGGACTGCTTCCTGTCCGACATCTCCGACACACTCTTCACCATGACCCAGCCCAGTCCTGCCCCACTCCAGCTGCCTCCTGATGATGGTGAGAAGCCCTTACTCTAGCACTAGGGTTCTAAGACTAGGGGAAACTCCAGTGGGAGGGATGGCTCATGGAGATCTGAAAGGGCCATCTGAACACCTCGTTTTAAAGGAGGAAACAGGCACAGAGAGGAGGTGACTTTAAGACCATAGGGTCTCAGATGTAGGGCTGGAAGGGGCTTTGGAGCTCACATAATGCAACCCCTTCATTTTACAGATGGGGAAACTGAGGCACAGAGAGGTTTGTGACTTCAGGACCACAAGGTCACAGATGTAGGGCTGGAAGAGAGCTCAGAAACCACCTAGTCCAATCCTCTCATTTTATAAAGACAGGGAAATGACTTCACTTCTGGATTATAGGATCATAGCTCTAGAACTAGAAGGGGCCACTGAGTTCAAACTCCATGCCCATTTTACAGATGAGGAAACTGAGGCCCAGGGCATTGTAGTAACTTTCCCAAAATCACCCCAGGTGATGAGTAGCAGAGTCAGGATTTGAACCCAAGCCCCAAGACTCCAAATCCAGTACCTCTCTGCTGGCTGTCATACCATACTAGGATATTTAGGCCTCAGTTTCCTCATCTGTAATGAAGGAGTTGAATTAGATGACCTCTAAATTGACATTGGGAGGAAAGGGAAAAGCCTCATTGGAGAAAATCTGGAACCCTCCCCTGGAAGAGGGCTTGGTAGAGACAGGTTGGAAGGACTTAGGGACCCTGGGCAGAGGATTCAGGGATGACCAGCAGTGAGATAGACTGGAAAATCTCTCCACTGCAGAAGGGGCTGAGATATTACCCAAGGGGAATGGAAAGATATTTAGCTTAGAGAAGACCTGGCAAGGGCTGGGGGAGGGATGGCATGCTAACTGTCTTCAGAGATACAGTGGTGAAGCTGGGCTCGTCCTGCTTAGCCCCAGAGGGCAGAACCAGGAGCCAAGAGGCCAGTGTAAGCTTGTTGTCCAGAAGATGTCCAACATTCCAGCTGCCCAAAAAGGAGTAAATGGGCCCTCCAAGAGTGGTGGGTCCTCATGGAATCACACACTCTCAGTGATGGAAGTGGCCTCGAAGGCCGCCTAGTCCCGTTCACACCTGACCAAGACTCCAGCTTATCTTTGAAGGACACTAATAAGGAGGAACCTGTGGCCTCCCTCCCTGGTGGTCTCACACAGATCAGGTGACCCTGATGAGGCCCATTAGAGAGAGAATTCTTGGTCAGCAGTAGCTTGCCCTAGGTGGCCTCTGAGGTCTCTTCTTGCTCTGGGCTTCTGTGATTCTGTAAGAACCCTGGGAGGGGATTAGGGGAGCCCTCTACTGTGAGGCTATGAGAGTATGAAGGTGGGCATGGATGGCCTAGCAGTCCATTCCTCCTCCAGCCTCTCCTGACACTGCCTCCACCCTCCCCCCCAGCCTACATTGGCAATGCTGACATGATCCAACCAGACCTGACCCCCCTGCAGCCCAGCCTGGACGACTTCATGGATATTTCAGGTGAGGGGGGCCAGGAGAGCTGGAGCCAGGCCCAAGGCCGGAACCACAGAACTGCTGTGGGGGAGGGGGATATCCTGAAGAATGACCGTGGCTGCAGCAAAGGGCTCTCATTGGGGCCCTAAATGTCTGCACATATCTCTCCTGAGCCGCCAATGGCTTCATGGAAGGGAAGCCTCAGACCTGTAGTGTCCTGGGAAAGAAAGTCAGTGTTGCTCATTGCAAAGAATGGGGATTTAATACTGGGGATGAAGGTTCAGCACTAGGGACAGTTCAGCATCAAGGCTGGAGTTTGGAGGCAGGGACAGGGGCTCTATGTCAGATGGGAGACTTCAGGACTCGGCTAAGACTTCATTGTCAGATATGGGGCCTGAGTACTGGGGACAGGGACCCAGTGCCAGCACTGAGGATGGGGACTCAGTGCTCAGCATGACAGTTCAGGGCTGAGAACAGGGGCTCTGTGTCAGGGCTGGGGGCCCAGGGCTGGAGATACAGGCTCATTACAAGTGGTAGGGACTCAGTTTCAGACAGGGCAATGTGTTGCTGAGGTTGAGAGCTCAATGTTCAGTGCTGGGGGTAGGGGTTCAGTATCAGGAATAGGAACTCAGTATCAGAAATAAAGGCTTAAGGTTGGGAATGGGGGTTCAATGTGGGGGGTAGGGCCTCAACGCCCTGGATGGGGCCTCGGTGCTCAAGAATAGGGCCCAGTACAAGGGAGCAGAGCTCAGACAGGAGAGCACAGTTTGGACACAAGAAGAATTAGTCTAAATCTAAGGTGGAAAAACCCTCTCTCTCTCAAGTCAGAGCCAAGGCTCCCTGGAGTCCCCAGCATAGGGGAAGGGAGCTAGTTTGAGAGTTGAGATAAGGGTTGGTGCCCCCACTACTCCCCCCCCCCCCAAAGGTTTCTTAGGTCTGCCAATCAAGAGACAGAAGCCAATAGGGACCTGGGAATGAGGAACCACCCCATGCCTCCATGCCTGCCTGACACAGCCATGGGGAGAGGGGAGGTGGCTGCCTCAGGCAGAAGTGGAGATGGCCGGGCTTGGGGAACAGGCTGGCCCTGCTTGGGGACAACCCTGGCTGGGGATGGACACCCGAACATCAGGTAGGAAAAGGCAGCCTGTAAAGAGTGGCAGCCCAGACTTTCCCCAGGTCATGCCAGGTAAGGCAAGAGAAGGGGAGACCGCTCAACCCTGGGTAGCCATTAGAGAGAGGAGGCTGGGCAAGAAAAGTCTGAACTGAGGGCATGTGAAGTCATGCTCGGGGCAGCTTCTATATGGACTTGGCCTTGGTCAAGTACCCAAAGCTGAGGGCACTGGTGGTATTGGGCTAGGGATGTTGTTGGGGACTTTGGTGACCTGCACATTACCTCAACTCAAAGCAGTTTTCAGTTCCTGCCTTTGGAGTGGTAGACGAAATGATAGTCATTTGGGGTTTAGTGCTGGACAGGTGGGTTCATTGTTGGAGAAGGGACTTAATGAAAGAGATGAAGGTTCAGGGCCAGGGAGGACAGTTCAGTGTCCAGGGATGGGGCTCAGGGCAGAGGGTGAGGGCTCATGGACAGGGAGGATGGGTCACTGTTCAGGGATGAGGCTCAGGGCAGAGGGTGAGGGCTCACGGACAGGGAGGATGGGTCACTGTTCAGGGATGGGACTCAGGACAGGGAGGACGGGTCACTGTCCAGAGATGGGGCTCAGGGCAGAGGGTGAGGGCTCACAGACAGTGAGGATGGGTCACTGTTCAGGGATGGGACTCAGGACAGGGAGGACGGGTCACTGTCCAGGGATGGGGCTCAGGGCAGAGGGTGAGGGCTCACAGACAGGGAGGACGGGTCATTGTCCAGGGATGGGGCTGATGGGTCATTGTCCAGGGATGGGGCTCAGGGCAGATGGTGAGAGCTCACAGACAGGAAGGATGGGTCACTGTCCAGGGATGGGACTCAGGACAGGGAGTATGGGTCAGTGTCCAGGGATGGGGCTCAGGGCAGAGGGTGAGGGCTCACAGACAGGGAGGATGGGTCACTGTTCAGGGATGGGGCTCAGGACAGGGAGTATGGGTCAGTGTCCAGGGATGGGGCTCAGGGCAGAGGGTGAGGGCTCACAGACAGGGAGGACGGGTCAGTGTCCAGGGATGGGGCTCAGGGAAGAGGGTGAGGGGTCATGGACAGGGAGGATAGGTCACTGTCCAGGGGCTCAGGGCAGAGGGTGAGGGCTCACAGACAGGGAGGATGGGTCACTGTTCAGGGATGGGGCTCAGGGAAGAGGGTGAGGGGTCATGGACAGGGAGGATGGGTCACTGTTCAGGGGCTCAGGGAAGAGGGTGAGGGCTCACGGACAGGGAGGATGGGTCACTGTTCAGGGATGGGGCTCAGGGAAGAGGGTGAGGGGTCATGGACAGGGAGGACAGGTCAGTGTCTGGAGATATTGGAGGCTCAATGCTTGAAATAAGGAGTCCAGGCTGGAGGACTGAGGCTTGGTGTCAGGGTGGGGGTTCAGAGCCAAAAAAGGAGGCTTTGGTGTCAAGGATTTCATTAAATGCTACAATCATTTATTAAACCTTTACTGTGTACCAAACACTGTACTAGGCACTGAGGATCCAAAGACAGAAAGGAATGATTCCCTGCCCTCAAGGAGCTTATATTCTCCTGTATAGATAGTAAACCCCAGGTCATTTTGTCGAGGAGGATGGGGGACCTGGGAGATCAGGAAAAGCCTCATGCAGGGAGAGGGAAGCCCCTAAGCAGATACTCTAATGGAATCAGGGTCCTAAGGGGGGCAGCAGAGAAGAGAGGGGACCAGCAAATACAAAGAGCTCATACCTCTTCATGGGGAACAGCAGATCCACCCACTTAACCAGAATGGAGAGTGTAAGAAGCAGGAATGTGTGAGCCTAACCCAGAAATCGAGGCTGGGGACATCCTGCCTAGCAGAGGGGATCTGTATTTACTGGGAGCTTCCTGAGCAGGGGAAGGATGTGGTCTGGTCTGTGCTTTAGGAAACCTCAGGCAGCCTCGTGGAGGCTGGATTAGAGGGAAGAGCCTTGAGGCAGGGAGACAGTAAGAAGAGATTGCTGGGGTTAAGGCTGCACCATTAGCTGGGACCTCAAGCTGTGTGTGTTGGGGAGAGAGTGCCCGGGGATGAGGGCTCATTGTCATACCAAGGCTTCAATGCTGGAGACAGAGACTTGACTGTCAGGGATGGGGGCTTATGATCGGGGCCAGTGATGAGGTCTCAGGGACAGGGACTTGGGGATTCATTGGGTCAGGAATGCTCGAAAGAGGCACCCCAGGGTTAGGGGTGAGGATTCCATTTCAAAGTGGGGTTTAGTGCTGGGATGGAGAGAGAGGCTCAGCCCAAGGAGGAGTGACTCAGTGCTGAGGATCAGGGTGTGCTATCAGAGATGAAGCTCGGTGTTGAGGCATGGGAGCTCGATGCTCTAAATTCAGGATCAACAGCAGTAATGGGAGTTCAGGGCAGGATGGATTGCCGAGTTTACGGGAAAAGTCCTTGAAGGCTTGTGTATCCAGGCCTTTTCAGGCTTTGAGGTCCTTTTACCTAATCCTGGCCTGGAACAAGAGGTGAGGGCTGGTCTGATCCTGGGATACCACAGCACCTTGCAGGGAAGGATAGAGAAGGTACAAGACTGACCAGAAGTTCAGGTCATAGCCTTAGGAGCAGTTTGGAGCATGGTTCCTGGAAGCTTGGGAGGGTAGGATTGAGGTGCTGTTTGTCTCTGCTTCCCCACTTTGGGGGCTTAGTTAGCTCTGGGTGAGGAGGTCAATGGGTCTAGGCCAGTTTCATCCCATTGTCTACCTGGAATCCTAATACATAAACATGTAAGATGTAGACCTGAGACTCCCCCTTGTTATGGAGATGTACCCAGACACACACCAGTAGACCCCATGGCCCCTAAGTCTCCAGTCACTCCATCCTTCTTGTTGGTGCCTCTCTGGGGGTGGGGGGTTCCTCATACAAAGAGAAGAGGCCTAGCCCACCTCTACCTTGTCCTCCAGGGAGGACAGGAAGAGTGAGGCTCCTTCCCTCTCTCTCTCCCTCAATCCTTCTCCAGGGTCCCAGCCTCCCAACCCACAGAATACTGTAGGATTGGGCCAGGGTACCAGTAGCAGGGTCAGGGCTGGAGAAAGGTGCCGGGTGCCGGGAAGAGGGTAGGCAGGCTGTCGGCAGCAAGTTCTTCTGAAAGCCCTCGGGATGTGGTTAAGCCCCTGGCAGCTGCTTCCCAAAACCAGAATAGCCTTCAGCTTACACAACCAAGCCCCACATCGAAGGCTGGGGCTGTGCCTGCCCCCTTCCTGGGCTCATTCCTCCCCTTTTCTCCCTCCACCCAGCAAGGACCTGCCCCTCCCTGTTGTTCTTTATCCTCACTGCCCAGTTCACGGCCTCCCCTCCGTCCCACCTCTCACTTCCCTCCCCTCTCCCAACCAGAATGGGTGAACCCTGCCCAGCAATGGGGGTCATGGACTGGGCAACAGGGCATCCCATGGGAGGGCCATTTCCTGGGGTCTCAGCCCTCTCCTTCTGACCCACCCCACCCCAGGGCTGCTTCCCCCATGAGTGAGACAGAAACTCTCCTAGTTTCACAATCGCCTATAAAAACACAGCCACCCATCCTCACACCAGAAACCTTCACTCTGACTGGCTTATTGGGGGCAACGAGACCCCCCTCTCCCTCTCCATGGCCTGCTAGCTTGGAGTGTGTCAGAGTGGCCAGGGAAAGAGCAGGGCCAGAGCGGGCCCCAGTTATGAGGGAACACAGGGTCATTCAGGGATGCCACGTGCCCCCTGACCAGCCTGGCCTGCCTTTGCCTTACAGATTTCTTCACCAACCACCGGCCCCCGTCAACACCTGTGACCTTCCCAGAGCCCCCCAGCTTTAGCCCCATGGCTGACCCTCTGTTCAGTGGCGGGTTCCTGACACCAGAACCCCCGGCTACCACCCCAGGGGTGCCCCTGCTCCTCGGAGGCCGCCTGCAGGTGAGTGTCTGCTCTCACCTCCCCCGCATCCGTCTTGAATGCCTTTTCACTCTCTCATTTCTTCTGTTAAGTGGCCCAGTGGGGTCAGGAAGACCTGAGTTCAGATCTGACCTCAGACACTTCCTGGTTATGTGAGCCTGTCTCAGTTTCCCCATCTGTAAAGTGGGGATAATAACAGAACCTCCCTCCCAGAGTGGTTGTGATGATCAAATGAGATCCTAATTCTAAAGCACGTAGCACAGTGTGTAAATGTTTGCTTCTGTTATTATTTCTTATTATTATTCATGTAACCTATAAGCCCCATCCTTGGCTAGACCCTGGGGGAGACAGGAGGAGCCACATGATCTATCCCTGAGGAACTCAGAAGACTCCCCCAAGTTATCAATGGTGTGAAACAATTAAATTAGATCTGCTGTTACAAGAAGAGGCCTCAGGTCACCCACGTGGGCCAGATGGTGCTTGAGGAGGCCAAATCCGATCCCGGAAGGCTTCTTGGAGGTGGTGAAACTTGAGCTGGGGTGGCTTGAGCTTGAAGGGTGGCATGAAATGGAGGGAGAGATTTCAAGAAGGGAGGGTGTTACAGAAGGTAGGGAAGGTGTGAGCCAAGTTATGGAGGCTGGAATAAACAAGATGTTTTTTGTCTGGAATTGGAGAGTGTTGGTAATAAGGGAAAGTCACACTAATTTGTAGAGTGCTCGGCTGTTTACAAAGCACCTTTTCTCACCACAACCCTATTAAGTCAGTGGTTCTGGGATCACCGCTCCTATGTTACAGATGAGGATACTGAGGTTTGAGGGGATCAGTGACTTACCCAGGGTCATAGAGCTAGGAAATCACAGAGCCAAAGTGAAGAAAAGGCGGGTTGCAAAGGGTTTAGAATGTCAGGCCACTGAAGCTTGGAGCACTGATGTGGGAAGCCACACGATCTATTCTTCTTCACATACCCTGCTCCATCTCCCATCGCCATGCCTTGGCAGTGGCTGTCCCCTATGCCTATAATGCCCTCCCTCTCTGAATCATTAGCTTCCTTCAAGACTCACTCAGCTCAAGCAGCACCTTCTGCCAGAGATCCTCCCTCCAACTCCTCTGTATGTATCCAACATAGACTCAGAGGTCTACATGGCATCTCCCCCTTGAGCATGTAAGCTTCTTGAGGGCAGGCACTGTCTGTGCTGGTTTCTTTTTATCTCTGGCACTTAGCACTTAATAAATGCACGTTCCTCTCACCCCTTCCCTTGGACCCAAGAGACTAGCTAAGAAACTACTTAGGGAGTCATTGTGTTATAGGAAGAGGTTATGAGGGCCTGAGCAAGGGTGATGGCAGTGGTGATGAGGGGCAGGGGACTCAGTCAGTCAATCAACAAGCATTTATTAATCACCTACTGTGTGCCAGGCAGGTGTGAGGTTCTAGGCATGTGAAGACAAAAATGAATCATCCTCCGAGAGCTGTCAACTTGGGGCAATGACATAACAAAGAGTGTTCAAGCCTTAGAGGTTCAAATCTGGGCCGTCCCGGGCAAACCACTTCATCTCCCTGAGCCTTGTCTTCCTCTTCTGTGAAATGAAGGCATTGGGCCAGGTGGTCTCTGAGAGCTGTCCCATCTCTAATTCATGATCCTATGACCTCCAGCACTCTAGCCTCAGTTTACTCATCTGTACAGCTCTAAAGCTAAGGCACTGTGACTGCCATCCATACTGCTCCCCTCCTGCCTGGCAAAGTCTCCTTCTTTGGGAAATGCTTGTTCATTCCTGACCCAGGTGCTTTCATGTCCCTTCCTCTCTGGCCTGTGAAATCTCCTTCTAAAAATCACCACCTCCAGGAAGTCTGTGACAATCAGGATATTCTGATTCTCTGCTCAGGGTGGGTGAAGCCACCTCCTTCCCACACTCTGTACTTTTCCCACTCCTTTGTCATATTGAGCTCTTACTACCTATTTTATAAACCCATAGGTCCCGTCCTTCCCTACCCAGAGACTGCTGCAGTCTCCAGGGCCGGGAGCCTATCTTCCGTATTAGTGACACCTCTGGGAAGGTCATTCATTAGCCTGGGAGTTTCCAAAGGGCTCTTTCCCCTCCTTGTGCCCGACATAGAGCTCTCTGTGAAAGTTGCACATGAGGGGCAGCTAGGTGGCACAGTGAGTAGAGCACCGGCCCTGGCGTCAGGAGGACCTGAGTTTAAATCCAGCTTCAGACACTTAACACAAAAACTAGCTGTGTGACCTTGGGCAAGTCACTTAACCCTAATTGCCCTCCAAAAAGCACACAAAAAAAGTTGCTCATGAGTGGAAGGGGATTATGTGGGAGGGGGCTCACTCAGCTACTAAGCTTTCTGTCCATCTTTCAGGCCCGGAGCAGCTGCTCTGGACCCTTGGACTCACCTGCTTTCCTGAGCCCTGACTTCCTCCTGCCAGAAGACCCCAAGGCCAAACACCCCCAGTCCCTCCTCCATTTCCCTACTCCTACCAAGGTGCCGGGCCTGGAGCCCTGTCCCTCTACACCCTTCTCCCCTCTGGCCCCTTCCCCTCTCCTGATGCAAGAGGACTCCCTATACCCACCCAGGTTTCCCTTCCCTAATACAGCCCCCCCTTCAGCAGTCTCCCCACTCCCCACCCCTACCAACTTCCCCCCCATCCACCCTAGCACTGGCCCCTCCCCATCCCCTTTCCCCCTGGAGCTCCTTCCTTCAGGATACCCAGAGCCCTGCTGTGGGCCCCAATTTGCCGTGCCCCAACCACGGCTCAAAAGCAAGCCTCCCACACCAGCCCCCCGGGTTCGAAGGCCCAGCCCCCCAGCCTTGGCTGGGGGGTCCAATCCCTGTCTCACACAGCTACTCACTGCTGGTAAGGGGGGCTCTGGGGAGAAGGAAGACAGGACATAGAGGTGTTGGGGGCAAGAAGTAGAGTTGATGTAAAGGGAGTCGGCAAAGTGGGAGAGCTAGAAGGGGCAGGGCCCCTGCTTGGGAGCCCTGAGTGAGCTGTTGAAGGGATGCAGAGGAAGGAGCTGGGGGGAGGGAGGGGAGAATTAGGGGCAGAAAGAAGAGAAAGCTGCCCCAAGAGTTAGTTTTGGCTGCGTGGGGCAGAGAAGGTTGTCCTGAGCCCACCCTGGGGAATCCTGTGGAGAGGGTAAAGGCAGGCGAGGCAGGGGGAAGTAAGGAGGCCCTGGCCAAGGGCTGGCGGGGATCTCTCTTACCCCTTGCTGCTCATCCTCCTCTTCAGCCAAACCAGAGCAAATGCTGGAAACACCACTCCCCTTGAGCACTGTTCTCAGGCCTTCTGGATCCCCAGTAAGAGAGGTCTTCAGGGGGCCAGGCTGCCCAGTCCTACAGAGGGGGAGGGTATGTGCATGGAGTATATGGAGGGGTCCTCAGGGCAGGCCAGCCGTCTGACCTTACCTCCAACCCTCTTCCCTTCTCCTCATCTGTGCTCCAGAAGCCAGGACCTCCTGACTTTCCTTGTGCCTTCTACTCCCCACGTGTGGCTCAGTCCCAGCCTCAGCCTGCCCTGACCCCCGTTACCCTGGCTCCTCCTGGGCCCTTACTGGTACCCAAAGCAGAGCGGCTTTCACCTCCAGCACCTGGTGAGTGTGGGTAGAGGGGAGATGGAGGTTGGTGCCAAGAGAGAGAAAAAGGAATTCGTTATTGAATGAATGAAAAGGCATTTAGTAAGCATTTATTCTGTGTTGGGCCCTGTGCTAAGTGCTAGGGATCTGAATAGAAAAGACAAGGTCAGCCTGCCCTCAAGGGACTTATGTTCTAAGAGGGAAAGGACACATATAGGGAAGGGAGGCCAGGGAGGGTCAGGGAAATCACAGATACACTGAGGAAAGGAGGGGATGGAGAGGTGAAGCAGCAGCCAGAGTGGGAGCTGTAAGGGCAGGGAGAGGAGGGCCTAGATCCAGATGCTGCGACTTATGAGAATACTCTGAGTGTGGCTGTCTTGTCACCATGGTAGGGAACGAGCGGCGTCTGTCTGGGGAGCTTCCCCCCATGCCTGGCCCAGGGGGGCTGAGCACACGGATCTCTCCCGCACATCCCACTTTGGCCAGAGGACGACCGGACAACAACAAGGTGGGGCCCCTTCCCCAAGTCCCTCCCACCTCCTTGCTCACTCCTCCCCCTCCCCAGGCCCCTCCCTCTCGACACCCTCCCGTTAGCCCTAGCCCATCTCCTACAGACGGAGAACCGGCGCATCACTCACATCTCAGCAGAACAGAAGCGACGTTTCAACATCAAGCTGGGATTTGACACTCTGCACGGGTTGGTGAGCACACTCAGTGCCCAGCCTAGCCTCAAGGTGAGTAAGGTCCATGCAATGTGTAGTGCCCAGCCTGGACACCCCAAGGAGGAAATGACAACCCGGGGAAATAATCTGTTCAAGGTCACTCAGAGAGTTAGTGTCAGAAGTGGCAAGATTAGAATCCAGGTCCTCTAACGCCAGAACCAGGTCTCTTTTCACCATCTCATTTTGCCTCCAATCTGCCACCACACCTGACTGTTTCTCCCTCCAAAATACCTCTCATACCTGCCCCATCCTTGGCATTGGCGCTGCCATGAACCCAGTGGAAATCGTTATCTCTAACCTGGCTTACTGGCCTCTTGGCTGTTCTCCCTGCCTCTGGTGCCTCCCATCTCCCGTCCATCCATCCTTCCTTCCATCCATCCATCCATCCATCCTTCCATCCATTCATCCATCTATCCTTCCGTTCATCTAAGCATCCATCTTTCCTTCCTTTCTTCCTTCCATCCATTAATCCATTCATTCATCCATCCATCCTTCCTTTCTTCCTTCCTTCCTTCCTTCCATCCCTTCCTTCCTCCATCCATTCTTTCTTCCTTCAGGCTGCAGCCATCTTTAATCTTTGCCATGTACCTGTTGAATTTCTAATTGGAATCATAGTTGTATACATGTCACCCTAGGCCAACAATCGAAAAATTCCGTAAAGGCAGAGATGATCATCTCGAATTTTTGTATGCCCAGTGCCAGCATTATACCTTGCACACAAGCTGTGCTAAATCATTGTTTATGTTCTTGAGCTGAGGAGAAGTGAGCCTCATCCCCAGGGACTCCCCATGCTCCTAGGAGTTACCCTGAGGCCTATTCCTTTGCCTCACTCCCACCCCCTCAGGTGAGCAAGGCCACAACTCTGCAGAAGACAGCAGAATACATCATGATGCTGCAGCAGGAGCGGGCAGCCATGCAGGAGGAGGCCCAGCACCTGCGGGACCAGATCGAGGAGCTCAACACGGCCATCAAGTAGGGAGACTGGAAGCTCATTGGCAGGGTGGGAGAGGGAAGCTGGGAAGGGTGAGGTAGGTCATAGAGGTGCCCAGCCAGATGCTTTGGGGTACTGCCTTAACCCCATCTCCCCCCTCGGGGTCTGCAGCCTCTGCCAACAGCAGCTGCCCGCCACAGGAGTGCCCATCACCCACCAGCGCTTTGACCAGATGAGGGACATGTTTGATGACTATGTCCGGGCTCGCACCCTGCACAACTGGAAATTCTGGGTCGTATCCTTCTGCAAGCAGAAAGAACATTTTGTCCAGAGGGCTCTACAGAAATGGCCCAGAACCAGCCTCCAGGACTGGGAGGGGAGGAATGGCTGGTCATTGTTGGTGCAAGGCGATGGCTTTGTCCAAGAGCCGGTGGAGAAGGGTGTGGAGGGACATGGGGGCTGTGGGACTCTTGGCAGCACTGACCCTGAAACCTCACCTGAAGCCTAAGTCTGCCCCTAATCTATTAAGTTAGTCATTCATTATTCCATTGCTCAGGACAGTACCTGGCATGTCTTAGGTCATTGACTCGAACACTTACTATGCCCCAGGTACTGGGAATAGTAATAGCTAGTGTAGATATGGTGCTTTAGGGCTTATTAAGCATTTACCACACGGGATAACTCCAAAATCTTAATACAGTTTAGCCTAAAACTGTACTAAGACTTTTGGGCCACTCACTATGTCATCTCATTTGGTCCTCACAAAAACCCTGGGAGGTAGATACTATCCTTTTACAGATGAGGGAAGTGAAGCAAAGGTTAAGTGGCTTGTCCAGGGTCACACAGCTAGGAAGTGTCTGAGGCAGGACACAAACTCAGGTCTTCCTGACTCCCAAGTGCAGCGCCTTCTTCTCTATGCCCCCTAACCGCCTTTGATACAAACAGACACTCACAACTTTCCCCCCAACACTAGGCCCCCGAGGATGTGACAGCAGCAGGCGCCCTGGCTGGTGGGTGTCTCTTCCTCCTCCCTGGTTTGCACTCTAATTTGGGACACGTTCGTCTCTGCCCTCCCTGTCCCCACCTTCATTATTCCTATTGCATATGGCATTTTCATAAAAATGCCAAGGGCTTTGCAAACCTTAAAATATCATATAAATTTTATCCATTGTTAATATTATTATGAGCCTTAAAGCACTGTAAAGTATGGGCCATGAACATCTCTGAACTTAGTGTAATTCAATTCAATTATGCAAGCATTTATTAAGCACCTACTGTGTGCGGGCCCCTGTGGACAAAATGACCAATCCCTGCTCTCAGGAGCTTCCTGAATGCAACTGAAAGGAAGCCCCCTTTCCTGTTTCTCTTCAGGGACAGTCCTTGGGGGAGCCTTGACTGGGGGTCGTAATAATAGGAAAGGATCATGGGAGAGAGCTGGTGGACTGAGAGGCCTGGGGACAGGAAGATCCAAGGTTCTGGGTCCGCTAGCTGACATCAGAGACTGGGCCTAGAGTGGGCTAGACAGGGAACAAACAGAAGGGAAATCCTGCCTAGGACACATCTTCCTTGACCCACTGGGCTGCCAGTTCAGCATCCTTATCCGGCCTTTGTTTGAGTCCTTCAACGGGATGGTGTCCACAGCAAGTCTACACAGCTTACGCCAGACTTCACTGGCCTGGCTGGACCAGTACTGTTCTCTGCCTGCCCTTCGCCCTAGTATGTCATTGCCCTCTAAGGCCGCCAGCCAGCCAGCCATCTTTCCCTCCTCCCCTCTACTGTACCTTCACTCCCTTTATCTCACCCACCACGCTCTCCTAGATAGCTCATAGCCCTCCATCCTTCAAAGCCCTTTACCCCATCAGTGGGATAAGGGGGTGTGGTAGAAGGTGGTATTCCAGTCCTCCAGGACTCAAGGCCCTCGGTCTTAAGAAATCCCACCTGTTTCTGACACAGACCAATGGCCCAGAACCTCACCTCCTTTCCTTCCCCCTACCCCACAGGCAGGATGGGTACAAAGGATCTGATGGGTGGCTGTCTCCCTCTCTCATCAGCGGTCCTGAGCTCCCTCCGCCAGCTGAGCACCTCTACCTGCATCCTGACTGACCCTGCCCGTGTCCCTGAACAGGCTGCTCGAGCCGTCACAGAGGGCAACCTCAGTAACCCCTCCTAGGGGCCTAGAGACTAACCTGGCATGACCTAAGCTGTAGACCTCCACCCTCAACAACTTGGGATTTCCCCCCATCCCACTCCAGTGTTCTTCACCTGGGTGTGGGATCCAGAATCCTTCTGTCACAGGGTTGGGGCAGGTATACCCAGGATCATAACATAATAGCTGCACCAGCCTTGACAGAGGGGGAACAGATCCCAAGGAGAAATGGGGCTTTAGGGGATAGGAAGAACGGAGATCACCCAACTCCTTTTCTGGCCTCATGCCCTGCTCCCCTGCCCACCATGGTAGGTATTATATCCATGATACGATGGCCACCAACCATGGAGAAATTACAAAGTGGGGCATCCTGCCACAATGTCATTAAGTATATCCCATTGTCCTCCCCTTGATCTCTCCCTTTTTCCCAGCCCTTACCACCCCCATGCCTCATTTCAGCCCCCAAATGGGAATCATCCCAGGGAAAGAGGTGAAGGTTAATTTGTATTGGGGAGAGGGAGATGAGGAACCTGATACTATGAGCCTTTAACTGCCCCCAAGCAGCTGGGTGGTCCCTGCCTCCCCAGGCTAGAAAACTGGAAGGAGCCCTGGCCACCACAAACTACCATCTCCCTCTCCCTGTCTCTACTCCAAGTAGGGCCAATGGAAGAGTGAATGATGGGAAGGCAAAAGTTACCCCCTCATTTTACCTCTGAAGCGCAGTTCTATGCCAGGGGAAAAACACAGGACTTCAAGTTGGGCATCCTGGGTGCCATTACAGTTCTGCTATGAACTTGCTGTGTGGACATATCCCTGGCCCTCTCTGGGCCTCAGTTTCTTCTGTAAAATGAGGGTACTGGATTAGAGGACATCCCAGGTGCTATTATCTAGGCTGGGAGCTGAGGGAGCAGAAAGAAGGGTGTGGACTTCCAAAAGGAGGAGTGATGACTAGGTATCCAGAGTCCTCTATAGCTCACACACCCTCTTCCCCTCCCCTCCAACTCCAACTCCAGGATAGACAAGCATTTCCTTCCTTCCTTGTTCCCTCCCCCATGGTTCCTCTGGTTCTTTAAATCTAAAGTGAGATCATCTCTGCGTGTCCAGGAGAGAGACATCACAGGGCCTCTCTTGCTGCCCACCCTCATTCTCTGCCCTGGCGGTCATCAGCTATGGACTCACGGACGGACTGCCCCCTGGGCCAGGGACCAGGAGCCCAATAGCAGGGGGATTGGGCTAGGAAGACAAAACCAGGAGAACTTGGCCCAAATGAGGTTCCTGATCAGCAGAAGAGCAGCAGGCACAGCGGGCATCCTTCTGATGTGTGTGAATTTTCCAAAGAATTCTTGTCAAATAAAAAACAAGAGCAAATCTTCCAAGAAAGACGTCACTCAGCCTCCTCTTGTTCAGTGTTGCGTCAAGTGAGGGCTCTGATTCAACAAGGTTGTTTAAGGCTGGCTGCACCCCAGCTTTCAGAAACCTTTGACTTCCCACAAAATCTCTATTTTTTTTAAGAATTTAAATATGCCCTCTTGATGCCTTCTGTGCTTACTTCCTAGTTATTTCTGCCTTCCCCCTCGTCTGGTCTCTGAAGCAAAGTAGGGTCAGGCCTGGCCTTGTAAGACTGCTGGGGACCCCAGTGGCTGCTGGTTTTCCTTTTAGGGGACTTGGTTTGACCTAGTAGGCAGATCAAGCCAGCACTGACCCTGGAGTCAGGAAGAAATGTGTACAAATCTGCTTTAGGCACTAGTTGGACAGTCAACTCGTGCCTTGAGCAAGTCACCTAATCTCACTGGGCCTCAGTTTCCTCATCTGTTAAGTCAGAGAGTTGGACTAAATTACTTCTAAGGTGTCTCCTAGCCCTAGGTCAATGATCTTGTCTCTTGACGAAAAAAAAAAAAAAGCAAAAACATTGATCCAGTAACCACAGCTGGCTGTATAACAGTCTGTCCCAGGAACATCCCATCTCTACTCTGAAGGAGCAGGTATGTTTCATGATCAGTTCTAGGACTTTTACCAGTTTTCTAATTATTCAGAGTTTTAACTTTACAGAATCATTTTTTTTCCCCTTTGTCTGTGTACTGTCACAGCTAATAATGGTGCTAACCTGAAACAAGATCTGCCGTGGATGGATGGATGGATGGATAGAAAGATGGACAGATGGATGAATAAAGATAGACAGGTGGCTAGACAGTGCATTTGTAAGGAAATAGTATGTACCAGGCACTGGGAGATAGTCCCTGCCCTCAAAGACCTTACATTCTGGTGGGAAAAGACACATAGCAGTGCTGGAAACAGGCTAAGACAGGCGGGGGGGTGGGGGGGGAAGGAAAGGGGGGAATACAGGGAAGGGGGAGGGTCCTTCCTAAAATGGTGACCCCAGAGCAAGAGTCACCAGTAAGTAGAAGAGAGCCCCAAGGCAAGTTTCCCATTGTGGGAAATAGGACAGGTGCTGCAGGAGAGGAGGAGGTGGGTTTCTGGGAAAGTCAAAGCTATAATAGGAAAGGTTCTGTCAAGCTGGAAAGGCTAAGATAAAGAATGGTTTCTGAAATGTCAAATGAATCTGGGAATACTGGGTTGGGGGGAACAGAGGGGAGTGTATTCTGCTAGTTCCAAGGCTATGCTTGTCATTGAGGAGTTTTCTTCAGCCCCCTCCTGTTTTCTCATACCTACAGTGGCTTCCTATTACTAAGCCTATTTCTGCTTTCCTGTATATTGGTTATTCACTACCCCACCCCCAGCCTCAGATATGCAGGTTTTGTCATCTGCAAATTTGATAACCCCATGATTTATACCTGCATCCGAGTTATCAGTAAAAAATGTTGAACAGAGCAGGACCACGGTCAGGTCCCATTAGTCTGCTAGGGATCCATTAGTTATTACTCTGGGTCAGTAAATTCCAATCTCTTGTCCATATGAATTTCTTGGAAATTGCCAAATGCCTTATTGAAATGGAGGACACGGTATCTATGACATTCCCCCTCTCTATTTGTGTGGTCATCCTGTCCCCCAAAACACAGATGAAGTTCTACTTGTTCTGAACAAACAAGTTGACCTGTCATGATTGCCTCTTTTTCTTCCTATGTGCTCACTAACTCTCTCTTTAGTAATAAATTCTAGAATTTTACCAGGGAACAAAGTCTTACAGGCCTGGAGTTTGAAGAATCCACCCTCTCCTTTTTAAAAATCTGGACATTCACCCATCTCCAGTTTTGCAGCACCTCTCCTGTTTCCCACAATTTTTCATAGATCATAATAGCTGATGTGTATGTAGGGCATCTAGGTGGCACAATGGATAGAGTGCCAGGCCTGGAGTGAGGAAGACTCATCTTCATGGTTCAAATCTGGCCTCAGAAAGTTACTAACAGTGTGACCCTGGGCAAGTCACTTCACCCTATTACCCTCAGTTGCTCATCTGTAAAATGAGCTGGAGAAGGAAATAGCAAATTAATCCAGCATCTTTGATAAGAAAACTCCAAATGGGGTCATGAAGAGTTGGACAGAAAAGAACAAAAACAAAATGTAGGTTTTTAAAGTTTGGGATGCCCTTTGCATACAATATCTCATTGATATTCAAAATAATCCTGCGAGTAAATATTATTATTTTCCCCACTTTATGGATGAGAAGACTGAGGCTGAGAGGCTGTAGCTTTCTCAGAGACTAGTAAGTGATTAGGGTGGGATTTAAACTCATATCTTCTTCAAGATTCTAAAACCATTTCCACGCCCACTATGCCACAATGTCCAACGATCAGACCTCGGTTCAGCAATCACATATCTAAGGGGTTTTTTGGCACCCTGAGATATTGCTATGGGTCAGGTTATTCCTTTTTTTATCTTCTCCCTTAATTTGGCTTCCAGTTACCTTTTCAACATCCAATCAGACATCATTCTAGCCTCAAAGTGTCTGTTTAGGGGGGCCCTCATTTCCATTGCCACCAGCTTCGTACAGACTCCTATCACATCACACCTGGGCCACTGCAACAGCTTCCTAAGCAGCCTTCTCACCTTCAATTCCTCCCTTTCCATTCTACCTGTCCATCCCTGCCAGAATAATTTTGGTGAAGCAATGATTTTATAATCACTGCTCCTTTGCCCAAAACCAATCAATGACTGTCTGCTGCCCCAGTCAAGTTGCCTGTGGGTAAGGGAAATGCCAGCTTCCCTAGAAGGGCAGAGTAGAAGGAAGTGAAAGTCACCCTGCTTGATTTCAGGGTTCCTCCCTCAGAACTTGCTGTCTGTCTGTCCTTGAAGGGAGCCTTTCTGAAGGAAAGGGCTGGCTCTGATTGGTTGGTAAAGCCTGAGAGTGCAGGAAGAAGAATATGGGAGTGGATATGATTCTATCTGGGAACCCTGACCTTATTTATTCTCAGTGCCTGGTCTGCTGACTGGCAGGCCCTTGAAAATTCCTAGTTCAGCTTCTGCCCCACATCTCTACCAGAGGAGATGCAGGATCAAGGCTGGCTCTGGAAGGAGGCTAACAACAGAGAATGAAAGTCTTTGTAAGTAGGATAGCCAAAGGATCTGAGGCAATCCTCTTCCTCCCATCCCATTGGGATGCCTGCTCTGCCACTTGATACCAGCATGACCTTGGGCAACTCATCTAACCTCTCTGGGCCTCAACTTTCTCTTTTGTGAATGGGGGGATGACACAAGACCTTTTATCTTCTAAGAATGATGCAGAGTGGTTGGCAGAACCAAGAAAATCCTATACACAATGACTACAGCAATGTAAACTCAATATCAAAATCATCGAAACTGAAACTGCAATGGTCGGGCTTGGCCCCAAGAGAGAGCAAAGAGAATTCACCTCTGCCCTTCTTTGTAGAGGTGGGAGGGAGGGGAGAGGGAGAGGAAGGGGAAAGGGAATAAGCACTTACTAGCGCCTACTGTGCACCAGGTGTTAAGCTAAGAGTTTGGTTTTGTCTTACAAACATTATCTCATTGGAAGTGGGGGACAATGACTATAGAACACTGCATAGAACAAACTTGGACATCGGTCCCCTGAGTCTCAGAGATAACAGGAGCTTGGACAGGAGTGAAATATCCTGGAAAAGCATGACAGCTGCTGTTGTCATCCACATGATCACAGGAAATGTTCCTGAACCCCAGACTCCTGTGTATACTTTAAATTTCCTAGGCAGCAAGATCTAAGAATCTAGCCTTCTAGCAGAGAAGGAGAATTTCTTTAGCAGTACCAGCCTTGGGGTTTCCTTAAAAATTGTTGGAAATTCCAGAGTTCAAAAAACCAATATTCAATGGAAAACATAGAGAGTTTCTAGGCAATATTCCTTTTAGAGAGATCGCCCAAAAGATAGAGGAGCAATAAGGTACTTAAAGTCACTACATGAAGGTTCAGAAGACCTTTAATTTGCTTCCCACTATAACCATGGAAGATTCGGACAGTGCAGGTTTAATGGTTCCTGTCCAGCAGGTTCAAAGTATATTTACCTTTTAAGAGGGATCCAACCACAGGGGAGCATTATAAGAAATCTGATAGGACATATACAAGTTCCAGTGAAAAAGAAGAATTTTATTAGAATATCAGGCTATTGTTCCGTTGGCAACTCCAAATTCAGTTTTCCTCCAAGAAGAGCTACTTTGATGGCTTTGTGTATCTTCTGTATTTGTTTGTGCGCCTCTGTGAGTCCTTTGAACTGTCTGCATTTTCTTTTGGGTAAATAAAGGCTGCCCCCATCAGATATGCATTTCTTACCTTGAATGCTTGTATAGGCAGTGGGGTCCCTGCTACCCACATTCGTGGAAACCTAGCCACAAGCTATACAATGAGAAGACTTGCCAGAGGAAACTGTGAGGAAATAACAAGTCAAACCAAAGATGCCGACTTCAAGAGAGAGACCTCTGAGATCAGACATCCATATCATCATCGTGGTCGTCGGCATTATCATAGCACACTCTATATGCCAGGCACTCTGCTGATACTTTACGAATATTATCTCATTTGATCCTTACAACAACCCTGGAAGACATATGCTAATATTATCTCTGTTTTACAGTTAAGGAAACTAGGGCAGAGGTTAAACAACTTTCCCAGGGTCAGAAAGCTAGTGTCTGAGGCTGGATTTGAACTCGTGTCTTCTTGACCCTAGGAACAGCACTTTATCAACTGTACCACTCAGCTGCCTTGATCCTGGTAAACTCAGAATCTGGTCCACTAACTACACAAAGACAAAGGATTTTAGTTTTTCTTAAATGAAAAAGGAAAAGGAAAAAGGATTTTTACACAAGATGAAGCAACATTTCTAAAATTTAAAAAAAGATTTAAGGGGAAATTCTTGCATCATATGCATCAAAGATCTGCCATTCACAACCTATAAGGAAGTGATACCTGTCTATAATGATGATAATACACATTCCTAAATGGAGCAAAGGGCAAAGGCCATGAACAGATGATTTAGGAAAGAGTAAATGCCAAGTGGGAACAAACACATGAAACAGTAGTGAAAATCCTTAATAATTACATAAATGCAAATCCAACTAACCTTAAGGTCCCATTTCATACCCATTAAAGATGACAAAAATAACAAAATTGAATATTGGTGATAAAATTGAATCCAGAGGTGGCAGAATTCTGAGAGACCTACAAGCATATATAGAACAAAAGCATTTTAAAAATGTGTTTATTACTTTGGGGAGTTCTATCTCATTAAATGCTAAGTAAGATGTTATTCCTTGTATTCACAGAATTGGAGCTCCAGAGTTGGAAGGAACCTTAGAAGCCATCTGGTCCAACCCCTCATTTTATGGATTTTATTATTTTATTCATTTTATGAAACTGAGGCAAGCAAAGTTAAGTGACTTGTCCAAATATACACAGGAAGTTGGTGTTAAGAGACAGGATCTGACTCCAGACCCTCTGGTTCCAGAGCCAGGGCTCTCCAATATACCACCCTGCTCTATATTTGTTTTTATTGTCAGTTAAATTCTTAATGAGAGACTGCAGACACAGACACACATACATACTGTCAGTAATCTGACAATTCTTATCAGTGTGACTGTGGTCAGGTCATATAACCTCTTTGCAGCATGGTTTCCTCCCTTTTCCTCAGCTGTATGATCCTGGGCAAGTCACTTGAGCCCTATTTGCCTCAATTCCTAATCTGTAAAATGGGGACAAACTGGAGAAGGGAATGGCAAACCACTCCAGTATCTTTGCCAAGAAAATCTCAGGGACAAAGTTCATGGGGTCAAATAGAGTCAGATACGACTGACCAACAACTTTATACTTTATATACTTTCTTTACCTGCTCTCTCACAATGGATTTCACAGGATTGTTGTGAGGAAAGCACCTTGAAAAACGTAAAATGCTCTGACCAGGGACTCACTCACTTCTCAGCCCTTTGCAGCCTGGCTTCCAGTCCCATCACTCAACAGAAACAGTCTCCCCAAAGTCATCGATAATTTCCACATCACCAGGTCTGATGGTCTTTTCCCATCCTTCTTGATCTCTCAGGCAATACTTTACATTGCTGATGCCCTTCTCCTCCCAGACACTCTTCTCTCAGCGTTTTTATAGTGCCATTGTTCTTTTCTTAACGATCTGACCACTCCTTCTCAGGGTCATTTGTTAGGTTATCTTCTGTATTCCATGAACAAAAATCCTGGTCTCTTTTCTCTTCTCTCTCTTGGTAACTGTGCCTGCTCCCATAGGTCTAATTATCATCTCTTCATCCATGCAGCTGACTCCCAGGTCTATCTATCCCATCTAGTCTCTTACCTGAACACAGGTTACATATCACTAGGTGTCAATTAAACATTTTGAACAAGATGACTCCTGAATCTCCAGTGGCTTTGTGTGTGTGTGTGTGCGTGTAATATATTTTTTCCAATTATACGTAAAAAAAAATTTAATGCTTACTTTTTTAAATTTTGAGTTCCAAATTCCTTCTCCTCCTCCCTCATTAAGAAGGCAAGCATTTTGATACAGTTTATACATGTGCAATCATACAAAACATATTTCCATATAAGTCATGTTGTGAAGGAAAACAGACCAAAAAAAGAAAGTAAAAAACAGTATTCTTTGATCTGCATTCAGATTCCATCAGTTCTTTCTCTGGGGATGTACAGCATTTTTCATCAGGAGTCCTTCAGAATTGTCTTAGATCGTTGTATTGCTGACAACAGCTAAGTCATTCACAGTTGATCATTATACAATATTGCTGAGATTGTGTACACTGTTCTAGTTCTTCTCACTTCACTTTGCATCAGTTCATATAAATCTTTCCAGGTTTTTCTGAAAGTATCCTTCCCTTCATTCCTTACAACACAATAATATTTCATTACAATCATATACCACAATTTGTTCAATTATTCCTCAATTGATAAGCATCCCCTTAATTTCCAATTCTTTGCCACCACAAAAAGGATTGCTATAAATATTTTTGTATGTATAAGTCCTTTTTTTCAGTCTCCAATTCTTTCCTTTGCCTTTTTGTCTTTTGTCTTTTAATATAAATGTGGTTAACCATTTTATTGCTGATTCATGTGTTGCATTACTCAAATGCAACAGAGAAAAACAATGAGGAAAATACCAAGGAGAAAGAGAAGTGGACTTTATAATTGCAATATAGAGTCACCTGGGCAGTTTTCATGGTGAGGAACTCAGAACTTTAGAAAGAGAATTGTCAATTCCATTTACAACTTTCCAGAGTAAAAATGAAACCCATATACAGATATCTCTGGGCAAATGAGTCACCAGCTTTGGTGAGGAGGAGGTAGTGATGAACTGGGACTAGTATGAGGACAAGCTTTGGCCATTGTTTCTTCTCACTGTCTTGCCACAACTGGTGTTAAAGGAAAACAAATCCCCCAGAGCACTGGGCTGAGGCTGCAAAGAAAGCCATAGCTGAGTGGAAGAACCAGGCCTGACCCATATATAAAAGCAAGGAATTGTGAAAGAGTAACTAACCCCTTACCAGCCCACTACAGCACTACATTCACAGCACTGACCACTAGACTTATTTGTACACAGGTTGTTTCTGCCCCTAGAATGTAAACTCCCTGAGGACAGGGGCTGTTTCATTCTTTGTATACTCAGCCTACTCACACGGTAGTAGGCACATACTAGGTATTTAATAAATGTGTGTTAATTTCACTTCCAGTTACAGCCACAGAGAAGCCCAGTGTTCCCACATAAACTCCTAAAAATATATAAAAAGACTCCAGAAAAATTAACAATAAAGTTTTTAAAAAGCTGAAGTGAGTGCCTGGATCCACTATATAACAGCACAAAAGAATAGTCAGAAGCTAGCAGAAACAGGTCAAGAGGTCTCACCAGGACCACCAGGATGAGCACAAAGGAAGGAAAAAGGGTCATTCTGGGCAGACCTTTACCAGGCCACAAGCTATCGGAGGCCCTAAGAGGAGCAGCCACACCAGGGAAGCCAGTAGAGTACTAACCTATGCACTAGAAGCTAGTGCTCTGAACTAGGATGTTATCAACCAAGGTCAGCTTCAATTATAAGGTGATTTTTAAAAAGTAGAAAACCAAATTGCCAACATGAAAAATGAAAGAAAAAGAACCAAATTGCCAACATGAAAAATGAAAGAAAAAGAAATTTATTAGAATTGTTTATCCAATTATGTGCCAACAAAATAAGTGAAATGTATGAATATCTACAAAAAGTACAAAATGCTCAGATTATTAGGATAGAGAATTTAAATAATATGGTCTGAGAAAAAGAAACTGAACTCCCATAAATGAATTCCCAAAGGAGAAAAAAAGACAAGATTGATTTGAGTGAATTCTATCTTTGAAAGAATAACTAACTTCTTCAATTTTACATAAATTGTTTGCAAAAATAGTCAAATATGGAATCTTACCAAATTCTTTCTTTGAGATAAATATAGTCCTGATACCTAAACCAGGAAGAATAAGGGAAAGAAAACAATAGATTAATATCTCTAATGAATACCAATGCAAAAATATTGAATAAAACTTTTGCGAGGAAGTTACAATAACATATTAAAAAGGTTACAGTGTGATCAGATTGTGCCAGAAATGCAGGGTTGCTTCAATGTTAGAAAACATAAACATAATAGATAACATAAATAATTTAAAACTTTTAAAAATACTTTACTGTAATCATTGATTATATCAATAGGTGCGGAAAAAGATTTTGAGAAAGTATTTTCCTTTTTTATGTAACCAACACTAAAAAGCATAGCAATAACTTGACCTTTCCTTAATATGGTGAATAATATCTATCTCAAACCAAGAGCAACCATCATCTACAACGAAGAAACATTAGAGACCATTCTATTAAGATCTGGGTAAAATAAGATTGTACATTGTCACATTATTCTATATAGTTTTCTAGAGGCTATAGCAATAAGGCAAGAAAAAAATAAATTAAAGAGAAAATATAGGCAAAGAATAAATAAAATTATTGCTTTTTCAAGGGATATAAAGATTTTCTTAGAAAACTAACAATTCAACTTTTAGAAAACAGAAACATTTGACAACTTCACTAAAGTAGCAGGTAAAAAAATAAACTCACAAGTCTTTTTGTACACTATGAAGAAACCCAGCAGAAAAAGACAGAACCTAAAGAAGTACCCATAAATTTGTAATGGCTGAACAAATTGTGGAATGTGAATGTGATAGAATACTAATATATTTTAAGAAATGACAAAAGGGACAGTTTCAGGGAAACCTGGGAAGACTTACATGAACTGATGCAGAGTTAAGAGGGAGAACCATTTATGTAATTTTTCAGAGGCAGCTCAGTGATGTGGTGGAGAAAGAGTTGGACTTGAAATCAAAAAGACAAATCTTGCTTAAGAATCTCCTAGTTGTGTGGCACTGGGCAAACCTCAATTTCCTCTTCTGTAAAATAGAGAGAGCAAGAGCACCTACTTTACAGGATTGTGAAGATTAAATGAAATAATATCTATAAAATGTTTTGTAACCCTTAAAGCACTATATAAATGCTAGCTACTACTAGCAACAATCATAAAGACAATTTGGAAAGACTTAAGAATTCTGATCCATGTAATGACCAACACGATCCCAGAGGACCCACGATAAACTCCGCTTAATTATGCATATTTGTTACTTTTCAAAGCTGGTAGTAGGAAGAAAAAAAAAATGTATGTTAATTGAATAATTAAATTTAAAATTTTTAAATAGCAGAAACAAGAATTATAGGATTAAAAAAACTGCAGAAATAAAGGAAGAAATAATTGGAGAATTAATTGCTCATGGTCAGGCCATGCTAATACAAATAAAATGATAACACCACTCAAATTAATTTATAGATTCATTGCTATGCCAATGACAAAAGGATTCCTTTATAGAACTAGACAAAACAGTAACAAAACTCATTTGGAGAAATAAAAGGCGAAGAATCTCAAAGGAAATAATGAAAAAAGTGGGAAGGGTCATAGCAGAACCAAATCTCAAAGCAGACTACAAAATATCACATGATCAAAATGGCCCTGGTTAAAAACAGAAAAGTTGGTCAGTGGAACAGAACAGATTAGGTACACAAGGTCCAGAAGTAATTGACTACAGTAGCATGGTGTTCAACGAATCCAAGGACACAAATTACTAGGCTAATAAGGACTCTATTTGACAAAAGCTTCTGAGAAAATTGGAAAGCAAGCTGGGAGAAATTAGACTTAGATCAACATCTCATACCATATACTAAAAACTTAATACAATTGGCAATTTCAGTAAAGTAGCAAGGTATAAAATAAGCCCAGAGAAATCATCAGTCTTATTCTCTTTCCCCTCTCAAGACGGATGATGAAGCATGCTTCCCGCAACGAAGCATGCATTTTCAAACACAACCATTACAATGCAAATCTGTTTTGTTTAACTGTACTTCTGCTACAAGAGAGGACTTTTGACAGGGTGGGGGGTGGGGTGGAGGAGTCCAGGGAGAGTTGAGAAGAAAATGGGAGGGGTAGTAATAGTGATGAAAAAAAAAAGAGAGAGAGAGAGAATGAACAATTTAAAAATACACAAAAGGAAGTTCAGAAAGAGACACAGACAAGCCGGGGAATGTTGGCACTACCGTGTTAAAGTGAACACAATGAGGAAGTGGACAAAGAAGGCCCATTCTTGGGAGCATGTGTAGGTGACTCATGTCAGTATTTGATGAGCCTGCTTCTGAAAGGTCATGATCTCTTGGAACAGAGAGGTTCCACTCTTAATTTCAGTGTTTCCATATCACTTATCATGGGCAGAATAGAAGTCCTTTGGATTGGTTTCTGAGCTAGAAATGAGAGTATAAAAGGCCTCAATGCAGAAACTGGCCATTTTTGTTTCCTGCACGCCATGAGGTTTAAGTAGGGCTTCAGAGGATCAGTGAAGATGATGGGGGTATCCTTCTCCCCTTGGATAAGCCAGTGAAAGAATGGCCTCCCAGACTATACTATTGATAGATTTCTTACGAAGGTCAAATCACATACAGCCCAAGGTGGAGCTTAAAAGGAACTGGCAATTCAGATTAGACCTCACTAACAGACTTAGACTGGGTCCCCTCAGATCTGGTTCTCAATTCCAAAGCTTCAGGAATCCAGTTTCATCAGTTCTAGGGGGATAACCAGGCAATAAGCAATTCTTTCTCACTAATTACACCCACATGAGAATAATGAACCAATGGACAATTTATAATGTGACATAGGTCAGATAGGCTATTAGGATCATAGATCCAGAGCTGGAATGACCATAAATCCTTTCATATGCATATAGAATCAATGATCTGGTGCCGAGAAAGAGACCTCAGAGGACATCTAATTCAACCTCATTTTACAGAAGGGGAAACAGAGGCCCAGGAAGATGGTAATTTGTCCAAAGTCACAGTAATCAACAGAAGCAGGATCTGAATCTGGGTCCTCTTGATGAGGTACAGGCTCTGGGAATCCCCTTGAACTCTGACTTGAATTTTCCCTTTTGAAGAGGCATTTTGCCTGAGACCATAAGCCTTTCTTTATAGCTAGGCCCAAATCTGGTTGCTAGCTTAGCCTTCCTTTGTCCAGCAACTTCCCACCTTGATCCTCCCTAGTCTCATCTCCAAGTAGCCTCCAGCTACTTCCCATCTAAATCTCTCATCACTGGAGTCTGACCTCATTTGACTCCTCCTGAATACCCTCCCCAAACTCCTCCTCTAGACCATCCCTGAAATCCTTCTACAACCTTTCTGTATATAAGGGCTCAACTTGCCTCCATGAGGTGTGAGAGCCCCAGAGAGTGATCTAGCATAAACTCTTTCTGTGTCAGATGATTCTGGCCCACTTAACCAATGCAAGAGTCACAGATACCTTAAGAGTCTACCCATTATGGTGAACTTTTGATAAACTTTGCTTTTCTTTGGCCTAGAAAAGACTTGAGTCAAATTCATTAGGCAGGACCTGGTGTGTTATTTTGGGGTCTCGAGCACCCCTAACTCTATATCTCAACATCTTATGGCAACCTTAGACCTCTTCATTTTGTTTCCCTGACCTCCTGACCTCAACACTCTGACTTTCCCAGTTATGGTTCTGACACTTACTACATAATCTTGGCCAAGGTGTTTAGTTTCTGGGCCTTTCTTTAGCTATAAAATGAACAGACTTGACTGCATGGCCTCTAAAGGCCCTTCCAACTTTAAATCCTACAGCATCCGAGTGTGGGTCTCTGAGGATACCAGTACAACTTTTATGACAGTGTGCAAGTCACATAAACTCTCTAAGTCTCAGCTTATTTCTAAACTGGGGACAATAATTATCTACATGTAACAGGGAAATAAGATATACAGCACAGGAGTATGGAGATCCATCTTGCCATACCAGAAAGTCAGAGAGGGGATGAGGGAGGATAAAGGAGAGAGCAGATTGGGGAAAGGGATATTCCATGGGATTGCTGTTTTGGGGTGGTGGGTAGGAGAAAGACAGGGAGAAAATTTGTAACTCAAAATCTTGTGGAAATGAAAGATGTAAACTAAAAATAAACCCAAAAGTTAATTTATAAAATAAAATAAAATGGTGACAGCATATTGCCCATTTCACAGGTCTGTTGTGAGGAGAGCACTTTATAAACCTCAGAGTCCCATACAGACGAGGTGTAATGAGCATTTTTGGTATTATTATAGACACTAAGGTTTCTTTGCAAACATAAAAAAGCTAATATCGATATACCACTTGAAAAGTTGTGTGTGTTTTTAACAAGTTTTACATGTCATTGATGAGGGATAGGTTTTGGGGGATTTCTAATGAGAAATCCTTTCTAGGTTCGCATCTGAAAAGAATTACAGGCTCAGCTGTCCTTTGGCAGATTTATTAAAGTTTTATTGATTCACAGGGCAAAAAGGGGTAGGGTGAGGAAACCTGGCTAAGAAAAGCTCACAAGGGGCAAGGGTGGGGGGAGTCAGAGAAAGTCTGGAAGTGTGACGCTATGCAGCGGGCAGATGGCCAGCTAGAATGCCTACCTGCTAGAAAAGGCTAACCTGCTAGCCATCTGCTAGAAAGGGCCATCTGCAAAGAGCAGGAAGTGAAACACAGTTTTTAAGACCTATGGCTGTCAATCATAAGTTCATTAGGCTTATGAGCTGTACAAAGGTGGAGTTAGGGAGGGACCAGGGAGTGGTTAATACTTAAAGGGACATGCACCCTTGCCATCAACTGCATGTGTTTTACCCATAATACACTGGGACAAACAGCAGGGCGCCAGGGCTTAGAGGTGTGGTTTTGGCCCTGATACGTCATAAGGTCGACCAGCTGTCAGATTTGAGGCCAAATTAAATGAGATGTACCCCTCCAGATTTGCAAATGGATGGGTTTGGTTTGCTAGGACAAAAGGAGGTAGTACCTTGAATGAAGAGTTAATGGTTTGAGAGGAAATACCTCTAGGCTGGGGCAGGGAAAGACACAGTACAGCTGGGGGAAGGGGAGAAACAGTTAATGTTTTACAGCTGGGGGAGAAGAAATGTGGCTTTTACAACTTAACACAAAATTGAATTACAACAATGTTATAAAATCATAAAGTTACCCCCAAAATATATTACATAGGCCATTACACTTCATCATCTCTGTCCTAGCACAATCATGAGATAATCTGTTCAGTCCTGTCTGACTCTTCATGATCCCATCTGGGGTTTTCTTGGCAGAGATACTGGAGTGGTTTGCCATTTCCTTCTCCAGCTCATTTTACAGATGAAGAAACTGAGACAAACAGGGCAAAGTGACTTGCCCAGGGTCACCCAGGTAGTAGGTGTCTGAGGTTACATCTAAACTCAGGTCTTCCTGACTCTGGGCCAGGGGTTCTATTCACTATGGTGCCACCTAGCTGCACAGGGGATTGATTACCGAAGACACAATTTCTCCATCCTACAAATAAGGAAACTGAAGCTCAGGAGGTGAAATGTATAGTCTACAGTGCTACAGGAAAAAGCGTCAAAAGCAAGACTTGAACTCAGGTCTTCCTGACCCCAGGCCCAAAGCTTTTTCCACACTACCATGTAAAAGAGTTGTATGGGACAGTTAGTTGGCACAGTGAACACAGCACAGGGCCTGGAGTCAGGAAGACCTAAAAGTTCAAATATAACCTCAAATACTAGCTGTGTGACCCTGCACAAGTCAGTTAACCCTGTCTGCCTCAGTTTCCTCATCTGTAAAATGAACTAGAGTACAAAATGGCAAACCACTCCAGTATCTCTGCCAAGAAAAATCTCAGATACGGTCACGAAGTCCACGAGAACTGAAATGATTAAACAAAAACCACCTGTTCTTAGAGTGTCCTGGTCAATCACCATTCTCCACTTATGGGGAAAAACGTCATTGCTTGCTAGAATCAGAGCCCCCTGTCCCCTGGGCAGTTAGATTTTTTTTTTTAAAGGGCAGATTCTTCCTCTTACACGCAGTCTCCAGTGTCTTCTTAATTTGTCATTTCCGGGATGAGCGTTTTCCTGTATCATTTCTCCCTTTGGATCCCAGGCTGCCTTCACTTGGGTATCCATGCAACAATGCAGATGGGAAGCCATCCGCACCCCTGGCCCAAGGATGCTTTCCTGGAAGGTGTGCCAAAAACGCCTTGCCAAGATGCCAGTGGAGCACGTGACTGTCTGGCCACACAGCCAGAGCACCTTTCTGGCTCATACATGTATTGGATGATACCCTTTACACCATTTCTCCCATGTAATTACCGATTTGCACTGTGTTGCAGCCCGCTCATGCCCGCTATGGCCCTCTCCCTCATTCTTTAAATGATTCCCAAGTTCAGTACGTTAGCAACCGTCTGGTTCCACCCTTACATATCACACCTCAGCAAAGTATTTGTTTGGAAAGACAGGTCTCATAGGTGGAGGGAAATAAGCCTAATGAGGAAAACAACATACAGGATCAGCGCCGCCGGGGCGATGAAAACTGAAAGCCTCTCCCTCCCTCTCCAGAATGAAACTGAGCACTTCCTAAGCTCCTCGTCATCACCAGACTCAGCCCAGAAGAGAATCCACCTCTCTTTCTGCGGAGAGGCGCAGGCGGAGCAAGGGGAACCTGGGGCGGGCGGGGAGGCTCCGCTGTTCGGCTGCTTTTTTCCCTCTTTTTCGTTTATTCACCTTCGGCACAAAACGTGGCTTGAAAGACTGGGGGTGGGGGGGTGAAGGCCACGTGAAGACAAAGAGGTCCAGACGATTGTAAAGCTACAAATAATCAAACAAAAGGAGTTCTTTGTTGCAAAGAAATACGTAATTAAAAGAGCTTTGCAGGTTCTCGTTGAGCTGCACTGACAGCAGCAGTTACCGCTCCGATTGGGGCACGTGTAACCCCAGTCCCAAAGCTCATTGGACAGGACTGCCTCCTCATTGGTGGGAGGCAATGTCCCGCCCCTTACGCAGGCTTTTCCACCAATGAGGAGCGCTGGAGTTGCACAGGCGCTCGATGCCACCGTGGGGACAACAAGCAATCCTTCAGTCCCTTAAGTTTTTCCTGACTGATGGGGTTAGACAGGAGCAGCCAGAGGGCGCCAGGGGGCGCCAGAGTGCACAGAGCGCAGGGTCTGGAAGACTCCTCTTCCTGGGTTCAAATCCAGCCTCAGACACTTACTAGCTGGGTGACCCTGGACAGGTGGCTTCACCCTATTTGCCTCAGTTTCCTCATCTGTAAAACGAGCTAGAGAAGGACATGGCAAACCGCTCCAGTGTCTGCCAGGAAAACTCCACGGGGGTCACGGAGAGTGGGACCAGGTCACTCAGTAACACTAAGCACCTGCCCCGTGCAGCTCCCCATTCATGACCCCGGGACTCGACTGAATTAACGAAGTTGGTGGGTGAGAGGGAAGGCTGTTGATCCTCCAGGCCTAGGGCTGGAGGGGGCCTCGCCTGAGAAAAGGCCTCGCCTGAGAAAAGGGTAAGAGGCTTCTCCAAGATCACAGGGTCACCTGGGGATTCGGCGGTTGGCACACAACAGGCGATTAATAAATGTGTAATGCTTGACTGAAAGTGGCAACGACTGGACCAAGGTCACACTAGCCGTAATGGGCTCAGGGGACTTGGTTTAGATCGCGGTCGGACCCGCTTCCAGGCCTGTTTCCCTCCTTCACACCCGGAGGAGGGCACTCGGTGCCCCTCCTACCACAAGCAGACGTCCAGCCCTCTCAGACCCCGACGCGGCCCCGCGCCTACGAGCTACTACAGCCGACGAGCGCGGCTCCGCGGCGGGCGTACTCGTGCCCGCGCCCGGCCCCGCCCCCGCGCCCGGCCCCGCCCCCGCGCCCGGCCCCGCCCCCGCGCCCGGCCCCGCCCCGGCCGCGCCGCCGAGGCACTCCCCCTTCCCCCCATCGAGGTGGCAACAGCAACGGAAAGATGGAGGTGACGGAGCCGCCGGTGGTGTTGCTGCTGTTCGCTTTGTTCGTCCTGCTGATAGTGGCGCTGACAGTACAGGGCCGGAAAGGCTGGAACAAGAAGTCCTACAACCACCAGGACGGTAAGCGCTGGAACTCCAAGGCGGTTTAACCGACGGCGCGGCCTAGGTGTTGCTGTCGAGGGTCTCACGAGCTGTGCGCGGAGGCTACGGGTGCCGGGAGAGGTTAAGGGGGGGAGGGGCGGTAGTGACAGTTGGGCGAAGCTAAGGGTGCCGGGAAGGGGAAGAAGCTAGAAGAGAATTGCTGGTTACGGGTAGCGGGAGGGGACAGGAATTCTCTGTGTGAGCGGAGCGGTGACAATTACTGCCTAGATGGGGAGGAGCTTGGAAAGACACGTGGCACCCTGTGCAGGCTGAGCAGGAGGGGGCGGAGTCGACTGAACTTTCCCCTCCCCCTCGAGGAAACAACTTCCTGGAACCGTTCCTTGGGCAGGCAGACTCCGCCTTTAACTTCCCAGGCCTCAGTTTCCCAACTGTAAGAAAAGGTTACTAGATCAGGCAGCCAAGCCATGGAGACGCCCTTCCCCAGCTCAGCGCTGGCTCTGGGGCCGAACCTGCCCCTGCCCTCAGAGAGATTGCATTCTTATTCTGTCCCTAGCTCAGAGATGCGGTATATTCGAGCTAAGCCTGCCAGAACAGGGGGCCTTGGGAGAAGAGAGATTCCAAGAGGCTGAGATGTAGAGCTAGTGGGCAGTGGCCAGGGCGGCTGGGCCTGACTCCTGCTGGCCGGACCACGGCTTGTTTTGTTTTAAAATAAAACTTTGTTCTTCTGTGCTGTGTTCCTCCCCACGCATTCACCGCAGCCCAAAGAGCCGTCTTTAATAAGGAGTTTTCAAGCAGAAGGAACAAAAAGAAGCACAGAATTATCCAACAGTCCAGACAAGGCTGAGACCCCACACCCGCCTCCCCCCGCCCCCAGAAAGCCTCCCCTTAGGCCTCCTCTTAGTCCCTATGATTCGGCAGCATCTAGTTTCAGCGGCTTCTTCGCCGTTTTTTCCATTGTCATGGTCGCTGTGTATGTCGTTCTCCTGTTTCTGCTTCTCATTGCATCAGTTCATGTAAGTCTTCATACTCCTCTCCGTAGAGCGAGCACAAGGGATTTGGGGCAGGGAGGAAGGGTGGGGTTTTTGAGAAAAAAGAGCATCCTGCTGAAGGGGCTGCTTGAGTGTGGCTGTGAAAGCCATTAGGGGTTCTGAGAGCTACCGGGAGGCTATTCCAGGCACTGGGGGACCAGGCAGGAGACAAGAATGTTCTGCTTAAGGACTACGCCCGGTTTGTTGTTCAGTGTTTTTTCAGGTGTGTTCAACTCTTAGTGACCCCATTTAGGGGTTTCTTGGCAAAGATGCTGGTGTGGCTTGCCATATCTTTTTCTAGCTCACTTTACAGATGAGGAAATTGAGGCAAACTGGGTGAAGTGACTTGCCCAGGATCATACAACTAGTAGGTGTCTGAGGCTGGATTTGAACCCAGATCTTCTTGACTCTAAGCTCAGGGCTCTAGCCACTGTACTACCTAACTGTCCTAAGTCCTCTTTAGCTATACCATAAGGTCCAGGCAGGGAAGTACTTTCTAATAAGGCGGAAAATATAAGTTAGGGCCAGGTTGCAAAAGGCTCCAAATGCCCCAAAGACAATTTTATATTTGATCATAGAGGTAACATGGAGCCACCAAGTTTAATGTGGGGGGTGGCCATGAATGGCCACATGTTGTGGGCTGAGAATGACACTAAGGTTGGAACCTAGGTCTTTGATTTGACAAACCAGGACACTGAGGCCCACAGCGGTGGGCAATGCCACACTGTGTCTTAGAAAGCTACTGTGAGCTCCCAGGGTGTGCCCAACTCTGTGTTAGGGACCTAAGAGACTTCTCTCTTACAGATGAGAAAACCAATGGCGATTTCTTCCATAAAAGCCAAGTGCCCAGGAAACAAAAGCAAAGATACCATAAGGAAAAGCCTCATCAACACGTTTTTGTTCATTCTCTCTTGGCCGCTGTATTGAAGGTAATCCAGCTTCTTCTTCTCTGGGCTCAAGCATGTACATAGAGACATCTCTGCACCCCAGGACTTAGCATCTCACAGGGGTCACAAGTAAACTTTCCCCCACCTCCTTTCTCAGTCCAAGCCTTTTTGGCCTGGGTCAGTAAGAAACCATATCCCATTCCAATTTTAATGCCAGTAATTGGTGCTCTTGCACTCCTGGGTCTCAGGGGCCACAGGCCAGGCCATTAGATCCTGGAGGATGGGTAGCAGGGCTCCCAGAGCTGCCTCAGGAATCTCCTGCCTAATCCATGGTAAACTACCTTTTTTTTCTTTCCCAGAGCCACAGTGGAAATGTCACTAGCATGGACTTCAGCAACAATGGTAAGTATCTGGCAACGTGTGCTGATGACCGCACCATACACATCTGGAGCACCAAGGATTTCTTGCAGCGGGAACATCGAAGTCTTCGCGTTAACGTGAAATTGGACCATGCCACCTTGGTGCGCTTCAGCCCTGACTGCAGGTGGGATAGGGTGGAGCCTCAAGCCTACACCAGCACAGCTCTTGGGGCCACATCCTTCTAGGGTTTACTCAGAGTGCCCCTCACTGCCCTTTGGTGCTTAGTAGAGAGGACCAGGCAGCTAACAGGATGTTCTGAACACTATACATCTCTGGAAGGAGGGAGGTGCAGCAGTGTCCCTGTACATAGGGCCTCCTTTGGGATTCCAGGGTCATCCCAAGGGTCTCCCTTTGAGAACAACAAGACCTTTGTGACTTTGGAGACTGACCAGTGGGGTCAGTGGGTGTGGGAGAACCCAAGCCAATACCAGCCTCTGAGAAGGACCTGATGGGCAATGCCCCCAGGCAGAGATTGAGCAAAGTCTTTGTAACATGACTGTTACTTACCTGTCCCCAGAGCCTTGATCACCTGGCTGGCTAATGGAGACACCATCCGTATTTTCAAGATGAAAAAGAAAGAAGATGGTTACAGTACTTTCCAGCCTATAGCAGATGACTTTCCTAAGAAGCACAAGGCACCAGTCATCAACATTGGCATTGCTGAGACAGGTGAGTTATTGCCAGGACGGAGCCTTAGCACATTCAGGCTGAGGTCTAGGAAAATACAGCAGTAAATGAAAAAGTTATAGAGCTGGAAGGGACCTCAGGCCACCTGGTCCAGACCTCTCCTTTTCGAGATGAAGACGACACTGAGGCCCTGAGAAGTTAGGTGACTATTCCCCAAGATCACACAGGTCATTGTTATCAGAGGCAAGATGACAATCCAGTTACCCCAACTCTAGGACCAGTTCTCTTTCACTGTGTTGGGTGGCCCCCTTCTCTCTTTTCTCTCACACACACACACACACACACACACACACCATAATTTCACAGAAACATAACTGTAGGGTTTTGTTTTAAGGAATTTATTGCAAAATTCTGGTAGTCGTATAATCCCATGCTAAAGAAACATTTTTGAAGGTTTCTAGGTCTATTGGGACTCAATAGGGAGAAAAGGACTTCTCTGTTCACCTCAGGGTCTAAGTCCTGCTTTCCAAGATTCCCTTGAACAAGGCATTGAAAGCTGCCTGGTCATAGTCACACTGGTAGAAAGGAAAGAACACAGATTTATGGAAGGGAGGAGAGTGAGTGAAAACGTACCCAGCATAGGGAGACAATGAGGAATCGCACTGCCTGCTGTCACCAGCATCTGCCTGCCTGTCTCTCAGGAAAGTTCATCATGTCTGTCTCCAGCGATACCACCATCATCATCTGGACACTGAAGGGGGAGGTGCTGTCCATCATCAACACAAACCAGATGAACAACACCTATGCCGTCATCTCCCCTTGTAGCCGGTGAGAATGCGGGAGAAGTGGGGGAGGGCTACAAAGATAGAACCCCAGGTCCAGGATCAAGCCTTAAACCAGCCTTGGTTCTCTGTGGCAGATTTGTGGGCTCTTGTGGCTTCACTCCAGATGCTAAAGTTTGGGAAGTTTGCTTTAGCAAAAGTGGGCATTTCCGAGAAGTGACTCGTGCCTTTGAACTGAAGGGCCACACCGCGGGTATCCACTTCTTGGCTTTCTCCCGTGACTCCTGTCGGTGAGTATGCTCACTCATGGTCCCTTCCCAGGTTCTTCCCACTGCCCTTACCCTGACAGCCACTGGCCAGTCTGGACACCTTAGGCCTGGAATCCAGTAGGTTCCACCATGTTTGACCCCATCTGCACCCATCACCCCCTTAGCAGTGTGGTCAGGGCCATAGTTGGGACCTCTTTTTTTGTGCTTTAGAATGGCAACTGTTTCCAAGGATGGGACATGGAAGTTCTGGGCCATAGATGTAGAGTACAAGCTGCAACAAGACCCCTACCTCCTGCTGACGGGAACATACAATGAGGCAGCCTCCATGCCTTGCCTCCTGGCACTCTCTCCAGATGCCCAGGTCTTGGCTCTGGCCACCAGCAACAACATACGTCTCTATAACACAAAGCGCGGTGAGGAAGAAGAAAACTTTAACAAGGTCCATGGGGAGCGGGTGGCCGAAATGACCTTTGACACCACAGGTCAATTCCTGGCTTCCTGTGGAGACAGGGTGGTGAGGATCTTCCATAACACCACTGGCCAAAGGGCCATAGTGGAGGAAATTCAGGGGCTTCTCAAACGGGCCCCCACTGAAACCACCCGACAGAGGCTGAATCAGCAGCTGATCCAAGCCCAGGCTACTCTCAAAAGGCTGGGGGCCAAGAAAGTCTGAGGAAGGAAAAGATGGATTTAGAAGGAAGTAATGAGAGAAGAGGGATCCTTACCGCATGTGTTCCTGCTCCCCCTTCCCTTGGCCCAGGGTGGCCTTGAAGCAGGGGGCATCATACTAGGATCTCTCTCTTGTTTTTCCCTTTTCCTTGCCCGCCCAACCCCTTCTGTCTCACTAGACATTTTTTGGGCTGCAGACTAAAACTAGCTGCTTTTCCACCAGCTAAGGTCTTGTCCCTGAGTTTCTGGAAACAATCCATATTAGTATTCTGACACCTGGAAAAGAGAAACTCCTAAATCCTCTGATTTTGTGACTCCAGGCCATACTTTTTTTTTCCAAGGAAAGACCTCAGACCCATAAGCCCATTGTCTTGGCAGCTGCCTTTGGGCGTAGGTAGTAATTAATTGTGGTGCTTGTCCTTGCTGTGGGTCCAAGGGACAGATTCCAGCCAGACCGAGACAATGTTATAGGAGGAACCTGATAGAGGGTGGAGTCAAAATGATCTTTTATCTTGTGGCAGCCCATTTATAAGTATGATTAGAGGTAGGCCAAAGCTGGTTTTAGATTAAGGACCAACTTTCATTGGAGGGCAGAATGGGCAGGTTTTTTATTTCCAAATAATGGAGCAAGGGCCAAGAAATGTGAAAGGTGGGTCATTATTTACCCATGATTCTTGGCTGGGGAGTAACCCAGGCAGGCCACTAAATCTTCTGTTCACCTCCATTTCATAGTGTGTAAAAGGAGAGGAATGATACCCACCTGTTAACCTACCTCAGAGGGGTGTTGTGAGGGCAGATAAGAGTGTGTCATTTTCTTCCATTTTGGACAAAAGATGCTAAAGCATTGAATACACTGTGTTGTCCTGTTTTCACTGTGACCTGGTGGAAGCCAGCATTCAAATGTGCTGGTGGAATTAAATTAGGAACAATCAGTTCAGTGTGATGCTGGGTCAGGGAAGGGGAAAGCATGGCCCCTGCTCGCTGGGAGTTCCCACTGGGTTCAGAGAGGCAGAGATCTGCCAGCCCCGACCCTCCTGGCCTAGCAGGGCAGGCCCTGGGAGCCTGTCTGCCTTGGCTTTGGTGTCTGCCATGCTGATTCACAGCTCCAGCTGAAGTGCCCTCTTGGCACCTTCCTCAGTTGGCTTTTCCAAATTCCCTTAAGTGGTTGTAGTTTAAATGATGCACTTTTCCACATCCACTCCATTCGGTCTCAGAAGCATTGATTGGGGATTTGTCATGTGCTAGGCACTGTGCTAGCTTCTGGGTATACAAAGAAGAGTGAGTTGGTCTCTACCTGGACGTCAAGGGACCACAAGAAGGAGAAAAAAATCTTTTTTCTGGGGGAGGCAGGAGGTGAGCACCAACAGCTGAGATGAGGAAAGTCTTTGCAGAGGAGCTGACATTGGCACTGACCCAAGAAAGGAGAGTATTCCAGGCAGGAAGAGTCAGCCAGAGTGCAAAGACACAAGTTGTTGTGCAGAAAAGTACGAATGAGACCTGGGTGGATTTATTTGAGCTGGAGACTGCTCTGAGTGTAGACTCAAATCGAACAGCCCAGAGCAGGGGCAGAGCCAGAGTATTTAAAGACAAAAACCACAGTGTAATGGGCTGATCTGTCCATAAGCAGGAACTTACAGAAGCAGAGAAAAGCAACTGGTTAATACTCAGCTTAGGGCCTTATATGGAATATGGAATATGGAATATGGTTTAAGTTTTTATTTCCCAGAACAAGGTGGGTGACTGTGCCTTGGGCAATTTTCACAGAAATATGCCTCGGGTGGTTCTTTGTGGCGGGGACTTCACTTCCGTGAAGAAGGGAGCACAAAATGGTGGGGACTGGGACAAGATGGAGGGTGACTTGGGGTTAGGTACAACAAAGTGAGAGGTGAATGCCAAGCACAGGGCTACAGCTGGAAGGTAGAATGGATGTATCATGATGTGAAGTTAGGTTGGAGCCCACCTGCTGGGCTGGGTACATCAGGAGGATCCAGTTTGGGTACATCCTCAACTAAGGGGCTCAGCTTCTACCTCACCCCCACCTCCACCCCACTTCACTGCTGAGGCCCTAGTTATTAAGACAGGGGCTGCAGCTGGGGAGGTCTGAGAATTGTAGGAGCCAATTAGAGGAAACATGTTTACCTGCCTCAGAATTGTCACATACAGGAGTTATTTTGTATATATTTCCCTGTTTTACACCTTGTTTGATAAGAAGATGACAACCTGTTATCTCTGCCAACATCTGTCATGGAATTTTTTCACGTGGATGTGAAACAACGCACTTGGAGGATACACAGCCAGGAGCATTTTGTTCTGTCCTGTCAGAAGCTTTTTAGTAATCCACAACCAATAGGATCATCTATTCTCTAAACCTCTGAGCGTTACACTTGTAAACATGTGGCCTGGTATAGAAATTTGACTGAGCGCTTCTCTATTTCATTCTCATATTTTTATCAAGGCTGCCCTTGGTCTGTACATAGACCATTCAAGGTTTATTAAGCTGCTACTACGTAAAAGGTGTTGTGCTAGCGCTAGGGATACAAGACCCCATGAACTAATGCCTGCCCTCAAGGGGCTTACATCTTACTAGGGAGATAGAGGGATCAGAAGCAAAACATAAGGAAAATGGAGGCAGCAGAGAATTCCACCTGGAAGATTAGAAAAGGTTTCAGAGGAGGAGGTGGTCCAAGGTAAACCTCAAAGTACTATAGAGTTTGAGCAGCAGAGATGAGAAAGGAATGTGTTTGGGGAACAGTGTGTATGAATGCAGAGTCAGGAAATGATGTTTGAAATTTTGGGAATGTTTAGTGGCCCTGTTTTGCTTAAGTCCTAGTATGACAGAGGATGTCTATGCAGTATATAAATGTGAGGGATTACTGATAAATGGGCTGGTTTGCCAGATACTCCTTTTTGTAGATGACATTGTACTGACTGCCTCAGTCTCCTTGATAAGACCATCCACAATGGAAGAACCAAGTGAGTAAACAAAAAATTTCATGTTGGCTAGGTAACCCATTGAATTCTGCCATCAGCACCATCTGTCTTGATCAGATAGAGGGCACTGAGAACTGAACAGGAGGAAAGCAGGGATTCCATCTAGGAAACCAAAGAGGATTTTAGTGGTCAAAAGACACTCACAGGGAAGGGTGTGGCATTTAAAAAGTTGGAGAGACATAATTTCTGGGTGATTTAGTCATTTGATTAGTAATGCCAGCATTTTTAATAAAAGGCCAGGGACACTCTTCAATGCAAAAGGTCCTCACAGCAGAGGATTCATGGCTTATTTGCCCTTGGAAGAAGGGGGTTCCTAAGAGTGGCAATCAACTCTGGTTAACAATTAATGTGAGAACAAATATTACTGTGAGGGGCCAAACCTACTCTAACAAGTTTGGATGATGTCAATTGCTCCCAAGTTTTCCCCAGCCGTGGGCAATCCGGGTGAAGAATTTATCCCCCACCCTAGCTAGCCTGAGCAGAAGGCCGGTTCACCTTAGATTAGAAGTGTGACCTGGTTGGGTGGAGTAGCAACACCCAGAAAAAGGAGAATGTTAATCCTGTCTTCTGTTGGCCTGGTCTTTGAGAGATTGGACAAGAAAATAAGACAGAGAAAAAAGCTTGGGTGTCCCCAGTTTTAATAACGATGTTAATATGAGAAAGAAATGATCATTTCTCTCCAGAGAGAGAGGAGAAAAAAGGATCACTCAATATTGAAGAGCTACTGAAACAACCAGGATAAGCTTCTTTCACAGGAAAATAACAAAGCTGCAGGCCCAGTTGATGAGGTGCAGGCTCTGGGATCCCCCTTGAGCTCTCTGAATCTTTGAGGTACAGGCCCTGGGCACTCCCTTGAATTCTGATTGAATCTTCCCACTTGAGGCATTTGCCTGAGGTTATAACCCTTTCCTTATGGCAAGGCCCAAATTTCTTACTCTTACTGGCCTAGCCCACCGTTGTCTGTTGGCTCCTGGCAGTCTCCAGCAACTTCCCACCCTTAATCACTCATTGACCTCATTGACTCCTCCTGAACACCCTCCCCAAACTTGTCTTCCAAACCACCTCTAGATTTCTTCCCACAACCTTTCTGTTTGTAAGACCCCATCTTGTCTCCATGTGTGTGAGAGTGCCACAGAATTTTCTAACACAAACTTGCTCTGTGTCCAATACAGGCGAACTTTTAATAAGCTTTGCTTTTCTTTGGCTGAGAGAAGACGAGTCGAATTCATTTGGCAGGACTTGGAGTGTTGGTATTTTGGGGTCTCAAGCACCCCTAACCCTAACCACTTCATTTGTCACCCTGGAAGGATCCCACTCATGTAGAGTTGTAAGGTGGGTTCTCTTGTCTGGGTCTGTGCCCTCTCTCCTGGATGGACCTGAGCTGAGAATCCATGTAAATCTTCCCTTGACTTCCATCTTCCTACCCCTGGGAGCACAAGCAGCTTTGGATTGGCTTACTTGTAAAGCCAGGAAACCAGGACTGTAGGCTGAATGGTCTCACCAGGCTTCTGGAGGCTACAGCAACCCCAGTTGGTCCTTTCAAACACTGTGTTACTAGTTTGTTGACAGAGTTCACTTCATGCTAAGGAATATCCTTATTAGGAAAATATCCAGTCACTTGACTGAACTTTTGATGATTGGTCCCCAGCTCATCCTAAGGAAGGGAGTCAGGGAATCCCTGAGGAGGATTCCTCCACCGACCAAATGGACCAGTTGAGTGTTAAGAGTACAACAGTAGAATGTAGATGGTAATCATTGTTACAAGTGCAGTCTGACCTGTCAGTAACAATCCTAACTAACACAGATATAAAGACTATGGTTTGCAAAGAATTTTGCAATCAGAGCTACTTCGAGACTAGTTAAAAAGTGAAAATTAGATCAATGGAAAAGGCTGGACAAGGAATAATCCGAAAAAATTGAACTCAACCACCCAGTGTTCAGTAAACGTAAAATTATAAATTACTTAGGATAAGATGTGGGTTGTAAAATACTAAAAATAAGATTGCTGATAAGAACTTCCTGGAAAATCAGAAAGCAGTCTGTTGTGAAGTAGCCTTAGACCAACATCTTATACTATGTTTCACAATAAGCGAATGCGAGACATGAATATTAAAGTTCATACCGTTAAACAACTAGAAGAGAAACTCCTGATAATAATAGCTAACATTTATGGGCAACTGGGTGGCACAGAAGATAGAGCGCTGGATTTAGAATCGGGAAGATTCATCTTCATCTTCAGTCCTCAGATATTTACTAGCTGTGTGACCCTGGGCAAGTCACTTTACCCTGTCTGCCTCAGTTTCCTCATCAGTAAAATGAGCTGGAGAAGGAAGTGCCAAACCGCTCCAGGGTCTTTGCCAAGAAAACTCCAAATGGGGCCATGGGGAATCAGACAGGACTGAAACAACTCATCAGCAACAACAAACGTTAGTATTCATAGATGACAACAAAATACCATGTGCCGGGCACTGTGCTAAGCACCTTACAATTATTGTCCCATCCTCACAACAATCCCAGGAGGCAGGTGCTATTAGGATGCCCATTTTACAGATGAGGAAACTGAGGTAGAAGTTAAGTGACTTGTTCAGGGCCACACAACTAGTAAGTGGCTGAGATTGGATTTAAACTCAGGTCTATCCACTATTCCACATAACTGCCCTTTAAACACCCTCATCTCCAACTTCATTAATCTCCAATTACCATGACTTCCTATATCAGATCCCCAGAGGGTCATTCATACCTTTACCCATAACAGTTAAACCAAGGGTGTCCTGAGATCTCAGAATTCCCTTCTCTGATCACAATCTGTCATTCCATCTGCCCCACAGCCTTACTGCCACTAAACCTAGTCATCCTCACCTTGACCTCTGCCCTTTCTCACTGCCCCAATCTGTTACCCTCTTTTGGTCTCTTTCTAACTCTTCTGTCTAAGCCTTTTAGCTAATCAGTCAAACAAGATGCTTTTCCCCCATTCTGGATCCCTTGTCCCTTTGTCCTCTTGTTTCTGTTATTCTCCAGTTACTCCTTTTTATAGATGACATTGTACTGACAGCACCAAGCCTCCCTAATAAGACCATTTGATGGCCCTGTGGGTTACCCTCCCCACCCACCTTTTCCCCTCTGTGTAGGCGAATGTAGGCAGAAGTAGACAAACTGGGTCCACTATGACATCATGTTATCATATCTCAATGATGAACAGTGAACCTTTTATTTTTCCCTGACTGACACTCAACTAGATTCTTTCCCCCAAGTCAAACCTTTCAGAGCACCTTATCTAGGTTATTTCCCAACTCATATTTGCACCAACAGGTTGAGTCCTTCAAACAGTGGCGGCTACCTTATATTCTAGGAGTAACTTTGTGGGTCTACACTTCTAAAACTGTATTTCATAAGCCCCCACCTGTGTACTTTTCCTTAGATATTATTAACTCTTAACAAAAGCTCAAATGGCACTTTTAAGAACATTATCTATAAAGTATTCCTTCCCCATAAACCTGAGTCCTCTTTCATATAAATACACATTATCTGTGCTAGGTGAGTGACGTAGACCCTTGGGGTATGATGTTAGTGAGGCAGAGATACAGAGAACCCATGTGGCCAAGGCTACTCACTTCTCTGGGACTGTTGGGCCTCAAAGTCCTCTCCAGTGGAATAGTCATGTTCCACCCACCCCCAAATCCTTGAAGCAAGTGACTGTGTATATCCAGATCTGTTTAGACAATATGTCTCAGCTCACTCAAATGAACCTTCAGCATTTTCAAGCTGAGTTTCTAACCAATGGATAGGATGTCTCCTTATGACAGTTACTTCTACTGCTGGACATTATGGACGATGGAGATGGGAAGAAGGGGAAGGGAGAAGATGGGAGAGAGAAAATCCTTTTCCTCTTCCCCAAGAGGTGAAGAGCTGGGTTCTTCCCCAACCAATGGCTCTATTTTGAACTGACTCAAATTCATAGCACTGTTGTCTTGGGCCCTCATTGGTCAATACCCCATTATATTAAGAAGTATCTCCATTTTACAGATACACTATGCCTAGGACCCTTTCTCTGTCCTAAGCTCTAGTCCCCCATCACTTCTAGGATATATCATATTAATATCCCACAGGCATCACAAATGCACGTCTTTTTTCTTTTTTTTTGTTAAAAGTTTTTGACTATGGGGCGGTGGTTAGGTGGTGCAGTGAATAGAGCACCAGCCCTGGAGTCAGGAGGACATGAGTTCAAATCCGACCTCAGACACTTAACACTTACTAGCCGTGTGACTTTGGGCAAGTCACTTAACCCCAATCACCCTGCATTGCCACCTCCAAAAAAAAAAAGCAAAAAAAAGTTTCTAAGTATGTCTCTCCCTCCCTCCCCACCCTGCCCTAGAGAAGCAGATTTACAGATCTATGCAAAACCATACTATGCAAACTTCTGTTTGTCACTTCTTTCTCTGGAGGTGGATAGCATCTTCCTTCAAGATCTTTTATAGTTGATTTGAACATTTATAATACTCAGAATAACTTGGTTGTTCACAATTATTCTTCCAACAATATTGCTGATATTACATACAATGTTCTCTTGGTTCTGCTCACTTCACTTTCATTATTTCATGCAAGGTTTTCCATGTTATTCTAAAGTCAGCCAGCTCATCATTTCTTATAACGTGGTAGTATTCCATCACAATCACATACCATAACTTGTTTCGCCATTCCTCAATTGATGGCTGTGCCCTCAATTTCCAGTTCTTTGCCACCACAAAAAGAGCTGCTATAAATATTTTAGAGCATATACGTTCTTTTCCTTTTTCCCCAAACAACTTGGGAAACAGACCTGGCAATAGTGGTATTGCCAGGACAAAGGGTTTACACAGTTTTGTAACTCTTTGGGCATAATTCTAGCTTGTTCTCCAAAATGGTTGATCAGTTCACCATTCTACTAACAATGTATTAGTATCCCAATTTTTCCAGATCCCTTCCAACATTTATCATTTTGACCTATCATTTTATCCAGTGTGATAGGTATGAGATGATATCTCAAAATTGTTTTAATTTGCAATTCTCTAATCATTGATGGTTAAGAGCATTTTGTATGACTATGTATAGTTTTAATTTCTTCATTAAAACACTGCCTGTTCATATCCTTTGGCCATTTATCAATTGGGGAATAACTCATATTCTTATAAATCTGACAAAGTTCTCTATATATCTGAGATATGAGACCTTTACTTGGAGCCCCGCTGAGGCTGGAGCTTCAGGAGAGCGGATCTGCAACAGCTGTGGCAGGATCCAGAATTATCCAGCCATAAGAAAAAACGACTCAGGTTAGTGGAACTTGGCTGAAAACCGGGGAAGAAAAGTGGTCCAGCCAAGCCACCTCCAGGGCAAAGAATCGGAAAGCGGAGGTTCTGCACCTGCCTCCACATTGCTGCTTCAGAGCTCCCGGCCTGCAGACAGCAGAGGGGCCAAGCCATCGTTCAGAGGCCAAGTGCTCTCGCATTGAGCGGCCTGGATCCGGATGGAAGTCTTGGGTGGTGGTCCTGAGATTTTTTTTTCAGTGAGCCGGAGACGGGGGAGGGACCCAGCAGCCTCCTAAAACCCCAGCAATTTGGGACAGAGCTGTTCCCTCTGGAAACAGAGTTCCACAGAACTAAAAAAAAAAAAAAA